>JAEIFM010000498.1:1200000-2400000 GCA_018901885.1 Zaprionus kolodkinae
TCTATCTCGCATTGACTATGCTGGTCAGCTTAAGAGCACCCGCGCTCCTGTTAAGCGACTTCCTGGTCGCACCTCGTGCACCGTGTCGATTAAAATTTTTTGCACACAAAACGCTCAAAAGGGGTGACACTTCCTCGTTGCGTCTTTTGAATTTCGATACAGACAGAGAGTGTGGAGTGTTTCTCTTATTGTCATATGTTTTTAAAATGCGCAAACACGCACACACGTGAAAATAAATACAAACATACTATTTATATACTCGAGTAAAAATAAGTAAATTACCTAAAGACTTGCAATTATTATGGACTAAAGGGAGACACCGGTGAGAAGGCAAGACATGAAAAGTAAAAAAAAATTGGAAAAAAAAACCAAGCCATAAATAATAATGGTCTAGGGGCGTTACAAACAAAACAATTACTTACTTTTGTTTACCTTTTCTTACAAATTCAGCGCGCTTTCTTTGCTTCTTTTTTCACCATCATCGTTTCTGTGGAGTGAAAACTGCGCGACGGCGACGGCGACGACGACGACGACGATGTCAATGCCCTGGGGGCCCCTCTTTGGGTTTTAGGCACTGGCTTCTGCGTCAGCATCGATAGCTTCGGTAGCTCCAACACTCCACGACTTCAGCCACTACTACTGGGCTTGCTTTCAGCTCCCATGAATGAACACCCGCCCGCCCGCACACACAGTTGACATTTTCCTCCTCCGGCTGCGGCTGCGGCTGCGTGGTCCGGCACATGCATGACCAAAAGTGAAAGCCACAAACCTTTGAGCAAATATCATTAAGCTTTATCGACTCTGGGGGAAAAAAAAACACCTGCACAACTTCAAGGTCGTTGCATTGGTCACATATGGCCACATTACCATAGCAGTCAGACAATCCACACTCAATTCAAATATATTCAGAGTTCTTTGTCACGCTAGTTTTATATAAACTAGCAGACCCCACGGAATTTGTCCCGCTCTCGAAATAAGGATATAAAAGATATAAAAATCTTTTTGTTTATTGATGAAACTCACTATATAAAATTCGTAACACGTTTAGGCTGCTAGGAAATTATTTCTTGAATTTAAAACATCAAAGATAATCTGAGATATTTCTTATATAAAAGTTTGTATATATGCATCACCAGATTATTCTAAAGAAGTAAAAAAATGTTAGGAATGGACACCCCAAATAACTCGTTATTCTCTAACTCTACTTAATATGCACATAAAATTGCATACAAATCGGTCAAGTCCATTCGTAGTAGACAAGAATCTGATATATCCAAGATATGCTATTATCTATAAGAATGTGTTTAAAATAAATATATTTGCAAGGTCTCTAAGCAATATGCATCCCCCTCACTCTCCAATTAAATTAGATTGTGTAATCAAAATCAGTGCAACAATATAATATAATAATATGATAATGTTCACGACGATTAGATAACAAAAGGCAATTGGGGGATTTGTGCGGCACGTCACGATTAGAGGAGCCCGGGATGACGTCTCGTGGCTCGTGCGTCTCAAGTACCTTGATACTTCAGACTACTTCAGACTATACATGGTGTACTACAAGGAGCGATTGCAGCAGTCACATGATGAGATCATAAATTCAAAAATAACTTTTGGTTTATTTTTCACGCAGTCAACGTTAACGGGAACTGGACTGTATTATAATCTAGAAACGTGCGAAATCTGTTTTATAGACAAGTCGACGACGACAACGCGCGCAATGATTTTTAGGAATAGGTTTTTTTGTCGTTTTTAAGGTGCCAGCTCACTAGATGGAAACTTACCTATTCTATCGTTGAAATCTTTATAATTTCCCATAACAATAGTGTCGGCAACTACTTCAAAAGTTGTCGTAATTAGTCATTTGATTGTCTCCGTAGCTAATGATTTTGATAGTTTCGTCTTTAAATTGCTTTTAAACTGCGATTATTATGGGAACAAAAGCAGCAGAGAAGCAGAAAGACAAAATACGAATTTAACGTCGAAAATAAAATACAGAAAAATATATAAACAATGAAAACAGCTGTTCAAGTGCTATAATAATATCGTAAATATTTGCATATTGTAAGATCATAGAAAGACAACAACAACAAATGCAAAATATCGCGTATACTCCGACAATTATTTCGCAGGTGTTAATTATGCAACAATTATAACTCGTTGTAATAAAGTTGACACAGATAACAGTTAATTAATTGGAGTTAGTTAAGAGTGAACTACGTAGTACGTAAAAAAAGGGCATAACCAGACGATTCGCAAGTAGTTTATAGAGCAAACTGATTAAGAAAGTGATAATTTTTTGCGGGTATATAAACCATTGGCATGACGTTTTTTGAACACAGAGAGGGAGACATCTTATATAGCTGTTTGTATTAGGGGAATCATTTCTGCATATATTGAATTTTAAAATTTAGCTTTAGTATGCTCTGTTTATTATTTTATTTTTTTTTTTTATTATGGTTTTTAAATAAATTTAAAGATAAATTAAAACAAAAAGTAAAGTACAAAATTACAATAAAAAAAATTATATATATATAAATATAATAATAAAAAAAAGATTTGAACTGATCCAACATTTATTGCAAGGATTGGGAAAACCCAGAAAACCCAATCAGAACGGGAGAAGTGCAATATCAAGCATGATCAAGAGAACTTGTTAGTTCTTAAGCATTATTTAATAAATAAAAGACATAAAGACATGTCTAATTAAATAATATTTATTGCATAAGAAAACCCGCATAGTATTTGCAGTAATTGCCATAGAAACGAGCTTTGAGCAATCAGTTCTTGCTTCTCGTTTGAATTATGATTACCTTTTAAATAGATTCTTAAGCATCGTGTAATCTATAGACAAGAATTCTTGATTGATTGATTGATTTGCATACACGCATTTCTTTCTGTTCAATTGATTTTTAATTTCTTCTATACTAAATGCTAATCATGCTCTCATCCGTTCTGTCGCTTTTAATTGCAGCTCTGCATCATGTCGCAATTTAACGGATATTGAGCAGCAGCAGCAGCAGCAACCCAATTACAGCAGCAACAGCAACAACAACAGCTCGCAACATGGCTAACAACAACAACAGCAGCAGCAGCAGCAACGCGATGACAACTTCGCTTGAGCCGCTCGAGAGTCGCGATGAGGTTGATTTCATAATGACAGCTGCGGCGCACAATAACAACAATGAATACGAGGATTTTAGCAGCGCCAGCGATGCGGTAATCAGCGCCAAAGCAGCAGCAGTAGAAGCAGCAACAGCAGCAGCAGCAACAGCAGCAGCAACAACAGCAACAGTCACACCAAACAATCAACCAAATGTCAACAACAGCAACCACAGCAACCAGAACAGTCTAAAGAAATCCAAGGAACGCCGCACGCTCTTCAGCTTTGGCAGCAAAAAGTCCAATTCCAGCAAGTCACAAGTGGAGGCAGGCACAGTCTCCGCCCCCCTGCCCAGCAGTGGCAGCCTGCTGCTGCCACCCACGCCACCAGTGCCCATTGGCACACCACCAAGACAGCACAAGTTCGTGAAGAGCAACAGCATCGCTCGCCTGCTGGGCAACACGTATAATGCACGCAAATTCGAGCGGGAGGAGCAGAAGCGTCTGGCCAATGAGGCTAGTGGCAAGTTTCACACATTCAGCGGACGTCGTCGTGGCTCTGGACCGTATCTGGAGCGTTTCAAGCGCATGTCCAAGGAGGATGGCGATGTTGCTGGCACCGCTGGCGGCATTGATGAGTGCGGTGGGGTGCAGGTGACCAATGTGATGACTCTGACCACAGATTCACGTGATCTGCAGTACGGGAGTCGGCAGGAGCATGTGGGGCGTGCCGAGGATCAGTTGAGCGCCAAGGCAATGCGCACACTGACACGCAGTCTGGGCAAGCTCTGGTGGAAGCGTACACACAGTGTGGACATTAGTACACCCGATCCAGAGTACAAGGTGTCGTATTTGGGCAACGTGCTGACCGGTTGGGCCAAGGGTGAGTGCACTAGGAGACTTCTTTTATTGCCACACTTGACTTAACTAATCTCCCGTTTCTCTTTTCCCGTCTCTCAGCAGGCGAGGGTTGTGTGGAGAAGCAATTGAACACGCTGTGGCGCAACTACACGCAGCATGCCAAGCCGGATGTCATAATGCGTGTGAAGGTGTGTGCCTCGGGGCTGAAGGCCACAACAAGACAACATGGCCTCACCGAATACTGGGCGAATCGCATCACCTATTGCTGTGCTCCCAAGAATTATCCACGTGTCTTCTGCTGGATCTACAGGCATGAGGGCAGAAAGCTGAAGCATGAGCTACGCTGCCATGCGGTGCTCTGCAGCAAGGAGAAGATTGCACAGGATATATGCGATACCCTGCGGGTAAGTTGAGAGATCTATGCTTATCAATATGTTCCCCACTGATCTCCTCTTCTTGTTTCCAGGACAATCTGGAGAGCGCATTGCGTGAATTTAAACGTGAGAAAATTCTGAAACAAAATGCACGTCTCAGTCTGGCGAATGCGGTGTACGATAATCCCAGTTTGCCACGGCGCAAGATCATGTTGAGTGTCGGTGGGAATAACTACAGGCCACCGCTAGAACGTTCCAAATCCGCGCCCAAACTGATGGCCATTGAGGAGGCCATTGGTGAGGAGGATGGCGATGAGATTGAGGATACAAATGAGCCCGAAATGAAACCCTGCTGTCAGCGAGATTCCCTCTATCCGGCCATGACGCTGGGCAGGCGACGTTGTCGTCGCGGTCATTCCATACGCCGTACAGGCAAGATTACCACAGCCATGGGTTGCTGTGCGCATCAGCAGCAGGCAGTGCTGCAGCCGCAGCAGGAGCAGCATGAGCAGGAGGAGGAGGAGGAGCAGGAGGAAGAGCACCAGGCGATGGGCACTGTGGCTCCTGCCGGCAACGATGGCTCTGACTCTGACGAATTTGAGAAGCTGCTCAAGTTCGATACGACGTTGAGCAACGAGCTGCTGCCCTACTTCGATATGCAGCTGCACAAGAACAGTAGCCAGAGCTTGGGTAGTCTCAGTGAACTACAGGTGGATGCAGTGGAACCCGAAGAGGATGACGAGGAGGAACCACTGAGCTTGCTGCCCACCATTAACAGCGATCCCAGTGCCGATCCGCAGGCTGACTACGACAGCGAGGACGCAGTGCATCTACGTCGCCATGGCGTGTGCAGCGATGGCGAAGAGGACTTCCTGGACGATGCGGATGATCATTATTTTCGACAGGCCGCCATGCTGACCATGTTGCATCGCAGTTCGATGCGCAAACGCAACAGCGATCAGGCCAGTCTGCAGTATCGGCATCAGGCACAGTCTTCCATCTCATCGAATGCATCCAGCTCGACGACGGCCAGTGGCAACATGGCCCAGTTGAGCGGTGCCTCTGTTGGTCAAGGCAGCAGCTGCCTGGCGAGTCCGGACAGCGATGAGGGTTCCATATCGAGTGGTTGCGAGACAGCCAGCACGGTCACAAATGCCAATCAGGAGGAGTACAACAACAACAGCAACAGCAGCAGCAACAAGCCCATACAGGGTGGCAGCAACAGCAGCAGCAGCAGCAACAGCCACGTGCAGCATCAGGTGCTCGAGCATATATTGATGTACCAAAGACTGGAGGAGGAATCGCAGCGCAGGCAACTGCATAGCCACAATGCCGCCAGCACATACAGCAGCTCCAGCAGTGTCACCCTCAAGCGAAACTGCTCCGCTTCTCCGCCGCCAGAGCCGCAGGCAGCCGACGCTGTCTCCGATGATGGCTCCGAGTGCAGCGATGAGAGCGGTTATGTTGAGTTCCAGGAGAAGGAGCGCATTCAGGCAGGCACTATTGGCAGTGTGGCAGCAGCAGTCGCTTCTATCAAGCCGCAATTACCGCCCAAGCCGGCGCCAAGGCGATCTCTCAGCATGGGCACAAATACGACGGTCTAATAGGGAGAAGAGGCGACAGCGCCTTTATATATGCTTTAAAATCATGTACCCTTCCCTCTCCCCCCACCCCCCAATCCTCACATTGTTATTTCTGCGCACACGTCAGCTAAAAGAAAGAAGGAAAGAAAGTGCAAGAAATTTTTGATTGATTATATTGTAGTAGTCGTAGTCTTAGTACTCTATATATATATATACCATAGTTAGTCCATTTATCGCTTAAGTCATTTGTTGTTGGTTCGTCATACATACAAAGAAACAAAACCTAACGATATTATTGTGTAAATGTCCCTTCATAACATTCATGTTCAACCCGTACTATATATATATATGTATATCTGATTAGTTAACCCAAACTTGTTTTGTTTTGTTCTTTCATCGGGCTGCACCCCCTGCACCGCCACCATCCCAAATGAATTTACTTATACGATATGCTCTGTATATAAAGTAGACGCCCTAAGCACGTATCGCATGAAACTGTATCTTACCTACCTATATAAATTATTATAATGAAATATATCCAACAAACCACGAAACAGCTAAGTTTTTTTATAGAAGAAATGGAAGACAAGCTGTGGAATAATCTGTTAAACTTCTTTCGAAAAGATACTATGTAGTTGTCGCAGTTTCAGGGCTTTAACGGGTTAAAAAGCTTAAAAATAAATCTACAATTCGCATGATACACTCAATTAGGTTTACCCATATATTAAATTATATCATGTTGACATGTGTTATTTCAGAACTTAGCTGTACAGCAATTAAACGCGTATCTCGCAAATAATTTAAACAAGAGATTAGCCATGATACTATATAAATAGTATACAGTATTATGATTGTTCCAATGAAAAGTGCAGAATTAAATATTCAATATTCAATATGTATAAATTTAAATAATTCAATTAAAATTAAATTATTTTAATATGAACTGCAGTAGGTTGGACATTGTTTAAGTTACTTAATAACAACCTACTTCTAGTAGTAACTAGAATTAGTGAGACGTACTCCAATGAGTTTTAAGGCAGTAGAAAATGTTTATAGTAAGTTTAGGGGTACGAAAAAATATGTTAGCGAATTGGGAGACCTTCTCTACTCTACAAACAATTTTATAAATATTGGTTCAGCCGTTTTGAAGGAGAATTTAATATATTAGATCATTTATATGCACCTACTTTATTATGTCACCTTTTGGAGCTGCAAGCTTTTACCCAAGGCAGCGTATCTCAAAATAGTTCCATAAAAAATATCTTCAGATTCACTTTATTTATTTATTTTTTCGGTTTAACATGTTGATTTACAGGCTTTACGCCTGAACAGATTTTCGTAATATGCACACAGTGTGTGTATGTGTATCTGTATCTGTGTGTGTCTGGGCACACGTAATTCACTTTTTACTTGAACACTCAGGCAGCGAGATATGTCTGCTCAGCAGATAGCAAACAGTGGACCGGAAATCGTGTATAGAGTTGTCCTGCAGCTGCTGATTGAATACCTGTTGATATGGCGGTGGTCGGAAACGAAACCAGTTAAAGAAGGCAAGTTGCATGTGTAATACTAAGTGTGTATGTTTGTTGCTTGCTTACATGATTGTATACAATGGTGGGCACAAAGCTGGGACTGTAACGCTTGGTGATCTGCTCCGCATCAAGCTGCAGCTGGGTACCCTTCGATGTTTTCATGCACTGATCCACGTTAGCCGAGAGACCCGCCTCACTGGCGCACTGTAAACAAACAAATAGATATGCGATAAGGCAAATATGGCAGAAATTGTGTTAACTGTTTGCGTCAATTCTGGCTTTCGCCGGCGCCGTACGCTGCTCTCCCTCTTTCTCTCTCACCTTGTTCGCATTTGCATAATTCGGTGCCCACATTTGGCAAGTGGCAAATTTCACCTGTGCCCCTTGATCTTTCGTGCTGCTGAGAATGCAGTTCTGCAAACGATTTCCCTCGCACTCTCTGGGTCCGTGCTGGCAGCGGAAAACCGCTCCATTTGCATCGGACTGGAAGTGAAAAATTGTATTATATAATTAAAAAATGGTGTACGAGAGAGTATTATAATAAACATGACTAACCGATGATTTGCCAAATGGCACCAGTTCAACATCAATGTATTCCCCAAACTCGTTGTGCACCTCCACCAGGTGGGGCATAAAGTTCTTGCTGTCCGGGCAGAGCGACTCGTAGAGCACAGTTATGTGCAGCTGGGGGATTGGAGGGTGGGGGGAGTTAAAAGATATAGAAAATCATGCATAAATCCACTATCGCACCTTTTGGAATTTTTCCTGAGCGAGGCCTAAACTGAGCAGGCAGCAAATTCCCAGTGTACTGAGCAGCAGCTTGAACATTCTGAGCGATTTTCGAGTTCCTCTTCAATTCACAATATGTTCAATCGAATCGATTCAAAAGCGACCTTCGTTCGTGGGTGCACCCTGTGAAAGAAACCGCGAGAGTTGCCTTTGACCGTTAAATGCCAAGCCCAAGTTTATGCGACCGTTCGATACGGTTTTAGTCTGCCAACTGAACGTTTGTCACTTTTTGGGGTATTATTTGGACAGACTGACTGCTCACTTTTTGAGCAAACACACACACACACACACACACATGCTGATTCAGGTATACTAAGTGACAAAAAGAGTGTGCGGCGTGTGTGTGTGTGTGTGTGTCTGTCTGGCCATTCCCTCTCTTGTAAGCCGGTTTTCGTTTTGGTTTCTTTATATTTTTTTGGATTCTCTCAGCTGTTGCGTTTTTTCGAATCGCCAATCACACTCACACAGCTTCAAACATATACTAACTGTGTGTATGTGTGTGTTAACTGTAACTGCGAAATGGACACGGGACTAACTAGTTTACGATCTCGTTGTTCTTCACGCTTTTTTAATAATAAAATAAATGTAAAGCAAATCGCTGCACTGATATTGCATTTACTACTGAAATTAATTTTCTTGCTTGGTGTTACTAACAAATACTACTTTGAGATATTAACTAAATTTGTACAATAAGCTGATCAGCTCTTCTGTTCTGATTTTTATGTTAAATGCTAGAATAAACTGATTTAAAATAACTATTTAAATGAACTTCTCTAAACTCACGAACTCCTGTGCTTTGAATTTAAAAAAAAAAGGTTAGAAACAAATTCTAAAAAATAAGTTTGATTGTTATTTTTCACAAAACAGCGAACCAGAATAAATGTTACTACGTTTCCACCTGTTCACTTACGTTACCTACAATATACTGAAAATAGTTTAAACTCCTCAGTTCGAATTTAGTAAGAGCTACTACGCTCACGATTCATTTCAAATTGCATTGTTAACTGATTTATCATGCTTAATCAAATAAGAGCGCGAACAACATTTTTGAAATTTTTCCTATCAGAAATGAGTTGGGTTTCCTGAAAGGGCCTAAAACCGAAACAGTGTTGCCATACATGTTGTTTTGATCAATTTATGTTTCTCATTTCGAATTGCCGATCTGGCAGCACGCATTTCGATATGCAGTGTTCGATAACAAAAATAAATGGGCAGCGCGCAACTTTTGATGAATAAAAAAATCCATTGCCTACTTTTAGGATGTGATTTAACGAGTAACTTTTTTCTCTTAAGGGGGTCGGGAAAAACCACTCCCACATTATATAAAATTTTACTTTTTAATTAATTAATTAATTTTCTTGAAAATACAAAAAACAAATTGCAAAAGGTTTAAAATACATTACTTATCGCAGTTTTCTAAAACAATTCCACAAAAACGGAGTATTTTTTTCATTATATATTTCTTTCGATGCTTGTGCAGTCCACAATTTCCAACTTTTTGGAAAACACTTTCGCACAGCCGTAGCTAGGACTGTTTTGAAATTGAGAAAATTGTATTTTCCATTTTCAGTTTCCTGTTTTCGGGAAAACTAGGAAAAACTTTGAGCTCCCATAACGGTTGCCGTGCATACTTTGCGATATTGGGGCTTGGTGGCAAAGCTAAGAATAAAATAATAAACCCGTTTCAAAAAACCAGAACACGCTAGCTGCGCTCGATTTTCTGAAATTTCAAAATTAAATTTAAAAAAAAAATGATTCGAAATTCTGCACTGCTTGTTTTTTGGCTAACAGAGCAATAACAGATGCCGGCAATGCAGGCCAATACTGCTTGCAGAATGTATGCGATTGTCTGTTAAGTTAAATTTCCAATTATTTACTGGCGTAGCAAGTAGCTTCTGGATGAGTGCCATCCCATGCACTGCAGCCCTGCTCTGCTAGTTAGCAGTACACTTCAGAGTTCGATTTAACATATGTTAAGCCAGCTGCTCGCCCTCCACACGCCCAAGAAAAACAAAAGGAAAGCGAATCGAAAAGCGATATTTAAAATTAACAAAAAACGCACGGAACGGCAGGAAAATGAAGAAAAAGGCAAGTATAAGCGAGTTTGAAACTAGCAAAGTGTGCTTGTTGTAATTTTTACACTGTTTACTCCCTCCCACAGGTACTTCTGATGGGCAAGAGCGGCTCCGGGAAGACGAGTATGCGTTCCATTATCTTTGCTAACTATATAGCCCGTGATACGACACGCCTGGGTGCAACAAGTAAGTGCACATCGTGTCCAGAGTATTAATTCACTAGCAAATAACAATATTAACGACTTGCAGTCGATGTTGAGCATTCGCACGTGCGTTTTCTGGGCAACCTGGTGCTCAATTTGTGGGACTGCGGTGGCCAGGAGGGATTCATGAAACAGTACTTTGCCCAGCAGCGTGATAGCATCTTTCGCAATGTCGAGGTGCTTATCTATGTATTCGATGTGGAGAGCCAGGAAATGGAGCGTGATGTGCACTACTATCAGAGCTGCCTCGAGGCCTTGCTGCAGAACTCGCCGGATGCCAAGATCTTTTGCCTGGTGCACAAGATGGATTTGGTGGCCGAGGAGCATCGTGAAAATGTTTTCAAGGAACGCGAAGAGGATCTCATACGATTATCCAAGCCGGGTAATGTCACATGCTTCCGCACCAGCATTTGGGATGAAACGCTTTACAAGTAAGCCAGCTCGGCCAGAGTGACCTATGACCCCCCAATTATCCATCTATTTATTTGCAGAGCATGGTCTTCCATTGTCACCATGTTGATACCGAACGTGGCTGCGCTGGAGAACTCGTTGACCCATTTCGCCAATGTGATTGAGGCCGACGAGGTGTTGCTCTTCGAGAAGGCAACGTTTCTGGTCATCTCACACTGCCAGAGCAAAAAAAATCGCGACTCCCATCGCTTCGAAAAGGTCTCCAATATCATAAAACAGTTCAAGCTGAGCTGCTCCAAGCTGGGCGCCAAGTTCCAGTCCATGGAGGTGCGCAACAATGCTTTCGCCGCATTCATTGATACCTTCACCAGCAACACGTACGTTATGGTTGTCATGTCCGATCCCACCCTGCCCTCGGAAGCGACGCTCGTGAACATACGCAATGCACGCAAGTACTTTGAGGAATTAGAGAATCCGAACAACATTGCCATGAACCATCACAATCACAAGTTCCACTGATGGATCGCCGTAAAGTTAAATGATTTTCCGTTTTTGTTGATGTTTGTTTTCGACCATGAAAGACACACGGTTTGTTGTTGCACATCGAAGCGCCGTGCGCGCCTTAAAGTCATAATGCTTCCCATAATAATCTATATATGTATATGTATGTATGTATAGCCAACAACATCTCCATATGTATCGTACAAGAAGAATGATGAGCGTTGATTTTTCCTACATTTATAAGAATGCTTTAAAGCTTAAAAAATCCTAGATATAAGGTTTATATACAAAAACACACACAATACATGTAAAAAACAAAAAACATTTCTAAATACAAAATGCTAACAATTAAACATATTATTTACATATTGTAAATGCCGCATCTGATACGATCCTAAGAGAGGCAGCAGGTTAATTAAGCACTTGTAGAAGACCCAACATATCACAGACACATAGTATGTATATCGAAGGCACCGTGGAGTATGGCTCCCACATACATCCCTCTAGGAGTAGAAGCGTCTAATCTCTGCCGACAACTGGTCCACGCTTGACTCGTCCACGGCAACGAAACGCTTCGCGCCGCGACTGAAGTAATAAATGTCTCCGGTGTAGATGTCGAACCAGAGCGCGTGTATGTGCAGATCGTGCGACTCGAGACGCGCCTTGAGGAAGCCATATGAGGCAACGTTGGACATCTGCTGCAACGTATTGATCTGCGACAGCTTGTCCTCGATGGCGAACTTGTGCTCCTGATCGATGTAGGCCACGAAGCGACGCAGTGGTGTCTCCGATGAGAAGATCAAGGGATCTGTCATGCCTGCATCGTGCCATTCCTGAAATTTGTCCAGGCTGGTGTTAGCATGTGTGCACAGCCAGGAACGCAGAGGAGATAGCCGGCGATTCAGCTGGAAGAGAGAGAGATAGACGTAAATTTAAATATATATAGAACTGCTTGCACTAACCTTGGATGCAAAGTCGGGATCACGCAGTTGGTAGAGTAGATTCATAGCCTTGCAGTCACTGTGGCCACAGACAATGATGTGCCTAATGTCATTCACCACACAGCCCAGTTCCAGTGCCGCCGGCTCGCAGCTGAAGTATTCATCCTGGAAGTGCTGGGCATGCGGTATTAGATTTCCAGCATTACGCACTAAACGTGGGAATGGATGCAGATGTTAGATCACAGATGAGGTGTGTGTGTGTGTGTGTGTCTGTTTACCCACCCACAAACATGTCGCCAACGTGTGTGTCCGTGTATCTCGTCGGTATCATGCGACTGTCCATGCAGGTGAAGAACACGGCCTTCGGCTGATAAGACAAAAAAGGTTTAATAGTAAAACATAGATACAACTAGCGTGTGTGATTAACTATAAATAGTTGCTATAGGTTTCTGGACAAGCTGAGGCACAGTTGGACTGGCGCCAAAGTATTTAATGGGAAGAGTCTATCGGTATTGGTTCAGGGTCGTTCAGCAATATGACAGTTTGACAACACACAAAAACAATGAGGGTATGCAAAGCATATCAGCTAAGGGAAGTGTATCAATAGTGAAATAAATGATTCAATTTTAAATGTATAGTAATGTGCCACATGGAACTGCTAAGTGAATGTGTTTTAACAAATGTGTTGATGGTTGTTTGCTTTTTTACTTTGTTTTTCAATGCACCTTCAAATTGGCAATTAGTGCAAATCCGATTTAATAATGTAAAAATAAAATACACACAGTGGAAAAGTAAAAGCAACAACAGTTAGTTTTTTATATGTATAAAAGTAAAACTGAAAACAATAATACGAATTTCGCGAATGAGGCGACTTAGACGCAACCGGTTAGCCTCTTCTGCGGTTTGTTTACCAAAATACGATAACAGACAGAGAGAAGCAGAGAGACAAAAAGAGAGAGGAGAGCACTACGGTGTCTCGGCTCTGGAACTGTCCCAAGTTATTGAAATGCCTTCTATGTGTTGTCAAGCAAAAACAACACAGGGAGAGAGAGAAAGAGAGAGAAGTGAGAGCGTAAGCCAAAGAGAGCGAAAGTGCCAGAGCGTGCCAGAGTTGTTGAGTTAGAGGAGGGAGGAGAGCGCCAGACTCGAAGCGTCTGGGCCTCAGTCTGCTGCGGGACAGTCATTAAATTTTGTGATAATGACCGCGACTGACAACAACAACAACAACAACAACAATTGAACGACATTCATAAGGCAATCGCATGCTTTGGAAGCTTTGATGCTAATAAAACAATTACCGTAGTGCGTAAAACGAATCGCACAGCTGAGATTGTCAAGTATTATTTAACTCACGACCTTGCTAATCCGCACTCACCTCAGGATTGTCGCGAACTTTCTGAAACTCTCTGACCATTTGTTCGCGCGTTGTATTACGATAGCGCATTATTCCCCTTAGAATACGTTCCATTTTCTCGTGCTTAGCTTTTGGTTAATTCAATTTGCAATTTAACTTTTTATTCAGCTTCGACTTTACGCGCACTTTACACTTTGGCAGCACGAGAGGATTCTGTTCCAACAATCGCAAACACGCCTCGCAGCACGCTGCTAAACAAAACTGACTTCGCCTCTGCTCGCAGAGCATTTGAAATGGAATTTGTTGCTTCCAAAATACGCGACGGCGAAGGCGAAGGCGAAGAGAGCACAAGTGGCTCGGCATGTTGACCATGTGTGCTTTCGCTCTCTGAGAACACACACGCAAGTGCTGACTGAGGGAGGCGAAAAGCTGCTCTCTCTCTCTCACGCGAATTTGCTGTGCAAAGATAGGCTAACAATTGAGCGCATTATATTTTATATTAAACTTTGAGAGTAAAATCCATTTTAATATTTTTTTATATTTTAATTTTATTTCATGCTTTTGTGATATTCAGTTCGAATAGTTAATTTTTTAATATATTTATTTTTATTAAACATATTTGTTCATTAGAGTATTATTTTATTATTTGAAATTTTTTTATTTTAGTATTGTAATATAATTTATTTTAAATAATTTTTTTATTTTACTTTTTTTAATATTGAATAATATCTTTCTACATAAAATAATATTTATTTAACGATTGTTGTTTTATTTTTTTCCCTATACTTTTTTTTTTTAAATTTAAATTTTTAATATTAATTATAATATTATCAATATTGTATTATTAACATATATATTATTATTTATTATTATTTAATCATTATAATGAATATTAATTTGTTATATTTTGTATGAGTTTTCGATGGTACATGGCATAATTCGCAAGCAGCCGACAGTTCTCTGCGGACCGTTTTAAGTTTCTCTGTTGTTCAAGTGGAATCTCTCACAAGAGAACATTTCATATTGATGTGTTTATTTCTCTCATTCTCTCCTATTCTCTACCTCTCTTTCCACGCGCACTGCACGTTTTGCAATCGTCAGGGGCTCGCATGTGTACGATGACGTAGCGATGTCTCGGCTGCGATAAAACTGGGTCCCCCCACCGCCATTTAGAACACTCCTTAACTAGGGCAGTGTCGAGCTGGCCGGGTGGGGTACCCCTTAAGTGCTGCAGCTGTAGTGTTTGCTTTGTTATAAAATATTCGGTTTCAATGCGCGAATCAATTGCATAATTGAATTGAGGAGAAGCCTGTGGCAATTTCCAGACAGACTACACCCAGATACACTATACACCAGAACCTTATCAGCACAGCTTGGGGAGACATGACGCTGATACGACTTTCGCTGTTGTTGTTTTAGTTGCCTCGGTACGTATTATGGCTTCCTTTAGCTGAGCGTGTGTAATTATCGTTAATGGAACTTTCGATGGCCTGATATGTTGCGACAACAGGCATGCTATATGTATGAGGAAGACTCTAGGCAAGGTCAATTATTCAAGTTGCAAAGTTAGCGAGGTAAATAAGCATATTTAACATAATTATATAAATAGAGGTATACTCGGGCAGCAGATACCCTGCAATTTGTATCAGGAATCAGGAAGAAATTTGTTATATTTATGTATACTGTAAATTTAATTTAATGCAGTATAAATAAACTAATTCACGCCCTATACTACACTTATAAATGAATTCTTATTTTAGAAAACCATCTGCATCTGTCGCAATCTATTCAGGTGGCTGTTGATTGACGCCTCCAAAGATTC
Organism: Zaprionus kolodkinae; assembly: GCA_018901885.1. NCBI lineage: Eukaryota > Metazoa > Arthropoda > Insecta > Diptera > Drosophilidae > Zaprionus > Zaprionus kolodkinae. Next base: position 1,215,552 of record JAEIFM010000498.1, read on the forward strand.
AAATGTATTGCCTACTTTTAGGCTCAGCGAAAGCTCTCGCATTGAAAAAGCTTTCCCGCCCAGCCAAGAATTCTCCCCCAAGAAGAAGAGTCGTTGCCAGCTAATGGATGGGCCCTTACCCGAGATGTACGCAGAAATACGCCTTGGGGCCGGTCTGTATAATGTCTTGAATCAATGTCGTTTCCTGGAAACGAGCGACGCATCATTCATTAACCATTTAAGATGCTTCTCAGGCCGAACTGAAAGTGGGTCACCCACCTGTAAGCGAGAGAAAGAAAAAAGACACGACGCACTCACATCACATCACATCGAGTGCAAATATTATAAAATTCCCCCCCAAGTTACAGAGAACAGAAGAAAGCCAACAAAGAGGTTCGAGGGACGGACACATCTCTGTTGCTCCCCCCTGGGGGCGTAGTACTATAATGGAGAACCGCGTGAGCTGCGAGAAACATTTCTCCGGAGAGAAAGAAACGGGGCGAGGCAAAGCCCAAGCAGATTCACTCTTGATGATTATAAAGTTTTGTTGTTTTGGGGGCACTCGAAGCGTCTGTTTTGCTTTCCTTTCATTATTGAGCGGCGGCGGCAGCGGCGGCAAAATATTGGTTAAGCAAGCAAAAACAATGAAAACGAAACGAATAAGAAGAAGAAGAAGTTAAAAAAAAGTAAGTTTGTGGAGAAGATAAAGAAGAGGAGAAAAAAAAACCGCAGCGTGACCAAGAAATGATGACGATGGTGCCAGCATCTGCATCTTTTGAGAAAATCACGATTATGATGATGATCAGGCGGGCAGAACGCTGAAATTCGAAGACGATGCTCATTACGATTGCCATCAAGTGGAATCGTCGTCATCATAGCCAGAAAAAGAAGAAGACGTAGAAGGTGAGGAAGAGAGGGGAATGGGTGGAAGCGTGGGTACGACGAAATAATGAAACAGAATCGCCTGCATGACAATGATTACCCTGCAAACAACTGAAACCGAAACGAGAAACGATCCGCAGCATTATCCATCGCACTCGCACAACGGGAATGCGAATGGGAATGGAACTGGAACTGCCTCCGCCATTTCTCCGCCATCTCTCTTTCACTCTGCCTGTGTGTGCTGGCTGTCAGCTTTCAAGAATTTGGGCCAAAGCAGCGAACATAAACAAAACTTGGATGATGATGGTTACTTAACAATGTTGAACAATAAATGAGTAGATACACATACAGATACATTTACAGATACAGATACATACGCATACGCATATGCAGTACGTAAGCTTGGACATATGTGGATACAAGTAATACACACATGTGTGCGTGTGTGTGTGTGAGTGCGTGTCTGGGTGTGGGTGTTGTGAAATAACGAGTGTGATTGTGACCGAGAGAAAGAAAGAAGGCGCAGGGAGTAAGAGAGAGAGAGAGAGAGAGAGAGAGAGAGAGAGAGAGAGAGAGAGAGAGAGAGAGAGAAAGAGAGAGAGAGAGAGAGAGAGGAAGTCGCAAAGTGTGGGAACAGGTGCCTAGGGATTTACCGATTTACAGTGCCCAAATTTGCTGTAGTCAGCGAATTTATTTAAATTTTCCACAATAACTTAAAATACAAAAAGCTTTTTACAAGTTAAAATTTAGAAAGAGTAAGAATTTATCAATGTTTTATCTTTAAGAAAATAAAATATTAATTTAATTGTTAAATCTTAACTGCATGTAATCCTCAAATCACTTTAAAAGTTTTTAAAATATTTTATAAATTTATAGTACAAAAGATACAAATACAAAGTTATCAACATTGAAAAAAAAGGTGCAAGAATATCTCAAATACTCTAAAAAAGTTAAATAAATGTAATTATTCTATACTTATCATCAAAGCAAGAAATATATAATATGTTTGACATGTAATTTGTTTTAAATTTTATATGTGAGGTTCCTCAGAAATATGTCATATCATTTGTAATAATGTTTTTCTAAGTCTGGTGTACATAAAACTGAATAAAGTAATTTATAAAAATGTTGTTAAAGTTAAATGTAAATAAGTAGAGGGAATATCTGCGTTTTTATTTTGACCTACTTCATACATACATCACTTTATTTTCTATATGCTATTATCTTTAGTATATGTAATAGCCTTTCCGCATTCTTTTCCCAGCTTACCCAGACTGACGAAATTATTTGAAATGATGTCATTGTAGTTTTTGGCCAACTTATTGGGCTTTCCTGAGCATAATTTATATGGGTGTTACCTCTACGCTCTACGCTGCCCTTTCACCAGCAGCTTCTCGCTCTCCCTCGCTCTCTCGCATCCCCTCTCTCTCTCTCTCTCGCACGCAGACACAATTTGCAAATGAGTTGCTTGATTCTTTTGGCTGACTTTTCGTTGAGTTAATTAGTGAGTATCTTTCCTCTGCACGCACGCAACTCCGACACCAACACTAACACCAACAACAACACGTTTTGGTGCTCTGTGTATGTGTGCGTGTGTGTGTGTGTTGGTGAGGGTATTTGTATTCGTAATGGCGGCATTGCTGTTCTTATTAGCGTTGTATGGCTCTTTGCAGTCAGCTTTTAAGCTGCCTCTGCCACAAAAGTGGGTCAGCAGCGTCGTTAATATTGTGAGTGTGTTTGTGAGTATGTCTCTCGTATGAGTGTGTGTGTGTGTGTGTGCGTTTGTGTGTGTGCAAATTAAATATTCACAGCGTTGGCTAAGCAAATAAAATCTCATTCTCAGCTTTGTTGTAATTGTTGTTGTTGTTGCATTTCGTTCTCTGCGTGTGTGTGTACGTGTGTGTGTGTGTGTTGGCTGTGGCTTTTATTTGTTTGTTCGTCTTCTTCGGTTTTGGCCGCTTAGCTCACAATCAAAATCGTCGATCGCGCTGCGCATGAAAGTGAATCAGAATGTTAGCCCCGTGTGGCAGTTGTTGCTTTTGTTGTTGTTTGCTGCTGCTCTTTGCAAAGCAAATGAGATCAAAAGTGGGCTTAAGTCGCATCTCTTTAACCCAAATATGTCTGCTTTGTTAGCCAAAAAGCGCGCACGAATCGCCGCATTAATTCGAATCGCAGTTGCGTTTTCGCATCCAAAAACTTCTTAGCTTGTTTCTTATCTTTTATCTTCCCGCTCTTTTGGCTAAGGAGAATTTGTAATTTGGGGCGCAAAGTAAAGTAAGAAGAGATCTGCGATTGTTTTCTTCTCTATTATGCCTGAGATATTCATTTCTTTATTCTTAAATGATCTTGATTGCTTATAAATTTATAAAGTACGTATTTCAAATATATACAAATTATTGTAAATATTTATATTTTATTTGTATATATTATTAAATATTATATTATAATTATATTATTATATTATACTATTATTATTCTATTTTCCTTTTTCCCTGGAATTTTTGAGTAAGCCAATAAAAAATTTGCAAATCATTTAAAAAGATGCCAAATTCTTGTGCCTAACTGCAATGCCGGACATCATCTGGTTGTTGTTGCTGCTGTGTTTTGTGTTGCTTTTGTTTGTTTGTATAACATTTCTTCTTTTATGGCCTTAGTGTGGACTCGTGAAAAAGTTGTGAAGCTTGTCAGTTGGGCAAAGATTTTGTTTCTTATACGACGACTTGTGGGCGTTGCTTATTATGAGTTATGTGAGATCGAGAGATGTGTGTGTGCTGTGCCGCCGTGGAGGAGGAAGGAGAGGAGGAGAGTCGGCAGTAAACTTGATCTGTCAATGAGCCGGGAGCTATAAAGAGGTGTGCCCTGACCCAATTTTCTTTCGGATCTGTTATTTACTCATGAGGCGCATGAGATCAGCGGCTGCTGTCGCTGCTGCTTAGGAACTGACGATGGATGCACTGAGTTTATTATCATGCCCACTACACACGCCCCGCTGTGGAAACTGATTCGAATTTGGTTATTGCCCAATAAACAGAACGCCCACAATGGCCAGCGAACCATTTCGTCCCTTCCGGGCAACGAGCAACGGGAACGGGAACGGGAAGTGGGAAAGGTCATTAAGGGAAAAATGCACTTTTGCATCATTTGCATCGATAGTGAGGCGAAAAGAAGAGGGATGGAAGGAGGTATGCAAAGAGGGAGTGAGGGAAAGGCTACCATGTTGGTAGGTGGTCGTCGAGGGAGTCAGGTAGGCAGGCAGACAGGCAGACAGGGAGGGATGTCAAAGGACAGCAAACAGTGAAATGCGCGATTTTATGACAGCATAGAGAGACGGACTTAAGTGGAAACAGTCAGTCAGAGACACGCTAACAATTACGCTTTACGGCCATGACAAAAGATGACAACCATCGCCCAGGTCCGCCTGCGTTGTCTTCTTCGTGCAACATCCGCATTGGGTTTCGCATTCGCATTGTGACGCAGTTGCAGTTGCACTTACAGTTGCTGTCCATATTTCCCGGGCAGTCGTAAATCATCCATCCATTGGCAATGTTTGCATGTGACACAAAGTTGACCCAGTTTCAGTTTGGGTCGAGTACTCACCCCTCCCTCCCGGTACTTACACCCTGCGGTGTTGTCATTTCGAACTTATGCAAAATTCATGTTGCCAACCCTTTGAAATGCCTGGCCAGAATTTTCGGCTGACCTTGAGTTTGCCTCCTTGGCCGACAAATCTTTGCGTATTACGTAATATCAAAATGACACGCGTCACGCACTGTTCTTCCTCATTATCCTTTTGGCACAGGGCACACGCCTCGCACACATGTGTGCAGCATGATGCAACCTTGATCATGAGTGGACATGGAACGGAGTTACGTAACTGTTTACTCTTTTAGCATATGGTTTTCTAGATATTGCTCCTAATGGATGGAAATGCGGCGAAATTCTTTCAAGAATCTCTTTGTGAAAAGTCAGAGTCCGTTTTGCAATATATTTAACTTTGTAAAAATATATAAAATAAATAGAATCTTTACAATCTGTGCATAAAATCAAGTAAAGTAATACTTGTACTTTATGGAGATATATTTCTTTATATCCCATTTATTATTTATTTAAAAGTTTATTCAATTTTGATTTTAATATTTTTATCTAGAACTCCTGAATTAAATTTAAATAAATATGAATTGTTGTAGGAACGGCTCAAAAAACTAAATTATCAAAAACTAATTGCTAGGTATAAAATATATATTTTGTTCTACTTGTGATTTATAGAGATATGTATATTCCTTTATATCCCATTTATTATTTATTTAATAGTTTATTCAATTGTATATTTAATAATTACTTCTTAATTAAGCTTGTTTAGATGACAGCGTATTTTTGAGTAAGTAGATAAGTATGAAGAATACATTCGATTTTCAGGTATAAACGATAGAGAGAGCTCGATAAGAAAGAATTTTATATATAAAAAATATATAATATTGTACGTTTCTTTTATAATATCTTTAAGGTGTTGTCCTAGAAAACCTCCAACACCTTAAACTAAGTCAATTTTGCTTCACTTTGTACTAAAACTTTAAACTAAAATCTACTTAAAGTTCGTTGCCTAAGTCTTCTAATATTATTATATCTAAAGACGTAAATAAACCCCGCTTTTTTGTACCTTTATTTAACACAAATTCCGTCTTGAATTTCGCAAACAAAAATAAAAAATAAAAAACTAATTTCAGCAAAATATTTAGCCTACTCTGGTGAGGAGGGAAATGAATTCAAAGAATGATGTTCGTGATAATACAAAGTCATCTTAATGGCCAAATGTGCCGAATGACAAAAAACTGTTACTTTCACATTGGCTAAAAGTCGAGATTAGTGCGAAAGTGGCAGCACCAGCAGCAGCAACAACAATGACAGCAACAGAAACGACAACAACAACAACTACAACAACAACGACAACACAAAGCGGCGTCACAAGAGCTGCCAGAACGACAAAAGAAGTGTAATAGATGCTCATTTGGTAGCATTGCTGCTGGGCCGCAATGGCTATAAAAACAAAAACAACAACAAATAGGGCTAATTATGCGCACACTTTCAGGCAGCACTTTTGTACCCTCTGCACCACCCCACTACCCCACTCCTCCTGCTTCCCTTTTTTGCAATTTGGCTCGTGGCAAAAAAAGGGGAAGAAGAAGAAAACAAACTTAAAATACATTGAGCGCGGCCAGACAATGCAAAAGAATCACGTCGTTATAATATTTTTCAACTGGCTGCTGTCTGGCATTGTAATGGGATTTTGCTGCTGCTGCTGCTGACGTTGTTGTTGTTGTAGCTACGACACCAAAAGGGCTGCAGTTAAATGAAAGTTGTTTAAGTCCGCCCAACTTCTCCGACAGCCCAATGTGCAAGAGTTTATAAAAATTTCAAAGTCTTTAGGAGCCTTACCAACTGCATACGTAGGTATTAATTTTATTTTACAGTCTAGTCTAAATAACAGTAAAGATAACTTAGTCTTTGAGAATCTTTACTTAACTATTATATCATTTTTTCGATTTTGAATAATGCGCATGGCAAAGCGAATATAGCTAATCTTAGAATCTATACAATCTTAATTTAGCAGTTTTCTCATCACACAGTTAAGAAAAACTTTTACATTATTGAAATAACATTAAATAAATCTCATTATCTGCGTTTCTTATACTAAGATCATTTATGGGCCTTAACTTAAAAGAATCTTAGCAAAATAACATACAGATTTTTCAGATATTTTCGTCTCTATGGATTCTATAGTTGTTTTTAATATCTTTTTGGTTTAATTTGTTGTAATTCCAAAAATACATTTAATTTCATCAAAAAACTTGCAAAGAATTAGAAGTTTTTTTTTAAGAGAAACATAGAAAAATTGTATATGGAATTGAACTATTCTGAATCCTAAAAATCTTTTACTCTGCACAAAACTCTCAACCGTTGTAATCTTTTGCACATTGCACATACTCATAACAAAACTGTTGCAGAAAAAATGAAGAGTATGTTATTTTGGTCAATATACATTCATTGGTTATTCTTAAAATGTTGATAGTTTCCTTTTTCTATCTCTAAAATACTATTATAATTTTTCTGTAATACCAAACAACTTTCAAAATTCGCTTTGAAAAATCTTGCGAATCCCAAAATGAAATTAGCAACCGGAACAGATCGTAGCACACAGCACACTCCAACATACAGAGTAGTAGATATTTGGCATATGACATGTGCCTCATAAATCTGGTTATCCAGATGTTATCATCATACAAATTATGGTTATTTTGGCCCTCTTATATCGCGGTTTTTTCGTTGGCGCGTGACCCGTTTGCGTGGAGAAGACACAGAGTGATATTTCTTGGCTAGAAGTACTTTTGGGGGGTCGGTCTTGCAGTCATGCTTGTTAAGCTTTTGGTTCTGTTCCAGAAACTATTTTGGACAGTCTATATATAGTACGGCGGACTTTATGATTGGTAATTAAAATTTGGTACTCTGTTTACGGTCGGTTCGCTTGGCTCGGATTCAGACCGAACTGTTCTCAAGCAGCAAGTGCTGTGCGTAAGTGAGCGTGTGTGCGTACGTGTGTGTGTGTGTGTGTGTTTGTCGTGCTCATTTGTGGCATAGTTTGAAACACCCAAAAATGACATGACAAACATGACACACAACGTTGCACTACATTTGTTGCGACTGTTGATGTTGCTGCTGCTGCTGCTGGTGTTGCTGCTGATGTTGCTCCTGCACCCGGATTCGAAGACAACCCAAACCGGAGTCAATCTTGGAGCTGGAGCTGGCGTTGTGGCTGGAGTTGCTAAACTTGTTGCACATGTTGCCTGGCGACTTTAATAACATTTGTAGTCGCGCTGTCGTTGTTCCTAGTTTGTTGTTTTTTTTTTTTATTCTGTTTTTCTGTTTCTTTTTTAATCAAAACACTTAACAAGTTGTAAAATTCTCTGGCTGCAGTTGACACACATCTGTCAGAGGCGGGCCAGGCCAAGTGGGTCAGCAGGGAATCAGGTGGCAAGGGGTTGTGGGAGGGCAGGCGCAGGGGGGGGGGGAATCCGGCGTGGCGCGGCTTGTCGTGGCAGCTGGCCATGCTGGCGATCGCAGTCGCGATCTTGTTAATCGTTTTTGATTGCCGCGTTGATGTGCGCGCCACCAGCTAAATGATGATGATGATGTTGCCGATGATGATGATGATGATGAGCATTATAAAGATTGTCGTTTAGCAGCAGTTGCCTGTCCGCAGTTGCTGCTGCTGCCGTGGATATTGCTCAATAATTATTCTACTTGCCGGCGCATTTAGCACGCCGCGGTTATTACAGACATTATAAATCGCTTTTAATCGGGCTGTATCGGTTCGATTCGCAGTGTCGGCGACAGTTCTCTCAGCGTGGTGAAATTGCTGCCGATCTCTAAGTAATTGAAAATGGCCAAGACGGCATGCTAATCCCCTCCTGCTGCTGCTTATCCGTTCGATATGGGTTATGGTTATAACTAAATTTCTCTCTCTTTTTATTATGAACAATTTCACTGCGTCGTGTCGTCGTGTTTTGTTTGCCCTCAAAACTAAACATGTTCTTGCAAGCAGCTTTCCTCAATCCTGTCCTGCCCTCGCACACGTCCATGCACGTACGTGCTTGCAACAATTAGCCTCGCACATCGCACATTCGCATAAAACTTACCACAAGAGGATGACACCATGAGAGCCGGAGAGCCGGAGAGCCGGAGAGCAGGAGAGGATGTGCGGATGAGGTTCTCGGTAAAGAAGAGTAAAAAGTGTCATGCACACGAATTTAACGTTCAATAAAGATTTAACGAGACTTGTTAACACTGCCAGCCGAATGCATAAATAATTATAGAATTAAGCAACAATTTCAGCGAGTCGTTAAAAGGCAACAAAATAAAACAAAGACAGCTCCATCTGGACACAGAGATTGTGAGACAGAGAGAGATGGAGACGTGGCAATTAAATTCAATTCGTGGCCGCCATAAAGCTGCGCAATGAAGAATGACTGAGGGAGGGGGAGGGGCGTGGCATTATAACTGTTTTCCAGTTATGAAAAGTACTCAAACAAAATGCATACAGATAATTTTCTTTCGTTATTTCGTTATTTAATTGCCGCACTCATTGTGCGTTATATTTCAATTGTGTGTACGGTAAATCACGTATACGTACAACCACGATGGGGAGAGGGGGCGGGGCAGGCAAGCGTGTATATGCTGCCACTCAGAATGTAATAATAGCCATATATCAGCCTGGTAGGAGGCGTGGCATAATTGGCATTTTGATGTCTTCAATTTTGTGTTGCCAACTGAAGCGTAAACAAAAGCAAAATATGCGATCACAACGACGACAAGCGGAGTGAGTGAGAGGCCATGCGAACCGCCAAGAACCTTCGTCACACACACATACACACTCACACACACCAGTTTACCGGGGCCATTAGCAAGCTGTCTTGCTGGAACTGTAACTGTCACTTTCGACATGGAGCATAGCGGGCATAGCTCGAACAAAGCGCCAAAACGCTGCCAATTTGCATGTCTTTCTGTCTGTCCGTCTGGGCATTTAATAAAATTTTAAAGCGCAAATTTACCATATACCATAAAGTATATATATGTGTTTGTATATGTGGTAGATATGAGAAAGCATAGCGCAAACAGTGGCCACCGCCGCTGAATGAGATTCGGCTGTGCGTCCAGCTAAACAATCATAAATAACTGCACACAATAAGCAGCACAGGAAGAGAGAGAGAGAGAGAGAGAGAGAGGTAGAAGAGACAGTGTGTGTGAGTGTATGGAAAAAAAGCTAAAAGTCGGTCATGAAATCGCAAGTGACCCACTTGGAGGCAACACCATAACGACAACGACAACGGCGTCGGAGACGGAGAAGGCCCGAACGAGCGAGCGAGCGAGCAACTAAACGAAAGACTCAGGCAACGAACGCGACGACGACGCGCGCAGACAAATATGACAAGCAAAAGATAGAGGCACAGCCAGAGCCAGAGCCACTGCCACGGCAACAAATACAACTACAAAGCAACAGCAACAAAGACAGCAACAACAACAAAGTCAGTTGGATAGACAACAACGCAAAATAAGGAGGACACCATAATTGGCAAAACTAACACACACTTACAGAGAAAGACAGAGGGAGAAAGACAGATGTAGCCAGAGACAGAGAGAGAGAGAGAGAGAGAGAGAGAGAGAGAGACAGTGAGGGAAACGTGTGGGGAGTGAGTGGCGATAGCGCTTGGCATGAATGGATACCAGATACCATAGGCCTGACTAACTAGTTACTGCTGTCGTTGCTGCTGCAGCTTGGCATACTTGGCCAAGCCGGACTTGAGACTTGGAACTTGCAGCTTGGAACTTGTATGCGTCACTAAACTTGACCAAATTACACAAGGAAGTTGAGATAGAGAGAGAGACAGAGATAGAGAGAGAGAGAGGCAGACTGAACCCCACAATTTTAGCCGTATTCCATGGCAATTTGTTTGGACTGTCGACTGCAAACACCAATGGAGGCCCCCGATCCCGATCCCGGTCCCGGTGTCCATTAGGCGCGATCACGTTGCATTGTGCAATGATGACATTTGTGGGTCTCTGTGTCGGCTGCGTCTAGAGCTCTACGCCGGCTCCGCCTTCAACTCCGCCAGTGGCTCTGCAGCTTCGACTCTTATTTTTGGCTTTAAACAGCAGGTTAAGCGCCAGCGCCGTCACTCACAGGCACCCAGACACTCAGACACCGGGATGGCCAAGGCGGAACTCAAGTTGAAGTCACTCCTTAGGCTATGGCTCTGCGTCCGAGTCGCTGGCGTGCGGGCGCTGACCACATTTCTGGTTGTGGGAAAAGACGACAGAGAGATAAGGGCCAAAAGTGCAGGTGCTGCTAATGGAATTCACTCCCACTTTCATTGGTTACTTGTGAAAGCAAAGGATAGTCAGATGAAAGATATAAATATACATAAATATGTTGTAGACTCTATAAGAAGCGAGACGTTAGCTGTTTTTGCATTTACTTTAGTATGTCTATATATTTCTATATTTTATATATAGAGACAGACACAACGAATAATACGCATATATAAATCTTGAATTATTTCAATCTTGTATTTTATTATATAGAAACAATTTCAGAATTTTTTAGTTATTATATCATTATTTATAAAAGCTTTTAGTGCCATCTCCTTCCTATTTAAACTACTCCGAACGCAAGAACAGAGAATATCTATTAAAGTTAAAATAATTCTTACGCATGCACCTTGCTCCCCTTTTTCTCAGCGCAATCAAAGATTTCTGAGAACTCTCGACTTTAAAAACACATATCATACACATATTTTAGTTAGTTTAGTAAAAATTTAAGCATTTATTCGGAGCAATAAGAGCACACTTAAAACTTTTGTTATAGGCAGTTGCTTTTACTAATTACAGTCTTAAAACTATCCAAGCAGCTATGAGAATACTGTAGTAGGTACCTACGAGTGTACGTCTGTGTGTGTGTGTGTGCGCCTGTATGTGCTCTCTGCAAGCTCATTTCCAGCCTGCAGACATGGACGCAGACTAGGCTTACTCAGACAACACTTACCAATAACAGCATAATAGTCTTGGCCTACATTCGCCAGCATACGCTATTCTAAGCACACTCACACTCACACACACACACTTGAAAGACAGGCACTTACAATGCGAACACTTTTACTCTCGGCATACTCACATGCCTTCATAAACATAAACATACATATACCATACATATAAGCATAATCATGCTTACTCATGATAATCAGACTTTGCCTGCGCTCTCTGCCTTCTGCCTCTGCCTTCTGCTTCTGCCTCTGCTTCTGCCTCTGCTCATTACCATGCCGAGCGAGCGAGCGACTACCGCGACTGCCAGCAACAATTACAATTATTATACCAACTTACTTTAACTAGTTTCCACACTTGGCCTGGTCTAGTCTCGGTCTGAGCCACAGTCTGTCTCTCTGTCCGCCTGCCTGTGCGTCTATTTGTCTGTTTGGCTGCCTCTGGCGGAGCTTTTAAGCCTCTGTCTCTCTCTTTCTCTCTTCTCTCTCTCTCTCTCTGTTTCTGTTTTTTCCAAGTTGGTGGAGGCTTTCAACTTACCCGCACAATTTTCCTTTTTCATTTTCTTTGCGAATGCGGTCGTCAGCTGCTTTGTAATTAAACAGACTGAGTAGATGGAAAATCAAAATCTCTGACTTAAACACTTTGGGGCATCCGCATACAGAGAGTTTTCAGTTTCTTATACCCAGCAGTAATTGGGTTAAAAGGGAAGATACGACGGGTAGAAGTATGTGTAACTAGTGTAGCTTTCTACACTTGCTACCTTTGATGCTGTTAACTTACTACACCTTATTAAACTAGACTAATACGACTCATAACTGGGTAAAAACCCATGGGATTTGTGTTGCAATTAATCTATATTTATAGACATTGTTTTGTACCTTGAATTGAACCATACAACTTATTAATTAAATTAAATTTAAATTTGTGTAAATATTTTACCATTTTTTTTTATATATACAAAATAATAAATTTTTGAATTTAGTTTACGAGATTAAAATAAATAATAAAATATATATAAATTTGAAAAGTCGATTTTTTTAGTTCTCATCATTGCAATTATGCGTGATTATTTATGAATATGTGTACAAATTAAAAAGTTGATTTATCACTTATAGCAAGTAAATAGCTCAATTGTTTCGGGTAATGATTTTGGCCACTTGGGAACGTTGCGATGGCGGCGTCGGCGGCTGTACAAGTTGACAGCCGCAGGCACGCACACCCATGAATGCCTTACTTACACCCTACTCATACAGACACTTACACGCACTCACACGCACTCACACATACACACTTAGCAGATAAAACGTTTTTCGAATATTTTGAATAACGGTGCATGGAATACCAAAATCAAATCAAGTGGAAGCGCTGGAAACGGGCACCGGCGCAGCACTTGAAGCCCACGAATCGACGACGCATATGAATTTGTTGTTGTTGCTGCTGTTATTGTTGTTGTTATTTTTCCTCTTCTTCTTGTTGTTTTTTTGGGCGTCTTTGCGATGGCAACAAGTGCGCCGGAAAACCTGTTGGCCCATATCACGTACTACTCGTGCTCCTTCCCTTGGGACTGTTACTGGAACGGGGGTGGAGAGAGACGGGAGGGGAGGGGACGGGACGAGGGGACTTCGACTGGGGCCTACATAAAACGTTGGGCGGCCTGGCGGAATTAATTATGTAGCCCAAAGCTGAATTATATGCGAAAGCAGAGAATTCTCCCCCCATATCGCTGTCTCTCCCTTTGCCGCTGTCCCTGCCTCTGTCTCTATCTCTGTCGCTGTCGCTGTCTCTGTCGCCGTGTCGGATCCAACTCCAACTCTGGGAGTCAAGTCACCCGCTGCCCCCTTTTCACTTAATCTTACAGTGCGATGCGAAACTCGTTTGTGCATTTAATTTATGGGCGCGACGCCAGCAATAACAACAGAACAACAACAACAGCAGCAACTACAAATACTACAACAACAACAACAACGACAACAATAAAGACGCATTGCACTTGTCGAGTGGTGCGAATCTTTTAGGCAAACTGCAAACTGCGCCTGCAAAGACGAAGACTACGCACCGCGCGCAGTCTCCAACTGCGACTCCGTCTGCAAGTCCATCAGGTTCCTCCTCTGGCTGTGGCTCTGTCTCTGACTCTGTCTCTGGCATATCGTAAAATTGTCAGTCGAAGCCGAAGCCGACGCCGCCGCCGCAGCCGCCACGCATCGAGCTGAGCACGTGACCCAATTTGGTTCGGGTTCGTAGCTGGAGTCGGCTTGGAGTGCAGCGTGCTGGCAACCCGGCATGGCATCCTCCTCATCCGCATTAGCCTGCTCTGCGCCTGCACTGCCACCTCCTTTGCCCCTTGCGCAGCAGCAACATCAGCAGCAGCAACATGTCCAATTTTATTATGTTGCGCCTCTCATAATTGGGTTAATTTCGCAAGGCAAGCCCCAAAGCTGCCGGGCGGAGAGCAGTGTCAGCGATTTACGCGAATTTTGTGCTTGTCTTTGAAACCCTTTTGACAGGCGCATTAAGTTAAGTTAAGAGCAAAAGAAAGGCACAACCCGAACGAGTTACAACTCCAATTTTGCTGGACAAGCGTGACTTGTGTCCGAGGCGAGCCGTGCGATCAAAAGGAAATTTAAATAAAATCAAATTAAATTTTACATTAAATCGTTCGGATTTGTAAGGCAGATATTATGCAGGGACTTCATTTCAATTCTCGATCAAATGACTTTGCGCCTTGCAAAGGACTTAGGCAGCGAACTTGTACAAATGACTTAGGCCACAAACTTGCAGAAGTTTCACAAAACAAAAGGCAACAAATTTCTATCTATGCATTGCAAATGACTTAGGCAACGAACTTGTGAATACTCTACAAATGACTTAGGCAACGAACTTCGGACTGTACACTGCGAATGACTTAGGCAACGAACTTTTAGAAGTTCTGCACAATCAATGACTTAGGCAACGAACTTCAGACTGAGCACTACGAATGACTAAGGCAACGAACCTGGGACTGTACAATATGTATGAGAATAATACGTAGTGCGTAGTCCGTTATTTCTGAAAGGACTAACCAGTACTAGATACCTATATCGATAAGGCAGAGTGCTTGCAATGAGCCATGGAAATCTAACCAGGAGCTACGGATTGGGGGAAGCTCGAAAAAGATTCAATTGCACTGGCAGCTGCTACTCTCACACCTTGGCTATGCTCGACTAGGCCGCTGCTGCGGTTGCTGCGTCGCTAATCGAGCTCAGGTGCAGTCACAACTGAGTGACAGAGAAGAAGACGCAGACAAAGACAGAGACAGAGACACAAAGACGCAGACTGAGACTGCAAATCGAATAGATTTGCCTCAGTAGATTGTCGCAACGGTAACCCGAAAGCCCCCCAAGCGTGCAGTACAGTGTGGCGACAATGCCAATGGCAATTAAACAATTAAGGCGCTTAAACGGTAACCCAGCCAAGCCAAACAACGGTGACGTTCCCTTCCCCTCCCCTCCCCTTCCCGCCCTGTGTCACACACACGGCGACTGCAACGGCCCATTACGTTTTACTGATTATCAGAGTCCAAAGTTGCCGACCGCTCGATGGTTTTCAAAGATCTACCCCTACTCCAAAAGGCTTAATTAAAAAACAGTCAACTGATATAAAAACAACCCAGCAGCAACGAATTGGTGGGGGGGGCGGGGGGTAGGTAGGGGGGCAGAGGGAGCTAGCAAAGCGCAGCGTCATCGTGCTGCATCTTCCACACCACGTCACGAGCTGCAGGTGGCAGTTGTTGCTGTTTCCCTCGCTGTCTCTGCCTTCGTATCTGTATCTGTGTCTGCCTCTGTCTCCGTATTTGTATCTCGTAGATGCAGCAAAAGTGAAAAAAGTGCCGTTGCCTCTAGTCAGTTAGGTCTCCTTAAGCTCGCCGCTAACCGTTATACAAAACGCTGCGTTGCGTTGCGTTATAATTTCGAAGCAGCATCGTCTCTTTTGGCTTCTTCTGTTTTCTTCTTCTTTCATCTCCATTTTTTGGGATTCTGCTTTCTGACTCTTTTTCGGCCGTTATGCCAAGAGTCTTCACTGTCGTTGTTGTTGTTCGTGTTTCTGGCTATGCTTGGCTGCACAAAACAGTGTTCTTCTGTGCACTCAATCCACAATCCCCAATCCCAATTCCAAATACATCATAAAGTTCACAATGCGCAATTGTTCGACAAGTTCGTTGCCTGAGTCTTTCGTCTTGAATGCAATAAATTCTTCAGCTATCAATAAAATCGCATAAATATCGCTCTCTGTGTATCTCTCTCTCTCACTTTTCAGAACCCATCAATGTGGGAAACAGATTTTGCATATGCTGCGAACATGGTCAATCCGGATTTGAGACGGAACGTACAGTCGACGGATGCATCTGGGATTAAAAAAAATTCAAAACAAGCTTAAATAATTTTAGAATAATGTGTATAAATTGTATTTAGCTTGCCTTACTCTTAATTATAATAATAAACAAAGTTTAAAATGGGTTTTAATTTATTTTGTTTTTTTTATTTTTTTTTTGTTTTCAGATTAAAATACTTTCAATCACTATACCACATAATAGAGTCAACTGTGCATAGTTAAATAAAAATAATAATATAATAAATAATAATATATGCAAGTAAATAAATAAATATAAATATAAAGAAATAAAAAATTAAGTAATTAAATAAATCAATTTTTTATCAATACAGCTGATTCATCATGCACATCTTAAGCAGAACTGCAGAGCCAATAAAACTGACTAATCATGAGAGAATTCTTAATTAATTTCGTTCGATTTTTTCAACAAATTGAGTTTTTTTTTTACTTCTTCTTCTGCCGTAGTGTTTGTTCGACCCCGCTTTTGTTTGCTCGACTCGGGCAAAGGCAACTTCATTAGAGCCAACGGCAAAGAGACAACAAAGGCACAAAAAATTGTCGTCGCCGCCTGCCTCCCAGTCTGTCTATCTGCCTTGCGAGCGTTATTCAAGCGTTGCGCCAGCCCCCAGTGCGATGTGCATTGTCTCACACACCCCCAGCCTCCGTCCCAACCAGCCCAGTCCCAGCCGCACGGTCCATGTCCATGACACCTCGACGGCTTTTCTTTGCCAGTTTTCCACTCTGTCTGCCTCTCTGCCTGTCTGTCTGCCCTGATGATGCTGCCGCTGCCGCTGCTGCTTCTTCTGCGCTGGCGTTGCATTTTGGGGGCCATTGGCAATGTTAATGGCGTGCATTATTTTGATGTTTATTTATGTTGCTGGCAGCACACACACATACATGCACACTCACACAGAGAGAGACACATGCATGGCCTAGCAACATGTGGCCAATGCAATTTGCATTCGCATCTCAATTGCATTTTGCATTGTTTGCTTTGCAGTTGCCTTTGCTGCTGCTGCTGCTGTCGTTGTTGTTGTTGTCACTGCTGCTGTTGTTTATCTCTCTCCACACACAGCTGCGTTTGCCCGTGTGCTTTGGCGTTTGCCATGCGGATCCGGTTTTCGTTGACCCACTTCCGGTTGCCGCCAGTTGCGTTTCGGCTTGACCTTTGTCATGCCCTCGCCCTCGCCCTCGCCTTGGCCGCCCACCCACAGCCAGCCGGGCTCTGACTCCATCAGCAGCAGCAGCAGCAGCTGCCTGGCCTGCAGTTGGCAGCCGGCAATCGCCTCCGTCTCCATCTACATTCGCAGCTCCATAGCCAGATAAACGCCTACGCTTTGCACTACATTCATATTTCGTAGTCGTCGTCGGCGTCGTCGTCGTTGTCGTTGTCTGTCGGCTGCCATTTCTTCTGTAGATTGTTCTTCTTGTTTATTGTTTCTCTTTCAGCGGCCTCCCTCTTTCGCTATCCCTATCTCCTTCTCACTCTCTATCTCTCTCTTCTCTCCTCTCCTCTTCCTCTGCGAGTTGGCAATTTATTTTGCATTTTTATTGTCGTGCGTTTTGTTGTTCTGCTTTTTTATGCTCTCCATCTATTTTTATCGTTTGCTCTTGTTGCCGTTGTTGTTGTTGTTGTTGTTGTTGTTGTCATAGTTATTGTTGTTTGCGTGTTATTAGCGTGGCACACACCCCGCCCGTGGTCTCCGGGCAGCTCCATCAGCGTGCCGCATGTCTTGGGCACCTTCACGCCCGCACCTTGGCACAGCACTCAAAAAAATTATGCATGCAAAATTTACCTCATGGTTGTTCTTCCTCTCGTTGTTGTTGTTGTTGTTGTTGTTGTTGCAAGTCTAGCTAAATTATGCAAAATTTATGCAATATTTGACACATATTTGTTGGCTTTGAGCAGAGCCATTTTTGTAATGCTCTGAATATGATTGTTTGCTACACTTGAAACCAATTCGTGCTAATCTTAAATCTACATGCGCTTCGATACGTCGTGATCTTATGTGTTGAGAGGCGGAAGATGTGTGTAATCAAGGTTGCTGAGTATGGAGATTATGTAGACTAAATATATTTCTATATACCATAGAAATAAGAATCTTAAACAAAAGTTAGAGCCTTAATAAAGCAATTAACATTTGAAAATAACTGAAATAAACAATCGAATTGGCAAGTGATTTTGATCATGAATATATATTATGTATATACTTTGAAGGGTCTGCCACACCTATTACTATCATTAAAATATATTTTTACAAAGGCATTTTACTCTTTTTTGTTAATACACAAAGGGTATAACAACAAGCTGTTAATGCCTGGCAAATATAAAAACAGGATACATTAACATAGAAATATGCAAATATAGATTATATATTTGTTGAACATAAATTAGCAAAAAAAAATTAAAAACTAAAATTTACAATTGAGTAGACTCCTTAAAATAAAACACATGTAAACTCATTTATTATAATAACTTATGAATAATTAACTAAATATATAATTTTCTAAATGCAATAATAATAATAACCCTAAATTGAAAATTAAACCTAAATAAACTAAAACCTAAGCCTTATTTGCTTGAGAAAACAGCAGACTTTACTATGAGGTATATAGAGAATATCTTTAACTAGCAAATCTTCTAAGGAATTTAGCTCGTCGCATCTCCCACAATTTGCAACTGCAATTAGTCAGTTGTTACCGTGCAGGCATTTCAATTGAGGCAACTGCTGACAACGCTGCCGCCATGGACAGTGACAGTGGGTGACAGGGGCTGCCGTTCCCTGCTGCGTCTGTTGCCACTGTCTGTTGCCTGTTCGCCGGTTCACAGTGTTGCAATGTGGGTGACAATTGTTTTGCCAATTTGGCTAGAACAGGGAATAAACAAGAAAGAACGCGCTGGGCTAAACAATTCAATCGTTGTCGAAATTCGGGCACAACAGGTAGCCAGCCCGTCACACCCCAGGGTGGTCTGCAGTGCACCTCCTCATGGTAGCCCGCCGAGTGCAGCGAGATTTGTCACATTTGCAGCAGCGGCAGCAGCAGAGCCGGGAGCTGCTGCCCAGAGGCGGCGGCAACTAATGAAAGGGCCAACAAAAATTGGGAAAACGGAAAAGAGCCTGACCAAGTGTGTGTGTGTGTGTGTGTGTGTACCTTAATTTAGAATCTTTTGCGGTCAGCAGGTGCCCGCCTGTGGTGCCAAAAGAGTGTCAGATCTGGGTAACTACTTTGGGTAGGTACCTCTATGAGACCCTCCATAGTGCCATCGAGTGCCATCGAGCTTTGTCTAACCCATATTTGGCCAGCTTTGTCTTTAACCCATTTCTCTGCACAAGAAGTTGAGCTAAGCACACTTTGACCCCCGTGTCAATATTGGCCATGGTAGATTCGGTTAATGGCACTCGGCACTCTGCACTCGGCACTCGAACTTTACCGTTGGGCCTGTATCGTATATGTAGCCCCTACTCATACCCTTTCCAGGTGCTACTCCCGTGGCGTTTGCCTTAATTTGATAGCTTGTTTTATTTGTGCGCAGCAAATAGCTTGAGTGATGGCCAGATCTGGCCAGTTCGAGCTGCTTGCCCTGCTCCCTGCTCTCTCCTACATTGTTGGAGATTTCGGTTGCCTTTTCGGCATTTTGATGAAGTGTCACGCTGTCCAAGTTCAATTAGTTTTGTATGAACCCCGCTCTTTAAAAGCTGCCCCTGATGTTCTATGCCCTACCAAGATTGATTTTTTATTATTTCTCCCTTTCCTCTGCATCTTCAGCTACTTCTACTCCTCCATTACTTCTTCTTCTTTTTGCCTGCTCTCTGCTGTTTGTACTGTTTCCGAGATTGACATTTGACGTGCATAGAATTTGTCTAACTGTAGTTTGCCTTTGCTGTACACACTCAGCCGTACCGCGCCGTGCCGTGCCCAAGCCTCAAGCCTCTCCCATGTCTGTCAATTTTTTTTGGGGGGCTTTCTTCGCTCGCGGTGTCAAAACTTTGACATTGTAGCGAGAAAAAGGAGCGAAATTGAAGGATGGTATTTTTTACATTATTCATGCAGACACATATGTATATAGTATTTAATTTATCTAGGTCAGCACGTCATTTATTGGCACTCTTTAAGAAATTACTCATTTAAACAATTTACTGCACTGGTAAACATTTGCCTGGGGTAAAATAAATGGCAAGATCTTGAGAATATCAAAAAATATATATTCATATATTAATAATCTATTTATCTATGTATATTTTTGTATTTCTCTATATTTATATATTTTTCTTTTTGTATTTAACTAAGTTTATATTTATCTGTGCACATACAATATCTATTTTTATAGTATATATACAAGGTTTTGGTCTTTGGTCTTATTATATTAATTATTATATAATTAATTATGTTCTTGCTTTCTACTGGCTATAAAATTAGGAGAATAGATTAACATTATTAATCTAAAAATATAAATCTATGTGTTTTCGATTAAAATTATTAAAATATTATATTTAGGCAAGTAACAAGAGCTAAAGTCAGCCTTTATTAAACTTGGAATATAGGTTTATTTGATATTAAACTGTGTATGCGAGTATGCTATCGATGGTCTTTAATTTACTCCACTCAATCCATATTATCGACAGTTTCATTGATGTTCGGACAGCACGAGTATTTACCTATTTTCTGTATACATTCATAATTATCTATGCATCTATGTATCATCTTATAATATCCAAGTATTACTCGTATTTACATATAGCTATTATAAATATATCAAATATTTTTCCCCTGATATTTAACATGATTAATCAATTGGACTCTGAACTTTGAAGGCAATAAAATGCGCCTAATTGTAATTTAAATGTATGTAAACAAAAGACTTAGGCAACAAACTTGATATTGAAAGCAAAACTTCGGAAGCTGCCGAAACCGATAAGCAGCGCGTCATACCCATTAATCGTGAGTCATAACGACCCCAATAACCACCTACGATCATGCATATTCAGTGCGTGTGCTTTTGCAAGTTGCTCGTAATTCCAGTGAAACAGAGAAACAACAGCAACAGCAACAACATGTGGTGCAGAGATGAAGCAGCATCATGAACCACAGACATGACCAACAACTTAAGCGACGCTGAGCTGGCTGTGTGAGTGTGGATTAAGAGGGGAAGCGAGGAGGGGAGGAGCAGGCAAATAAATAGCCAAGTGACGCAGTTGCATTTGGTCAAGAGGCCAATCCGATGATGAGGCCGCCGCTGCTGCTGTTGTTGCTGTTGCTGCCTGGGCTTATGCTAATGCCTGAGCGGGAGCAGGGAGCAGGGTGCGGCAGCGGGAGCAGCATCGGCAAACAAGAGTCGTGAGCAGAAACAAAAATTTACACAACCTGCCAGTTGTGGTCTGTGGTCTTCATATGTATCTGCTCGTGTATCTGTATCTGTATCTCTGCCTGTATCTGTATCTGTATTTGTCTCTGTGTGAGCTTTCATTTTCGAAGCGATACCGTTAACTGCAAAACGCTGGAAACAAACAGAAATATCTGAAAAGCAAAAAAACCCCAAGCGAGCGAGGCAACAGCAACAGCAACAGCAACAATCAGCAGCAGCAATCAACCCGCAAAGCAACAACAAGTGCGAAAAGAGCAGTCAAAGAGGAAATGCAACAACAAAATGGCAAATGCAGCGACGCGTCGCAGTCGACGACGCAGCAGCAGCAGCGGCAACAGCGACAGCGACACCGACAGCAGCAGCAGCAGCAGCGCCGCGCCGGCAACTGTAATTGTTGCTCGCATGTTTACAAGGCGAAATAACAGGAAAAAATGTTAAATTTTTGTTAAGTAGGTCAAGTTGCGAGCGAGAGAGCAAACGTGAGAGCAACAGAGACGGAGTGAGATCGCGGCACAAAGTGACAGAGTGCCAGAGAGAGAGCAAAAGAGTAAAAGCATCAAACAAGTTGCGGCAGCCAAGTTAGAACCTCAGCAACATCAGGCTAGAAACATTTCAAAAACCTACAATAAATACTAGAAAAATATTAAAACTAGTATTTAGACAAATACAATATACTGCACAAAATACTGTAGTACTTAGAGCTGTAAAAAAAGAATCAAATTTTAAAAACCGGCACTGCTGCTGGCAACATAAACAAACTTAGCCCTGACTTTGACCGCCAGCAACATCGTCGACCTCCAGAGCAACAACGGCAACGATGGCAACACCTGCGGTCGAACATGTTGCTAACAAACATGTTGCGCGCACGTTCGCCATGTTGGCTCTGCCTCTCTCGCTCAGCCAACCGGGTGAGTAACTTCTTTGATCACTGCTGTTGCTGCTGCTGCTGCTGCTGTCGACGGCAACTGCGACAGCGACGTCGACGTTTGCTTCTTGTGCCGCTGCGGCTCGAAAATTTCTTTTCGTGTTGCGCCTGCGCACAGTTGGCTTTCTACCGTTGACGTCTTCGGATTTGTGCGATTCTTTGCTGCGCAGCAATTTGCCCGTTGGTGATTCGCGTGATTCCGCTGCGGACGTGGACTCTCCCACATAGACACACCGTATACACGCACACGCACACAGATACACACGCTCGCGGCGTATTGAGTGGCATAACAAAAAGAGCAAGCAGTTGAAATTGGAACAACCAACAACAGCAGAAGTGACCAGTGTGCAAAAACAACAACAACAACTACTACAACAGCAGCAGCAACAACAATACAAATATTAATTACAGTGCAACATTCGATATGTTTAAAATGCGTTACAAAAATTGTGAAAACGGTTGACAAAATGTTGAGAGCAAGTCCCAAAATTGCTCCAGATTGTGCTTAACAACAAAGTCAAAGATAAATATCAGTGTGCAGTGCAATCGCAAAGAAAGAAAGAAATAAAGAAGTGTGCAATACGTGAAAACAAACACAAGCAAAAGGAAATACACAAAAAAGTTAAAAATCAAAGCAACAACAACAACAAAATCTATGAAAACAATTAATCAATCATACATGATATATACCCTACCAACAGTCGCAAGCAAAGCATATATAACTCTTAAAGAACGCTGTTGTAAATAATTTCACTTTGAATATTTAAAAAACAAAAGAAATCCCAAAAACCCCCCCGAATCAAACGAAAATTGCCCACTGTACATAGATCTGATCTGTGAAACACAATTCAGCAAATACAATATACTCTATAACTCTGAACCTACATCAAGGGTTGTTTGTGTGCTATCTAAGGATTATAAACTAAACAAAAGAACATACTACTATACCACCCACTCGTACTACTCCCCGTTCATTAATTTATGCATATGTATTTATGTCTTCCTCCCATTGTTTTTGTGAGTATACAAAAATGTTTATGCTTTTCATTTCTTTTATTTGATTATCTCGTAACTCCCTACTAACTAACCCCATACGACTAATCCCCCTGATTCTTTGGCTAGCGGGACTAACCCCAACTACTGTAGCAGCCTTGCATTAACTTGAGCTTAACATATATATTTAAGTGCATCGTATCATGACATCGCTATATCGAACAATTTGGATACTAAAGACACTAAAGAACACATAATATCATCATATCTTAAAGGACTCAATCAATGATATTTAACTCGCGCAAAAAGGATTATACAGCGTGTAGAGAACAAGGATTATTATTATATTTACAAATATTTCTCGAAAGAACAACAAAAGACTTAAGAACTTGTGTGCCCAAGATGCCCAACAAGCTGAAGGCTGCAATTTCGTAAAAGTAAGTAATCTATTGCATAAATATGCTCTAGGAGGTTCCCCATAGCAGAAACTTAAGCAAGTCAATGGCCTCGCAATAAGAACATTCCCAACGCCGTCTGATTTATAAACAAATCAGGCAAGAGTCAACGACCGAAATCGTTTCCGATATTACTCACCTGTTATGAAATACAACGTAAATCATAGGGGAGGGGACTAAGAACTTAGGGAACTGGAAACTGCGAGTGAGATTTAACTGAACTCATGACAATGACGAAATTCACAGATAGACGCGTGTCTCTAAGGTCCTGAGCTGTTAATTAGTAGTGTAATCAAAGTCCAGCTCGGATAGTTCTCTTAGAGTATATATAGTAATTACTATATAGTAATAATTGTATATAGTATCCCAATCAGGCTGCAATCAGTTTCGAATTGCCAAGTCAGATTTAATCAGTAAATTTAACCAAATTTTATATTTCTAGAGACCCTTATCCAATTTGGTAAGGCGTCTCGCTTGACCCCGACCCAAAAGCCAAAATCTTAACTGCACTCGGAAGTAAAGTTCTTTTAATTTACAGCTACAGCTACGATTTTGTTGGTTTGTTGTTGCCAAGCGCTTTTTAGCCAGGCTAAAATAAATCATAAAAAACCGTTTGTTTGTCTACCAAAATGGTCTAAAAGACAACAACAACGGAATGGCAGCCAAAAAAACTCACACACACATATACACACATACAGACACACATCGGAACACACGAACACCCCAAGAACAACAACAACAACAACAACAGTAGCGGCTGCTTGTACCGTTATATGACGCAAAATTACGCTTACTCATTGAATGAGGCGGCGGCGACGGCGGCAACTCTAGAAAAAAGAGAGGCGAGAACTCAAATTCAAGCTGAGAGAGCATTACGTAGGCCCCCCTAAGAATAATAAAAACACAAGCTCAGACTGGCAATGATTGAGCATTAAGATGCATTTTGGGAGAGACAGAGAGAGAGAAGAAGGGAGGAAGAAATTCCCATTTGATTCGATTTCTTTCGTCATTAATTGAAGCTTTAAAAATTGAACTAGTTCACTTAACGTGCCGAGTCATGCTGTAACTAGAGTTGTCACCTAATCGGTTCACAGTGTATCGATTCATTTAGTTTCAATTCCAAATATGATTTAAATCGATTCTCAGTATAGCGAATTAATTTGTTTCATTTCTAAATGTTAATTAGTTGTATTAAAAATATTAAATGAAAATCGACTAATCCAAAAACTTGGTTTCTAATGTTTTTATTAGAACTCGAACTAGCTCACAATGATGTATCGATATTGTATTGATTAGTACAATAGATTCATCGATTCTCTACAGCAAACATATCAATTACCAAAAGTTTCGATCCTCTGTTGATTATATTTCTCTAGATTCGCTACGGTTTGATTTGAGGAAACCCCGTGCTGTGCCATGGGTAATTAAACTGAGATTGTGCCCTATATAGGGTAACATATAAAAGTGATAATAATATTGATATAACTTAATTAGTAGGGACTCCAACCAGAGTTGTCCGTAGTGGGGGGAGGTCAGTAATCGCATAACTATTCCATGACTGTTTTTTTATTTCAACCGATTTAAATCGATTACCTAATTCGTGTTTGTTGCTGTAAATTAGCTCGGAATATTTATACTAATAATCCCGTTTGATGCTTAGAATTGGCTTTTATGTTCAATTTGCACATTTGGCAGTCAGATCCCGCACACTACGCAAATAATATTCAAATGGCAACAGCAAAACAACAACAACACCAGCAACAACAACCATAACAATAAACAACAATTTTGGAAGAAAAGTTCGCTGACCTGAGCCGCAATGTTTTGGGTTTTCGGGATTTCAACTTGCCAGACACGCCGGATTGTTGTCTTTATTGTTGTTTTTGCTGTTGTTGTTGTTGGCAGCGCAGATGACCACATTAAGCTTGAAATCGGTGAAGCCAAAACACGCCTTGCGACTAGCTCATACCCTGTGTAAGCAGAAAAAAAACTGAGCTGCCCATTGTGTTTCGTTTTTGTTCCCACTGTCAGCAAATGCTAAAAATGTGAATAGAATTAAATTTGCATGAATCAAATTAAACAGCATTTTATGGGATATATGTATAATATTCAATTTACTTGTGGGTAAACAAGAAAAAGATTTGTTTCTATGACAGCTATGAGTTATAGTGGTTCGATTTTGATGAAATTTTGAGAGAGTGTTGTTGACATAGGCAGAAGCTGATATACATAGTGTGACTATAATAACATGAGTAATAAACAAAATAGACCAATAGTTTCCCAGGCAGCTAAACGATATGTCGCTGCAATTCGGGTCGTTTCGACTTATTTACAACGTGCAGCAACATTAAAGCATATCTGCCAAGTTTTATTAAGATAGCTCTGAAAATCAGAGACTTATTGGAGTTACAACAGACGGAGAGACAGGCAGACGGGGAGACAGGCAGATGGACAGGCAGATAGACAGACAGAGAGACAGACTCTTCTTGTTGTATCAGAATTTATACACTCTATGGAATCGTAGATGATATCCTTTATCTACGCGCATCTTCTCAATAGCTGAGCATACCTCACAGCTACAGCGATTGCAGGGTATTTGGCCATTTCAAAATGAGACACGAGGGCGTCATTTAAATAACAACAAAGTAGAAACCAACTAAAAATAGTTAAACATCATAAAAATTTGCATAGTTGTTGTTAGTTGTCGCTTGGTTGCTCGGTCGCGCGGTTGCTCGAGCTGCTTGGGTTGCTTGGGCTGCTTGGACAAACACACACACACACACACACACACTCAGTATATACAGGGTGTGGTGTTAGTCCGCTCTCGTACAGCCTCAGTCATAAAAATAGCGCCAAGCCTCTGTGAGCATTCACAACTGAGGGGAGCGTCTCCTGTTCCGTCTCCTACCTCCATCTGCGTCTCCGTCTCCGCTTTGGGTTTATCGCCAGGTTGTCATCTCTGGTGGTTGGACACATATTGGTTACCTTAGCATACACCTTGCTAGGGATAGCTAACGGTGTTGTCGTTGTCGGCCCCATTCATAAAAGCCAAAGACGAAGCCTAAGCCGGAGCCGGCATCGTTACAGACTGCGCTGCTCGACTTGACCAGGGTATGGTGAACTCAACTGGACTTGGGGCATGGTTGCAGCTACTCCAAGCTGCCAATTAAATGCAGTTTCCCTGCTTAGATAGATACCCTGTGGCCGCCAATTAATCACATCATTACGTGATGCACGGCTGTTGCTTTTCCAATTTTGATTGCTTCTGCTTCCTTGGAATAGTTCTCAATTAAGATGAGCAACGATATATGGCTTGCTCTCAACTTATTTGGTATTTGTGCCAAGCTTCCTCTTTATCCCCCTTTTCCCTTTCTGAGTAAGCTGCTCCAGTTAATTTACAATCTAATTTACACCTCGCACTTTATTCATATGCAACACCCCCATATATTCCTCTGTCTTCCCCTCTCTCTCTCACTCTCTTCCTGTCTCACTCTCTCTCTTGCTTGTGTGCAACGCCCACTGCTGTCCAGCCCACATCTAGCCTCAAGCCGTGGCCAGTCTGGGCTTGCTTGGTGCCGCATCACACGTGCCACATGTGCCGTCAAGTGCGCAGCTGAACGAGCGACGAGCACGTCTCCTCCATTGTTGCCACAGTTGCCACTCGGCTCTTCTCACTAATTTTTCCACTGCTGCAACAATTTGCTGCAGCCACACGAGGCAGCTGGAGATGGAGATGAGGAGGGAGAGGGAGACAGAGTCGGAGATGGCAACCTTCAGTGAGTGATGGCGACCTCAATGCCAGCCACACGTTTCTGTGGCAGCAGCGACAAAGGCAGCAGGGGGAGGCAGCTCGGGGGCAGAAGCAGAGAGACAAAGCTGGAGGCACAGACTGAGCCAGTGGCAGCGACGGAGGCTGCTGCTTTTTTCGGCTTCTCGGTCTTGGTCAAAGTTGGTTGCTTGGAAAACCGCTTGGTAGCCTTGCAGAGTTGTTGCTGCTGCTGCTGCTGTTGCTGCTGCTGCTGTTGTTGCTGCTGTTGTTGCTGTTGCTGTGGATGCTGCTGCTAATGTACGTGCGGTTTTTCCAAGTGGAAATCGTTGCGGTTGTAAATTTTGCAATCAAATAATTTTTCATTCGCTTTTTCCGACGCCAACACACTCGACCTGATTTTTCTTTTCATTTTGCACACTGGAAAAAAGTGTTGGCCAGCCTGGGCCGCTGCTGCTGCCGCTTGTGGTCGACTGTTTTGGCTGTTTGGCTGTTTGGAAAAAAACGTTTTGACCTTTGCCGCCGCTTCGTGTTCGAACATTTAAACGGAAGTTGATTGCCGCCAAAGGTTAAGCTCAATTTCCGTTAAAGCCAACTCGAAGTTGCCCCTTTTTCGCTTCTCCTCTCTTCTATCCTTCTCTTCTTCTTCGGGGAGAGTTAAGAACTCAATTTCTCGCAGCTGTTTCTATTTTACTCGTTGACGGCTTTTGTTGCCGTTTTACGATTTGCCCTTTTGCAGTTGTGGTTGTTCTTGTTCTTGTTGTTCTTGTTGCCTAAGTAGTTGTTGCAGTTGCAGAGTTCAGCGTGTTGGGTCAACAAGCTGGAAAGAAAAACTTGAGGGTTCTTTTTTTTTTGGTAGGGG
The DNA here is from genome assembly GCA_018901885.1 of Zaprionus kolodkinae. Taxonomy (NCBI): domain Eukaryota; kingdom Metazoa; phylum Arthropoda; class Insecta; order Diptera; family Drosophilidae; genus Zaprionus; species Zaprionus kolodkinae. The sequence continues at coordinate 1,243,737 of JAEIFM010000498.1, forward strand.
GAATTCGTTAAGCAGGTTAGGCAAATGTGTGGGATGTTTCCCCCCCGCAACAAATTGAGAAAAACACTTAACCTACTGTGATATTATGATATTTATTATTATTAAGTCCCCCCCCCTCCCCCTCTACCCGTTAAGCACTTTACCCAGTTAACTTGCGACCCACCGGTTAACCGTTCCACTGCCTAACGGTATTTCAAGTGCAACCACAAACTGACGCATTAAAACATTAAAATATTCCACTCTCAACTGTCTCTTAACTCTTTCGGGCTCAGCTCAGGGTCATAAAATCACTCGGCTGTCAAAAATTTGCACTAATTCGTTCAAAATAACCGTTAAAATCGCCCAACACACACACACACTTGGATATAGTGTAATTATAATGCCTACAGTGATGCCCGAATCAGAGTCTATTTTTTTCCCCAGCTGACCATAATCTAAAAGTCCCATTTACAAGCTCAAATTACAATGGAGGCGCATTGTTTGTTTGCTCAGTCGTCGTTGTTGTTGTTGTTGCTGGGGCGCACCCACGCATTGCCCAGGTGTGTGTGTGTGTGTGTGTGTGTGTGTGTTGGAGGCCATTCAAATGCAAAAAGATCAGCGGACAACCGTTACAATGTGGCTCATTAAAAGCGAGAAAAAACACACATAGGCACAGCAATAGTAATAAAAAAAGAACTTGAAGGGGGAACAATAGAAAAAATGTGTTAAAACTGACACAGGGCACACAGCTCGCTGGACATGGATATATCATAAAAGAATCAGAATAGACATCAAATATTTCACGCCAATTTTGTGGGTGCATCCCGAAAACGTCACTTGTCAATCTCGCCGGTGGGCGGGAAGCGGGACAAAACAATTAAAAAATCCAAAGGCAAAAGTAGCGGCATCAAATCAAAAATCACAGCAGCTACAAGAAAACAACAACTACAACAAGGGTACTCGGCGAAATTGTGCCAGCAACAACAACAACAAGAGCAACAACAACAACAACAACAAGAATCAAAGTAATGAGCACTGGGAACGAGAGAAATAAATGAGAAGAGAAGAAGTAACTGAAAAGCCATCAAGCAACAATTACACAAAGTAACCGAAAGAAAGATGAAAGATAGATTGGGGGTTCCGAAAAGGCAACACACGCCAGTCAGCTTTGATACACTGGAAAAATAAATGGGAAGAAACGAAACAAAAATTAGGAGAAAATAAATGTTTAAATATTTGCATGAATCTGGAAGTATTTGAAGAGCTCTCTAAACGGAAATAATAAGAAGGAGAAAGGAGCCTTATAATAATATTAAAAACTATATTTGTAAAAAATTAAAATAAACATCAAATTCATAATTATTTAAGTATAAAGTAAATTTCATCTAATAACGCTATTTCAAAGTCTCCTTAAATTGGAATTTAAATAAACTAAAAATAATATATAATCACACTGTTTATGGATATAATAAAACTTTATATTCATATATAATTAATTATAATTCATTCAGTATTAAATCCATTTCGTTATGATATTTTTTTCTATATAGTAAAAATGTTTTACCATGTTTAAAAATCAACGGCTTGTCCCATATAAAATAGAGACATATTATTATTTGAATGCCGCTTTACATGAAATAGTATATTTACTCATTTCCTTTCCCCTATAGACACTGATCATAATTGAAATGAAAACCCTTAATATAACTATATTATAATTTTTAAAATATATATTTCAAACAATATTTGACCTATTTATATTATCAATTTAATTATATTTATATTATTTATTCAAGCAATTTAATAATATTCCGATTTACTATAACACTAAATATATAGGAGTAATCTTTCTTTTTAATTATTGTATTCAGTTAATTAATATGTCCTTAATATGTCACTCAGCATTAAACTCAATTTTATCTCAGCTTTTTCGCTGAGTGCACGCAAAGCTGCGCTTGAGCTTGAGAGCTTCATCGCATAGAGAAGCTTCGTCTGCAGCGCCGCGTCACGTTGCTGCTTGGTCTGCTTTGCTGACTTCGGCTGGCTTCGGCTCGGCTCGACTTGACTTAGCTCGGCTCTGCCGAACACGGAAGTATGTCAGCAGGTCTCTCGTGTAACGGTAGTTTGGCTGCTGCCGCTGCCGCTGCCACGCTTAGCTGCGCATGCTTAGCTGACGCTGTCGATGGCGCTGCCGCAGTTGCTGCCTCCGTCGCAGTCGCAGTCGGCGTCGCAGTTAGCTGCTCTCTGCCGCGTCGAACTAGCTACAACAACCTGTTGAAAGCGAAATTGTCTGCGCTCTCTCACGCTGCCGCTGACCAACAACGACAACAACAACAACACCAGGCGAGGTCTAGCTGCAGCTCTGCTTGTGTGTGTGTGTATGTGTGTGTGTGCTTTCTTCTTCTCCTCACACACGTACTGTCTCGCTCTCTCTCGCTCGCACATACTCGTAAAACTGGCCAAGCCTCGAAAAAAACAACTTAACTGTTTATGCACAAAATGAGAAAAATACTTTATTTCGTTGCCTCCATTTGCCGTTTACCGTTCGTCTCCGCTTCGCCTCCGCTTCGTCTCCGCTTCGGCTTCGGCTTCGCTTTGGTTCTCGCTCAAAATCGACTCGCACTCGTCTTTCTTCTTCTTCTTTTTGGCTTTTCTATTTCATCGTGTCTTCGTTTTGGTTTTTTGGATTTTTGATTTTGGTCTTGAATATTTTGAAGTTGCTTCTTGAGCGTGTAGTGGGGGGACATAGGGGAAAGGGGGAAGGGGGAGTGGCCTGCACCTGTGTCTTGTCGCATGATTGTCATCGTCGTCGTCGTCGTCTCTTCTTTCTACTTTCGTTGTCGGTCTCTCTCTCATATCTTGCTGTCTATCCAAAATTCAAGTCGATATCCAAATACGATAGCCCCCTCCCGTAGTTCTGCCCCTCTCCTCCTCACTGATTATTTCTACCAATTTATATGCTAATTTGCCTGATTATTAATGTATTGACCCAAATTCCAGTTGGAAATTATTATTGGCCATTCTGGCTTTGGTTTTCTTAACTTTTTCGGTTCGTTTGCTCGCTGCGTATGTCTCCAACTTCTTGGCAGACCCCTCCGAAGGGGGACCCCCTCTTCAGACCTTTCCCCTGCAGGTGGCGTCTGCTTAACCTGCGTAATCGTTGTGTGAAATATGAAAAGCCTCGTGGAAATGTTTTGATATGCAGCTTGAATATACTTGGACAACAGGCGGTCTCAGAATAGATTCCTCCAGCATAGATTCCCATCTACATCTAGGGGCCATCAGCTCGTTTGACTGTCAGCAAGTGCAGCAGACAGTGCAGAGGTATCTGTGGGAAGGGAGGAGGTCTCTGTAGAGCGGCTTATGGATTGAGAAGTCTTTGGGGCAGGGGCAGATCTAAACTGTTGATCTTAAAGATACTGACAAATGGATTAGACGCGTAACGGAAGTTGGAAACCAACAAAGTTCTTGCTGATCTTTGAGTGATCTCTGTGGGATCGCTGGATGCACCTGTTGAGCACAGTTATAGCTGCATTTGGGCATTATCTACGATCATTGTTGCGCTTCATTTATGCTTGGTATAACGGCCTAGCAAAGGTATAACAGTTTGCTTGGCATATAACAGTTCTTGCTTTGATATTAAAGACAGTTTATAATTCAGTGTCTTAGAATATCTATCACATTATTTAAGCAAATAATTAGTCATTTATCTCTTTTTTACACGATCTCTATTCGTGACAAAGACTTTGATTAGGCTCACTTATCTTTCTATATGGAATGATCTGATCTAACGAAATGATCATATGATCTCTTTTTGCAGTCTTACTTAGATATTAAAGGCAGTTCATTATTCTAAATCGTAGATTACTACGACTTTATTAAAGCTCCTGATTAATCATTTATTTCTCCATTTGTAACTAACCTTATGCTTCAATTAAGATCACATCTCTCTCTCTCTCTCTTTCGATTCCCATGACCTACACGCTATGATGCTTATGATGATGTTTAGATGCTTTCGGGAATCCTTTGATAATGATCATCGATCATAATAATTTTTTGTCTCATTTCAATCACTGCTAAGCATGGTTTAACAGTCTGCTAGGCTTATAACAGTTCATTCCTAGAGATTAACAATATATTATAATATAATATAATATAATTCATATAATTTAAGTAACTGATTAATCATTTATCTCTCTTTATAACTAACCTTATCCTCCGATTAAGCTCTCCTTCTTTTCCCATAATTTACACGCCACGATCTTTACTCATCCCTCACCCTTCTCTCTCTCATTGCAGACTCAATCGACTCTTCTGTAAATCTTCAAGAAAACACAAAGCGGAAGCAAAGGAAATTCTCGTCCATCGCGTGGTCCAACTGACAATGAAGCTGTGCAGCATGAACGGGCCAAGTGAATCAGAAGTCGAGAGCCTACTGATGAGCCCTTGCTGGGGACCCACGCAGACAGGCAGCCAGGATCAGTATCTGCTGGACGGACACAAGCTGCTGCTGGAGCACGATCTGGACTCGTTGCCCAGCGACACGGATCAGAAGAACTCGCTGGATGTGCTCGACAATCTGCTGCTGAATAGCACCTCGTTGAATGCACTGTCCGACCTGAAGCCGCTGCCTCCGTTCACCGGCTATACCGGTCATCTGTCCATCAATGGCATCTCGGGGCATCATTACCATGCGATTGCTCAGCGTCTGCCCGACGAGAGCAACAACAATTACATACAGAGCGCCTACCAGCACCAGCACCATCAGCAGCAGCAACACCAGCAGCATCAGCACCAGCACCAGCAGCACCAGCAATCGAATCCCACAAATCCCACTTCCACAACGGCGGCGACAACGTGTAGCGGGACAGGGGGAGGTGGTGGCAGTGGCGGTGGCGGCGGCGGCGGAGGCGGCTCCTCCTCGCAGGAGCACAATATAGTCTCATCGTCAACCTGCCTGCCCGAGAGCGTGCTCAGCGCGGACGCGGACGCCTGCCTCAGCGATGTCAAGCTCTTTGCCGATAGTCAGTTAGATTCTAAGCTTTACTCCGTAGCGGACAGCTGTGTTATGAATGCCCCAGGGACGGGGGGAGGCGTTGGAGGCGGTGGTGGTGGCAACTCTGGGCTGGCAAGCAGTGGTTCCACGCTGACGCCCATCGATCAAGTGGCCGATTCGCTGCACGGGAGCGGAGTGCGCATCTACAAGGATCTGACGGAGTATGTGGACATGAACAGCATCGATGACATTGCGGCGATCATTGGATCAGCGATAGCGGACACCACAGTATCCAATCAGCTGGACAAGGATGAGGGCAACGACACGCGAGACAGCTGGATGGATCTGGATGCCTGGATCGATGGCAACTGCATACAGCCGGAGGGCAAGGTCTTGGTCTCGCAGCAGGACACGCTCAGCGACTTCATGCTGCCCCACTCGCCGCTGCCGGTGCACACGAGCAGCAGCACCTTGCAGAGTCTACTCAGCCATGGCTACATGCCGCTGCTGCAGAATCGCCTGCAGCATGGACCGCCAGGAGCGGGCACAACGACAGGCTCCTCCTCCGGGACGACGACGACGACGCTGAAGAGCGAAACGCCCAGTTCTACCTCATACTGCAACGAGCTGTCCGCGGCCAGCAGCAGCTGCAGTCCGCCTGGTTCGGTGGTCAGCACAACGGACAACAATCTCATGATCAATCCGCGCTACCTGACCAACAATCCAGCCAACAATCCCAGCCAGCAGCAGCAGCACCACCAGCAGCAGCAGCTCCAGCAGCAACAGCAGCAGCAGGGGGCGTATCAGCTGACGCCCAATGGCGGCATGTCTGGCACGGGACTCAAGGACGGCGGCCTGTGTAGTCCGGACATGCTCAGCAATTACCCCCACACAACGAGCACCACCACGAGCGTGGCGCCCACCGGCACGCCCAAGGCCAAGCGATCGAGGGCGCAGAAGAAGTCCAGCCAGCAGCAGCAACAGCAGCAGCAGCAGCAGGGATCGCAGCAGGGTCAGGTTGGACCCAGTGAGGCGCAGCTGAGTGCCATGTCGCCATCGGGCGTGGCGAGCTTCAGCGCCAGCGATCTGAGCGGGCTACTCGGCAAGGAGAAGCCCGTGCATCGCTGCAGCATCTGCAATCGGGGATTCCTCAACAAGTCCAACATCAAGGTGCATCTGCGCACCCACACCGGGGAGAAACCCTTCCGCTGCGACGTGTGTGCCAAGGCCTTTCGCCAGAAGGCGCACTTGCTAAAACATCAACAGATGCATAAGAGAATTGGGCGTGACTGACCGCGGCCACGAGCAGCCGCCGCCACTCGCCACTAGCCACAGTCGCCACAGTAGCCACAGCCAAGCCAAGCAGCCAAGCCAGCTGCCCGCAGAATGTATGAGGCATACGGAGCAGGCACACCGAGTCTACAAGTATGTGTGCTCTGCTCCGTGTGCTGTGCTGGAGAAAGTGTCCGCCAAAGCCACCCGCTCACCACGTTCCGGCGCCGATTGGCGGTCGTTGTCGGTGTGCATGTCCGGGTCTTTGGGTGTGGCAGCTTCTCGTGTATCCCATTGCTTGACCGAAGCACAGCAGAGCCGGCAAAGTGGTCACGTTCCTCCACAGCACCAGGGTCGAGCAGTGCCATACACAAAGCATTTTAGATTCGTTGTTGTTGGTTGCTTTTGATCTCTTCGCTTAAATCAGTCTAGTTAACCATAGGGAGGGGGAGGGGGAGGGTAGAAGGCAGAAACTGGGGGAAACACCTGTAGTGGGACTCGACCAAACCATTTCCAACTCTAGAGTATATTTCGATATTTCATTATTGAATTTTAGTTACTTTATATCAACCTACTACCTCCGCAGTACATCGATAAGACTATCGATAACAGCTTATGATTTATTTACCATACTTCTGGCATATCCTTATTTGTTACTATCGCAGTCATTATTATTTGTTTATTTATTTATTGTGGATATCGATACAACCAAGGACAAACCTTTTTGAGTATTTCACCACACTATCGATAAAACAAAAGTCATTATTCTTTGTTTTATTAAATGTTTGTATTGATATCATTTTTAAAAGCTGGTTGAATATTTTGCTGCTGCAAAAAATTCGATTTTCGACTAGCGATCGGATATCGGATTCCTTAGCAAACCTAATTCTTCCAAGTGTTACAAGCTCAAAATAAATTATATAATTTTTGAAAAAATATAAAAATCAAACGATAGACAAAAAAACAATCGCCGTACCAACAAAAATAATGAAACTATCGACTGTCATCACTATTAATCGATTTGTCAATTATTTAAAAAAACTTTTGAAAATATTAAAAATTGGAGTTGAATTTAAAAAAAGTTGCAGTCAAAAAGGGGTATAGATAATGCTGATACTATAGAGTAACCTTCAAATAAAAGAGAGCATATTTCCTGTAATGAAATCAATTAGTTATCAACTTAGAAACAACATAATATTAGATACACAAAGCTAAAACCAAACCAATTTTTACAGAAACACCTTTTGTTATATCTCTGAACTACTAAAATGGAACCGATACCGAATATCGTTTCGTATTGTACCATTTTTACCGTAGTACTCCCAAGACAAGAGACCACAAGCAATGTAAGAACAACGAAGCGTCCAATTGTCTTTTTGCAACTGTTGTTCTGTTTTGATGCAAGGCTGCGCGCACCGTGCACCTCTCTCTGGACTCGGGACCCTCTGATGATGACAGTACACAGTACGCTGTACGCATAGTGTGTTTACTTTAATGTCTAGCCGAATGTTATCGTATCGTTATAAGATTTGTATAAATAATGTACCTCATCGCGTTGAAAACTGAAGAAGAAGAAGTAAAAATAAGACACAATCGAAGCAATACAATTCTAAATTAATATTATACTATATTATGTTAAATAAATGTACAAAAAACCAGAGAAGGGGAAGTAATATCATATAATACACACTCACACACACACACACACACACACACACACGTAGAGTAAGTTTTAGCGGGCTTGGCAAATCAGAATAATTGTTACAATATTTAGAGAGAATAAGTAAGGAAAGCAAAGAGGAAGTAAGAAGTAAATTAGAAAACAGAGAACAAAGCAAATTAAATACATATGAAATAGAAAAGTACTCAAGTAATAACACCCTATTACACCTTAAATTTAAATGTTGTTAATTTGTTTTTTAATTGAAATTTGTTGCTAAAGTTTATGTTAATTATACACAAACACACTCACACACACACAGTACACAGTATACATACATACAATAATAAATTATACAAATTATCTAAAATTTTAATTTACAGATTGAACATATTTCCCACGATTTCCATGCTATTTAAGAGATCAAATCCGTGGAGAGTAACCGCAATCTATGTATAATCTAGTAATAATTTATCTAATAACTTAATGCATAATGTTAATGTTTATGTTTTAGTTCTGTGCAATTCTATTTATTCCAAGTTGAGCAAAGTCGCAGCAAGAGCGCAATCGAAAATCGATAAATCACTTTGTACTCGATTGTAAATATTTATTTTTCTAATTTTTAGTGTTTATCTCTAATGTTTATATGCGTAATAAAGAAACAGCAACAATTTTGTCATTCTAAATGTACAAAACAAAATGATAATATCTAAAGCCAGAAACATGAACAAGAATCTTTTGAATTGAAGCGAGAGAGAGAGAAGCAGAGAGAGAGAGAGGGAGAGACAGGAATATCACGTATACGCGACGTATGACAGCGGTTGTAAATGAAATGCAAATGTTATGCAGATCGTGTGATCTGAATGCGTTGCTGATTAGAGTTGCTGCCGTTTGGGTGGCAACCCTGTTCGTGTGCCCGTCATGTGCCATTGGCGGCCATTAGCAGGAACCTGACGTAAATGCGGCACAGAAAAATGGAGTAGGCGCGAGGTGCGAGCCCCGACTAGGTAAAAATATGCAGCAAGCTGGCGACAAGCAAGAGGCAAGTCCAAGCCAAACCAAACCAAACCAAACCGAGTCGGAGCAAGCCAAGTCGAGGCAAGCCAAGCCGAGTCGAGTCGAGGCAACAAGTCAGAATCATTATTGACCACAAATGCCGCAGCGCAAAGAAAGCAATGCGAAGCAGAAAGAAAGAAAGAAAGATAGAAAGAAAGAGCTAAAGGCAAACCCGAAACCCACAACAGCACACACACACACACACACAGCAACAAATGCCATGCATACTGTGCCACTGACCCAATTTCCAGACTCGTTTTCTTTTACACCGCTTCTTGCGCAGCTCGGAGAGAACCGCATGAAGAAGCAGCAGCAGCAGCAGCGGCGGCGGCGACGGCGGCATCGACTGTGGCTGCCACAACGGATTTGAAATGTTAACTGGCTCCGCGCAGCCAGCGGCGCGCAATGAGATACAAAGATACTTTGCCCGGACCCGGTCGCATGCTCTTTCACCGCAGCGCCAGATACAGTGGGACACACACACACACACACACACAGATGTAGATGAAGCCGCAGACCGAGTCAGAGTCAGAGTCAGAGCTTCAGCCGCAGACAGCTTCAGCTCCAGCTTCAGAGTCAGCCTCAGCTCGAGTCTGGAGTATGTAGTTTAGTTTGCATCGCTCGCATCGCATCCGCATTTCTATGTTGCTTTTGTTGTATCTTCGTCGTCGTCGTCGTCGTCTTGGTTGCATGTATCTGTAACTCGTTTCTGTATCTTGTGCCTCGTATCTGTGGCACTTAAATTTATGCAACATCATGGCAATGCCTCTCCAGCTTGCCTTCCCCTCCCACTCCCTTTTCTTTCTTGGCTTTTCTTCTCCCTCCTCTGTTTATGATGTCCACGTTTTGTTCTAATCAAAGTGCGCCCGCTACGTGTTTGTTTGCTTCGCCCGTGACAAAGGTCAAGCGAAAATATTAACCAATTGGGCAACTGGCCAAATCGCTGAAGCGTTGCCACATTAACAGAATTATTCTTCTTCTTTCCCGATTCTGCTCGCTTTTAATTGAGTTCCCAATTCCAATTAAATCTTAATTTCCCCACTCCCTTCACTCTTGGGGATCGCTGTCGTAGGCAGCCATCAGTTTGTTTTTATTTTTCTTTTTTTTGGCCAGGCATGACCCACTTTTCTGGCCAAGTTATGCATAGTTCGGAATGGGCGTGTATACATATATGCGTGGGCGAGGGTGCTCGCAGATCATCACGGCGTAATCACCCCCACAACAACATTTAGATACAAATTTAGATGCAAGATACTTTTCGCCTTGTTTTGCTCCATATCGGGCGCGACACGTACTAAATTTATGACTTTATACAGCTGCAAGAAATGGTAGAAAGTTACTATCTTCAGAGGCACCGACCCATAAATAAAGCAGTTAGTAATATTGTTTTCTTAATGTTTCTTGTTCTACCTACTACTCTACTATGTTATAATATCTATTGCTTCTTTTTTCTTATATACTCTGTGACAACTCAAAAGTTTGTAGCCTTTAAAAGTGTCCCTATTTTTCTAGATCTCATTAGTACCTGCTTCTAATAATTAGATACTTACTTCAATAAAATTCTTAGTATACCATAATATATATTTTAATTTACATATATATCGAGTGATGATGCTATCTATTTTATTCCAACTGTTGTAGATCGAGTATTCTTAATTCTTACAAATAAAATATAGAACTCTTCCAAACCTAATTTCTTAATCTTTTTCTCAGTCGCTTTTATACCCTACTTTTCGAAATTTATTATCCATATTTATATTATGAGTATACTAGCAGAACGTACGTGGAAAAGGAAATTTAATCAGCTTATTTAAGACCTATAATATCATTAGTTGCTTTCAGAGTTTTCAAAGCTTATTTAATTCTATTTTCGAAATTTACAATATGATGTTCTTTGAAATTATGAAATGTAGTTATAGTTGCTTAGGTTGTAAAATAAACAACTTTTTTTTGGTTTAAAGTAAGTACGATTCCAGCAGGTCAACTCTGATCTACCAGGGAATTTTATTAATTTTAATATAACACCATAAATGGCACTTCCTAAGTACTGTATTTATGAATGAAATTCTAAGTCTTATTTATTATAATAACACTTTTTCAATCCTAATTTTCTATTCTCCCAATCAGTAACTCATCTAATATATAGATAGTAATAGAGATAGCCTACTCTGCTTGACCGATTTGGCAGCCCAAAGGCAACAATAAAGTAGAACAACTTGACCAAAGGACGTCGCAACAACAACAACAACAGCAACAACAACAGAAGCAACAACTACAACAACATAAGCAGCAACAGAAGCAGCAGCAACAACAGCTTGGAAGAGCGCATGGCCAACGCCTTTCGCCGCTCTGCAGACAATGAAACGAGCAGCAGAACGAGTAGAGGGGAGAGAGAGGTAGGAGAAGGGGCAGAGAGGGTATCTAGTTGGCCAGTACAATAAAGTTGGCAAAATGGCAAAAGCGACGCTGCTGCTGCTGCTGAGAGTCGCGTCGCAGTCGCAGTCAACTTTGTCGCATATTGTCCAACAGTTGCTGCCGTTGCTGCTGTTGTTGTAGGTGCTGCTGCTGTTGTTGCTGCTGCTGTTGTTGCTGGCGCTGCTTTTGTTGCTGGCAGTGGCGCAGTTAAAGACACAATGACCTTGGGTGAAAGTTGCTCTCCATTTCTATTTTGTGCTTTGCTGCCGCTGTGGAAGTTGTTGCTGTTGCTGATGTTGTTGCTGCCTCTATTTGCTGCCATTTCTACACACACACACACACAGTGTAGTACACACATGTGTGTGTATTTATTGTTATTTTTGTTTTTTAACGATTTTCTTGTCACTGCGGCTTGTGTCTCCATCTCCGTCTTCGTCTCGATCTCAGTCCATCATCTATTATGATGCTCCCCTTTTGCTTTGTCTCTTTTCGACTCGGCATGATTTGTTTGTTTGCTCTGCAGCTGTGTGTTTTTCCATTTGATTTGTTGCTATTGTTGCCATTGTTGTTGTTATTGTGATTACTTTTGCTCTTGATTGAGGGGCCAGTGATGGATGCACACGAGAGGCAAGAGAAGCAAGAGAAGCGCTCGCCTCGGCTCGCACTTGGAGCTTGGAGCTGGTTAAACAGAACGGAAGTGCTTCGCGTGCAGGAAACCCAGCACAGCTCAGGCAGGGGAGAGGGGAGAGAGGAGCGGTCGGGCAGTAGGTGAGAAAAGGCCAAAATATTAGCAACACGTTTTAAACGTGCAACGTTCTTCATTTTTTGTGCAACAATCATAATCAAATTTTGTATAATTTATGCGTTCGCTTTTTCGGTTAATTGTCGAAGAAGAACTAAAAACCAAAAACCAAAAACCGAAAACCGAAATCCAAAATACAAAAACTGACGAACTTATGCTCTGCTGTGCTCTGTGGCAATTTTGCAACTCCAGCGTCGTCGTCTTCACGCCTCGGCGACTTGGCTGGCCAAGATTCTTGGCCAGAATAAATCATGGCTATAATTACGATTTATTAATTTAATATTTAAGCGCACTGTGCCAGTTATGTTTTTCCTCCAGCAACAAGAACAGCAACAAGAACAACAACAACAATAGCTGCAGCAGTTGCCACTTGGATTACAACTTCCACAACAACTAGGGAGGCCTCCACTTTAATTAACTGCAAAACCAAACAGTGCACAACGAAAATCTTATGAAATACGCAATTAGACTTGAGTTTTTTTTCGCTAATCGTCCAACTCATTTGTAGAACACACCAAGAACATTATTTATAATCAATTCGACGATTACGTTGTTTTTGCTTATTGAAAAAAACATAAATTAAATTCAAATATTGATTTTCATATTGTTAAATTAACTACTAATTGTTATCTATACAAATTAAGTCGCAAAATCGATAAATCGCTCTTTACTCGATATTTTACATATAATTAATATAATATACCTAATATTTAATATATATTATACATTATGTTGTATGCTAAAAATATGATGAATTTAAATCTAATGAAAAACATTTTTTATTTTTAATTAGTAATTGATTAAAAGAAGAAGAACGATTTTACGTATACGTAACATAAAATGATCGATTTATTAATGCAAAACTCTACTCAGATTATAGGCTACTTAATTTTAAAGTAGGTTGATGTTTTTATTTCAATGAAAGGATTATGATCTTAGGTTCTAGGGTTTTTATTTAAAATAATTAAATTTAATAATTTAGCTTATGGATTAAATTAAAATAGATTAATATCTTTGCAAATTCGTTTGCAGGAAGTTGGGTATTTAAACAATTATATTTCTGTTTTAAATACAAAATAGTAAACGACTAAAACAACGTTTAAATAATAAAAATAACTGCACAAAGCGAAAAAAGCCGCTTCCAATTTTTAGTTAAATTTTATCGTATGCAAATTCAAATTTCATTTTTGTGCGCGCGCTGATTTTCGTTGTCAAGTTCGTGGTGCATTTTAATGGCACACACGATGGCCCAAAAAACCGGCTAGGAACGGTTAAAGCCAAAAGACGCGACTGCAATTAATTTACTGATGTGTATAATGCAGCATTCTCAACGCAGACAGCTGACAACAACAACAACAGCAGCAACAACAGCAGCAACAACGTGCACTGCGAGCCAACTGGGTGCCAAAATGTGGCGCGGCATCTATTCAAAAATCGTAGACAGCGGCGAAGTGCGGGTGTGGGGTGTGTGGTGTGAGAGGGGAAGAGGTTGAGGAGGGCGACGACGCAGAGTGGGCAGCCGCGTGCTGGCGCTGCTGGTCAGCGACAAGTGACCTCATTTTTATTGGAACCTCGCGCGGCAAGTTGCGTGGCATGGCCAGTTGTACGTGCTGCGCTTGTTGTTGTTGTTGTTGTTGCTGCTTGTTCTACTTTGAAATTTCACTTTTCAAATGTGAGTGTGAGTGTCCAAGTGTGTGTGTGTGTGTGTGTGGAAGAAATAAAAATAATTAATAAACTAAATAAAAGCATGTGAGCATTTTTGTGCGTGCGCCTATCAAAATTTGTGCCACGCGGCGCTGCTGCTGCTGCTGCTGCTGCTGAATGCAAGTTTGTTGCCGAAGTCTTTTGAATTTACATGCAACTGCAACGGCAACCGCAACAACAGAAATACTCGGCACGAAATATGTCGAAAATATTAAAGAGCAGGCCAACACAGCCAGCACAGCCAACACAACGAACAGCAACCACAACAACAACAAAAGCAAGAAACAACATTGACAATTTAACCTCAAACTTCAAAGTGTCACTGTCATGGCCCTTTTTACTACTCCCAGCGACTGCGACGACGACGACGGCGGTATTGCAGCCGCAACCTCAGCATTCGTAGTCGTCGCTATAACCTGTTGGCAATTCAGTTTATGACTTTTTGCGTTGCACACTGTGGCGAGTGCGCACAAAACGACGCCACAATCACTGCTCAAAGGCAGCGCAAAGCTTTCACCATGATTGCGGCCCACTGTGCGGCGGCTGGCATTGCCTCTGCCTCTACCGCGCAGCTGCGACGTCGACATCGCACGTATTGCCACGAAAAGTGGGTCAACATGAAACGAGCCAGAAATGTTGAAGAAAAAAAAAATAAGCAGCAGCCGCAACAACAACAACAACAACAGAAACAACTGAAAAGCAAATCACGCTGACGAACTTGCTCGAGGCTAGCTCTTGTTGTTGCCGCATTGGGCACTGGTGCGACAGAGACGGCAATAGGAGCCGAGTAACTTGTGCTGCTGATGCGGGGCTTGGCTTTTTAGATTTATGTGACGTCGTTGTAGTTGTTGTAAATTTGCAAGAGTAAAATGTCAGAGACTTTTATATTTAAAGCCTGAAGTCATGAAAAGTTTTAATTCTTTACTTTTTTTTTTATATTTTATACTAATTTTTACATTTCAAATATTTCAGTGGCGGCAATCTCGTACAGCGCCATCTGTTGGCCATGATTCGTTAGTTTGTCAGTGTTGGTCAACCATGGCATTTGATATTTAGCAGAGTCACGTTTGTTGCACCTATCGACCATCCACCACAATCTGTCGCCGATAACTTAGCTGCTCTAATATTCATTTTTTGTTTATACTTGAAAAGCAGTAGTGGCTTTGTAAAATTCGAGCATGTTGAATGGACAGATTACACACAGCTATGTGGGTAACACGTGCAGCGTGGTAATACCGCATCCACATGTCAAGGAGAAACCAAAGCCCACGCCATCAAAACAGCCTGAAGAGGAAGGCTGCTGTGCAGCGGAAGGGGATGAGGCAGCGGCAGTGGCGGGGACGGGTGCTGCGCTACATGTGAACTTGGATCGCATAAGGAACGTCGATTTGTTCATTGGTGACAATGATTTATACTTCTACGCAGATGTCAAGCTATATAAGTGAGTCATCAGCCAATGTGCGTCAATTACGTATGCAGAGAATTTATCATAACTTCCTACGCAGATTCCACAGTCGCCGCGCCTTCGACTTGAGGGGACTGAAAACTGTATGCATCAAATTCGACACATCGGATAATTGTTACCAGTTGTACTTGCGCTGTCTGCCGGCCGTTTCCATTGTTGGTGGCGTTGGTGGTGGCAATGTGCCTGGCGGCGGCGGCGTGGTGCCCAAGCCAAAAACGGCGCGCAAAGAGTACATAGCCGCATTTCTGAATCTTCCCAAGCTGGCGGACACTTTGCAGGACAAAGATCCGCTGGTCCACGAGTGGAAGCTAAAGCGCATCACCGAACAGTGCCAAATACAGCTCGACGCCAACGAGCAATGCTACAAGCCAACTGGAAATTTTGGCTATGGTTACGCAAGTCGATACACAGGTTCACTGCAGACCAGTGAGGTAAGTATTTCCGCAAATCTATGGCAAAGCCAATAAAGCCAGTTGCCTGTTTACAGCTGGACAAGTCGACATGCCGTGTACCAGAGCCGAGTCAGCTAAGTCCTTTGCAGCGACGATTAGAACGCATTATGGATGAAAAGAAGCGTTTTTCACGTGATCAGTACAAAATGAATTTTGTAGAACTACAAGTGCCGCCTGGACATCAAAATCCGCTGCGCTACAAGCCGAAAATCCATGAAACCTCGATGACGCAAGAGCAGGCGCACTTACTACACAATCTGTGTAGCCGCGCACCCGCTGTCAGCGATGAGTCTGCAATCGGAAACTATGACCAGTCATCGCAGTCAAGCCTGCCCGAGCGCCATGTGCAAAACGAAATTGACTGTGGCCTTATCAGCATCGTGCTCGCCATATGTTACGATGTGCGCACCACCAACAACGAGCCTACCTGCGAGTCGGGATGGACCCGCAGCATATTGTGTCCGCTGTTCTGCTATTTCGAGCAGTTTGACAATTACAGAGACGTGCTTGTTGCATTTCTGCGTCGTGTCATCACCTACCCGTTATACCGGAATTTCGAGCTCGGGCGTCAGTGTGTCAGAGATGCCATCGATGTGCTGAAGGGTGGTCGCAACTGGCTGATAAATCAGCTGCTGCTTACCCATCAGCAATTCGCCAGCGGTGAACCGTGCCGCGAGAGCTTCAACACATACTACTTGGAAGACTACATACGTTACATAAGCAATGCCACGATCTGCACCGATGAGTATCTCCATCTGCTGGCACGCAATGTCAAGAATGTGCTGATGGATGTAAGTAAACGGCACTTGGATCTGGGTGTCATCGAGATCGAGACAGAGTTGATTCAGGAACTGATGCAGGAGATCCGCATTGATGCGGGCAGTGGCAGTGATTCTCCGTCCCAACAACAAAGCCATCACGGTGATGACGATGCGGATTTGGATAACGATACTTCCGGGCAAGAGGATGAGACAACAACCGATGATGATAGTGTAATAACAGACTCCTTCGATAGCATGGACTTGCGCCTTATCGAGAACGATGTGTACGCTGTGGACGAGGAGGACGAAGGCGACGACGATGGCGAGGAGGAGCAATCAGAAGTCGATGATGATGTCGACGATAGCAACTCATCGACAACCACAACTAGCGATGCTGAGGGCAATAGCGTCATCGAGCAGTGCACCAGCAACAGTGAGGCCGCAGCCAGCCTCAGCGCCAGCACGAGCACCAAGTAGACTGTTCCATGCTGTCTATCCTGCCATGCCTAAATCAAGCAACCAACCAATCAACTTAATGTCAAAGAACGGAGGCTAAACAGTGATTACTTTTATGCAAAATCGTAACCTAAAAGTAAAATACAGAAAAAAAAAACACAATAACAAAATGAAAAACTAAAACAAAAATCAAAACGAAACGAAAACTGTAAATTTTTAACACAAGCTTAAAAAAACTATTTAAATATTACTGTGTACAAGAATTTTAATGCAAAACCACAAAGAGTTATCCATGCCAAATGCGAAAGAATATCTGCATAAATACCATATATTTTTTCCTTATTTTTGCTCTATAATTATTTTGTTCTTTAACATTAATTAAGATGTTTAGCATTTAGTGTGGCATTAGTATGTAAAATTTGAATTTTGAATTCTTCGACCCAAAATCTAGTTGTGCATTTTGTATATACATATACATACATATATAACGTATATATACATATACATATATATATATATATATTTACTTATATATATTGTTGGTGCTGCAAGCAAAACTGAAATAAAGAATGTAAAAACTGAAAAGAGGCAAAGTCATCTAGAATTTACCATTTAAAGTTGTATAAATTTCAAAGAAATCAAGGCCAAACGAAAAAAAAAAATATATATATTTCTTAATATTTGATCAAGCATTTTTTTTAATAATTATGAAGAATTAAATAAAACGAAATGTGATTTTTTTTAAGCATATCTAATGTTTTTCCATCAGAAAATTCTTTTCTAAATTGAAACTCACTAAATAGTTTTCAATAATTTTTATTTATTCATAAGATTGCATATCTCTGTACGATTACAAGCTAATTTAAATATTTATGGACTGTTACTTGAAGAACTTAGCTGTTGTTCGTTCTTAAATTACGATGTAAAGCTAAAATTTACAAGTTAAACTAACTATGTATGCATTTTAGAAATCGCTAGAAGACAGGCGCGAACACTTTGCCAATTGGTACCTCCGATATGTCAGTTTTCTCTTCTATATACACAGGTTAACATTTTGCAACGGATGAAAACCGAGTTTGATTTAGGTTCATTTTAGTTTTTGATAGATTCCTTATTCACTACATACAACATGGCGACCGATTTGTTTTTTTTTTTTTAGTGTGGACAATTTGTCATCCTGCGCCGGGGATGGGAAAAACCATTATCATTCTTCATATTCTTTCACTGACACTGAGTTTGAGTTTTTTGCTTTGTTTTTCTTTTTTAAATATTTACAAGAACGATTGTTCTAAGCTAGTTTGGGAAAGTTGAGTATTGCCCACCAGGTAGGGCCGTTACAGATCTGTAAATAGACGAGAGTTATATTTAATTGTTGTTCTTAGGGCTCCCCTCAAATCGTTTCACTTACTCATTGTCTCCTGCTGAATTTCGACCTTATACGAGGGATTATCGTAGGCCGCATCGCTCTTACGTGGCGGTGTAATCGAAGCCGTCTGATGTACTCGCCTCCTGGTTATGATCAGCAGCAATGCCAATGTTGACATTATCGCCAGGGCGGCAATGACGGAGACCACGACAAGGGGACCATAATAATCGCCAACTGGCTGATCGGTGACGCCAGCAGTGAGAAGTTTGCCTGGAGAAAGACGATTTCGATTAGCATATGAAGAATATGTGAAGAGGAACATAGAGAATGAGGGTGCATAAATAACTAAGAAAGATCGAGTTATCTTTTTAATTAATCTTGATCACAGAATGCATAAATTTGTGTATTTCCAATGTGATTCTAAATTTCTATTCTGATCTACAACATATACTGTGGAAGCTGATCTCCCAAATACTTATTTATATTTTTCTATATCAATCTAGATTTTAATATTCTTTACCAAGATTCTTAAAGCTCAGATAAATCCATTCCAAAACACGCAAGACTAGAAACCGAAGCATTTCGAAACATTGGAAGAATTCCTCATATAAAGATTTACCTCACTCAATCTACTCAGGACCTACCTGTCTTGCCCGGCGTCGCTGGACCTCCTGGCTTAGTGATAAAGTTGACCACATTGCTCTTCTTGGTGTTGCCGTTGGTTAGGTACATTTCCAGCCAGAGACGATACTTGGTGCCCGGCTTGAGGTCCATGATCAGAGTGCCAGTTGTGCTGTCGCGCTTGGCCACCTTGAAGACACTGGAGTCCTCCTTGCCCAGATCGCTCTGGTAGATGGCGCGATAGATGTGCACATACTTGTCCTCGGGGTAGGGCACACCGTTCCAGGAGATTTCCACACTCTGAGTCTTCACCTTGGTCACATTGACCATCACATCGAATCCGTAGACATCCACCTTGGGTGCCGTGCGTACCTTGATCATATGTCCAGCCCGCAGTTCGGCTCCATGACCGGCAAATGGAATGTAATAGAGACCGATCTCATAGCCCGTATCGGGCTGCAGGTTCTGTATGGTGTAACTGGTCAATGTGCGATGAATCAGAGGCGAAGAGGAGTAAATCATGCCGGTGAGTTCCTTGTAGCGCAACTGTACCCCGTCCACATATTCCATCTGGTCATCGCTGAGCTTCTTCCAGGTGAGCTGCAGCCATGTGGCGTTCGTTTCGCTAACATTCAGTTCGGGATCCTCCACAGTCTTGAATATATCCTGGAAGTCCGGTCTGTAGTCGGAGATCTGAGGTGGCGGCGTTATGGTACGCTCTGCAGGCATCTTAACCGTGTAAATCTTGCTCGTAGGCTGCGA
The DNA here is from genome assembly GCA_018901885.1 of Zaprionus kolodkinae. Classification (NCBI taxonomy): domain Eukaryota; kingdom Metazoa; phylum Arthropoda; class Insecta; order Diptera; family Drosophilidae; genus Zaprionus; species Zaprionus kolodkinae. The sequence continues at coordinate 1,263,504 of JAEIFM010000498.1, forward strand.
GTTAAGATCGCGCAAGATCAGCGTAATCTTTACTCTATACAAGGAATTCGGTTCCAAGCTGGGCAAATCGAATTCCATCTGTGAGGTGGCAATAAGATCCTCAGGTGGCGCAAAGATCTGTTGTTCCCAGTTCGAGGTATCGTTACTGGGTCCATTCGTATAGCGCAGTTCCACACGTCCATGGAGATTCACATAGACCTGAGGTACAGTGAAAACAATGCGGATGGTGCGAGGATCAATGGCCTCCAGGGTGTGCACTTCAATGTCGGGCTGCAGATTGTTGAAGCCTAAAAGGGGAAATACGTGGATGTTTAGAAATCATCTATAACTAGAGATGAACACGGAACATCAACGAGTTACTGTATCGATAAATTATCGTATGTTTCGATAACCCGTGCCCTTTTCGTGCTCATTTCCGATATAAAGTGAGGTTAGCTGTGTTAGTTGAAGTTAGAGCGGTTTTTATCTAAGGATGCAGATGACTGGAATGCGGGGATGGCGTGTGGGTGTGTTGTGGGTGTGGGTGTGGGTGCATGTGTGTGTGTGTGTATTTGATTGGAGTGGTCACAGTTAGTACAGTAGGACCCTGTCGCTGTTTATAGTGTTTATCGGTATAGTTGTTGTGTCCAGAGTGAAAGAGACTAGGCTAAAAACTAAAAGAGGATGCGGTAGCTAGAAGGAACTACTGGGATCTCAACCTGCTTGCTGGGTTGGTGGTCGCTTGTCCTGGCTGCCCGGCATGGGGCTCTGAGTTTGCGTCTGGCTTGGGCTGCCAGTCTGACTCTGGTGCAGACTGTGCTCGCTGGCTTGCGTGGAGAGGCCGGAGCTGGTGCTCGAGCTGGGCACAATGCTCGCCTGTTGCTGCAGGGACTCGTGTTGATGCTGCTGCTGCTGCGGATGGTGCAGTGCTGGGGGCACACCCAGTCCGGGTATCAATGGATAACTCTCGTATGCTACCGGTTGTCCATCGACTATAGCAATGCCATGCGGAGGTGGCGGTGGTGGCACTCCACTGTGCACAATGGGCACATAATGCGGTAGTCCAGGTCGCTGCTGTTGCGGGTGCTGCTGTGAAGGTGGTCCCCCAGCTCCGCCGGGCACACTCTGCTGCAGATGCTGCAGTATCTGTTCGATTCTCACATGCGAGGGCAGATTGTGATTATCCTTCTGGCCAGGCGACTGGCCGGGATGACTCTGACCGTTGGGCTGCTCGGCACCCAGTATATTAAATAGATCCGATTGACTAGTGGGCGCCGGTGGTGGCTTGCCCTGTGGTATGCCATTGGGATTGATGTCGTATGGCTCGTAGGGATTGTAGGCATCGTATGCGGGTTTTGCGGGATTGTAGAAGCCATAGGGACCCAGATGTTGTTGATGTTGCTGCTGCTGTTGATAGTCATTGTAGTGGCCGCCCAATTGCAATGGAACAAATCCTGCCGCTGGTGGCAATGGTGCTCCATTATTTATATCATCCTCCTGCTGATCCTCGTGCACATCGTACTTGATATCGTTCTGTTGTTGCTGCTGCTGCTGTTGCTGCTGTTGTGCCTTCTTGTGTGGCTTTTCGTGCTTCTCGAAGAGACCCAAGCTGGCCTTTGGCGGCTTGCCGTCCAGAGTTGGATAGAATGCGCCCAACGTGGGCTTCTTCTCATAGTCGAATTCCAGGGGCTTTGCTGCTGGTGGTCGAGTTGGTGCTGTTGTCGTTGTAGTTGTCGCTGTCGGCGTTGTTGTTGTTGTTGTTGTTGTAGTAGTTGTTGTTGTTGGTGTTTCTGATACCGATTGCATGTTGAATGGTATTTGGATTATTTACAAATGCATAGCGTGAATATATTGGAATGAGCGTTGAAAATCAATAAAAATAATAAAATAATAATAAGGCACAGGGTGGATAAACAATAAGACAGAAGAAAGATAAGGAAGAGAGAGAGAAAGAGAGAGAGAGAGCAATAAGTAGCAAAAGCGCAAATAATGCAGATGTTGATCAGAATAAAATCAAAATGGAAAATGATAAATGGAAAATGGAAAATGAAAATGCAGCAAATGCTTTGATAACATGCGATAAATGATATAACGTTCTTTTTGATGTCTTTTGAATGGGTTTCCAATGGTTTGAGAATTCATTTTTTACAGACTCTGCTTACACTACAAGATAAGAGCACTATAGACTATAAGGTATATTAAGTAAACAAATTTACTGATCGTTAGATCGAGAATTCTATAGGAATTCAAAGATATTTATATATTTCAGATTCAAGCTAAATGATGATGAATCAATTGAATTTTATTGATCAACAGATTGATTGTTTGATCGAGAGATTACAAATTCTAGAAGAATCCACAAAGCAATAGACTGACTGTATATTCTAGAAGAATCTAGAGATATTTGTATTTTAGGATTAAACTAAAAGTATGAAACTGTTTAGTTTCAAAGAGATTCTAGAGATGATTCTTTCAGGAATTAAATTTGATCTAGTACTTGTAGCGCAAGCAGAGGCGATTATTAGATTGAAATTCCCCAATCTTCGGTTGGAATTTCAGTGTAATATTTGGCATGCAAAAAACTGACGTTAATTTGTTTTTGTTTCATGCCATATTTACCATTAGGCGTGGCGGATTGTTGGACTGTTGGCTTTTGCTGATCCTCTTCCTGGGAGTCCTGCTCCTCTTCCTCCTCCAACACGGGGTGGCCTGTCTTGGGCGCCAGAGGGGCACAGGCCCAATGCTTGCAGCACTCGTCTTCGGGAATGGGCAGCAGACGTGCCTGGGAGGGATGACAGGGCAGATCGGCTGGTGGCAATGCCAGCACAGGCGGACAAGCGGGACGACATTCAACCTTGCCATTCTCGCAATAACAATGCTTCTCGCAACCTTAATGGGGTGGAGAGGGAAGTGGATGAGATGAGGATCGTCGATGTGTCGAAGCTTTGGCAACTTACCCGTCAGATTAGTGGGAATGGGTGACCAGTTATCGAATTCCATGCCCTGGTACGAACAGGTGCCGTTGTCCACACAACGCATGCTCTCCGGGCAGCAATGTGGCGCCACTGGCTTAAAGTCCGCCGGCACAGGCTCCCAGCGTATGCAGTGCGGGTTGAGCACGTCCAGGCCGAAGGTGGAGGGACACTCGACCTTGGCACAGTGCACGCCCTGCTCGTTGCAGATGCACAGCTGATCGCAGCCATCGCGGAACTGTTGTCCCTGCTCGTACTCGATTCCCTTGAAGTTGCAGCTGGCTCCCACTGCGCCAGCATCGCGTGCCTGCGGCTCTAGGCCATAGCTGCGCTCCTGCTGCTGCTCCGCATCCTCACCAATGCTGTTCAGGCCACCACCATTGTGCAGAATGGGCGCCAGTGGCTGCTGCTGCTCGTGATCATCCAGCGTGACATCGCACAGCTCCAGCTGGCAGCACACATCCTTGGGATCCTTGACATAGACACACTTGTCGGCACGCGTATGATTACGCTCCGGGCAGCGTGGGCGGCAGTTCATGATGCCACCCTCGTCGCAGTGACAGATCTGTTCGCAGCCGATCTCCTTGCGTTCGCGGAACTTGTAGACGCCGCCCTGGTAGTGGCAATCGTTGCGCGGCTTGGGTGTGCTCCCTGGAGCAGGCAAATGGATATGCATATGTAGGGAGCGTGCGGGCGTGTGTGTGTGTGTGTGTGTGTGGGTGGGTGCACATGTAGGTGAGATGCACGTGAGGTTGAGATATGGAATGCACAGAAAACACGGCGTTAAAGCATGGAACAACAAGGCAACAAAGCTACAAAGCGCTCTTTCTCTCACTCTCTCTCAATCTCTGTAATACAAAGATGCAGACTCACCTTCGGCCAGCTCGCTGTTGGCAACAGTTCCTGCCTCTGTGTCTGATGTGGCCACACTGGGCTCCAGTAGGGGCTCATCGCATTCCATGATCCTGCAGCATTCATCCTCCTCCATAGCACGCTCGTGACAGTGAGGATTGGCCATGGTGCGCTGGCTGCCACGCGGGTAGCTGGAACCCTTGCAACGTGGCTCGCAGATCCACTCGCCGCGGTTGCACGTGCAACGCTCATCGCAGTCGCGTTCCATGCTCTCGCCGTGCTGAAAGAGAGGAGCGGCAAGATAAGTATTATATATGCATATACGATTTCTTACACCCATATAAATTATATAAATCTGTAAGCCTATAATAAACTCATATTACTTTTGTTATGATTGCAATAATTTAATTCACTTGCATTCATTTTCTTAGTTTCAGCAAGTTGAACAACCTTTAGCACATAGGAAACTCATCAGAGAGTGTTGGAAATGTTGATCCCAAATACCATCTTTAGTTTTGCGAATATGAAATCATTTTAACTGCGTGTTGCATGCGTATTTGCAATAAATTTCACACAACGAAATTCCACAGATTGGGAAACGGTATAACTTGTAATTAAATTATAAATAACAAAACGAAATTACTTTATTTCTATAGCATGGTATCTCTACCGATAAACTGTGGCATTAATTGGCCAGAAACCAGTTCCAGTTACTCAGTGGAATGACTACAGCTTTCCCTTCGTCAAATTCTCGACAATAATCGTTAAGAATTGCGACCCAATTGACAATGGGTAATGACAATGGATCCAGTGTACCGGTTCAGCAGCAAATGCTATTGCCATTTGAAAATATATGATGTGAAAAGCAGAGCGAGGCCTATTTACGCGCAGATTGCGTCAATTTGCGCCGCCAACTCATCAATCATTTGATCACTTGACGACGTCTTGGTGTACTCACTTGAGTCAAGTAAAATCGAAAACATTTCCTGCTCCGCTGTTGGCATTGAATCTACATTGGAATCTGAGCTGAGACAAAGCTTATGATGAAGTCGAGATCGAGTATAAGTCTAGGAAGCTGAGTACGAGACTGAGGCGGGATAAGTATTGGATACAGACAAGTAAATGAATTAAGCTTGAGTTCAGACTGAATACAATTCTGATCCAAGAGCATATGTAAGTCTGAACCTGTAGTAAACGAAATATACCGTGAAACTTCCTTTCAGATGGAGTAGAGAATGAAATTAAGTCTTAATTGAATGTATTTGCGATTAATTTCGATATGGAGAGGAGTTGAGAGAACATAGAGTAGAGATATTGAAACAAATTTTAAAATATTTATAAAGTTTGAATATTGATCGACATCTATCTAATATAAGTTAAATTTGAATAATATCTGAGTTTAAAATGGAGTCGAGAATGAGTACAACATGGAGTGTAATTCCAAAAAATATTCAAGTTGAGTATGAGTCTGAATTACGAATAAAATCCAAGTAGCCACTGAGTACGCGTCTGAATACGAGTCTGATTCAAGTCTGAATCTTGTCTAAGACACGTCTGAGTACACCAAATACCATATATAATAAAGTGCCGGTTAGACGAGCTTTCAACCCACGCGCAGTAGTTGCGAATTATAGAGGAAAAGATTCGAATCAAGTTCGTTGCCTGAGTCTTTCGTCTTGCCAAAGACGCCTATGGATCTTTTGTTAATTTTAATTAAAACTTTACGTAGGCAGCACAGAGCTCAAAAGGTCTCTAATATACATGTTAAATAAGCTCGCACAATATACTAAATCTCAGCACTTCACGCCCTTTACACGATACATTAATGGGTGTCTAGCAGCGCTTCTAGATTCATAAAACGATGGCGATTATCAACCGACTGTGGCACACTAAACCACAAACTGTGCAGCGCATTGTGTTGCCCAAGGTATTTGCGGCATGTGGCATGTGGCATGGACTGCTGTTCGACGCTGGCATGTTGCACGTGTTCGTTGTCGATCGATCGATCGAGCCATTTATAAGAAATAACTGAGCACGAATCCATAAATGGCAACAGGGGGCTATGGAAAGGCGGCAGGGGCCGTGAGGGGGCTGGCTGAGCCGGCCAACAATTCATTAAAAGTGAAAGCAAAAATTATTTCATATCGAAGCGTGCCGCAAACTCGATTATGAAAAGCACAACAACAACAACTACAACACAGAAAAAACAATTAAAAACATTTATGAAAAAAATGTAAAAGAAAAAAAAATTAATAACTAAATTGAAATATCGATGCAATGCATTGGAAATACACTAAAAACTTGTTGCAGCAACGTGCAGGAAAAAAAAACTAAATAAAACCATTGTAAAGAAAAAGGGACTGCTCGACTGGTAGATACTCTGTAAACACGTTATGCGAAGCCGGCTAATTACTTAACTGCCAACTGGCCAACCCAATCGATATGCCCCAACAAAGTAGAGCAAGAGCAACCGTTTAATTAAAACAAAATCAACATAAGCCTCAGTTGTGCACTCAAAGCAGCACAACAACACGACGAGGCACAGCCTCATGGGTTGGTCAGTAGTGCCAGCCGGAGGCGTTGCTGCTGCTGCTGCTGCTGCTGCTGCAGTCCATTTGCGAGTAAGCTACGTGACTCGCACTAAGCTCGGACTGCGTTGGCACGAGTGCAACGTCTGATGAACACGTCACACTCGGACTCAGCTAGACAGACGGACAGTGCGACGAAAGGCGTGTAGCAATTTATGGAAATTAGACGCAGTCGTTAATTAGATGATAGATAATCAGGCCTGCACTCTGGGGGCCGAACTGAGGCGATTCTACAAGCTGCGGCTTGAGGTGTGCCCTGATTATGAGGTTGCAATGACAACTGCAACACGGCAAGACGGCAACAACATCGTCAATCACAGCTCAGCAATTTGCTGGCATTTTTTCTTTTTTTGCTTTTTTCTCTTTTGAGGCGCACAAGTATTTGCATAATTGCTGCATTTGCTGCGCTTGCCCAAGCAGCCCAAGCCCAACCGCGAAATGGAAAGACAAGACAAGCCACATGCCACAACAAGCAGGGGAAATGTGCACCAAAAAATATTTCTACCGAGTGCAAAACGGCAACTGTTGCAGCAGCCCCGTCATCGTCATCATCAGCAGCTGCTGCTGCTGCTGCTGTTGCTGCTGCGACAAACATGGAGCTCCTGCCGTTGTTGACCGGTTTTTTATGAGTGGCCCCAAAAACTCGTTGCGAATTATGCAATAAACGTTACGAGGCGGCGAGGCGCCTGATTGTGCAGTTGCGTGCCAGGAAGTGCCAAAGATTTCGACCAAAAACGGGGGCGACTGCACCATATTATAAGGCAAGCAAGTTAGGTTATCTACGGCATCTCGAAGACCTTGTACCCTAACATAAATCATCAGTATCTAGCAAAAAAAACTGCTATTGTAAGCGTTAACTTGGATACAAATTTTATAAATAACAGCTCGGGGCAATATTTATTAGTTATTAGTTATCCGAGGTTAATCAAATTTTTATTAATTATTGTAAAATAAAAATCAAATCAGATTTTTTTTGTTTAGTTGCATTATCATTGAAAATAACACAAATATATGGCAAAACCTGGGAGATCTTCTAAAACAAACAAAACAGAGATACCTCGTTTAGTTGTGATATTTTTGGAAATAGTGAAAATAACTAATATCTCCAAAACTATAATGTTAATGTTCATAAAATCATAAAATATTATTGTTAATTAAAAAAAATGCAGGGTTGTTTCGTTTAGCTGCAATATCTTGGATAATAATAAATCGTTCTGATCCAGTTTAATTCGATTAATAAGTTTGCATGCAGCATTGAGAAGCAGACGGGTTCTTTTTTAGAGTCTATGTGTATTGCAAGCTTGTGGACAAATTAATATACCCTTTAAAGTAAAGGGTAAGGGTATATCTTTGTATAATATTTACACAAAAATACCTACACGTGTCAGGGAAGAATCACGTCAGCTGGGTGTGGGTAAAACTGCTGACAGATTGAGCAAATAAGGCAAGCTAAGGATTGCAATGAATGCGAGTAGGCAGGGAATGTTTTATATCGCACTCCCTCAAAATACATACTCTCAAAGTTACCCTAAATTTAATTTAGAACTTACCTTATAGCTCTTATCTCCCGCCAGGCACTCGCGCTGCATGGTATCTCCGCTCGCGGTGATTTCCACAATTTTCGGCACTTCCGCTTCCGGTTGGGCTGTTGTAGAACTTGTGCTCGTTGTTTCTGCTGCTGTTGTTGTTGATGAGATTGATGATGTTGCTGGTGTCTCAGTTGTTGTTGTGGTTGTTGTTGTCGTTGTAATTGTCTCAGTGCGCTCCTCATCCATGCTCACATCACTGAGATCCATTAGCGCCTGATGATGCATGCTGGCATTGTGACGGAACAGCAGTTCGGCTGCATCCTCGTCGCTTCCTGCCGAGCGGCCCTCGCCGGCGAAGACGACAAGTGGCGTATCGGTTGTTGTTGTTGTTGACGTTGTTGTTGCTTCTGTTGTTGTTGTTGTGGTTGAACTTGAGCTTGAGCTGGAGCTGGAGCTGAAGCTGGTTTCGTCCTCGTTGTGACTGTGCTGCACATGCTGTCCTTCGACAATGTTAATCACCGGACCCTCCTCCTCCGCAGCACCCTGTGGCGGCAACACAGTGGTTGCCCCTGCCTCTGCCTCCGTCTCCGTTGCCATCTCCTCCTTGCTAGGTTCATTCATATGCATGGCGCGTGCACGAGACGTTGATGTCGTCTCTGGCTCCGCTGTTGGCTTGTTCTCCACGCTGACAATGATGCCACCAGTCGACTCTGTTGTTGTACTCGTTGCTGTTGTCGTCGATGTTGTTGTTGTTGGTGTTGTTGTTGTTGATGTCGCTGCTGCTGTTGCTGGCTCTGCCTCTTCGGTGCTGCTCGAGAGCATTTGATAATCGGCGTGCTCGGCCAGGCGATCATGATTCTCGGACAGTATATGCACATGATAGGGATCTTCTGACTCAACAACTGTTGCTGTTGTTGTAGCAGCAGTTGTTGTTGTTGTTGGTGTGGCTGGAGTTGTGCTTGTGCTGGACGAGACTTGCACTGCTTCTGTGACGCCGCCGCCAAACTTGTCGCCATCACTTTCGTTCTCGCCATTGCTCGACTCGCTCTCCTCGCTGTTGCTGGCCGTGATCAGGGTCGCCGGATGTCGGAAATTATTCAAATCTTTGGCATCATCATCGCTCTCATTCGAGATTTGGTTGAGCAGCTCGTTCTGCTGCTGCTGCTGCTGTTGCTGCAGTTGCTGCTGCTCTTCCTGCAACTGTTGCTGCTCGGTGGTCGCATCGCTGCCAACATTCTCCGCATGCTCATCCCGCAATGGAATGTGCTGTATGTGCGTCTGATCTGCCTCAGTCTGTACTATCACAGCCGGCTGAGCATCGTCAGAGTATGATTCTAGGCGTGGAGTAGTTGTTGGCTCCGTTGAGGTGATCGGTTCAATGCTCGTGGAGCTGTATGCTGTCTCCGCCTCCACAGGAGTACTGGCAGGGCTGCTGCTGCTACTACTCTCGCTGGCTGCTTGTGGTGTTGTAGTTATCTCTGCAATGGATAAGGAAGTTGGTTAGATTTCATTAGAATTGATTAGCAATTTAAGTAAAATTTCTTATTTCTTATATCATTATTTTTCCCAAAGCTTAATTTTATTTAAGTAGAAGAATGGAGAGCTTATCCCTAACACAATTACTAGATTTTTTTTTAAAACTGATTCAAGTAGGTAAAACAAAATTTTTTTTTAAAACTGATTCAAGTAGGGAAAACAAGATTTGTAGAATTTTTTAAAAACGTAACAAGCGAAAACTCTATATGCCCTTTTGTAATACTCAAGATTATATTTTATTCTGCTTTTAAATTATATTTTACTGTGCATTTTTCATCTGATTAAGATTTAATCATTCCACTGCAATTTAATCATTTTTTGGAATATAACACTAAAGATATGCAACTTTATATAATTTAGGTATGAGATCTAAATACATTATATAGTTCTGTACCTCCAACAAATCTTCTTATATTTACCAACTTATGTTTCTCATTCATTTGCTGTCTTTAAGCCAACCTATACAGTTATAATATTCCTACTATATGTATATATGCCCTAGGTAGAATTCCACAGAAAGGTAAACAGTTTGACATTGAGTTTATCGAGTGGGGTAAACAAACTGTAAGCTGATTCTGAGTCTTCGCGTTCGCACCTTAAGCTGGCCCACATTTACGGTACCGGAATTTTTGCGCAACTCTAGCGGAAACCGACGAAAAAGAATGAAAAAAACAAAAACAAGAGATAAACTATTCGTATTGGAAATATCTCACGCGTCCCATCATCATTGGCAGCATCGCATTTGCAACGCCATCATTGAAACGTACTCGTAATTTCTGTTCTCTCTTCTCGCCACACACTGTAGACGCAGCAGCATCAGTTCTGCAGAATCGCCAAGGTATTCATTAAGCTGCTGCGACGGAGCAGACTGAATCATCGGGGGCCTGGTCGGCCATTCTTGGAAGCTGACGGAGGAACAGACGAACGCGGGACAAGCCCAGTCAGTGATGCCAAAATATCAGGCAGCCTCATCTTTTCAGATATTGTTTTTTTTTCTTTTTTCTTGGGTTTTTTATTTTTGTTGTTATTTTTTTTTTTTTTTTTTTTGGTCGCGTCTCTTTAGCTCATCGCGGTAGTCTTCGCTTTGCTTTAACGCGCTTAGACGGGAACTCTGAGTTGGGTAAGTTGTTATTCTCTTGGGATGCTGTTTCGGTTGTTGTTGTTGTTGTTGTTGTTATGCTTCTCGACTGGTTCTTCTCGGTTCCCTTAGCAGTTATATAATTACGTTTATTTTCGGGCATGGTTTCGGGGCGCAAAGCTCATGTCATAAATAAATGATGACTTTAGCGATGCCTCTTCAACTTGTATTATGTCTGTGAGTCTCTGTACGTGTGTGTCTGTGTGTGTGTGTAAGAGATGAGGAATAACAACGGTCAAGCACTTGACTTACTATTGGTACAGTGGGTCTAACAGATAACAGACGACCGACCGACATGTATTAAAAAGGTTAATTCATTAATTGCAACTTGAGTGGAAACTAGGAATCTGAGCTTGAAACTAATTACAGCAATTAGTGGGGTCATTAGTGGGGTAAAAGAGAGAAGAGGGGCGAGTAAACAAATCAATTAAATGTCGTTTTGTGTAATCCAACAGGTTACTGACTGCACACACTGTTTCCCACGCACATTCTTCATATCATATTAAAAAAATTTCGAAATAGAATTTTAATTAAATATTTTTCCACTGTTTATTCTTGTTACACAGAGAGACTAGAAGAATATTTTAATGTTATACACACAATATATGTAAGAGATAAATAAAGGCATTTCCAACCCTACAAAGTACTACAAATATTCTTATCAAGGTCAACAGACGAGTCTATTAAGACATATGTATCTGTCTCTCTATATATATTTATATCCTTCAGTCTGATAACCTAGATACATTAGCATTAAAAATTATATATATTTTAAATCGTAGTTTTAAAACAAACTACAAGCATAAAATTAAACCACAAATTATATTTGGTAAATACAACAATTACCAATACAAACATGATTTCCATAGTTATTAGGATAGTAAAAATCGAAGCATTTAAAAGTATATAACAGTCGCGCAGTCTCGTCTGTAGTTTCCTTAATTATTTTATTATAAATATTTATATTATTTTATTGCCTTTTGGGCCTTTATATAAATTTAAACTGCTTCTACAGTTATATACGATAACATTCCCACATATACATATGTAGACAGCTTTGCTGGGGTAACTATTGATTAACTGCTCAGCAAGCTGAACGAATTGCGACTCTGGCAGAATGCATTTTTCATAGTGCTCCCTTTTACAGTTCCCTCAACCTTTGGCTTCAACTACTCCGTCAACTACTCCGACTACAGTCCGGTATATAGAACCCATTTTGGCTGCCAGCGCTGAGTCATGACAGAGAAGGAAAGAGGAAAAACCCAAGTGAAGCGAAAACACCCGCAAGTCAACTTGACGGGCGCACTGCAAATGTGGCACCCCGTGGGGGCAAGTCGAGGGTCTCTGGCTGACGAAGATGAAGCTGGGACTGAAGTTGAAGAGGGACATGGAGTTGGAGTTGCAGTTGGTGATGGAGTTGAGTTTAGAGTTGGAGACGGCGCTGGAGACTTACGAGTCCGAGAGTGTGGCTAGGCACAGGCGGGTTTTTGGTTGGGTCTGTTATGCATGCGTGGTAATAAGCATAAAGGCGGCTCAGTTGTTGTCGCTGCAGCGGGAACAACAACAGCGACTGCAGCAACTCTTCCACATGCAACGAACGCCAATTTAACGCTAAAAAATACTCGTAGAAAAGAAAAAGAGAGGGAGAAGGAGAGAAGACGCATAGGCAGCTCAGTTCGTTAGCCCAGACAGAGGGCCTAGTCTGGCAGCATGTTCCTCTGCCTGTCTGTGTGTGTATATTGTGTGTGTGTGTGTTAGTGCTTTAGTCCCCAGACGCTGCTTTTATTGTGGCTCTTCCTGAGTACTGAGCGGGGCCAGAACTTGCGCTAGGGTTACTGACTTGAACCTTGAATTTCAGTTCGTTATGCTGCCTGCAGATTTTACTGCTGCAACTTCTGCTGCTGGCGTCGCTGTTCCTGCTGCTGCTGCTGCTATTGTCACGGTTAACCCGTCTGCAGCTGCAGTGCCTCCTCCTTTGTTTTGTCCATTTCGACTTGCAGCACAATTTGTCTTTTACTGTCATTGATTTTCATTTTTCCCTCGCACTCGTTAGCCAAGGCACCAAGCTACCGAGTGTTTTCATACATCAAATATATATACTATATATACATATACATATACATATACATATACATATACATATACATATACATATACATATACATATACATATACATATACATATACATATACATATACATATACATATACATATACATATACATATACATATACATATACATATACATATACATATACATATACATATACATATACATATACATATACATATACATATACATATACATATACATATACATATACATATACATATACATATACATATACATATACATATACATATACATATACATATACATATACATATACATATACATATACATATACATATACATATACATATACATATACATATACATATACATATATGCAGATGCAGCTCGCTCGGGTGGTCCCTATGCTCTCCGCAAGTTTATTCCATTTGCATCGCGTTTGTTTCGATTTGGTTGCATACAAAAGACTCAGGCAACGAACTTGACTAGTCGGTCGGCCATGCCATATGGTTCTCCCCTCATTTCTTTGCTTTTTTTGTAGTTTGTCGGCCTCAGTCTTCTTTATGAGATGGGCATACGGCTAAGCCGGTCGCTCGGTCAGCCGCTTGATTATGATATATGAGAATCGTAGCTGCTATCTCAGCATGCTGCCGTATTATGCATATTATATACGCCCACAACAAGGCGGCTACAACCACAGCTACATCACCTACAACACCTACAACAACAACAGCAACTACAACAACAACTACAACAACAACTGCCACTTGCAAGTATGCCAACTTATGCAGAAATGCAAAACGTTGTCGGCGGCAGTTGAAACTCATTTGCGGTTTTTTCATTCGCCGCACGTTTTGCGGCTCTAAACAAACAGACAGCGGTGCAAGCAGTTGCCCAGCAAGGTCTACAGAGGTCTAAAAGGGGTCTAAAGAGGTCCAAAGAGTTCTATAAGAGAGGTCCACTAAACGATGTGCTTAGAATTGACAAGCCATCACTATGCGCCGCATGCCAACCGGATGTCTTGCTTGTTGCCAGCAAGGCACATACATGTGTGTACATAGCACACCGCTACAGTAGTTCATCATTAAATGCAACTCTGCTGAGGTAATTTGCATCGTTGATAAATTCTTTTAATCAAGTCTTAAGGTATTCCGTAGCATAAAAATAAACTAAAAGTGGGAAATTCTTTACGAAAAAAATTTGTTGTTTTAATGCATTTACTGTGAACAGAAAAGCTAGATCGAAGGAAAATTGTAACTAAACACTCAATAAAGAATGATATGACATAGTTAAGATAGGAAATAGAATAGAAGTTTTTAAGTATTTTGCATCATATATTATTTATTTTTATCAAGCAAAACTAAAAGTAAATAATTCTTTTTTAGAAGTTTTTTATCATTTTATCTACTCGAATTCACATTCAGTAAATAAATAATATACCAAACTAAAATGCATTGTTTTGTAGCCATTCATTCAACCTACTAAATACAAGCAGATCAAAACGCATATTCAAAATATTCAACAATTTTCAAGTCGTAGAATGATCCTAAACATACACTCAACCCAAACTGTGTTCTTCACACGTACATATGTACATACATTTGTTTCCTATAATATTAGGAAACAGCATTAGCTCAGCCAACCGGAAGCACGTCCCACTCGCCGCTGCTCATAATGAGCACTACGTAATGACCATTAGCAGCGAAGTGGGCCTGTCCGTTAATACGCAAAAAGTGTCAACATTGAAGGTGAGTAGCAAGGGGTGCAGAGCGACGGAAAGTCATGGCTTTATTTACATTTCGGGTAATGTAACGGTCATGCCACTGGACTCGGGCTCTATCTACCTCTGTCTTCCTCTGTGCGTGTATCACATTCAAATTATTCGATTTAGCTGCGCAGCTGTTGTGATCCGGTTTTACCTTTTGATTTTATAAACAAATACGAATGGATTCGAGTATTACGCAATTCGGCGACGCGCCACTTGCATTTGGAAAGCTAAACCACCTGACAGCGACTCGATCCGATCCGAGTCAACTCAACTTGACTCTCTACGTATTCATATTTTGTCCGGGTGTTAATGGCATCTAATAATTAATGCCGGATAGTTAGGATATTGTGCATTGTGTGAGTGTGCTTTGTTTACTCCAAAAATCGTTTATTTTTCATAGAAATTGCGTGGTCTTTGTCTGTGTGCGGCCGATGAGGAAGAGGACGTAGCCGGATGAGGGGGATGACAATGCACGTTGTCGGTTTCTATTTGTAGTATGTTAATTTGTGAAACGGAGTGTTAAAACAGCATGTGAAACGGGAGTGAAGGTTGAGGGATTTGCAGATGATTATGATTGTGATGGGGATGATACGACAAGATGTCGAGAAAATAATTTGAAAGTGATCTTCAAACAGGGCGCTTTGTGAGGCCGAACAAGTGTTCAACGATGGGTAATAACTGCTTAAATATAACAAAACAATAACTGTTTATTTCTTTGTCGGAGTATGCTGAGGAAGAGAGCTTAACTTGAATAGACTTGAAGGTTTGGGTCTTTTTGAGTGAATCTCATTAAGAGCAACAGCTGATTAGGTTTATATAGGACGGGTAAATGCTAAAATGTAGGCTAAAGAGAGGCAAGTACTTAGTTTCTTAGAGATAACCAAATTTCAAGAACTTTGTGGCATTTTATCTGCCTTTCTATCTATTCTAGCTAATGACTTGAGACAGAGAGAGAGAGAGAGAGAAAGAGAAAAAGGTTTGGCAATTGGGTAAAAGAAAAAAGAGAAAAGCCCACTCTAGGCAGGCAGTACGCGCCGACCAGTCCGACTTGGCCATAAAACAAAATTATTTTCCACTATAAAAGGCAGCGTGTAAAGCAACATTTGACCTTTTCAACTTGCCTCAACTCGAAAGTTCATGTCTCGGACCCGGGTTGCTAATGAAAAATGCAGCTTGACTTGGAATGCGAGCAGGGTGCGGGAAGGGGGAAACAGAAGGGGCATCCAATGCTGTAGCAAGAAGGAAAACACGTTTCAGCGCGTGTCATCGTACTACACGGCGGGGCCAAGACAAAGACCCCAAAACAAAATGATACTACGTACTCGAACACACAAATATGACTAAACAGAAAAGCCACTTAACGCGCCACAATTGATAGCTGTACTTGTCGGTAGCACTAGCTATATCTGTGTATCTGTATCCATTCGCCTGAGTCTGCATGTATCTCTCTCCAAGCAATGACACCACAGGCTCCACACTTGGCTTGGACGGCCATGAAAAGCGACCACTTGCAATTGGATTTGCGAATTGGTGCTGCAAGTGTTGCTGCTGTCGCGACAGCATTTGTGTTTGAAGGTCAATTGAATGGCACAAGCCAGTCGAATGGGATTAAGTATACGTTGTACCAAAGCAATTGTACTCTGAGCAAAGTTGAGTTAGTTGCAGCCTTTAACCGGACTAACTAACAGTAATTAAAGTTATTTAAATGTATAACCAACAATAATTAGAGTTATATAAATATTGTATATAACAAGCAAAGAGAAGTTCCATATCAATGCAATCAAATGCAATTAGTTAATAAAGCTGGAGATGTATTTGCATATGCTAGAAAGTATTCGAGTTACATTTGATATTAGTTGCAGGGTATCTAACGGTCAATCACTTGTAAACTCCACTCACCCATACCACTTGTTTATTCTTCCAGCTTGTTTATATTCCTTTTTCTCTTTGTTAATTGTTTTCCTTAGTCTATTTCACCTCATTTCTGTCTAGTTGTCTCGTTCTGGCCTCCCCTCTTTGCTTAAGTATCAACTTCCTGGCCACATTCTGTGCACCGTTCAATGACACAGTTAATTACATAAGCACCCCACACACACTCACACACACTCACTCACTCACACTCACTCACTCACACACTCTGCACACATTCACTCAGCCACTCTCACATTCACAATTGTATTCGTAATTAAATCGCATTAATTAGAGTCGACTTTTTGCGCCACATTCATCTTGACGCACACAGAAAAACAGAAAAAGAAAAAATTACCTAATGGAAAATCGCAGTGCAGGAAAATGCACGTCTAGACAGCATACATATATGTACTGCAAATATGTAAATTGTCAATCGAGTTTAGCTGCAAATCCAATCAAAAAGCACTACTTGGCTAAAACGAGTCATAATTATCTGAATTTTACTCGGAGATCGAACTGGACTTGCGCCCCTGACACAAATTCCATTAGTTGCTGCGGGTAGCTGGCCAGGTTTTCACTTGCAATTGATGTCACATGCCTGGGATGCCACGTTGCCAGCCAGCAACCAGTTGGTTCTAGTGATGCCACCACCAAGGCGCAATGAGACACCACGATGCATTTTCATTGACTTTGTCGGAGAAAGCAGCGCGCGTTCGATCAATGACGGAAAATCCCAGGGAAAAGTTCAAAGCCCATCGGTTTTATGATCGGTGACGACGATGGCACCACAGTTCGAAAATCCATGCAGTCATATTTATGGTCAAAATGTTAATTGTTAACTGCAACAGGCGCTGTCTACACTTTCACGCTCAGCCTGAGGCTGAGGCTGAGGCTGAGGCAGGGGCTGATCGCGCAAGTGTCAATGTACATGGGCAACAACAAACAAGCTGCAATTAACAGCTACCTGTTGTTGTTGTTGTTGTTGCTGCTGCTGCTGTTGCTCCACTCAAGGCTTAACAATTTTTAGCTATTTTTTGTTGAAAAGTTTTTAAGCTACTTTTACTTATCGGTTCATTATAACGGACGCTCAATTTTTGCCAGCTAATCGAGCATGGACCCCCAGCGAAAGGCAGCCCAGACGGAAACGGCAATAATACCCAAAAAGATATATGTATATCTCTCTCTTTTATGTGTGTGTATTCGCACGCACTGCGGCACTCCCTCAAACCAGCTACTTTTCATTTTTTTGACCTTTTCTCACACAACTTTTATCTTTATCCTTGAAAATGACACACACAAAACGAATGACTTAGGGCACAAACTTGTTTGTCTGTCTTTTTCTGCAGAATTTCTTAAAGTCACAAACATATATGAAATAAACAAGAGAGGAGATATAAATAAACAGAGACTCTCATGGTAGTCAGAAACAATAGAGCTCTATGAAGATGAATACCAGCATGGAAATCGAATATTGTTTTGTTTTTTTTTTTGGGGGGGATACCATCGTGCGTTTTCTTTACCACAAGCGACAAGCGACAAGTCTCACACTAATTGCTGTTTTCGCTTTCAGCTTCAGCTCTTTGAACTTGCAGACGAGTTCAGATCCATCAATTTCCGCTTAAAACTCACGAGATCGTGTCTCAAATATGCAAATCTGCCATGCGAGTGCGTTTCAATTTTTCCAGGCAGCGACAATCAACGACATAATAACAACTCATTCACAATTTCAATTTATTTACTTCCATCCGATTTCATGTTTTTCCTTGAAGAAAGTGACCGAAAATCGAAAAAAAATGATGAGCCTGAGCGGTAATTGAGGTCGTTGCTTGGCACGAAACCTCCTCTGGCTGTATTTTTGATGATATTGAATTTAATATTTCGTGATGTGTATTATTGTGCAAGCAGACCTCCACTAAATATAATATAATTTTATATACTATATATAGATATTGTTATTTATTTTAGCAAGCAGGCCCTGAATCGCATTGGAGCCACTTAATAGGATTTCTCAGTATTTTTGTTTTCAGTTTCAAGCATTGTCAGTACTTCGCAGTTACTTAACCACGGCAAGGCCATCAATTAGCGGACTATTTTGGGTCTTTCGACTTGGCCAAAACTCGCATAATGCACAAAAGAAACCGCAGAGGCAAATTTACATAAATGATTTATGCACTCGACTCTTGGCCGTGCTCTGCAATTTTTCAACTCATTAGCAAACTGCAAACTGCAATTTTCCTGCACTTGGCCATGCTTGGAAAATGATTTGCAGCTCGAAAACACGTTGTCTCTGACAGTCAACATTGTGAAAAGGTTTGCTAATTTTAAAGTAAAGATAAATACACAAAAAAACAAACACATTGATTTACTTCATGAATAATAAAATACTTTGGAAATATGTACATTAAATAGAGCTAACTAGTTTAAAGAGCTTAAAACCGCATTTAATTAAAGTCCGCAATGAACTTTATTTATCCATCCACACAAATTTCTCGAAACAAGTTAGCCTAGAAACTGTCGGTTTCAGTTATTGAAGTTGTAGAACCAGATTTATAACGTGATATTCACTTTGCTACAACTTTTTCTTCTCAGTTTCTAGTTAGGTTAAGTTTGGCTTGGAGTAATCGCTAGAATTGCGCACATATTAATGTCCAATTCCAGATCAATAGACCAAACCAATGTCGAATCTCAAACAATCGAAGTACAAACTTGTTTTGCAACTCTGTGTCGGGAATATCTATCGATAATTATAGCATTTATGGTTTATTTGATTGGCAGCAACGCCTGCCCACTTTCCGCTCTAATCTATCTATGCATATCTTGTGGTATTGTCTTCCGTCTGATTCATTAATTAATCGCATTTATGGGGGCTGGGACCACTTTGACATCTTCAAGAGTTACCACATGTCGGTGGTCGATTGCGGAGGTGTTTGGCATCCGCATGATTTATCTATTAATTTGTACTTTGTCGGGGCTCGAGTTAATTTACTGCATGTCTATTTAATTGGCATTGCCCAAAAGCTACATGGTGGCACCCAAATACTATATCATGCAAATTGCTATAACAAACATTTATGACACACATTTAAGAGGTGTAACGGTTGTCGTCGCCACTTGGCACGTAGGTGAAGGACATGACTCATCCGCAGTACACGCAGCCCACAAAATTTTTAATGGAATTTTCGGGGTCTAGCTCCGCGCACGGAGCCCTAAGACAAGCCCAGGTTCGTTTCCTCAGTCTTTTGTATTTAGTTCAATTGTCTAAGCTGTGCGAGCTGTGTGGCCCCCGTTTTGATAGCATCACCATCAGGTAAAAGAGCAGAGCCGAGAAAGAGAATATAACGATAAAGACCATTGTGAATGATGACGGCGTGAACGTGTCACGTTTGATGAGCAACTGACATTAAGCTGAAAATTAACAGAATCTCATTATAAGAAAAAAACGATAGAGAAGGAATGTGCTTAAAGGGCTGAACAATTAAAACGTTAACCCAATTTAAATCGCTTGATTGATCGCAGAGCAAAACTGGGGCCTTTCACTCGCAGCTACGGTATCAGATATCAGATGAGATCTTTCAATTTACTCTACATATTTGAAGCGATTCTCTGTTTATTTACTTTGAAATTTGACTAAAGGTTCCTCAATTGTTTATTGCATACAGAGATTAATATAATATTATTAAAACAACACAATAGAGCTCTCTTATATGCTTCACTTGTTTCGAAAGAAAATGGTTTCTTTTCTTTTCAACTTGGAGAATTATTTCCGTAGCTGCTTGAGGAAAGTCTTTCATCGGTTCACTTTGAAGCGCCGCATAATTAACGCAGTAATTCAACAGGAAACCAATAAGAAATAAGAAATGCCAAACAAAATTCTGTCTATGATTAATCTAAAGAAAATGACGATGGTGCGCTCCATTTAAGCGAAAAGAGTAATAATTATGGAAAAATGTTTCACGGATCGAACCGAAAAAGGGCGGCGGCACACGACGTTGCCGACGACGACGACGACGACGCTGACGATGTCGAGTGGAGCGGCGTTAATTGGTATCTCAAAGAACGAAATTTGATTATGGGGAACAGGAGAGGAAAGGGAGATAGGGAGAGAAAGAGAAAGATTAAAGTGTCTGAAAAGCTTTCGAGACGCGCCTAGGCGACGCGACGTTCGTATCGTATCTATAATTTTCGTGCTTTGGATTTTCTAACTCACCAGCTTCGCTTGTGTTCAATTTGTTGGGACCCAAAGTCGTTGAACTATCCAGCTTGGCGCTCTCTGCCGCTGTCGACGCGCTGCTTTGTTCTACGCCAATTGTTGTTGCTGCTGTTGCCTCTGTCGTTGTTGTTGTAGTTGTAGTTGTTGTTGTTGTTGTTGTTGTCGTGGAAGCAGCAGCCTCAGCAGCCTGGGTAGTTGTATCCAACATCGCTGGCAACGTCGTAATGCCGACGCCGACTGGGGATGCAGCATCATCCTCGCCTGCAGGCGCAGACGCGACGCGTTCAATTTGAATGCCAAGCAGCAGAAGCCCACAGAGGCTGAGACTCACAAAGAGTCTGCTCCACGACGAGTCGCCGGGAGCTCTTTTTTTTCTACACGCTTGCATTTCGATACGTTTTTTTTATATTTTTATTTAGTATAAATTTTCGGTTTATTTTATATACTCGATACAATTTTTTGATTGAAGTTTTCTCACAACTTTTCACTTTTCGTTAATTTTTAATTATATAAAAAATGAATTCAAGCTGCGATTATTGGAGGATTACAAACCAACATGATTATCTTACATCACAGTGATATTATGTTTCACTGCCTCCCTCTCACTTTCCTTCTTCTCCCTCCCTTTCTCCCTTTTGTTAATATTCAATTATAGCGCGCTTTGTTTAATGTTGTCGATTTTTTTTCGCACGTTTCGACGTTGCTCGCTTTTTAAGTGTGTGTGATTTTGTTTTTGTCTCTTTTTCTAAAGAGATTTAGCGGTACATTTGTCAGCTCTTTGCTAACCACAAAATGCTGTCATTTCCGTTGAAAGTTAAATCATTTTTGGGTTTTAACTTTTACGTTTTGCTGTGCACAAATTGATGATGATTTCCGAGTTGCGGAAAACGTAATTTGATATGGTAAAAATTAGCACAACGTATGATAGTAAATTCGTTTCCTATATCAATTGTTTCTAAAGCAAAATATGATTCTTGTGGAATAAGAGAAGAACAGAACATAAGAACATAAGCAGCACAACGTATGCTAGATCTGTCAAGTTCGTTTCCTAAGTCATTTGTTTCTGAAGCATTTGTTTTGTTGTGAGAAGAAAAGAACCTTATAATTATATTAATATTTATATTCAAATAAAAAGTAGCACAGTCACAACCACGTTCGTTTCCTAAGTCATTTGTCTATGAAGCAAATCTAAAATCTTGTGAAAAAAATCTTGAGGGATTTAAATGTGTTAATCAAGTAACAACGACATTAATCGATTTGTATCATATACCATGCGATACTGTAGCTTTTTATGCCATCCCCTTGAGGTCAAAATTATTTCCCAACTCGTATCGAATTCGTTTGTCATTAGCCTCAGCCAGATGATCCATGTTGAAGCTTTAATTTCAAACAAACAAAAAAAAAAACACACTCAAAATTGGCCAATTCGCTGCGAACTCTTCGTGTCATTCTTTGAGACGAGATCTAAGCCTAAACCACAGGTAACTGGGAAAATATTCAAGACTCGCGCAGTGCATGCAATCTGCAATAATGCAATAGTAGCATAGACAGCACCAACAACAACAACAACGACTACAGCTATGAACTTAGATCCAAATTACAGGCGCATAAATGCATGTATATATTTTGTTGAACCGGTTCCGAGTGCAGCAGCTACAGCTACAGCTACAGCTCCAGCTACAACAAATGCAGCGCGATTCAGCGGCAACTTTGGCCGACTGCGAGTCCCAACTAACTAGCTAGAAAACCTCAAATGCCGCTGCCATTTGGCCAAGTTACAGCTTGGATTTGTAATTAGCAAAGCCGGCAGAGTTGTTGTTGAAACAATGCCAAGACATTTGCCCAGATATCGTGCACTATAAGATGATATAGATACCACTATATATACATGTTTATATGTATCATATGTATCGCACTTGTTGGCAGTTTTTGTTTCGCAAATGATGTCATTGTAAAAGCGATTGCCCTCAAATGTTTGACATTTCACATTTCACTCTCACTCCTTTTATGTAGAAACACATAAAGAAAACTGTGATGAATCTGGAGAAAGAAGCAGCAAAAGAGAGAGAGAGAAGAGAAGGAGAGCGAGTTAAACTTGTTTATTTCTTTCATGTTGGTATTTTTAATGGAATTTTTTTTATTTTGTTTTTTTCTTTTTCCTCTTATTTTTTTCTATTTGCATGTTTCACTCGATTTCGTTTGTTAAGAAGAAACCCGTGCTTTGCATAAATCCACTCTCACACACACACACAAACACACATTCACATACACTGTAGGTATTACGAATTGCACTGAAACCGATGCGCTGCTGCTCAGGTTTCCCAAGTTGGCCAAGCGCACGGGCCACGTTTCCAGGGAGTTAAGTTTAGTACGCGGCTGCGTCTGTTATTTTGTCTAGCAACCGCTCCGGCTGAAGCACGTCCACCAACTGAGCGCACTAAGCCAAGACCTGAGCTAGGCTCGTCGTCGCCACGATCGAGTCCAAAAACTCACCACGCCGGCGCAGCCACGTCGAGACTCCAATCACGAGACCAGGTAACTCTCTGGCCTCTCTGGCAATGCTAACTGGTTTCTGTTTCGAGCGTGTTGAGTTTTTACGTCTGGCGGCAACAGCTGAGCACGGCGAGCGGGTGCCGCAACAGGTGAGAGACATAATCCGCTCTCCCACACACACACACATAACGCGCGCGCTCGCTCTCTCTCTCGCTTGGTCTCACATAACTCAGGTGTGTCTAGGCTTGGTGTGGGTGTATGGGTACGAAAGAAGTCGTTGGGCTTTTGAATTTGTCCCAAGGAAGGCTGCAACTCTGGAAATTTGGCAAGGCAACTGCAATGAACTCTCAATGAAACCAACTACGCCCACAGCCAGTCCAGACTTGACTTTCAGTGTGCTGTGAAACTGTACAGCATTTATAAAGAATATGCATATTTCTCTTACATCCAAAATATTTCAAAAATTCTACGCTCCGTTCCCACAAACGAATCAAGCTGCGCCTCAAAATATTCAAAATGCCAACGATGCAGGGCTGGGGAAGAGCAGACGCGCCCACAAGCCACGAGTCAGCATCGATTGAGTCCAAACGGATCCGTCAAAGAAATTTGTGTTCAACTCGCAAATCAGAACCCATAAAGATCCAATGAGAAACATGTGCAATGAGATCGCTCTGCCTGTCTGTCCTTCTACCCTGTTATTGTTGTTTTTTTTCACATTTGCGGTTGCAAATTTTAAATGCAAGATTCCAAAATGCGCTTTTGGTATTGCAGCAGTGCCCAATTTTCATTTCCAATTCCATTGTTAGTCACTCTGAGTGAGCTCTGTGGTTTTTTCTCTGCTCTTGCAGCTTATCTGGTTGCCTGTTGCAGTTGCAGTTGCCGCATAGAACAATAATAGAAACGAAAAAGAAAAAATAAAAAGAAAAAGGTTGCAACAAGCTGCAATTGCTTTGGCTTTCTGAGAGAGATAAGCTGTGTGAGCAAAAAGAAAAACTGGAAAACAAAAACCTACAAAATATGAATGAACAAAATTGCAAAGGTCTACCTGAAAATTGTCAGCTGCAGTTTGAGTCACGCTGCAGAGTGAAGGAAAAACATTGGCTGAACTGAAAAACATACTTAAGCTGTTGAATCATTTTCAAGTATGCAAAAAGAGACTAATTAGGAGTCTCTTATTCTTTTTGACTATTTAGGAGTCACTAAATCTTTTTGAAGTATGTTAAACGTGATAGTACGTTTTTGTAATTTATCTATTCAATATTGCAGATCAGTTTTTTTTTTTTTCAAGAATTTACTTCCTTTAATTACATGAATATATATAATTTTTATAAATATTTTTAGAGCAGTTCATGAAATTAAAAAAAAATGATATTTGTGAAATAGTTTTAAAGTAATATATTTATTTTTAGATTATTTGTATACTTTATATAAATGATTAATAAATATATATAGTTTTAAAGTGAAAGATATCTTCTAGAGTATCTCTTAATCATAATATATCATAATATGGCTTGTTCGTTTTTAGAAAAAGTCCTAAATCATTTTGAAATGTTTACAGTGCGGTTTTTGAAATATTTTAAAGTGATATATATATTTATGCAAAATTCTCCCACTTTATTCAAATCTGAATCTTTTTGAAAATAGTCTAGTTCACAGTCAGATAAAGAGTTGTGCAATCGAACCACACATAAATTTGAACCTGTATTTTAAAAACACAAAAAAAATACTGAAACACTCACAAAACTGGGCAAGGCCAAAAAAAAAAAATTCACAACGGATTCACATGCGAAACCTTTGAGTCACTTTAAATATTCATTGGATCATTCAAAGAAATGCCGTTTAGCTGTTCGCAATTCCCAGGTTTATGCAGAACGTTATTATGCCATGATGATGTCATGATTTGCCTTCGAGAAGACTGGCCAAATATCATATAATATTTTATATATATTTTTCGAATTTCATTTGTTTTTTATTTTATTTATTTCTCAGCATTTGCAGCGGCATTTTTGAACGCATTTTTTTAGTGACTAAATGCGCATATATGTGTGTGTGAGTTTGTGCGTAAGTAGTCTGGGTGTGTGTTTGCGTGTGTGTGTGTGTGTGTGTGCGTGTGTGTGTGCTTGCTGTCTGCAGCCGCAACCGGTGTGTTTTCTGCTTCAGCTTCGCTTTTGTTTGTTTTATATGGGAGTGTGGTATATAGCGTACATATGTCGAGCTATATGCAGACTGCCGTCTGTCTGCCTATGTGTGTGCCTGTGTGTGTGTATATGTCTCTCTCTGTGTGTGTGTCTGCTCGTATACATATTACACACGAGTCTGAGGCTTGCATTTGTTTTCGACTGCGTTGCTTTACTTTTACTTTCATATGCAACTGGTTGCTGGCGTTGACTGAATGGGGAAGCAGCAGCAACAACAGCAGCAACAACAGTAGCAACAACAGCAGCAGCAGCAACAGCAGCAACAGCAACAGCAGCAGCAACAACAACAACAAGAGGGGCGAATGTGTTGGGTGTCTCGCCAAGTTGCCAAGTCGAGCCGAGTCAACGAAATTGTTTATAAAGTGATTGTCAATCATTTTTGGTGGCATGTCGCTTAACCGCTTTGACAACAACAGCAGCAGCAGCAGCAGCAACAGCAACAACATCAAGCTTGGCAGCTGCCACACATACCAAGCCGGTGCTGCCACATTAGCCCGAACATTTGCCTCGACTTGCCGCCAAGTTGGCTCAATTAAAACTTAATTTGTGCACAAGATAAACATGCATAAGAAATATGTATACCAATCGCTATCGATATTGCCCCAGCTTAACGAAAACTAGCACACTCGATTGACGTAATAAGTTCCCCAAAAAAAACAAAAAAAAATACATTTGGCTCCATTGCAAAGCGAATTAGCTAAACAGTTTAATGATCACATAAGGAAAACCAACACGAATCGAAACGCACCTCAGAGTCGTTGCTTCAATTTTGTAGTTTTTTGTCTTCTTCTGTTTTTGACTCTTTTGTTTTATTATTGTAATACACTTGCCGTGGGCCACGGAAAGTGAAAAAAACAAGATTTCATTTTGATTTCATGGTTTGGTTTTGTTTTACAAAAAAAAAAAAAAACAAAAAAAAAGACCCAACTCCCTCATGTGATTTGACGCGCAAATTTTCATGTGCAACCGAAATGAAGACATCCGAAATGAAAACCCTATAGACATAGTATACACATGTGTATCTCGCACATCGTCTTGGGCTCTCATCAAAATTCATTTGCGCTTTTATGTAACTTGGGGAAATGATTTCGACTTGGCTTTCGGTTCGGTTTGTTTCTATGTAGATTTCTGCTCGGGGCGCATTCAACTTATAATCACAGAGAGTAAATTGTTCAACTTTCGCCCACATCCACAGACATCTCGCTCGAGTATCGAGTTTCGAAAGGAACGGTGACAGATCACACGTCGCACTGATATCATCTTACTGAAACTTTGCATTCGAAACAAAACGAAATTAGTTGGGATTCAGAAGTTTCGATTTCGAGAGCTGACAAGCATTATTTAATGATCGTATGTTGAAAATATTATTGATGTTTATACATTTAGTTATACCGTATTATACTGTGCTTATCATATTGTACAATTTTCATAAATATTCTGAACAGATCTGCAGACTTTGAAGCTAAAAATCGTATAAATCTGAAATAATTAAAAAAAAAGGAAAAAATTCAATTTCCTATTGCATATTGACTTTATGGATGTTTATATATTCTTGATCAATGACAACATTAATGTTTTTTTAACTTTCAACAAACTCTCTCGAATATTTTAAAAATATCTACAGATTTATAGGCCACAAATTTGTTTTCTGACTTTTAAACTATAAATTCAAATTATTAACAGCAACATCTGAGTTGATTTCCTTTCCAATAATAGTTTTGAGAATATTGTTAATAAGTAAATCTGCAGATTTATACCTGAACAATCTTAGAGAATTGAGAAGAAAATTCAATAAGTTAACTTGGAGGTTAAAGGAACTGAATTTCTTTCGCGCAATGATTTTATCTAAATATATTCTTGATCAGTAGCAACATCTGAGTTGATTTGCTTTCGTTTTTATATTAACTACACTATGTGAAAATAAAATTGTCAGCCAGAACACTGCAATCAATTATCCCAAACTATTTAATGATTAAAGTATTTTGACATAAGCTTATATTTATATATTCTTGTTCAATAACAACATCTAAGTTGACTTGGCTTCTTTTTGATTTAAAAAACACTCAAATCAATCTTCGTACACATGTTTATGATTTTGTCTAATTTGTCTTGCCAGAGATTGACCCAGTATAGCGACTATATCATCGTTAATAGCGCCATTTGAATAGTGGTTTGATAGTTTGGTCGTTGACACGTTGTCACAGATGCCTTTTAGCCATGACCGCGACACTTGGCTCGAAGAGTGTGCTCAATTTATGCGTGCTCGAATGCGACACATAATTACAATGATTATTAAAAAGTTTTATAAAAATAACAACAACAACAAAGTTGCTTTTTGGCAGAGTTGTGTGTGTGTGTGAGTGTGTGTGTGTTGTGAAAGTTTTTGCACAGGAAGCAGGCGAAGATTGATGTAATCGTGTGGCATGGCAAATGCGTTAACGCTCTCCCATCTTGTGGCTCAAATGCAAAATGGTCGCCCAAGGCAATGTGGTCGACTGCATATTAAACACGATATAAAATGGTGTGATTCAGATTTGTCATGTACAAGGTAAAAAGTGGTCGATCGACCTTCACAAACTGCGAAAGTTCGATTCGAGAAACGTCACAAAAAATAAAAAAACGTTCAAAAAAACAAGTAGGTAAGGCTACAGTCGGGCGCCCGACAGTAAGATACCCTTCTCCCAATTTTTAAAATCCGTTACAAGCGTGTAACTATACTCATAATTTCAAACAAAAATTCTGCACAAATTCTTCTATTACATATAGCTTACTCGCTCACTCACACAGCGACGCGCGTAAAGAGTAAAGCGACACGACGCAACGTCGACGTCGGCGTCAACTGCGTCAAAGCAGCGCGCAGGCTGCTGCCCGTACCGAACATTTGTACTGAAAACGTTGACTTGAATAACTTCTGTGTTATTAGTCCGATCGGATTGTAATTTGGGGAATATGTTCATATAGCATTTAGCTACCAAAGCAGAACCTTATAAGTTCAATACTTTGCTTAATAATCGTAAATTACCGATTTGCTGGGGCGGTGGGCGTGGCATCAAACATTTGACATAAACTTGATCTGCCTATGGTTTATAGGAACTTTCATGCCAAATTTGGAGTCTCTAGCTTTTTTAATAGCTGAGATCTGTTGTCTCATACAGACGGACAGACGGACAGACAGACGGGCATGTCTCAATCGACTCGGCTAGTGATCCTGAGCAAGAATATATATACTTTATGGGGTCTGCCACGCCTCCTTATGCCTGTTACATACATTTTGCACAAAGTTAGTATACCCTTTTTTTGACCATTTTCAATGGTCGAAGGGTATAATAAAGTTATATACGAATATGCAACTGTTTAGTATTTGCTCAGCGTACAGAATAATGTGG
This sequence comes from Zaprionus kolodkinae, assembly GCA_018901885.1. NCBI lineage: Eukaryota > Metazoa > Arthropoda > Insecta > Diptera > Drosophilidae > Zaprionus > Zaprionus kolodkinae. The sequence continues at coordinate 1,292,139 of JAEIFM010000498.1, forward strand.
GGTATTTTTACACGAGTCTTATGACTCATTCAATGAGTATTTGCAGTCGATTAATTTCGTGCAACCAAGTTGAAACGGTCAACTCCAGCTGCTAAACCGCAAACAAGCTTTGCTTCTTTTTATAATAATTAATAATAATCTTGAGTTTGAATGAATTTATAATCCAAGCTGGTTGCTGGCCCACTTTAAAGCGCGATGGGTTATAAAAAAAAGCGAAGCATTTAGAATAGCGTTGATCGTGATCGTGAATCTCAAGAGCAGTAAAAGTCATAAAAAATAACCGAAATTCGAAGGCAAAACCCAAAAAAACAAGCGCAAATCGAACAAGCGAATAGAAGACGTATAACTCTGGTTGACCTTCAAAAATAAATAATAATAAATATATAACTGAAAAAGTGCTCGCTGGCTGCGCATTTGTGTGAATCAACCGAAATATGAATATAGTTGAAAATTATGCTGGTCATTTATAAGCATTAAATGCACTCCGAATACGCTTCAAATGTGACCTCTCGATTTGGCAACAATTTTAGTTAATATATGCATATAGCAAAGGGGAGGGCGGGCAGTGGGAAATACCTGAGATCCGCTTAGCGCGTAATTGTTTGCTCAAATGCGAACGCATTAGTCGGGATCCCCGCTGGCATGCAACTTGTCTGCGCCGCATACGGTGCGTATGCGCAATTGGACATGCACGAGTGAGCCTGAATGGGGTAGTCCACCTCCCCCCCTCTCCCTGTTACATATATACTCCACTGCATAAATCTATTTGTTAGTCGTTAATTGTTGCCATTGTGTTATGTGGTTATTGTTGTTGTTGTTGTTACTGAGCGTTGCAAAACGTTTGATAAGCTTGATAACATGATTTTCAATGCAACCACAGGCAGAGCTTATTAAATGGGGCCAGTGGAACTCGACCTGCTCAGATTCGGGTTAAGATCAAACTGTGGCATGTTCAGTAATTATAAGCAAGATAAATGTAAATTTTTTTGTATTTTCGGTTTTGGAAAATCGCCGTTAATTGTGGAATCTATTGATATTTAGCGTATAAAAAACTGGTCTCTCGCTGCGGCTGCTAATCGAAATGCCGGCTCGGAGGCTGGTGCCAGCTCCAAGCGTGAACACCCGTTCGACAAGAATGCCAAGCTGAAGGTAGACCACTTTCAAGCACGACACGGCACGGCACAGCACAGCACGCAACCAACCAGATCCAGTCAAGAACCACCAAGCCGGCTAATCTTGGCGCTCGGTTGTTCTAACAATTAGACGCAGATTGTAAATTACACGAAATGCGAGAATATTATAAAGTTTTCAATTCGATTCATAATTTTGTCAGTCGTCGTCGGTTTCACTTTCTGTGATTATTGCGCTGTACACGCTTTCAAAATAATCCAAATGGAAACACAAACGAAATATCTAAGCGTCGTTCTGTTAGAGCACGACTTTCGCAATTTGTTTATTAATAGTTTTTTTTTTTTTTTGTTTTTTTATGTGTGTAAACAAAACCCGTTGCGATCTTTGATCGTTTGCCTCATGAGTTGCGATTTATCATGAAAATTCTAAATGACTTGCGGTTGCCATTTGTTAATTTTTTATGACCGCAAGAGACGCGCAAGTTCGTTGCCGAAGTCTTTTGCAAAAGACCTTGACTTTCTTTTCGACATTTTCTTCGTTGTCGCGTCGTCGTCGTCGTCCACAACAATTAGTCCGTTGCTGCCATAAAAAAACAAAAACACTACAAAAACAACAACAACAACAAAAATGAGCAGCTCTTGTGCCTGGCCTGAGTTGACATTACGCTGCGCGTTTTGAAAGCAAAAATGTTTATCTGTGTATAGAAAGCCAAAGTCAAAGCGTTCACAATGAGTTTTGTTATTGTTTACTCATGCATGTGGCTAAAAAGAAGAGAAGAGTTTCTACTAACTAAGCTACGTTTTGACATTTCACTTTGCGGGGCAACGCGCGCGCGGCAGCGATAATAATTATGACCTGTCTTAATATGAGAATTCTTAAACATCGCATCTCAGTTCATATGCAAATTTGGACAAGATTCTATAATCCGGCCGTTTCTTTCGGCTGTCGGACAGACGAGAACAAAAGGCGCGCAAAATATAATTTCCATATTTCTTATGTCGTGGTACTTCAATGGCAAATCAATTAGGCGGCAGCCTTCCCGCCGTCTGTGCGTCTGTCTGCCGGAACAGCGTCCGCGCCAATGCTAAATGCGAGCAGGTACTCGACTCGGCACTCGTATTTAACTAGTTTTCACTAAAACACACTTTTCAAGGCAATAAACTATGTTTATCCTTAGTCGGCAGACGGGTCTGGAGAGGCAGACTGCGACGCGTGTCTCTGCACACACAAAATGCATTTCAATTTCGTTGGCTGCGAATGTTGACCGCGCATGTCATACGTATTAATGTTTTGAAAGTTGTTTGCTTCCTGCTGCTGCTGCTACCGCTGCCAGACGTCGCATATTTTTGCCATTTTAATTATTACCAACTTGCAACGGCTATCTAAATGGTGGAAATGCATTTTCATTGCTCTTCAATTCGCAGTAGCAATTTACAATTTGATATGACAATTTGAATTCGCAGCACTTGCACAGACATTTTATACCGCCGCATTGGCGTCCAAGAACACGAGCCAGTTGACTGAATGTTGAAAATGAAATAAACTGCAGTGCCATAGAACACATGGCAATAAATCAATAAGCTGCATTAGCCTCATATGTAGTTCGTAATGGAGGCTGCCACTCATCTCAAGAGCTATGGCACGCTTAGTCATTTCAACGAGCTAATTGAGCGCACAAAGGATTCTTCTACTTAGCATAGTCATGGTCAATGAATGTGTGCCAGATATGCAAGCATACCTATTCTTATAAAACAAAACTTATTTATATATGTATCGTATCATTCTGATCTAGTTAATAATTCTAAAAGTTATCACACTTTGCAGCATTTAAATTAAGCGGCAAATCGATGACCATAAGTTATCGATTTATCACAATAATTTAACATTTTATGTTTCTGTTAACAGCAAACTGCAGACTTAACAGACTCCGCAAGTGCTGGCAACTCTACGCCAGTTCAGCTGCGGATATTCTGTATTTCGCGCTCAAAACAAACAAATATTTATTTATTTTTATTGAAAATTGCCATGGCCAGCACGTCACGCAATGCAAGGCGTCGACCTAATACAACCCTTTCACAATCGCAAGTGAGACAAACCCAGGAAACGGAATCTGTAGTAATAGATGTACAAGTACGCGCCATCTTAAATTTCATTCTTTGCCACTCCGCCAATAAAGTTCCTATTAAATTGAATGATTTAATGGCACTAGCGGATGGCAAAAACGAAGTGGCCAAGCGAATGCCCATGGTTACTAAACTACTTAATGAACGATATGGAATAAAGCTCACGCTACTGGAGGGAACTCCCAAGAGATACGTTTGTCTGGCTGAGACTCCAATGGCCTCTGCGTATGAATTGACGGCGACACAGCGTCCTCAGTACACAATGCTTTACATTATTCTTACATACATCTTTCTGCGCGGCAATCGAATTGAGGAGGATAAGCTCTTCGGAATGCTCGATATGCTGGGCATGAATGTGCACGAGGAGCATGGTTACTTCGGCGACCATATACAGAAATTGATCGAGGATACATTCGTGAAACAGCTCTATCTCAAACGAGAACGCTCACAGTTAAGTCCCTTCGATGATCCCAAGATCTTCTATAGCTGGGGGCAACGGGCCAAGACCGAAATATCTTACCGGCAGCTTGTGCAGTTCGCATCGAAACTTTTCAACCAGGATCCCTCCGCTTTCAATCAGCAGCTTATGATGGCAGAGGGAGTGGATGACCCGGATTTATTGGAAGAAAATGATGAGTCCACTACTCGTACTCAAACTCAAAATGACAGCATGGAGACTGATAGTTCATAAATGCATTACTATACATAAATGCACAAGTATTAATGCGGGACTAACTTAGATATCTCATTGTTTCAACTGTATATATATAAGAAAACTTCATTTGTTATTCCTACAATACCAAGAGATTACAAATTTGTTGACATACTTTAACTAAAGCTAACAATTTTTATTTATTTAAAACATAACTAATTTCATTGCATTGCATTATTTATAATATTTGAAAACATAAACTGAAACAAAACCACATCCTAATACTTTGCGTAGTCAGTGTCCATTATGAGTGTACCATCCTTGTCTTTGAGACGCACACGCCCATTAGAGTATCGAGTCTCCTGACTACCATCGGGATACACGAGCTTGACGGTGCCATCGGGATACTCGCGTCGTTTGTTCAGTTTGGTATGTATCTCCTTCTGGCCATTGGGCAGGTTTAAGATCTTATCACCATTCCGCAGCTGTACCAAATGTGTGCCATCCGCATATCGCCACTCTTCCAGTTTTTCTGCGTCATTTGGATCAACAATTTTAATAGTGTTATTTGGAAAATGTATCTCGACAATGCCATTCTTATGGCGATGCTCTGTCTGCCCGTTGGGAAACTCAAGTATTTCGAGACCATCCAGATAGGTGGTATGCCAAGTGTTTGTCTCCGCATAGTAATATTTGACTGTGCCGGCACGTATGTCCGTTTCCTTGATGTCCTTATTGAAGTACAGCATGCGCACACCCATGCCATCGGCAGTTATCTTCTTAAGATTACCATTTGGATACCAAATGTCCTTACTGCCATCGGCATTGACAATCTCACGCTTGAAATCTGCCGTGGTGCTGTTATTGTGGTTATTGCTCTCAGCAACAGTTTTTTCTGGCACCGCAGGTTTAGCCACAGCTGCAACTGAAGGTCTAGCTAGTGGAACATCCAATTCACATGAGCTGCTAGAAGCATAGCTCTCGTTTATTTCCGGCTCCGGTTTCTTGCGACTTCGGCTGAGACTAGGACGACGTGCGTTAAATACACTCGACTTTGCTGCTTTTTCTCTCACAGGCTCTCCAGGAGATTTACTATGGCGCCTGCCATTCTCATCCGCATGCTTTGGCTTGGACAGGGCTACTTCCTGTTGCTTTTTTGGGATTTAAATTAGTTACTACTTTTTTTGTAAATAAATTTCAGCACACTCACCACTTTGGGCGCCAATCTGGCAATGTTACGATTGATCTCCTGCAGCATTTTACTGTTGCTCTCTCGCGTTATCTTTATTAGCTCCTGTTCCAGGCGCTTGTTCTCGCGATGCAGCAATTCGATTTCATCCTGGTAGTTGCGTTGCTCCTTTTCGTTGGCCCGCAACTGAGCACGCAGTCGCGCTTGCGCTGAGATATGTGTCTGGTCTTTTTGCTTGAGCTGCAGTTGAAGTGCCTCTACCTCTTGCTTGAGTGCCGCAATCTCTTTCTTTTCCTTAGTATTCATATTGCTCTTTTGTAGACGCATTTGCTGCTCAAACTTACGACGCTCCTCCTCGATCTTCATGCGCTCATCATGTAAATAGATTTCCGCTTGTATTTTCTCATCATGTACACGCTCCATGGCCTCTAGATGTTCCTGGGCACAATGCGCTTTCTCCAGCTCATGTTGCTGCTTCATACGCAGCAGCTGTGCATTCTGCTCCTTAAACGCAGCGATCTCTTTCTCCAGTTCCTCAAGGCGTTCGCGAACCAGATTTGCCTTGCTCTGCAGCTCCTGCGTTAGGGGCTCATTCGCTGTCTTTGTCTCTTGTGTCCTCTTCTGGTCGAGGGCATGAAATAGCGCCGCTTTGAACTCTTCAAAGAGCTGCACATTGGTTGCATCCTGCAAGGTTGTCTCATCCGAGTATTCATGCGTATCGTTCGAGTCTGAGAATCGAACCCGGACTTGAGTCTTGCCTGCTTGTACCTTTAGAGGTGTCAGAGTCAATGTACTGTTTGTATCATCGTCTTGTTCCTCGATGACCTCAGAAACCTCTGGCTGCAGTCGCATTTCACGCATCTGTTGAGTGACCACGATCTGATCACTGTCGTCTGCAGGATTTCCGCTTCCACGTTGCTCTTTGCGTGCCATGAAGGTGCGAATGCAACTGGAGTTCATGTCAAAGTTTCCCTCACGTGCCTTCTGCTCCATCAACTCGAATATGCTAATATTGTCCTCATTCTCGACGCGTATCTGAGCCGATCGTCGATGCAGAACTGGTGGTTTTATTTGTTGCGTGTCTAATACCTTGGCCCAGCACAGATTGCTCAAGGCACCGGGGCTTGGACCACAAGAAGACTGTTCATCATCGGCACTTTGTCCTTTTGCGTGGTCCGCATCGTTAAGTTCGACAAAGCGCACCTTGGGTGAAATTGTTGAGTTGGTATTGCTGGACGAAGTGCAGGAAGACTTGAGATCTGGAGTTGAACTGCACAAATTCTTTGCATTTATTAGTGGCAGCTGGAACCGCTTTTCCTTCAAGGACAAAGGTGGCGCAGGCTCTACCACATCTTCTTGCTGTTTGGGGGCTTTCTTAAGTATACTGCGCTTTTTCACTCTACCTGGTGCGGGCATGCGAAACTGCGGATGGGCATTCGCATACTTGTAGCGCGGCAAATTGTCAAGACGCAGTTTATCAGGATCTACTTTGAAGCGCTGCTTTAAGCCTTCGCCACGGCGTAAGTACGCACGTTTGGGTTTTGCTGGTCGAGGACTGTTTGGACCAGCAGGCACCTCCGAGTTGTCTACGCTTCCTTGCTCAATTATTTCATATTCCTGCTCCTGATTTTGTTGTACATTGAAATCCGCATGACGCGGTAACTCTATTTGTTCGTCGTCCTTGGTATCGTTCTCGGACAAAGATTCGTCCAATATACTTTCGTCTATTGTGTTGTCGTCGTGCAGCAGTCCAAGCATTTGATACATATTCCGCTGCTCCAGTCCCAACATTAGACGCTGATTGTTTTGACGCTCCTCGAGCAGTCGTTTTTGTTCCTCTTGCCATCGATTGAGAGCTGCAAGGCGGGTCGATATATCCTGTTGCGTTGCCGTCGATGCAGCGACAATATTTTCTAATCCTGGTTCTTGCATGTTACACTTTTATATCCTAATAACTACGTCTTATTATTATTTTTTACACATGTGTGTTAGGACGCTACGCATTCAAAAAACAAGCCCACAACAAAGTGTTGTAAAGCGTCGGTTGGTGGCAAGACTAGTAACCAGGGCTGCACAGCAGTATAGTAAATTCATTAAAAACTAAATAAAATACATGTAAAACCATCTATTTGTTTATTTAACTGTATTTATTCTAAATAACGAAAAAAAAAAACATATTACATGTCTGGATCTCGTTCATCGTTTTCATCTGGCTCATCAAAGTCTCGTACTTGTACATCTGCGTCCTCACCGTACTGCAATATACTATCAATCTGTAGCAGTAGATCACCAACGCTCTCCTCGTCTTCCGTGTCTAGTGGGAAAAATCGTACCAAGCTGTACAAAAACATAATAAAAATAAATAACAAATTAAACAAATACTTTGATATCCAAATGAAAAAAGTGGCAACGCTGGCCAAAATATCTCTTCGCCAGCCCTGGCAATAAGCAATATAATTTTTCGTCGCGTCGCAAAATCTGTGCATTAACTCAACCTTATAATTGTATATTTTACTTAAGTTTACATAATATTACAACCCAAGAACATAGCGCAAGCAATTAAGTGCAACGTCGACTTGATTTGGCGCGAGAAACAAGTGTCACGAAAATACCCCAAAAAATCCCAAGGAGCACAAACAAGAAAAGAAAAATCGACTCATTTTCGATTTCAACATTTTTTGGGCACACACCAAAAACGGCAAAGTAACTAAAAAACGCTGAATTTACGTCCGCACCGTAAATCAATTCAAAACAATGGATGAACACGACATGGACTTATCCAAGGTGTATGTCGTGCGCTCCGCCAAGGGCGTGGATATGCTTTGCGTCGACGACTATCTGTACCATTTCGATCGCATTGGCAAGAATAACACCTACCGCTGGCTGTGCAACCGGCGCAAGGACAAAGTGACTCCCTGCCGGTCACGCATCTCCACAATAATGCCCAATGCCATGGACAAAGCCACGCACATTGTGGTCGATGTCATTCAGGGACATGTACATCCACGCTGTAGTCACCATGAGATCACCAAAGTCTCTCAACGCAAGCGTCTCTCTAATATGAAAATGAACGATGCCTACAGCACCACCCAGCCGAAACGGGCTCGACTCTTTGAACGTGCCACGGCTGGTTTTAATCCACCAGAGTGGATATCCACGAATCAAGAACAGAGCGAATATCAGTATTCCTTTCATTTGGACTTTGAGGTGTGCGCCAAAACCAATTACATCTTATGACCTACTGACTCTATAGATTATAGTATTTTTTTATAGTATTACAAATGGGCAATAAGGTCAATTTCCAATTGCCTTTGGTATTTTTACTTTTAATTATAACAGAATGACAACTCCATAACGTATTGTAACTGATGCTTGAAATGTGCCCTCAGTATCCTTTAACCTGCACAGTAATTAATTGATACCAATCAATGAGTTATCCAGTTAGATCACATAATTACAGTACGCTGGGAGTTGTTTCTCTGTCTAATAGAGTTCAAGTCTATCCCAAAACAAAATAATAATTCGATGCAGATATCTGATATATATGTACAATAAGTTTAAATGTATAATATTAAAACCACTAAACCTTTTCTTCCTCTGCAGGACAAAGATCGGGTTTATATGCTCCGACGTCGCGATGGTCGAGTTATGGTTTGCATCGATGGTCATCTGTACTATCTGGCGGGAAAATCTTACAAAGGCGACATGTACCGTTGGACGTGTGTGCGAAAGCGCGACATTGAGTGTACCGCAAAGATCTGCACAGAAGCGACCCTGGCGGGTGCTCATCGTATGCACGTAATGGAATCGGATGCACACATACATCCACACTATTCGGCTGACAAGCTAATGCAAATGTTTGCCAGGCATCAGATACTTCTGGTTGATGACGATCAGACGGTTGAAGTGCTGCAGGAATGCCCCAACTTGGAATATTTCGATCCAGAGCTCCTTATGGATTCACAGAAGAACGAGGATGTTGAATCGTTTATTATTGAGGATTGCGAGGAAAACTACGAGGTATATATGAATGTCGACAATCCGGAGGCTGCTGATTCTGTGGTGGGAGCAGAGCACCAGCAACGGCAGCTGGAACAGGAACATCCAGAAGACGAGATAAAATGGCCCAGCGCCAATGATATCATTGATAACTACGAGGCGCCGGCTGATTATGATCCCTTGACTGAAACTGACTTGACCAAATTTACATTCTTGCCATCGGCCAAGGGACGCAAAGTGCTATGTTTGGATCGACATCTGTTCCACTTTGACTCACAGAGTCGTGCCAACGGACACATGTTCTTTACGTGTATTATGCGACGAGACAAGCAGCAAAGCTGTCATGTCCGCGTCACTTTGGATCCCGTAGAGAATGGACCACTGGTGCTGCGTATAAATGGCGAGCACACCCACAAGCCCGATCTGCAAGAGATAATGCGGCGAATAAATCAGCAGAAGAAGCAAGACAAGCTTCAATCCATGGACAAAGATAATGCAAACAACAAGGTGGAAAAGTCATCAGCTGATCACTCGCTTGAACATGAAGTCGGGTTCGAGAGCCACGAAGATGACGGTGATGACGAGTTGGAAACAGATCAGTCCCGTGAGCAGGATCAAGAGACAACTGGCGCCACTGAACACGACAGCAGTGGCTACTCTGATTTAAAAGATGTTTCGCCCACGACACGACGTAAGGTGGTAATGAAGAAGGTCATTGGCATTGATGGTATTAAAATGGAGCCTGAACAGGACAAGGGAGCAGCCTCAATGATTGTCGAGTACATGAAGGATGGCGCCGATAATATAAGTGCAAAAATTGAAATATTACCAAATGCCTTCGATAACATAGCGGCTAAGCCGCAACTGACAAATATGCGAAAGCGACGCTCCAATGCATCGGCAGCTCCCAGTGTCAGCAACGAGACAACTGCGCTGCCATCCGACATGGATCTGACTAAGATCTGCACACTCCGCTCGGCCAAAGGCAGCGAAATGCTGTGCGTTGATGGTTACATCTATCATGCCAAGAATCGTGGCCTTATCTCACGCAATTATTGGGTCTGCATCAAGAGTCGCGATCCTGAAATCAATTGCAAGAGTCGCATATCGACGGCTACGCAAAAAGATGGCTCCATACGTGTGCTGCGCGTCTACAACAGTCACAGTCATCCCTTCAGCGAGGATGACATTAAGCGACGACTCTTTAACGAGATCAACAAAAAGAACAACAAGAAACTAAAGTTTCGGCCCCTACACTTTATAGGCAAATCGCTGGATCAAATTAAACAGGAATATGGCGACTTGGCTGTCGAGCGTCTCAATGTCTCCAATTTAACCGATGGCATTGTTGTCCATAAGAAGCCACGTGTCAGTGCAGGAAGTAGTCATACGAGTCCTGGAGGTGCAACGACCACAGCATCAGCGACAACTTCAGCACGTGTAACAAGGACAAAGGGTTCCGAAGAAATTAAAATAATTGATGGAACACACAAGTCTGATCTCGAACTGGAGCAACATGAATTCGATGAGGATGTTATCGTAGAAGAGGATGTGGAAGAGGCAACAGGTGTATCTGAAGAAAACCAATTCATGGCCGTCGATGAGGATAATACGGATGCCATTATCGAGGTTGTCGAGGAGGTATCTGACATAGAAAACTATGGAACTATTGAGTAAGTGCAAAAAACAATAAGATTAATTCATAGAAAATCTTTGTTTGACCTCAGTTGAGATACCAAAAACTTATGTAGGTAGATACTATATATAATTATTGCATGATATAATAGAAGGAACAATAATATAATTAATGCAGACTACGTCCAAATGACGCATCTGCCGAGAAAACGAAACGTTTATCCGAACTAAATTCTTTTCTTTATGGCATTGTAAAACCCCAATCACTCAGTATAAGTGATAAGAGTTATTTGCAGAGTAGGGCATTAAAGAGGCGACCAACTCAGTCAAAATTCAAAATATTACAGCAAAATTCAAAGCAAAGCGAGTTATGTGTATGCGATCAACATCAGTTGAGTTTGAGAGCTGAACCCGTGCAGTTTGTAGATTCGCAGTCAATATTAAGTAACTTCTGGTAAATGGGGACAATAATTAAATATTAATATTATATTATTATATTAATATTCAAAAATACCCAAACATGAACAAAATGTTAAAGCAAAAACTAAAACAAAACAAGTGTTTCCAAAAATAGACGACTATTTTCACTTTCACTTTTTGCCTTTAGAAACATGTTTGCTGGCGAAACCGGTTGAATTAGATATATTTATATATACATGCATGATGATAAACTCACTTGGAAATTCATTTTGCATATATCTTTACTTCGAACAGACCCATTTACACGATGAAGTTGTACGCCGTATCTGATGGACCCCCCTCGCTCGCCGTGCGAATGACTCTCAAGGCACTTGAAATACAGTACCAGCTCATTAATGTGGACTTTTGTGCACTGGAGCACCGCACAGAGGACTATGCCAAGGTATGGGATAAAGTAATTGAATTAAAGATTAAGTATTTAATTGCAACGCTTTTTAATCCGCAGATGAACCCACAAAAGGAGATACCCGTACTGGACGATGATGGATTCCATTTGTCTGAAAGCATTGCCATTATGCAATATCTGTGCGACAAGTATGCTCCGCTATCGACGCTCTACCCAGAGGATCCCAATGAAAGGGCGCTGGTGAACCAGAGATTGTGTTTCAATATGGGCTTCTACTATGCCCCCATCTCGGCACACAGCATGGCACCCATATTTTTTGATTACGAACGCACAGCAATGTCGCTAAAGAAAGTGGAAAATGCACTCGAAGTATTCGAGACATATCTACAACGTTTAGGCACCAAATATTCCGCTGGGGAGAATGTCACAATTGCAGACTTTGCATTGGTTTCGTCTACACTTTGCCTGGAAGCAATTGCATTCGATTTCTCTCCATATCCGCTGGTCCAGAAATGGTATGCCACTTTCAAGGCAGAGTATCCCGAACTCTGGCAGATTGCCAACAGCGGTATGCAGGAGATCATAGCATTTGAACAAAATCCCCCGGACTTGTCCCAAATGGAGCACCCATTTCATCCTACTCGTAAAGCCAAGAACTAATTTAATTGGCGGCCTTTTAGATTTAAGTGCATGGTCAGCATTTATATGTTATATATTATACAAAACATGTTTGTATATACAAATTTAATAAACACATAAGCATAGGAAATGGTTACCCTAAATTGAGATCTGATCTTTTTTTTTTTTTTTTTTTTTTTTTTTTTTTTGGACGTTGAATACAATGAATGTATTAGCAAGTGGTCCAACGACACCAAGCCGATGCTTGTTGCGCGCGGAACCCAGACGAAGTCCACCTCTCGCCTAACCGACCGAGAGGCACCGTCGCGTAACGGACGACACGGAAACGCGATAAAATGCGAATAGACACGCGAGAAGAAACTAACGCGATAAAGAAAGAAAACGCGGATAGGAGATAGGAGCATGCAAAATTAAATAAATAATAAAAAAGAATATCGAGGAAATAATATTACTAATTACAAATTTGCCAAACGAAATAAGTACTGAGAAAGTAACATTCATATTCCGATCCCGAAATGTTATGAGAGCATATACAAAAGAGAGCTCTAAAGTATAAACACAGATTGTAGCCCGTATATCTGAGTTCACCCCCTCATTATCCTATTCTACCCCGCTTTATAGTTCCAATGGGTTACTTACCTAAAATCCTCGATCAGCGCGCCAATGGCCTCCGTTAACTTTTGATATTTCTCGCCGAAGGCTGTGCCAATGGTTAGCTCGCCCATGAGATTATGTGTGTCTGGCTCCAAGTACAATTCCAGTTGCTTGCGTGCCTCGCTGCTCAAAAGATCGACTTTCGTCAAAACATTCACATGCGGTTGTTCCATGTTAGCCATCACACTGAGCGCTGCCATTGTACCCGATATGAACTTGGCACCGTCTACCATGAACTGTGAATCCAGGCAAAAAACCACACAGATGCGAAAATTCCATGACTCTAACAACTCAACCAATTGTCTGCCCATTTTGAGATGTGTGAATAACTCTATCTGACCAGGCATATCGAACAGTATGTAATCATCGTCGGGTTCGCCAAGCATAAGCTCATCCTCTGCGCCGCAAAGTTGTGCCTTCAGCCAGTCCTGATTCTCAATTAGAAACTCCAGGCAGAATATTAACCCGCCATTTGGACCGTAGTGCAGCTCTTCATCTTCCATAGCATCATCCAGGTGTATTAGTTCTCGTATATCCGCCAGTGGAGTATAGTTAAAATGTTCCGCAGCTGGATCCAGATTGACAACCTGAATGTTTCTCTTGCTGTCCATGGCATGCTGTTGCATATAGCTGCAATACGTAGACTGACAGATACGATAAGATGATGAGCAATTCGAGTATATGATATAGTTTACCTTGCCACTTCCAGCTGGTCCAACGATAATTTGTGCAAAACGCATTTCAAATATTCTTTAAACGAAAGCAAAACAACACATTCAGTTCGCGTGCGGCGGCCGCTTTAGTGTTGAAAGACGTCAAAATAAGCTTAAGTGCGGAATTTGCCGCAACTGCTGGATGTGGCAACGCCGTACGAGCGCTTTTATCACATTTGAATTTTAGAGTGACCAACCCGGGTGAATAGCAGCTGTGCAGTTAATTAAAACATCACAAAAATCACAAACACAAAAGTGAGACGTAAATTTACATATGATCAAATTGATTTATCAATACCCTCGATCACATTCTAAGGCCGCAGGCCACCCTGTTGAGACTAAGCCTAATTGCTGATAAACATCTAAATTGTGCCACCAAACGTACGCACGCGTCACAGGGACAACGCAAACGAATCGACAGCTGTCCATCTAACGGTTATGTGTCCCTTACCCCCACTACCCTGCGCCGAGCATGACAGTCATAATGATTTTTAAAATGCCACGCTTGCGGCAAAACTATAACGCTTAAAAATAATAAATTCCCATTCTCTTTCATTGTTTATTATTATTCCTTATTTTTTTTATAAAACTCAATAGTGTCCTCGCGGGCTGCGTGTGCATGTCGGAAGACCGGAAATAATTTTCTAGCTGTAGTGCAGGGCGCAAAGCACCCACCCCCGTAGCTGCACTTGTACGTGGCGTACAGTGTTCCGATATGATTCGAGTCCCTGTGTTTTTTTTTATATGTTATATCAGCGACAGGGGCTAATCGAGGCCAGGTGTTCAATATGTTGTACTGATAACTACGTTATTTAGTTGTAAATTGCGCCTTTTTGGCCTCGTCACTTGAACTGCAAATGATCGGATATTAATAGGTTCGGTTTTCTGATGAACTCTTGGAAGTGGTTCATCACATTATTTTCACAATTCTTGAATTTCTCGTAAAAATGACAAATTGATGATGAACTCAAATCGGGAACTAATTTAATAAATGATTCGATATGCTATAAATGCCTTCTGAAATGTTTGTCTTGTTTTTAAAGTGACATTTCTCTCTTATATATTAAATTTAAAAAACTAATGAACACTTTTCATTTTCAATTATTCATATTTATGTTTATTCGATTTTAAACTAAACCACTAAGTATAACATTTAGATATTAGAGCAAACTTAGAGCAATTAAATACCACAGAACATGTTTTTGTTTTAATATTTTAAGGAATTGGAATATATATGTGTTAGTGTGTGTGTGTGTGTGTATAGGTGTGCCACTATATATCGCCATAGGACTAGTAAGCCTGACTAGTTGTAAGAGAATTGCGGGCTGGGAAATTCATCTTTTTCCCCTCTTAGAGCCCAGTAGCGCCTCCGCTGCCAAAGATGCTAGCCGCAGCTCCGGCATCGCCCATCTCACCACCAGCACCACCACCCGCACCGCTGACATTGAACTCATCGTTACTCTGATTGCTGCTCTGATTCTGGAGCTGACTAGAGTTGGAGCTATGGTTGGATTGTTGGTGATTGCCCACACTCTTCGCCGCATTGTTGTTCGCGTACAGCGGCTGGACGGGTCCATTGGGATCGTCGGGTGTCCATGTGCGTGCGTATAGCTTGCTGCCTGGATAGCGATCACCCTTGCGGTACCAGGACAAGGAGTGCGCCATGCCGCCGGCTGAAAAGGTATAAATTTGTCAATTAGATATAGAGAGTCAAGCCGCTGCCCAGTCAATTAAGATTGTTGCCAAAAACTGTGCAAACTCCATTAGCGGACACATTACATGGCAGAGACCATGACAGGAGCAGGAGCAGAGCAAACAAGCAGAGCAATCGAGTAGGAACGGCAAAAGGGTTCGCCGTGCCGAGGGGTTCTTTCTCTATTTGTTGTTGCAGCTGCCCGCCCGCTGTGCGAACAAACAAAGACCCAAATTCGAATCCTCCCACTACTGCTCATCCTGCTCATCCCCTTGCTGTGCTGCGTCCAATCAGCTTGCTCGCCCAGCACCGTGGCCCATTCCATTCTCTGTCGCAGTTGGGTAATTTGTAGCACTCGCAGTTTTCGAGTGCTTCATGCGGGTGTTGCTCAAATATGCGACACAGCAGCCCAGACCGACACCCTCCTCTCTAACCGCAGAGCTTTATGCCTGCTTCCCCTCGTGCTCTTGTTCCCTTCCTATTCTCCCCTCTCTCTCTCTCTGCGCCGCTTGTCATCTTGCAAGTTGGTGTGAACATATGCCAGGCGCGTGCGGCACTGTCCCCCCGTCCACAATCCACAATCCACTTGCAGCCATTTGTTGAACCTCCCACCCTGCCCACGCCCAGCCACCTCCCCCCTCCCCCTGCCCTCATTCGTTTTGGGTTTGCGATTTTTATCTATTTATTTTTGTTTTTCGCCGCTTTCGCTCAACATTTTTAATGCCCGTTAAGCATGAAAACGCTTTTGCTATCCACATACAGATCCCCCCCTTCCTCACTATCCCCACACACATTACTACTACTCTACTACGTCCACGTCCTGCGTTGTCTCCTCGTTGGCCTCAGTTGCCCTTTAACAGGACCCACCAAACCAAGCTCGCCTCATGGCTATAGCGATGGCGACAGCCGACATCTGCTCGAGTGTAACGAATTTCTCACGATATGATTATGTCGATTGGGTTCTGTTTTTGTAGTTGTTCGTTCTGTTCCTGCTGCTGCTCTCCCTGCTTTGTTGTTGTTGTTGTTATTGTTGCTGTCTCTACTCTTTTGTTCCCCATTCTGGGGAGTTGGAAGTTGAGCAAGGTGTATGTCGTGTTGGATTTTATCATAACAAATTATACTATGTATGTATATCCGCCTGTCACATGTTCTTTTCACAATATTTCGTCAGGGATTTTGTTTTTTTGGAACTTAATGAGTTCAGCAGCGAGAACAAATTTTGTCGAAAATCCTGACAGTACTTCTGGCAAATGGTCTCTATACTAATATCCCAGGGTCCACAGTTAGCTATAAATATTTCATAGATTTCTATAAATCTATAGATAGTATAACCAAGTTTCAGAAACAGTTTTTACTTTTGTATCAATACAACGAAACTGATTACACTTGTGGGATCCCTCACGAAAAAATCTCTTATAGCTAGAGCAGCTTATGGGGTTTCTTTGGTTTTTTTGCTAGCCTTATATGTATATCAAAATTTCCCGTTTTCTTTTTGAGGCTTTAAATTATATAAAAATAACACAAAGTGGGATCTATAAATCTTGCATAAAGAAATTTTTCAGAACATCTTCCAGCAAGAATTTTATAGTCCTGACTCTTTTTCTAACAAATGTGTTTCATGTTCTTATCCATTAATCCTAGTTCCCACGAAAGTGCATCTTTTGAAATCTATGCCACTTCATGGATTTCTATAAGACCAAAAATAGGATAAGCAAGTTTTAGGAAAGTCTAACCCTTGAGCCTGTGGGATCAGAATCAAATTCGCGTGTGCAGAATCAAATTCGCCTGTAACATCAAAAACTATTGAGTTTTTTCAGTTTTTTCTTACTTTTCATTATTAATAGATGCTATAGCTGTTTTACCAAATTCTTCAAAGAGTTGATGGTTTGAAAACAATATAAAATGGCAATGTTAACTCTATTTATCTAGCGCAAGTATCTTCCCTAAACAATTTTACAAGACTCTGAAAATTCTGACAAATGAACCTAAGATGTATCCTGTGATATAATGCCCACCAGTTGCCTCAGAAAAAAGTTTTCTGAATATCAATCTAAATTAGAACCTTCCGTTTTGTCATAGATCTCTATAAGTTCATAGATCGAATACATACTTTAAATAATCCCGTTTCAATAAAAGTTTACTATGCTTCAAAGATATAAATCTAGCGCTAAGTAGTGTTTTTAAATCTTCATATTCCCAGAAGACTTTTTAAAAAAAATAACTTATTATTTCAAATCAAATAAATTTAACCCTAATAAGTTTTACTGCCACCGAATTTTAACCAGTTAAAATGTGTGTTTTGACAGTGATATTTGAAAAAAAAAAAAAACTTGAAAAAAATTCCTGAAGTTCCTGGGGAATTGAGCTAGGGGAAATCACCCTAGAAGTGCATCACCCTTTCGAACACCAAGTGGTTGGCTATTAGTTATGCAGATGCGTTCGCTAGGCTCGATCGGGATTCGATGTGGGAATGGGGAGATCCATGTGATGCCTGCAGTGTCATACATTTTGAATAGAAAAATTATTAACCCAAAAACCGTAACTAAAGGCGCATTTATGAGCTGATGCACGGAAGGAAACCCCTAATCCATTGTGCCCACGATGCCCCTGCCCCGAGGTTGTGTGAAAACCTTTCGTATATCCGTATCTATCTAGGCATGGCCGTACCAAGCACACCAATGAACCGTTCCTCATCATCGTGTGCTCCTTCGTGATCGATGCGCAATTTGCTTGACTGGCAGTCACGCGAAGCCCGCAAAGCGAAGCGGACGGGAAAGTGTGAAAATTCTAATTAGTTACACTTAGGCAGACGCAGCAGCAGCAGCAGCACCATCCGTAGAAACCCTCAGCCTACACAACCAACCCTCAGCAACCCCCAGAAGAGACAAAGACCACAAAAAAAAGAACCATCATCATCTAACGGAATGGACCTTAAATATGTATGATGTACTCCTCCTGGTCCAGCTGAATTATATTATTAAATATGGACCTGGTTTGCACAGTGTCACGCCCACCGCCCACTCGCAAGCAAATATGATTGATGTTTCTTAAATGATTGACAACTTACTGCGATCTTTTAGTATGATTTTCTTGGGCGGCTCCTTTTGATAGTTACGCTGCAAGCTCAGCCCCGGCTCGTTCCCATTCTTGTCCTTCTTGACCATTTCGCTCAGAAACGTGATGTAGCTGATGGCCAGCTTAAGTGTATCGACCTGGTTGGGTAAATTAATGGGTATCTCTTTGTAAACGAATGAGTTAAGAGTAGTGATAATTAAATAAATATATAATTGTGATAGTTGCTCGACTCAATCATGTTATGCAGATTCAAAAAGGATCCTTACTTACATTTAAACTACGGTTTAATAGGAATATCACACAATCGAGCTTAAAACACATTCATATATTATTATGATTCGTTTTTCAACTTGATCAAGTTATGAATACGAATTATTTACTTTTACGTAATCTATGATATTTTAAGGGTCTTATCTTTCAGTTTTCCTTATCCTACTATATATATATATTATTATTATTATGTTTACAACTTGATCAAATTCTGCATAAGAATTATTCATTTCTACGTTATCTAAGATATTTACAAGGTCTAATACTTAAGGGGTCGTATCTTTTATTTTTCCTCTTCCTACTATATATATTATTATTATTCCATTTTCAACTTGATGAAATTCATTATTATTTATTATTCATTTCTACGTTATCTAAGATATTTACAAGATCTAAGGGTATAATCTTTATTTCCTAATCCTACTATATATATTATTATTATTAGATTTGCAACTAGATCAAACTGTGAATAAGAATTATTCATTTCTACGTTATCTTAGATATTTACAAGATCTAAGTGCCTTATCTCTTATTTTGCCTTATCCTAGTTAATTCAATCCGATGCATATGTACCTTGCTTACCTTGCTCAGGCGCTTCTCGTAGGGCAGCGTGGGTATGTGGGTGCGCAGTCCCTCGAAAGCCTCATTGATGCTCTGCATGCGTCGTCGCTCGCGAAGATTTGCCGCCTGTCGCTGCTGAGCCATCTGGGAAGCGCACTTCAAGCGTCGCGGCTTGTGACTTCGCCGACTGCAGAAGAGAGAGAGAGATCAGTGGAGGAGAGCTCAGTGAAGGAGAGATCAGCGGAGAAGAGATCACTTGCCGCCACTTACGTCTTCTCGTTGTTCTCCTGGTCGCTGTTGAAGCCACTGCTATACGCATCATCATCGTCGTCGCTCTCCGAGCTGTGCTCGTCCCCAAAGAAGTACTCGGAACTGGAGTTCGATGCGTTTGTTGCCTGAGAACCTTCGAAGAAGTGACGCGCCATGGTGGCCTCCAGATCGAAATTGTCCATGGAAAACATGTTGTCAAATGCTGATTTTGTTGTTGTTCTACTTTCTGTATACTCTTGGCTAATTGTGCGATAAGTGGACACTTAAGTGCATAACGGTAAATCTAACGCCGCCTCCACTAATTGATGACGCGTGTTGGGCACGTGCCGAGTCAACCAACCAACTATTCCGATCTGATTATTTCCTTTGTTGAACAAGTGTTGCACGTGTCCGTGTTCCCTTTTGACTTCTGATTCGCAGCTGCAGCAGGAAAAAAGAGATCTGGAAAGGGTTTACAAAATGATTTTTTATAGATATTTCTATATCATATGACTTATCGGCTCATGTCGGTTCGGTAAGTACTTCAATTCAATTGTATATCTAATAATAAACATGTTTAACATACGATACATAATAGATAAGATAACAAGGGTCGGACTAGACAGGTTTATCGTACACCCCCAATCAAATAGTTAAGGGATCAGGGAGCTTTACAACAGGAAACCAGTCTTGTTCAAGAACCTACTAGTTTTAGATGTTGTATTAGGCATACATCTATCTTCAGATACATATATCGTTAGAAGTTGGTAGACCATTTAGTAGTTTTTCATTTTTTATTTTCCATTAGCTGTTTCTGGATATCACAGGAAAATTTTCTGAGCAGGTAAAAGAGACAATTTTTTAATGAAATACCTTAAAAACCATTTATAAAACTATTCAAGCAATTCAATTAATTTTGAAGATATTAATAACGCATAAATATCCTTGATTAGAAAAAAAGAAAAAGTAATCACTCTCATTTTATATTTAGCCTGACTTAATGTTAATTAAATTTAGAAATTCCTATCACTTGGTAGGAATACAAGATTCATTTTTTCCTAACATATAATTTGAAGATCCCACTGACCCATAACCAATATAAATGCTTATTAAACCTTTCCATTTTTAATTTCTTGATCAAATAAATCACTTTACAGCTTAGTGAAATTTATGCAATTAAATGTAAATGTTGATAATCTTAAGATACAGCACTCCGTCGGCATAGATATGCAGAGTAATCACAGCAAATGGAACCCCCATTACCTTATTCAAATTTTATATATCCAATATTTGCACAGAATCCAATCAACACACGAATTTCAATATCCTTGCCAATTGCACGTACGTTCCAAATCGATGGTTCACAAACGAATAATGAATATTATATATATACTATATAAAACCCGATATGGCATATCCGGCTCGATTAATCTCTCAACATTGCCAACGCTTGTTGCAGCATTTAGAGGGCGCGACTTTTGGTAGCGAACGCGCGAAAGGCTACGAGGCGAATGACAGTCCGGGCACGGAGCACGGCAGGACCAAGTCTGTGAGTCTGATAAGAGCGCACAAAACGAGGGTTGCTCGCTGCCGTAGTCCGCATAACGGACGGATAAACTTGTCTACGTGTGTGTGTGTGTGTGTGTGTGTGCCACGTTGTCTGTCATATCAATGGCGGCGCCACATCAAAAGGCAAATTTAGACAAAAGAGGGCGGCACCAGAGCGCCGCGCTGGCCAATCAGCGTCGAGCAGTCGAAACTTGAACATTGCTCGCAGGGTTGCATTGCCAGGGTGTCATAAGCTTATTAAGTGTGAGCTTGTCGCAGCAGGCAGGCAGGTAGTGAGAAGCCAGGGTGGCCAGGTTTGATTTTCATATGGCACACACACACACACACACACGAATTAAATTGTTTTTTTGATTATCGCGTCGATTTATCCGTTTAAGCGGAATTATTGCCCGAGTGGCACTGGAACGCATGCGACAAGTGTAGCCGGATTGAGATTAGGGCAAGGGGAAGGGGGTGCAGCTGCTCTAGGATGATTTGATGCTGCTTTGCTTCGCTCTGTAGAACAACGCACAGCTAAGACTAAGTATAATTAATGAATTGTTGCAGCCAAACAAAGAGATCAACCAACAACAAAGTGACAAAAAACTAGAATCAGCTAAAAAATTTGTCAACCAGCATAATTTTTAAGCATTAAGCCCGACGTAGCCCGAAGACAAACGCAAATATTTGCATTGTGTCCTGTGTCGTCCTCTGGCAAATGCGGAACCAGCCCGCGGAACAGCTCCATTAGAATGTATACTGCATATTTTGCGGCGCACACACAACAACAACAACAACAGCGACAAGGACAAGGGTGTCAAAATATGCGAGATCCCTCGAATCCAACAACGCGCTACCCCCCTCACCACACTACCAGACCAGGGCCTCGATGATGATAATGATGAACCCCGTGCAGAGTTTGTTTGTTGTCCTTTTCCCTGTGCTGTCTGCCCTTCCCTTTCCCGTTCCCGTCTCATCATCAATAAGAGGGAAGGCAAGGCAAGGCGAGCCATGATAAACAAATTGTTTCTCCCCTCCCCCTCTCTCCAACCAACGCATCGCTGCCGTCGCTTCGTTGTTGTTTTCATTGCCAACGCCGCCGCCGCCGCTGCCGCTGCTGCTGCTGCTGTTGCTGCTCGTTTTGTGCAGCTGTATAAACAAATTAGTTTTCAATTTTATCAAGTTGTTGCCTAGTGGCAATCAGTTAACATCCCGCTGCACTTGGCCACAGTCTGTCTGCTTCTCCGCACAGGTATCGATGATATAGGCGCCCATAGGAACTCTTCTTGCTCCGATGGCTTGTGCTATTTGCAAGGTGCATAACAAGCACATACCCAGTAAATCATGTAACAGCTGCTGGGGTATGAGGAGTACCTGCAATTTTGGATTCTTAACTTTTAATAACAATTAGAATGCGTTTCAAAATATATTTGTATATTATTTGTATATTAATCAATTTATTATTCGAAGTCAGATAGAAAAGTTTTTGACTTATAAAAAAGTTTCTAATTAAATAATTAAAATTCAGAATCAGCCAAGAAGAAAATAAAATCTAAATATAATTAAATATACAATCTTACACTAATCTTAATAATTTAAGCCTTTGAAAGATTCCCAAATTAATTTTAAATTAATTTTAAAAGTGTTGAATATTTATTTATTATTTATTTATTTATTTATTTTAAATCTTCTAAAATAAATTTAAAATTCAATACATTAAATTGAATTAAAAATTCCACAATTGTTGAAAGAGCTTTGCGTATTTTTACTGTCATCCAAATCGTTTTAAACGATAATATAAAATACAGTTTTATTATTGAATTATAAACAATTAATGCAATTAAATAATTAATAATTTGGTGTCATTTAAATGGGAATATAATATGCTCAAAAGGAAAGTATGTATGTAAATATGCCTAAGTATGTATATTATGTTTTAAGGAACAACACCTGCTACAATTCCATAATTCTGCTTAGTTCCTGAACTATATGGAAAGCTTGTACTATATAATTAAGGCAGCAATTGAGCACTACCTGAAGGCTGGAGGACCCTAAGCAATATCAAGCGGTGAATTATGCACACGTCATATAGCACAATCAAGCGTAACCGCCTGAATGACGAGTTACCCCTGTGCTCCTGGATAGATCCCTATCCCTATCCCAGTATGTATCATTACACGCAATTGCCTCTGGGCGAAGGGGGTTGCGCCCAGTCTCAGCCTTGTCAAACGATTTTGAATTCAATTTTTTTATTCGAATTCTAATTAAAAACCGAAACCCATTGTTGAGGTAGACAAGCGAACTAGGAACTCAGAGCAATGCTTATCACACTGTTGCCCTGATCCCTGTCCACATCCTGCCATCCTCCCAGTGTTGACACTGAGTATTAAGTAAGGCTGGCGAAATCCTCTTGAGTGCATGCCTGGCCGAGCACACTCGGGGACGCAATGTCTCTGTGTGTGTGTGTGTGTGTGAGTGTGTGTGTGAGTGTGTGTGTGTGTGTCTGGGTGTGTGGAAATTTTAATCTCATTTGAAACGTTTTATATTTTTTTCTTTTTCCAAGTGCTTTTGTAAAGTGCAAAAATTGAAATCAACAATAGGACTGTAGAAAGGGTTGACCTGGTCCTATAAGTAGTGCCATTTAACTGTCAGAAGGCGCCCGATAAAGTAATTAAGGGTGGCATGTGGTTTCTAAAAAAAAACTTTCAATGACATGGTAGGAATTATTTTATTTAAAATAATATTTATTATATAGAATATCCACAATTAGTAACTTTTTCCCGAAAGGAAATGGAACTTGAATTCGCATATACATATGGTACCGTATATGGTATAATATTACTGCTAAATAAATTGATTCTCAAAAGTTGTGTGGGTTTTGGATTGTCTACACCGGGTGTAAATAACACCCTCATTAAAGGAAGTCGGAGAAAACACATTCCCCCGTCTATTATCAAATATTTGTACTTAAAAATGTTACTTATTTTTCTTAAAACAACCATTAAAAATTTGCAAAAGATTTCCAAAAAAAAATGTGAATGTTTTGCTCTCTTTTGTTATTTTAATGCGCTTCAACTTTTGCATAAGCACAGCTATAGTTTATTTTTAAACCGGAAAGAATTGTTATTGTTTTTGCATTTCCATTTTTGAGAAAAGTTTCAAAAGCTTTGGGCCCTCGTCAAGGCCGCCATGTATACTCTTCAAACTTGAGTGTGTAGCTTATAGCAGACAGAGGAATAAGAATATAAACCCGTTTTAAAAACCGCATGACGCTAGCTAACAAATTTCAAGAAATTTTAAATTTAAATTTAAAAAAATCCCTTACGCAAACTTAAGCAGTGCGTTTTTTAATGCTTACAGAGATTATTAACACCGGCATAACATTAACACACGCATAACATGCACACTGCTTCGCACTGCTTGTTTTGTATGGAGAACAACAACAATTTAACAGATAGTTAACATGATGAGTTTGACTCAAAATGTTAACAAGTGAGTGAACTTAGCCAATGCACGAACCATAACTCAGGGCTTCTTTTGCATTAGCCACTCCTACAACACTGTTTGCCGAGTCGCTCAAATACTCTCGAAAGATTGCCTATTGTATGGGCGTCGGTGGTGTAATGGTTAGCATAGTTGCCTTCCAAGCAGTTGACCCGGGTTCGATTCCCGGCCGACGCACATTGTATAATTTTTTGCAATTTATTTATTTTTAAGTAATAATATAATTTAGTTTTAACATGTTATGAAACTTTTAAAATATATTTTAATTTAATTCGAATAGTTTTGGATTATTCTGCAACAACGGACAACTAATTTCTATTTAACATAAATTTATTGTCGGTTTTCTTTTCTTTACAATATGTAAATAACCTGCTCAGCCAACTTATGCAGAGGATCATTACGCTCATCGAATCGTTTGCCGTTGTATTCGAACTGGCTAAAAGGCACTGAGTTGAGCACCTTAAAGCCCAATTTCTTACCAATTCTTTGGGTAAAATGGGATGTCCATAGCGCTGTAACCGCCTTGGGGCGCTTATCACGCAATCCTTCGGCAACATCCTCGAACTCATGACCTTCTCCCAATTCTCGCGTCAGCTGCACTGTCGTCTCGGTGAGAGCGCGGCCTAATCCCAGTCCGCCATATTGCGGCAAGGTGGCCAGGAACATCAACTCACACACACAGTCCAAGTTGTACACGGCCATGGCATCGACCATACTATCCATCGTTATCATAAAATCCATTAGGCACTGCGCCTGGGGACTGTGCGTCTTTTCCTTGCGGAATTTCACAAAGAACGGATCCTCGCCAGCGGGCGGAGCAAACTGTGATAAACAGCCAAAAGAATTCCTAGTTATAAAGCGCTGCTCTTAATGCTCTTTTATTTCTTTCACAGTACCTGCAGCTTATTGAATGCCACTGCCACAATGCGTCCACTCTCCATGTGCCTCAAGATCAGGGAGACACCATCCTCTGCTGTCATGTGGCAAAGCTCTCGCAACTCCTCGCGCGATTGCTTGTTTTGCGGCAGATTAATTTCACAGCCATTGCAAACGGTCTCATTAATAAAGAATGATCCGTCCAAAACCTAATAATGTAGTAATAAATAAAAAATAAATAAATAAAATAAAATAATATATAAAAAAAAAGCAAAAAAGCGAACTGCGTCGGCCGGGAATCGAACCCGGGTCAACTGCTTGGAAGGCAACTATGCTAACCATTACACCACCGACGCCACATTGAGACTCGTGCTAAAAATTGTTTTTCTGTCATCTCTCCTACATCTTCAACATTTTTCGCACAGCATTCAACATTTTTTGGCACACAAAAAAAATATGTTCCGCTTTTAATTTATTTGCTTTAGGTAATTCCAATATATATGCGCATATTTAAAGATACAAATGTATACTTACATCAAGTGCCTCTTCCAAGTCCGCTTCTGCCAGACTTCGCACCTCATACTTTCCTAAAATTAATATTAAATATTGTTAGCATCTCTCAGAGTTGAACCTACACTAGGTGCTCCCAGTGCATAGATACAGGGGATAAATATGGAAGATATTAAGAAAATAATATTACAATACATTGTGACCATGTGTACCTAGAGTACACTAGTGTATAATAAAGAAATAAGGAGTAATGCTTTAATCCTGGTCAAAAATAAATCGGCAGGTAAGAGCAGCAGATGAGACCCCTCATTGGCTCACAAAAGACCCTGATATCTGAAGAAGCGGTACAACAATTGAAAGTTCAGAGAACTAAAAGCAAAATATAAATCCAAGGCGTATCAGATGGAAATTCAACCCAGAATTTTAAACAGCAGATCCTTACTTTCAGAAGCACAGCAGAATCAATGTTATAATTTGAGTTGACTTTCATCATGTTAGAGAAGATCAGAAAATGTAACAAGAATTTGGGACAAAAAACCAGACTTGGATGGATCATCTCTACCTAGAAAACCCTTTAATAAAATCATTTACGCAACGACAACAATTCGTCTTGATGATCTCGATCGCTTTTGGGAACTAGAAAGGCAAGAGAGAACAGTCTAGGCGAAGAGAGATTTCCAAACCATTTCGTCAATCATTTAAGGTCGTAAATTCACGGAAACAAGCAATGGCTAGCCTTTTTCAAATGGAGAAAACAATTCGCAAGATCCCACAATTACATAAAGAGTATTGTGCCTTAATGGAGGATTACTTGTGACTGGGACACAGGAAACCAGTTGACAACCTCTAAGCGACGTGACACTATTCGGGCCTAAAATGCAAAAGAGACATAACGACCGATAACAAAGAATACCAGCATATCCTATGGAGAGAGTACCCCAAAATGCAAATAAAGGAGTTCAAACTGACGACAATGAAATATGGAACGTTTGCAGCTCCGTTTTAAGCAGTCCGATGACTTCAAGAAGTAGCGTACAGTTACTGCAAGGACAACCATCAGTTAAGGACAACAATAAATATTGATTTATACATGAATGATTTGAACACTGGTGGAAACTCCATAAAGGACTGGACTAATGGACAAAGGTGGTTTGCTTTTAAGAAAATGTATTGCGAATCATACCCAGATCATAGCTCGGGTTCGGGCTACAATTGGACCCCATGAAAGACGTTTTTATACCCTTCGACCATTGAAAATTGTCAAAAAAGGGTATACTAACTTTGTGCGTCGCAAGGTGTCGCTTTACTCTTTACGTGTGTGACTGCAAGCGAGTAAGGCACATGAAGTAGACAAAGACAAAAGTACCATAGACAAAGGAATTTTAAATATTGGGCGAAGGGTGTTTTACTGCCAGGTGCGCTCGATTGTAGCCTTACCGACTTGTTAACATTTCATTTCTTGTACCATTAATAGAAAATAATAAGAAACCCATTCTAATAATAATCTTTTATCTTGAACCAAACTACTAACTACAATAGTTATTAAATGATTTATAGAAGAGTTATCAATGGTAAAAAAAAATTTGAAAATAGATTACACTATAATTAGAAGATAAATTTCCCGGAACCGAAACGGCTCAACCCAAACTTGTGTATTTTAAACTGATAACTAATGTTAGATTAACAGGGCGGCAAATTACTGGGGTCGGGTATATATAATTTTGCTTGATTTATTTTCTCATAAAAGCATTTCATATTATGAAACAATTATTGACATGAAACCAAACATTTGAAATTTATTTTATTTGTTAATTATATAGTTAACGATTTCACTGACATTTCAAATAATTTTTAATGAAACATATGGGCGGAAATTCCTACAATTCACGAGGTGCTATTTTACAGAATTCTGGCCCTGATATCTCTGGAGATCTGTACAAAAATTAGCTTAAATTAAGATAACTCTTCTTCCTATTATTTTGGATTGCTTTTCTACAGCTTTTAAGTGCATATATACGATATCTACGGTATCAGAGCATTACAATCGCCTAATAAATTCGCACAATTTCTCTATAGTATGTAAAAAATACATAGTATACTAAATAGTACATATGTATACGGAAGCAGAGGAAACTCACGATGTAATAAGATGCAATTGAATTAATTTGCATAGACTCATTTTTTTTTAAGAACATGGAAAGGACAAATGCAATTGGTGTCATGATCAAGAAGGTATTTAATAAACACATCATTTTGTTTAATATCTGTGTAATTTGATGCAAAATACCTATAATTTGATACCTTAAATAAGACTGTTACAAATGGCATTACGTGTTGACACTATGATGATTATATCAATTAAATACACGCGTTGGAAATGCACGAGATGCATACCAAACATTTCACGACCATGAAACGCATTTCTATATACAGACGAACCTTACTATAAAATGTAATATAATTCACTATAAATTAAATTCCAGAAAGGAATTAAGACACTTTCACTAAACATACCATCGTACAATGTAAGCCAAAGTTTCACTAAACATACCATCGTACAATGTAAGCCAAAGTTTTCCGTTTTGGGCACGCATTTTGAATTCTTATCGCGGCAACGCAATCGATCAAGTGTGTTGCCCTCTGCTGTTTGATTATTACTGAGAGTGTATAATAAAAAAGTTCTGATTACTCTGGCTAGTCAGCAACGGCCTAGGCTACATATGCTACGGCAAATAATTCATATAGCAAAGGTCAGTCATACATTGTGTTTGCCCCAAGGCGCCAATTTACAAATTTTGCAAACAGCTGCCAAAACCGCTGCCAGTGTTGCAAACGATCGCAAGTGAATCAACAGCTGATGCCTGTATGCGTTTTGCATCACTAACATGATGCATATTTTAATATGTAAAATAGGAACAACAACAACAACAACAACTAATACTGTTATTAAAATATAATAAGAAGCTGCTGCAACATCTGTTTTTTTACAACGCGTGATCGCACACCAAAGGTTTTTCGTATAACTTCGCAATAAATAAAATTATGCGTTGCCATGACAACGCATTGCTAAACAACAATTAATAATTAATATATAGCGAAAAGTATTTATCACGCGCAAAATGTTTCTGTTGGATAAAATACTTCCATTTGTCGTGAGCTATATCCGACCCTTCATCAAGTGGTTCCTTCATGTGTTCACCCGCCTCTCGGAGCTGCAGCGTATATGCTATGGCGCTAGAGCAGGTGCATCCAGATGCCGCCAAATTGAACGTTCCCTTTCGCTATCAAAGCAGCCGGAAATAAAAACTCTTTTGCGAGAGCTGGATGAAGCAGTACCCTATGCGACGGACAAAGAGTTGCTATACTTTGGTGAGTCAACAATAAATATATTGTAGATTGTAAATCTCTCAATAACTCAGTTATGTTTCACTGTAGCACCCCGCGCTGTGCAGGTTGTTTCGCGTGTAAAGCGCATCAAGAGCAATGTACATCCGGATTTCGGCAGACTTTTTGGTAACTGCATTACGACCATTTGGGGCTACAAGCGACTGATGCATCAGGTGGAGGAGCTCCGTGCGGAGCCATACGATTCAGACAATTTGGAGCATGAGCAGAAACTACTGCGGCTGTGGCAGCTACTGATGCCCGAGACACTGCTAGATGGCCGCATTTCCAAGCAGTGGCAGGACATTGGCTTCCAAGGAGACGATCCGAAAACAGATTTCCGCGGCATGGGCATGTTAGGCCTTGAGAATCTATTGTACTTTGCCACCGCCTACAATGACGCTGCCAAGCATGTTCTACTCCATTCGATGCATCCCACACTGGGCTACACCTATGCCATAGTGGGAATCAATCTGACAGCCCTTGCCTACAATTTACTTCGCACTGGCGCCGCCAAGACGCACTTCTACAACCAGGTGGTACAACACAAACAGAACTTCAGTTCTGTAGAGGATTTCCATAGATTATATTGCTACTTATTCTTTGAATTCGATCGTTTCTGGATGGACAGCTCCCCGCGTAATATAATGGACTTCCGAGAGGTCTATCAGGCCTTTGAGATAACCAAGCTCGAGGCGCTGCACAATGACAGCACAATATTTAAAACCAATCTGGTTGTGGAGTCCGTCTGAGCGAGATATATTGAGAGTCTAGCATAATTGTAAACTGATCTAATGATATTAGTATAAATGCAGCTTTTATGCGTTTATTTGAGAGCTATATATATTTATATATGTATGTATATTTAGTATGTATATATATTTGAATGCAAGAGTTTAAAATCATAAAATGCAATTGCAGGCTGCAACCAAAACAAAACGATTTGGAATGTCACACATAATACTAAAAAATCAAGATCGAGATTGCACATAGGAGACAAAGATATAAATATAAATATCACGTTAAAACATACGATACAAAAAATAAATAAACTAGACAAAATCAATAAAAATAATGAACATGCTAAATTCACAAAATGAACTGAACTTGAGTATCCTATCCAATACTACGATGTACTTAAGAATATCATTATATAAAATGCACATGTCGAATTGGGAGTACTCAAAAGAGTCTCGTCGTGGTTGCAAGCTAGTTGAATATTCATATATATCGTTATATATATGTAATTATTATATGTTTTTGTGCCGCTTTCTATCTAGCGATAGAATTTTACTTCAGCTTCAACGCAATCCTTGAGCAGCTCGTCCAACTCATCGCTGGCATGATCTTGAAGCGAAAAGTAGTTGTTTATCTCATCGACACAAGAACGTTCCAGACTGCGCAAATGCTCCAGGGCTGCCGGCTTGCGATTAGCATGGAGACTATGAAGCAATGTATGTTCCGCATCGGCCTGCACCTGAGTCAGTGGCGAAATGCGCGGCTTGGGCGCAAATACAAACGGCTTGAACACAGACTCAGCGGCATTCGGTGTGCCGGTAAACCAGTGGCACGAGATTGAGCTGCCCTTAGCGCTTAGCACCGCTACACTGGCCGCACGTGATTCGGCGCCACTTGCCGAGCGTAGAGTTTCGAACATATCTTGTTGTGTATAGCCACCATCGCCATCGGGCTTCGGACCACTCCATTCAGCTTCGGGTGCTTGTGCCTCAGCATCGTGGGCAGCGGCAAAACTGACCTCGGCATCCAGCCCTTCACTGGACTTATCAATGGTAGTGGTTACAGTCAAGCCACCCCTGGGCACACGCAACAAGCTTGATTGCACTTTCTCAGCGGCCCAAACTTTTCCGGAACTGCTCAATATCCAGGCGGCAGTCGGATCACATACGATGAAATTTAATTTGCTGGTGTCGCTGCTATTCTTGGCCACCAGCTCACCAATACGATCAACAGCAGCGTCCACTTCGTTGGACTCTGCCAAAGCCAAGCTTCAATGGAAAAATACTTGTTAATTCATTTTCTTATATGTAGATGTATGTATGAAGCTCACTTACCGAACAATATCTGTTCCCAACAAGCAATCCGAGTCTTTTGCCTCCTCTTCACCTGCGCTCCAGGTAAGACTCACTGCCACACTCCTTTCGTTGGCACCAAAGTCACCGCCCCAGACGCCTGGTTTGGGTTTCTGCAGTATTACACGTAGGGCATCGCCAGCTGGCTCCACAGCAGCACCGCCGTCAGTCTAATATGTTGCAAGTGGCAAAAATGTGTAGGGTGATGAGTCATTTGGGTAAATTGAATCAAGCTTGTCTTTGTCTTTGACTCTGGCTGCCCGACTGTCTCTTACCTTCCCCTCCAGAACGTCGCTGACATCATAGTAGCAGACTTCCGTTGCCACACCTACGCCGCCCACTTCAGTTGCATCCTCTGCATTACGGCCGAGAATTAAGGAGCCAGACGCACAATTAGCAGGCAGCACAATAAAGCAGTCGGCGTTGGAGGACATTTTTCGCTTTCTTCAATTCAGATCTGTCTATGTGGACAGAGACGGACTTGCAAAATTGATTTTTCCCCAACAGCTGTTGCAATTTGAGCTGAGCGATAAACTGTAACTGTTATCTGTCACTAGCAACGCAGTTACAAAGAAGTTCATAATTGCGATACGATGACAAAGCTTATTTACATTAAGCAGTGTTCATATTCAATCATTTTTTGTATCTTAAATTGAATTAGTTGGAATAAATATTATAGAAGCCTTTATATGTTTTTTATCAGTCAGGAATTATTAAATTAAATAAAGTTATCGTTCATCTCTAGCTGCAACAACTGCCAATTAGTTGCACTTGGTGTTGGAACGCAAAATTGAGCAAGCTGCTAGCGCTGCCAACTTGTTTATTGTGTCAGTACATCACACTTATCGGCTTTGTCAAAACTATCGATTGTTTTTCTTGTTCTTGCAACAATACCATTGCGAGACACTGTCGCAGTGGTCTATAACGTTGTAAAAGTTGTTAATCTAGTAAAAACGTTACAATTGTTGTAGTTTCAGTTAACTCGAAACGACGTTATTAAAGTTGTTAGTCTAGTTAATGTGTCGCGCAGGTTGAAAACGCTTAGAGAAACTGCATTTGTATACAGCAGCAGGCAGTGTGTGTGTGTGCAGGTGTTGTTGTCTCATTCAGGCGTAGCATCGAGTTGGGTTAATGTGCGAGAGGAACAACAACAAACAAGTTACAAGGTAAATACTCGTGCATACACTATTGTTGTTGTTGTTGTTGTTGCTGCCGCTGCCGCTGCTACTGCTGCTGGTGGATGTTCAGCGCCTTTTTTCGTGTGTTGATTATTTGACTTGCGTGCGTTGTAACTCGTGGGCGGCTCGGCTCAATCGTTACTCGGCTTGTCCGGCTTTTGCGGTTACAACAAACTAAAAATAAAAATTAATACAAATTACGCAAATCGTTGGCAACTCTGCGCGAGCAAAACATTGTGCGATATATCAAATTGGAAAGAAAAGTGACAAGTGTTGGGTAAAGAAAATCAATATATTCATGCAGTGAGCGAGTTTTCCAATAAGAAAGTCAATCAAAAGGAAATCCCAAAGTCTTTCAAGTTTTTAGACGCCCATCGCTGTCGGTGGGGCTGCTGCCGCTCCCAAAACAGATATTTCTTTCATTCCTTCTACGATTTTTGTGTATATGTTTGTGCGTGTGTACGTGATGTGCGTTAGTTTGTGTATGTGTGTGTGTGTGTGTGTACGTATGCGTGTGCCGCCTTGCGTTGCTTGACCACTTTGACCGCGCGCATTTTAATGTTGTTTTTGCTCTCCAAAACTTGTTTTTTCTGTTGTTGTTTTGTCTTTTTGTTGTCGTCTTGGGTTAAAGTTTTCACCCTACGCCCGTAAATGTGATGACGTCTTAAAGCGTCGGCAGTCGCTAGTTTATTTCAAATTAAATTCAGAGAAGAAAATCAATAATTTCAAGCTTTCGGGTATCACACAACATTTTTTGTGGGAAAACTGGTTGAAAACTGAATTCGATTGTGAGGCATGCTTTAAGTGTGAAAGCAGAACACAAACCACCCTCGCTGTCGCCTGCCTGCTCCAACTCCAATTCCTGCCCAACCCATCAGCCCCCTTGAAAGCATCTTCCAAGTGATGAAAATGTACACACACACACACATGCATACATATAAATGAATGTATATATATAAATCCATATGGATGCACATAAAGTGCCGCTACATTCCTCCCCCAAACGCGCTCCACTATGCGGCATTTCGCTTATATACATACATTTGTATATGTAATTGTGTGTGCGTGTGTGTGTGTGTGCAGTTACATCTAATCTTTGTATGTATCTATCTGTGTGTAGGCGTTCTCGTTGAAAGTGCATTGCTCTGCCGCCGCTACCCCCATCCCCGGCTCCATGTTCGTATTGTAAACATTACAAAAGCTGCGTGCGGTGCGGCCTCGTTTTATGTGTATGCGTGTCTGTGGCGTTGTGCGTACGTGTATGTGTGTGTGTGTGTTTGGTTCTTTTATTTACACTTACACTATTAACGGTGTTCTCGCTCGCAGTTGGCAACATGCGCATCGCTGTCGCTTCGTTTTCGGCAGTTGGCAACACGTTGACCCAATAACGGTACAACGAGTCACCCGCATACACAGACACACACACACACACACACAAATGAAGCATGAATGAAAGCCCGCATAGCAGTCAGCGGCTGTCGGCATTATGCTTGTGTGTTTTTGTGTGCTGGTGCAAACATAAAATCTCTGCAGATGCGACGACCCACATATGCATGTGAATAATTATCTGTGCTAATTATCTAAACAAAATTGTATACTGCATCAGCAGCGTGCGGTGTCAAATCAGCGTTATGTTGCAGTAGTCTTTCATTGTTGCTCTGTGATAGTGCATAGTTTTATTTTCGACGTTTGGCTTTGTTTAC
The DNA here is from genome assembly GCA_018901885.1 of Zaprionus kolodkinae. Classification (NCBI taxonomy): domain Eukaryota; kingdom Metazoa; phylum Arthropoda; class Insecta; order Diptera; family Drosophilidae; genus Zaprionus; species Zaprionus kolodkinae. Next base: position 1,326,341 of record JAEIFM010000498.1, read on the forward strand.
ATCGAGACAAAAAAGAAAAATCAAAAACCGAAGACCAAAATTTTTTGTTTTGTGGCCACCGACGAGTTCAATGAACCAACCAAAACAGTGTGGAATGCTCATCCGTTCAGATGACTCTCGGTCCGCGTGTTTGTATGTGTGTGTGTGTCGTTTGTATGATCGGTGCGCGCACGTAATCGAAATTTTGTTGGTATTTTTACGAGAATCGATGATTGTGGTGATATGTTTATCGCCATAATTTGTGTGTCCTCAATAAAATTAAAATACAACAACAATCGCACGAAGAGAAACGAATAACACCTTGACATTGAGAACTTGTGTACACACATATGCGTGAGCCGCTCGGGTGTGTGTGTGTGTGAGTGCGTGCGTGATTTTGTTTTGCAAACAAAACCTACGTGCGCATGTATGTGTGTGTGCCATTTGTACTCTCATGTTGTCCCCTTCTCGCACTTTGTGTATTTACGTTGAGTATTATTTAATAAATAAGCCGGGCTAAACGGCCGCATGTTTCTGTTTTTGTTGTTGTTTATAAATGCTGCAATGACCTTGCATTCGGCACCTGGCAATGCAATCAGCTTCAACAACAATCGATAACACGTATATCGATATATCGTTTATGCGAGCTTAGATTCTGCTTATTGGACAAATTCTTATTTGTTTTTTTTGTTTTGTGATACTCTTTACCAATCTGACTAATATAATTTATTTATTTATTAAATTTCAGCACTATCGCTGCGTGATTGGTTAGTTGACTATTGGCAAGTGTCAATTGACCACATATAATCTTCTCTTGGTAAGAATTGTTTTTTGGCAAGACATCAGATACAAAAGTTAAGATTAACAATATGTTTTAATTTACAGTGGGTGTTTGAAAGCAGACGCAATTCCTTCATCAATAAATGCAAAACTGGAGTTCTTAGACTCCAGCAGCAACGACGACACCATTCAGTCCACCAACTTGAATAGAAAACTGATCAAAATTAAAAAGTTCAAGCTGGACGACATGAAGGAAATGGTGGGCGGCTGTTGCGTTTGTTCGGACGAGCGGGGGTGGCCGGAGAACCCGCTCGTCTATTGTGACGGCCAAAACTGTACCGTTGCCGTGCATCAGGCATGCTATGGCATAGTCACGGTGCCCACCGGACCCTGGTATTGTCGTAAATGTGAATCGCAGGAGCGTACGTCGCGTGTCCGATGTGCAATCTGTCCATCACGAGACGGTGCACTCAAGAAGACAGACACTAGCGGCTGGGCGCATGTGGTCTGTGCTCTTTATATACCAGAGATTCGGTTTGGCAATGTGACCACCATGGAGCCCATCATATTGACGCTTATACCGCAGGAACGCTACTCGAAAAGTGAGTTTCGTAGATAACAAAGATGTTATCCTAGATTAATTATTTTCTCTTCTTTATGCAGCTTGTTACATTTGTCTGGAGATCGGCAAACCGAATCGTGCCAATGTGGGTGCCTGCATGCAGTGCAACAAGGCAAATTGCAAGCAGCAATTCCATGTGACCTGTGCCCAGAGTCTGGGCCTGCTCTGCGAGGAGGCCGGCAATTATCTGGACAATGTAAAGTACTGTGGCTATTGCCAGCATCATTATAGTAAATTGGTTCGTATCTGGAATTAATATTGACTTGTTTTCTCCACCACTCAAGCCTTGCTCACCTTAATATTGCAGAAAAAGGGCGGCAACGTCAAAACTATCCCACCATATAAACCCATACAACATGACACCTCCTCCGATTCGTGCTCGTCACCCGAGAAGGAAATCGATTCGACTATGAACTCGGCCTCCACGTCGGCAACAAGCATTAAGATAACCAGCAGCACGCTAGGCGGCGGCGGCAGTAGTGGTTTCTCAAGTCTTTCAAGTGGCGGCGGTAGCACTGGCGGCAGCAACGTTTCATCCTCATTTAAGCAGCGCAAGTCAAATGCTTCGGGAAAATCATCCTCATCGTTATCATCATCTGGTAGCAGCTCCAGTGCAACGGCAGCTGGTGTACCGAATACCTCAAGCTCCTCCTCATCCACCACCAATGTAGGTGTTGTTGGAAATTCTTCAACTGCAGGCAGTTTTCTACCCGGGAGCAGCAGCAGTGGCGGCTCTGTTGGAGGCGGCGGCAGTAGCTCTAGTAACAACAACAATAATGCCATAGGCAGTAGCTTGAGCAGCACTGTAGGCAACAACAACACCGCTGGCAATGCGCACACCAGCAGCAGCAGCTCTGGCTCGGGAGCGGGAAGTGGCAATCCAATCAATAGCAGTGGGGTGGCTGTCTCTGGAAGCGGAGGCGGCGGCGGCGGCAGCAGCAGTGCAATGGGCAACAGCAATTCGACTACCAAGTCATCGGCAAGTAGCTCCAGTAGCAGCTACAAGGATAAGCATAGTAAAAACCCGGGAAAGCAATCCAGTTCGAGCTCCAACAAGGATAAGGATAAGGATGGTGGTAGCAATTCATCAAGTAATAGCTTTTCTCACTCCTCGGCCTCATCGTCATCATCATCATCCTCATCGTCGCGAGAGAAGTCATCGAAATCATCTAAGAACAAGGAGAGTAGCAAAGAAGCTGCAGCCGTTGCCACGAGCAGTAGTAGCAGTGGTGGCAACAACAACATTGCCACCAGCAGTAGCAATATACCCAGTGCCTCCAGCTTGCCAGCGAGCAGCAGCAGCAGCTCCAGCACTCATCCCAGTGCGGTGACACATGTCTCAAGCAGTGGTGTGACTGCAGCAGCATCGTTAAGTGAGCACAGTAATCATGCCCAGAATCTGAGCACGTCGGCAGCAACAAGCTCATTGCCGGGCGGTCCGTTAGGCAAACTGCAATTGGCCAGTAATCTCGGCGGCGGCTTTGGCACCGAACTGCCACATGCCACGAGCAGTAGCAGCGGCGGCGGCGGCGCTAGCGGCAGCATTAACATTTTAAAGGATTCAGCAGCTTCTTTTGCAAGCCATTTGGATTCCTTGTCGGGCGCTGGTACGTCCACAAATAGCTCAGTATTGGGACTGAGTGGCAGCATCAGTTCCAACACCAGCGGCAGCATAGGCAGTGGCAAGTCATCGCTATTGGTTGCCTCGGCATCATCCACTACCACCAGCACAACTAATAACAACCAAAGTCAATCGTCCCTGAGCAGCTCGAGCAGCTCATCGTCAGCGTCCAAGAAACGCAAAGTGGAAAATTCGAAGACCAGCATCAATTTGGATGATCACAATAGGTAACATCTTAATTATTTCTATATATTAATCGATTGTGATTAATCTGTTGCTCTGTTGCAGCTCATTTCGGGATCTTATTAAGGATGTGCACGTTACACTGACGCCGCTAACGGACTTTGAGAAGGAAATCGAAAAAAGTTCCAAACGGGTGAGTCTTATTTACACTTTTGTTTACGAGTGCGTTATCTCTGGGTGTTATATACATACATGCGTGTCCTATAAATAGTTCAATAAACAATTCTCCTAAATTTGTACCACAAAACTCTTGAGTGATTTTGGCACGCTCTTCGAAGAGTTCTCTCTCCTCTCTCGTACTCTTACACATCTGTTGTTACCTTTGAATAATGTTCTTATAATCCCATACACTTGTCTACAACTTGTCAAGTGCCAGAGCACTATGGCACTTCTGCTGTTATTCATCTCTCACCATCTCTCTATAGTCGCATCGGAAAGGATGAGCTAACATGTTGTCTCCTCTACTGTTGTTTCTATTACCATTTCACTTGCTCCCACAGCTCTCATAGCTGTCCATAGCTGACGCAGGCGCTTCGACCGCCTTTCGTATCATATTTATAAGTAGAGATGCAATTTTGAATGCATACACCTTTCTCGAATATTTTTCAAAATGCAAAACGCAAGGTGTGCCTCGTGCATATACTATAGGGGGAAAAAGTGTGTTTATAACGCTGAGGTGGAATGCTCAAGAATTTCATATTTTTTCAATAAATACCCTATGTCATTAGCGACAGCAGGGTAGAGTATAAACAATAAAATGTGTATTTATGAAAGATAAAATTGATCAAGTTCTAAATCAATGTTGGATCTCACAAGTTTTATTTAAATATTAAAGTACTAGCAAATGTTTCATAAAGATATTAAATCAAGTTAGGATATACATATAAGCTAGTTTTATGCAATATGAATAAAAGAAAGACTATATTATCATAAGAAAATAAGTTAAAGGCTGTATCATGTAATAATTATTATACTGTATTGCTTATAAATATGTTAAATAATCTATTTTGTATGTAATTAGTTTTTAGTAAATCAAATTCATATTTATTGTAATGATATTTGTGAATATCAAAGGATATCGCTAAAAAACAATACTGTATATTAATTAATTTTAAGTGGTATTTGTATAGACTATAAACCTAAAATCGATTGTTGCAGTTAGTTCCATCAGGCAAACGAACATGGCATACATATACTATATTGAAATAGCATATAGTATATAGAGCGCGATGTGTGTACTTCCTATTTCTGTTAGCTGATTTGATTGATGTACATTGACGTGCCATGGCCCATTAAATTCTATTTAATATGTAAAGAATTATTAAAAAAACTTAGAACATATTCGAATTTAATTGAATGCAAATGTGCAGACTAATTAATTTATGTAGTGCACAATGATTTTGTTCACAATTTTTTGGGTGTATAAAAATAAAAATAAGTTTATTATTATAATTATGATAGCCAGGAGGTTGGCAGGGGCCAGTAAACTGTTTATAAAGAGATTTTTCGAAATTTAATTTCTATGAAATGTACGTTTTATATCCTCTCGCTATATCTATATTAATTTAATTTGTTGCTCATACATTGTGTTGTTGCTGTTGCTAATGGTGATGGTGATGCTGTTGTTCTCGCAGATATAGTCATCCCTATCCTATCGTCTGGCAACGGCGACAAACATCTCGTTGTCTCATTGTCGTTGTCGTCGTCTATATAGTCGTGCCGTGTGCAGACACAGCCGATTCTCAGCCAGCAATAAGTTGACAATATTCTAGCGCGCTCAGTCGAAAATCGTTGCTAATCGAAGCCAAAAGGCTCTAGTAAAATTAAGAAATTTTTAGAAAAAAAAAAAATAAAGAAATTTTTTATTGCGAAAATCTTTATTATTACGAACGAAAAGTAAATATAATTATAATATATAAATGTCTGGCTCACTTTTCGCACACTTTTCACACATAATAAACATAATTATATATATGTTATATATATATACGATTTATATACTAACTCGTGCTGTGTGCGCTCTGTTGAATATCGGTTAAAAAGCTGCATATGATGAAGTTTAATTATAGAAGCGCCATATAAAAATTTGGCACACAATTTGACACAACACGACAAGATAAAAACAGAAAACTAAAGCAGAATGCAAAAAAAAGAAAAGAAGAAGGAAAACAAGACCGAATGACAAAAATACAAAATTAAAAAAAAGGAAAGAAAATGTAGTTGACTCCATTGGGGTGGAAACATTTTCCCCATACTATATATATTTATAGAACTGTTTTTTAGTGAAAAAGCTTTGACGAAAATAACGAGGAAACTTCCTGAAAATATGTGTCAAATATTTCCAGAACAACATCAGCAACAACAACAAAACAAAACAAAAAGTGTAACTGGAACTGAAACTACAATTTGGAAGTGTGAAAAATTAGTTGATCGTATTTTAATTATCCATTTGAAATGCAAATTTCCAACAGATTGTAAACAATATCTATATAGATGATACTTAGTATTCGAATTAGCTAATCATGATGGTGCATTCCCTCTCTCTCTCTCTCTCTCCTCTTCGAAATCCTAGAACTGCACAAGCGTAGAGAAGAATTCTTTCTTCACACGAACATTCTTCGCCCTGTTACCGCATATAAAAAACAACTAAGAATCGAAAGAAGAGGGAATGATGTGAAATGAAAAACTTTTTCAAACAAGTGTGTGTTAGTGTGTGTGTGCGTGTGTGTGTGTATGAGTTGAAAAACCACAGACGCATAGACAGGCTACACACTCGCTCGCACGCACACACACTGTCATATTTCCATCCCACTCTCTGGGGGCGCGCGAGATATTAGATGAAAATTGTTCCGCATCTAAAGTTTCTCAAAATCAGCTCAAAGAAAATTTTGTAGAAAAAGCTGAAAAGCAGCGAAAAGCAGCACCGTGTGCCGTGTGCACTCACAATTCTATAGATTAGTTTGCGTTGAGCAATCTTCCAGTTCAGTACCCGTTCTCTCTGTCGTGTGCGGTGTTTGTGTGTAGGATGTAGGTTCCGTTCGCAATATCTATATTTATATATACTATATAAATCTATGGTATACACACAGACACACAGACAAGCAAACTTGCATTGTGTTGGCTTTTAACCGATATTGCACACTACTAACCCAGTTATCACATATCAAAACCGAGACCTACAAGATGGATAGATATATCCCAAAGTTAAACCGTGACTAAGTCAAGTGTGGGATATAGAGGGGCGGGGTTTGGGGGATTAATGGGAGAATGTGTTTGTCATACACGAGCGATCATATTTGCGGTTCACCTGTGTGTTATTTATATAAAAGTTCTCTCGCAGCTAGGATAGAATAGAGAATAAAAACGGAATATGAATAGATGGATACACACACATTTCAAATAATGAAAATTTCAACCTTTCAAAAACAAATATTTTTTAGCAACAATTTTGCTATTCAATGTGTGTGTGTGAGTGTGTGAGAGTATGTTAATTTATTAGGTACATATGCATGTCTGGGGCTCTTGGGTAATTTTCTCTAAAGATCTATAGATCATCTCCGCACGGAGCAACATATAGCAGATATTAGAAAGACTCGTAAATTTATAGAATATTTGATTGGAGATGTTTGTTCTCTTTTAAGATCACCTGAACACGGTGAAACAGTTAGGAAATATTCGAACGACTCATTAATAAAAAAAAATTGTTTAGAAATATCTATGACAATTTATAAAGAACCGAATAAGAATCGAAGTTTAAACCGAGGATCAATATTAAATGAAACTGTAACTTTTAATAATTATTAAATTTGATATTTGAACTAGAACATCATTTTAAACATGGGTAAATCATTGGACTGAATAACTGAGTATTAAAATTAACTAGAACCTTCTTTATATCCTTGAAAGGTTTTAAACCATACTATAACTACATAGATCATCGGACTGAATAACATGATTGAATACCATGAAAAAAAAACATGTATCTGTGATCATTTAAATGTTTCTAGGGATCCTATTTGTTTATCATTTTGTGATAGACCCTTAGCCTTATGACTTTCAGACTCTACACTTTAGTTATTTTTCCATCTCATGCAGCGCGCTTGAATCATCATCGTTCACCAACCTCATCTCGCCACAGCTTTGCTTCTACTTCAGTTTCGATCTCCCAGTTCGAACTCTCCACAGCCCGAAGACGATGTTCACCTATGATTCTGCTCTCTGTTTGCACTTTCAGATAATAAGCATAATTTACATAGATACAGTTACAAACAGTTGTACTCCAGGTCGTGGTTAGAAGGATATACCACCAGCAAATACACACACCAATCTATATATATAAAACACATATCTGTATAACTAGAGATTAATTTGGAAGCCACAAAATGCCCCTTCAAGTGATCGAATCCCCGAAATGCCCCAAGTGCAGCAAGAGCGTATACGCTGCCGAGGAACGTCTGGCCGGTGGCTATGTATTCCACAAGCACTGCTTCAAGTGCTCCATGTGCAACAAATCTCTGGATTCGACCAACTGTGCAGAGCATGAACGCGAGCTGTACTGCAAGGTCTGCCACGGACGTAAATATGGCCCAAAGGGTTACGGGTTTGGCACCGGCGCAGGCACACTGTCGATGGACAATGGAGCACAGTTCCAGAATGGACACGATACGGTGAGGAACGGTGCTCGCATGGAGCCACGTGCCATTGCCAAGGCCCCAGAGGGTGAGGGTTGCCCACGCTGTGGCGGCTATGTCTATGCCGCGGAACAGATGCTGGCCCGTGGACGCAGCTGGCACAAGGAGTGCTTCAAGTGCGGTACCTGCAAGAAGGGACTGGACTCGATCCTGTGCTGTGAGGCACCCGACAAGAACATCTACTGCAAGGGCTGCTATGCCAAGCAGTTTGGCCCCAAGGGCTATGGCTATGGACAGGGCGGCGGTGCTCTGCAATCGGATTGCTATGCCAACGATGAGGGTGCACCGCAGATGCGTGCCGCCATCGAGGTCGATCGGATTAAGGCACGTCCCGGTGAGGGTTGCCCACGCTGCGGTGGCGCTGTCTTCGCTGCCGAGCAGAAGCTCTCCAAGGGTCGCGAGTGGCACAAGAAGTGCTACAATTGCAAAGACTGCCACAAGACCCTCGACTCGATCAATGCCAGCGATGGTCCCGACGGTGATGTCTACTGCAGGACCTGCTACGGCAAGAAGTGGGGACCCCATGGCTATGGCTTTGCCTGCGGCTCTGGTTTCCTGCAAACCGATGGCTTGACTGAGGATCAGATCAGTTCCAGTCGTCCGTTCATCAATCCGGACACCACATCGATCAAGGCACCCGAGGGTGAGGGTTGTCCACGCTGCGGTGGCGCTGTCTTTGCTGCCGAGCAGCAACTGTCCAAGGGCAAGATGTGGCACAGGAAATGCTACAACTGCACCGACTGTCATCGTCCCCTGGACTCTGTGCTGGCCTGCGATGGTCCCGATGGCGACATCTACTGCAAGGCCTGCTATGGCAAGCGCTACGGCCCCAAGGGCTTTGGTTATGGACATGCCCCCACATTGGTCTCCACCAGCGGTGAGTCGACCATTCAGTTCCCCGATGGTGGTCCACTGAATGGTCAGAAATCATCCGGGGGTTGCCCACGTTGCGGCTTCGCTGTCTTCGCTGCCGAACAGATGATCAGCAAGAGCCGCATCTGGCACAAGCGTTGCTTCTACTGCTCCGATTGCCGCAAATCTCTGGACTCGACGAATCTGAACGATGGACCCGATGGTGATATCTATTGCCGTTCCTGCTACAGTCGCAACTTTGGACCCAAAGGCGTTGGCTATGGCCTGGGTGCGGGTGCTCTGACAACGTTCTAAGAGTGCAGATGAGAAGGGAAGAAACTGCAACTAACTTAAAGAAAACCCATCCCTTTCTTACCACCCCCACAAGAAAACAAACGAAACTAGCTATCGTTCCGATATGATTTTATCATTTTGTTTATCTTCTAGCTGTTCCCCAACAACAACTAATTACCACAAGATATATCTTATCCAATACTAGCTAACTTAGTCTTCGGTTTTTCCAACGATTTTTTGATGAACGAAATGCAGAAACTGCAACGTTTTTGTCTTAGGTTATGTGAGAAAATAAGCTTTATAAAGAAACTAAAAATCTAAAAAAAAAAAAAAAAAACAATTAAAAAATAAAACAAAACTTTTAAAAATCTAAAAAAAAAATTGAAGTTGAAAACTTACGAAATGAAACCAAATAATATGCGAAATTAACTATCGAACTAACGAATCAAGATCCGACAAAGAAATCATAATACGGAAATGAAGCTACATATAAAAGAATCGAACTAAAAATGCAAGCTAACTTTGGGTACAGTTGTGCAGCGAGTGAATCTTAAATTCGATTGGCAACTGTACCTACCGTACTGACTATATCTATCAGATACACATAGCAAGAAAATGAAGATGGAGCTGCAGTTTGTTATTCTCTAACGTTGTTCTACTTACTTATTTCGATACGAAAACTGTGTAATATGCTCCAATATACCAGATAAAATACCGAACGTAGAGCTATTGCTCGATTCGACTATGAGATTATGATACATTTTTTAAAATATATATATGACGATGTTGATCATGATGATATTGATAATTAATGATGATGATGATGATATTTGTATGTATATTTAGCTTATTTAGTTTCTATGTTTTAAGTACTTTCGAAATCTTTCTTTCTTTTTTCTAATTCACAACAAGCACAGTTCCGATAATTAAACGGACTCGCTTCAAACACACACACACACATAACATAACATCCAATAATATATATATGTATATATACATATATACTATGCCCCAGTGGGTTCCATGAAAAAAACTAAAAAAAAAAAAAAAAAAAAAAAAAAAAAATTGTTTTGGAATTTTTGTGTTTCGGTTTTTCGGTTATTTCAATTATTCTTTATTGCCTCCTTGGGCATCATATACCTGTGTGTATTTTCATACCTGTGTCTATCGCATTTTCCGTGGGTGTTGTTTTTCTCGATATTCTTTGGATTTCTTGAGATTGAGCCACCGCATATGGGCTATATTTAGCCCGCCGACCGATCGACCGACTTCGTGAAAAGCAGAATAATTGCTCATACGCACAACGTTCTCTATGTGTGTGTGTGTGTGTGTGTGTGAGCTTGTACATGCATGCATATGTAAATATATTCACTTCTCAGTTGCTCAAGAAAAAAAAAGCGTACGAAATGTTCCATAACCGTATCCGAAACGATGTTCTAAATATAAATATGATGCTAATATGTTGCATAAAGAGAGAAAAAGAGATCCCAAAAAATAAGAGAGAAAGCTCTCTCTCTCTCTCCCTTTTACTATTATTTCACTCAAGAGAAACGCTTTTCTGAGATATTTCCTTGTTTATTGCAGATTACAGATGTTGTGTTAATACTAAAAAAATATATATGTATATCGATTTGTTTATGCCACGTGCTGAGAGCACACATATCTCTCTCTCTCTCTTCTTTTTAAACTCTCTCGACATTTTTTGAGTACTCGTATTCTCGTGTTGTACTTATCAATCTTAGTACTTTGACATCATGTCATCCATTTGAAGCGAAAACACTTGGAACTACTTAAGGTTTGACGTAATGTCGAATAAGCCCAAATACAAAGAATTCTATTGTTAAAGTTCCCATTGAACTATGAAATGAGTGATGATAGTATTGTTTTATTGAAATCACGTGAGCTTGTAAATTGAGGCATGTCAGGTTTATCAACCATATTTATTACCCCTATAACGAATCATATAATATGCCGTAACTGCAATGCAATCCACTTTGTGTATAGAGAGTATCACATGGTCGAGCACATTCAAGATACAACAAATTTATACTTAAATCTAGTATTTATTTTCCTTAATTTCCAATGACGTTGACCACGAAAAATAGTTGACGTTGCCATGCCAGGCAAGGCATATGGCATTCGATGCCATATATTATATTTTTTTTCGAATTTCTCACAATAAGAAAAATAATAATAAATAAATAAATTGTCTGAGGTCGTATGCATCAGCCAGGTGTGTTTTCAAACGCGTGTGTTTGTTTTTTTTTTTCTTTTCTTTATGATATATATTCGATTTGTTGGCTCTCACTCGATACGTAGCTATGCCATATATTTTTAGATCATCCTAGTCACCTTCTATTTTTGAGTGATTCGTGAAAATTTTAAAATTTTTTTGCACATGATGATGATGACACATGCGAGAGAACTCTTAACGTTTTCCAATTGATAAACAAATTTGAGGCAACTACACGATGACTATGATGATGATGAGCTCTAAATATAGTTCGTATATAAACAGATTTACATATGTTTATATGATTTTCTTTTGGCTTTAATTAATCTTTAATATCTTGTGATCAATGGCGCGAACGGATTTATGCGTTGATGAAATATGTGACTATTTGTATATAAGAACTACAAATTTTGATGATTTTTTTTAAGCATTATAGGATTTACGCTGATTTAACAAGTTGTACATGTTGCCATCATTAGGAAGAGTTCATTATAGCTCGTTATGTGCACATTTATCAAGTATCCTTTGTCATATTCGCTATACGTACGTGACTTCATTGCATTTAATAGCCAAATTATTGATTTCGCATTATCCAGCTACAGGGTGACTGAAATCCTATTTATTTTTATTTATTTCTATTATTTAATAATGTTTTCCACATGTTTTTTATTTTTATAAGGGAAGTTTCCATTATGTTTTAAATTTTTCATTAGAACCGCATAACACTTGCAATCCAATATACAGGGTGTTTGTCGCCACCGCACTTGAACAAAAAAAAGAGCATAGTGTGTGTGTGTGTGCTAATCAACCGGCAGGACCTCATGCTGTGCCATTTACTGTTCTACCCTCTCTCGGGGGTGGTGGTGGTTTTGATGGGTGATAACTTACGAATTTGTCAGCCGTGACTGTAGAGTATTATGCGCGCCTGTCAGAGATGACGTTGAACTATTGCACACAATTATTGTGAATTGTTCATATCAAAGGAAAATGAAACAAAAAAAATGTACGTGCAGCAGATACACACACACACAAGTGTGTGTGTGGGTGTGCGTGTGTGTGTTTCACTTTATGACAGCTTGTCATAAAAACCGTTGGGCCCGCTGGCTTAACTGATTCCCTCTAAAGAGTCATAAAAGCAGCAGCTAAAGCATTTCGACAAAACGTTTTGCTGCCTACAATTAAATTTTCTACACAGTAAGGAAATTACCTTCAGTCAGGTCACCCGGCAACGACAACGACGGCAACAAAATCAACACCTTTTTAGGCTGTTTTGTGGGTGTGCATGCATTATCATCGCGTGTGGCGGCCTGGTCAGGCGACTTTGGTAGTCTGCGACACGTGTCCCCTTTGCATTTTATTACCTTGACGTATTTCCATACATATATATTTTATTTGTCTGCAATAGATTACAGTTACTGTATTTATAAAGCGCAGTTACAGCTTTCAAAGAGTCATAAATCATTGTTTATTGCACTTTGCAGATAAATTGTGTATGTATGTGTTAAGTATGTATTTTCAATATGGCGATCGATGCTGCAATTAACATTAGTAATACAGTCAAACTCCCACTATATATTTAACAGCGTATGTAATTAACGCTTAACAGCAGCAAAATAAATGCGGCCTGTTAACTGCTGATCTACTGCAAACTTTTAACATTGCATTGCCAAAATTAACAGAATTTGTTTATGTTATTAAGCAGCTAAGGTTGGCAGCCCTGTTATGCTGCTTTGGTTTTTTACGCTCTTTACACTGTAAATATTTATTTAGCTGTTGACATTTTTAATATATTTCCGTATGTGTGTGTATTTGTAATTTGATCTTTGTAATGTATTTGCTCAAGCATAACCCCTTTTTGGTTGCATATACATATGTATAGAGCATATTTAAAATGAGTTTATTCAGAGCAGAGTTGAAACGTGGCCTGTGCAAATATTAGCACGCATTATGCGCTGTTTGCTCCTTGAGCCTCTGTTGCCCTTTTTGAAGTTTTCACGTTGAAATTCCAGTTGAATGACCCAGCCCAGTCCCAAGCACCTGTCTGTGGGACTGGGAATGATCTGTGGTGGAAAAACTTTCGGGATTGGGAACATCAAAATTAATGCATATTACATGGCTAAAAGTTTCTTCTACAGTCTGTTAATTAAGCATGTCGGTCGTCACACAATGGAAATTCATTGTGTTGTCAAAGCAACAGCGAGAATCCCCAATATCAAGAACAACAACCACAACAACAACAACAAAGCAGTAGTCGTTGCATATTAAAATAAATTTTCCAGCTTTGTACGCGGCGCCATTATGCTGCTCTTTGCCACCTTCTTTGATTTGATTACCAGGAGGCAGCTAGAGAGAGAGAGAGAGATAGAGGGGAGAGGAATGCGGCCAAAGAAGGAGCCCGTGTTGGTTGGTTGGGTCGATTCGTTGACTATGCAACGGCAATGTTTGTGTGTCGTTCCTCATTTTCAGTCGTTGTTTCTTCTGTTGTTTGTTTTGTAAAACAGGCACGTCCACCGGCGTGGCGGCGCTCCCTCCACCTCCCACTCTCCCCCTTCCTGCAGGTAAATGCCACTTAACGTTATTTCTTTTTTGATTTTTCGGGCTTTGTATTTCCATTTATTTGCATCACAAATTATGCTGGCACTCGCTCTTCCATCTTCCCAGTTCCAGCTGCAAATAATCTTCTTTCTCTCCTTTTATTTATTGCCAATTGCAAGCGTCTGGTGGTCGCAGGTTTGTTTGTCTCCTCTCTCTGTCTCTCTCTTTCTCTTTCTCTCTAGCACCTCATCCTCTTGTAAACATCGTCTTACAATTCAATTATTTTTCATTTTCCTGTTTTGTCTTCTTCAATCGTCGGCGACGGCAGCGACAGCGGCATCCGTCTGGCTTTGGCTCTGCTTCTGGCTCTGGCTCTGGCTCAGTCTCAGGCAGCAAATAGCAACAACAACAGAAACAAAATTAACCTGCATGCAGCCAGCGCCCGCCCCCGTTGGCAGCATTGCATAAAGCACACGAAAACTCACACACACACACACACATATACATGGCCGAGCCTAGCGATTGCTTGTGAGAGAGGGAGAGAGAACAAGAGAGCGCATTCGCTACAACAATTATTGTTGTTTGTATGTTGCAATGAGTTCGCTCTCTCTCTCTCTCTCTCTTTGTTGCCTATTTTGCGCTCACGCGCAGGTCAAACTGTTCCCAAAAATGTGAATGACTGAGAACAGTTGAGCAGCTAAGTAAATATTTTAAAATATTAAGCACAATTAAACAAGTAAACAATTTCCTGTGATTTTCTTCATGTATTCTTTATAACCTCGCGCTCTCTCTCACTCTCTCTCTCTCTTCACATTTTGTTTTGCTAAGCATTTCGTCGTTTGTTTCGCTTCCTGGTCATTTGAAGCTGTCTGTCTGCATTGATAACATTGTCGTCACAGTTGTTGTTGTTGTTGTTGTTGTTGCCGTATTTATTACAACATCAACAGCATTACGACATGCGCTGCATGATGTTAGAGAGCTTGCAGTGCAGCTGTGTGAGTGCATTTGCATCTCTCTCCCCCTCTCTCTCTCTCTCTCTGAGTGTGTATGTGTATGAGCGGCTGAGAAAGATTCACTTTTATGCGTTCTGCTTTGTAAAGCGCTGCCCAGACAACATATTAATCAATGACTTAAGTTGATAATTAGCTATATAGTATATAAAACAATGTAATATACATTAATGACATCATAGTATAATATTACACATTCATTGATATAAAACTACCAACTATAAAATATTGAAGGATTTTCCCCCATAACGAAATACTCTAATCAACAAATAAGCCTTTGCGTCACTGAAACTTATCGCTACTGCTTACTGGGTGACGTTTTCCAGTCAGCTTTTGCTTACCTCTCTCTCTCTCTCTCTCTCTCTCTCTCTCCGCACCACGCGTATACTAGGTGTATGCTTGTGTGTGTATGTGATTGTGTGTTTATTTTTATGCTGTCGCCGAGTTCGAGTTCTTATGCGCTTCATTTTGTTTTTGTTCACGTCGTTGTCGCGTTAACATTGGTGTTGGTGCGTGTCTGGTCT
Organism: Zaprionus kolodkinae; assembly: GCA_018901885.1. Lineage (NCBI taxonomy): Eukaryota > Metazoa > Arthropoda > Insecta > Diptera > Drosophilidae > Zaprionus > Zaprionus kolodkinae. The sequence continues at coordinate 1,341,725 of JAEIFM010000498.1, forward strand.
ACGTGCAGACATAACATGCAATACAGACATACATACAGACACATACACACACACACACACATACATCAATAATCCCCCCTGAAAACCGGCTGCAGATAACAACAACAACAACTGCGCGCACGGCGCTTTCCTCTCTCTCGCATACAGTATGCTCACATACCCAGCGGGAAATGTTTCTATAATGTACAAACTATGCTATGCTGCTTGAAAATAATAAATAAATTTGTTCAGAATTAAATATAAAAAATAATATGCTAAATAATGCATAAATCAATTTAAATTATGTAAACCAAACAGAACTGTAAACTGTGCAGCACCTTAGCGCAGGCAAAACCACCACATTGTGCGTGCCGTTGGAAGCGATAAACTCAGCAGGCAGTTTCCCGCTGGGTCATGTTTGTGTGAGTAGCTACTGCAGCAACAAAAACCGACGACGGAGAGCAGAGTTTAGTACAACTCCGCACGGCCAGCAACCCACAACACTGTTGCGGCCGCCGTCGTCTTGTTCTGGTTTCGTTTTTTAAGTTGTCGTTTTTGTGTATGCATAAGTGCATTAATGCATGTGTATTTGTGTGTGTGTTTTTGTGCATTGTTGCTCAAGTCAGGCCGTTTTACAAATTGTTGTTGCACTATTTGTTACAATTTATTTTAAACATAATTTACTGCAAGCAACAACAGCAACGGAAAAATACAAGGCGCGCAAAGAGTGTGCACTTTATTGTGGCCGTCAGTGTTGTCAGCAAATGTACAAAAAAAAAGTGATTTTCTTGTATGAAAACTGCTCAAAATATTTAAGTCGTTCACGTGGCCAAAGAGCTAAGCACATGTTTTAAATGCTGCCACCAGAAAAGGGGAAAAAAAAAGCTAATTTCCAACTAAAAAGAAATTCAATTTGTGTTTTTGTGTATGGAGCATAAAGCAGGAGAGGAAGAAGAAGAAGCTGAAAATATAACGATTCAACGCGTCTCTCGGTGTGTGCGTGTGTATGTGTGAGTGAGAAAGAGAGCGCGCGTCTTTTACGGCTAACTCAGAGAGGGAAAGAGGGAGAGCCAGCCAGCCCAGCCGTCGCCGCTACGCAAGTTATTCACCCCAACAACAACAGCAGCAACAATAACAGCAGCAGCAGAGCAGCAGCAGCGGCAGCTACGCACACCGTGACACCGTTGGCTCTCACACATGTGGCCCGTGATTTACCTACATATATGTATGTGTGTTAGCATGTGTGTGTGCGTATGCGTGTGAATGTGATTTGAAGTAAAAAACAAAAAAAAAAAGAACAAGCCCAAAGAGCATACAAAATAATAATATTGAAATCGAATCAACAATTGAAACGAGAAAAGGCGAGAGAGTAAAAGCAAAGAGAGAGCGCAGCAATTGAGAGCGAGCAGCAAGCGAGAGAGCGAGCAGCAAGTGAGAGCCAAACCTGGAACAGAGATTGACAACGACTGAGACTATGCTGCCATTCGGCTAATCACAGTGCACAAAACAAAATTGACGCTAAAGAAAAAGTCAAAGCACGCGGAACGTAAACTTGGCTTGCAGCCAACAAAATAGCTGCCTTGCGGGCGAAAAGAGAAAGAGAAAGAAAGAGAGAGAAAACAAAGAAAGAAAGAAAGAAGCCCAAACTGTGATCTCCAAAGAGAACAAAAACGGAGGCAAACACCAAACAACAGCAACAAAATGATGATGATGGACACACTGGACGCATCCCAACCCATGGATGTTGCGCCCGCTGTCGCAGTGGCAGCCACCTCAGTTAGCAGCACACTGGACTTTACCGCCACCATGGTGAGCATGGCGGCAACGGCGGAGAGCAACAACAACAACAATCACATCGAAATGGCCGAGTATAAGGAACATCGTAAGAATAAGAAAAAGAAGCGGGAAAAGCGTGAAAAGGATAAGGAACATCGTCACAAACATCGTGAACATCGCGAGCATCGACGACATCGCGAACGTGATCGGGATCGTGAATCATCATCCACGCATCATCATCATCAGCAGCAGCAGCATCATCCCAATAATTCGCAACACTCGACATCCGCCTCATCATCCCCCTCATCTGCATCGACAACACCATCGGCAACCATCGAATATGTTGGCGGTTCGGCATCGGCCTCACCATCCTATCTGGGTGTCAGTGGCGGTGCCGCAGGACCCATCGCTGCTGTGGCCGGAGGAGGAGGCGCTGCAGCCACCACATACCCGCACAACCTAAAAATACGTTTCCTGCTTTCCGGGGTAAGCAAGCACAACAACACGCAACAAGTAAACTCCACGGTGCCCCTAAGATAATGCCATAGATCGGCTGCATCTGCATCTGCATGCGTGTCTATATATACATATATATATGCCGTATGCCGATTCGCGTTTAAGTACCGATCTATTTTCGTAGTTTTTATGGAGCCTCTTTGTCAAGATGTGGCAGCTTCTGCTGGAGACACTGCGTGGCAGCTGGCAATTCTTCACAGTCAAAGGGACTGATGGGATTCTTAGTAAACTCGACACTATAGAGATTTGTTAGTCCACGAATTTTTGCATTATGTTTTTTTTTTTCTTTTACATATTCTATGCAACGGGATTAAGACTTGTGCATCATACTTCTTGGTAGAGCTCTTAAACTATGTATAGAGTCTTCACTTTCTTCTGTTTCTTTAATAATGTTGCTGAGAATTCATTGTTAATTCTCCAGTTTCTTCTTTAACTCGATCTGATCGTAAGTTGTTAATCTGTACTATTCTTTATCGCTTCCATCTTCAAAGTTTTAGTCTAGGTAGAATTCTTATCACAATCAAGCTTAGTAGAGCTATAAAAGAAATGGTTTTATATTAATATTTAATCGAGTTTAGAATTCGCACAAAATTCATAAATTACGATAACCCTGATCATCTAACATTTTTCTTATCAAGTCTTTAGCGGGACTTTGTAGTCAGAAGGATCTTAACTTTGCTCTTTATAGGAAATCAAGCTGCATAGGGTATTTTCCGCACAAAATTAGGCTACCCCTCGCTAAATCTATGATAACAAATAGAATTAGCAACTTATAATGCTAATCTTTTCTGAAAATTTTGCTGTAATCGTATACAAAATATTAAAGTTATTCAGGGAATTATATTTTGAAGGGTGCAAACAGGTGGATAGGCGGGTATAAAACAGTTAAGCTCATTCAAACTGTTTCGTTCTCGCGTTACTCGTTTATTTTTTTTATTTATGAGTTTTATTTAACACATTAGTAGAAATTTTTGTAGCCTGTTAAATTCTTCGAACGGGGCTTTGACACTCCATCAATAATTTAACCGCATAACTCATGCAACTGTTTGTTCGCATGTGAATGGGAATACGAACTGCACCTGCGTCCTCCACACACAGGCACACACACACAGGCATACACACACACACAGAGAGACATACACACGTAGCTGATGAAAAGCGACCACCTGCTACATTGCACTTTAGGGGGAACACGGAATGGAATAATGACTGTGGTACCCGCCTGTCGCTGCTTCACGTGCTCCAATTGGCCAATTGTATCTATCATTGGAGATGGAGTGAAGCACAGACACACACGCACACGCACAATGCCGATTATTGATTAGTGTAAGTGGCATTTAAGGCGGTTCAGCTGCCCAGCCCGGTCCTGCCCTGCATCCCGCATCGGTGTACGCCTTTGACCTGTGTCGTCGTCAAGATGTGCTGCAACAGGGTTGCCCGGCCAGGGGCACATTGAGGACAGCTGTTTTGTTGCCTTATATATCCCTTCCAGTTCTTTCTATATATTGTGCGCGCGCTCTCTCAAGGATACGTTTGGGTATACTCTGGTATCCTGTGCCTGTGCCTCTGTTCCTGCTTCGCAAAAACAGCTTGGCACGTTTGCGCCTAGTTTACGACAGCTGCCAAAAACTCTACATCTCTGCCCCTGTATTTGTGTGTATGTGTGTGTGTGTGTGTGCATCTACCCCGAGTTCTTTGTGCTGCTGCTGCTTCCTGGCGGCTGATTGATCCTTCTTTCGATCTTATTACAGCTGCCTCGTCTTAGACTCAGGTATGCGGGTCCTGCGACCTTCGTGTTTCCTTCTTCTTTTCATGCTCTAATTGAATTTTGGATTTATAAAGTATTAAAAAGAACATTGATCTTTATAATTGATTAATCTATGTGCAGTATATATACTCAATCTATATGGTAGACATCACGTACTTCCCGAGCTATTTGCTCATTCAAATTTGTACTAACAACTTCCCTTTCTATGTTATTTGATTATCTATACAAATTGCCCCACTCCTTGACCTAAGTTCTCTGCTCTCACGTTGTCGCAATCAGTTGTCGTTTATTTCAATTTGAATAATGTCGTATTTCAATGTCCTCGGGCTCTTTTGGCGGGTTTTTTATGTGTTCGCGAAATTCCAGTCACATTGGGACAACCCTTTGTACTTTAGTCCTGTCCTGATCTGGAGAGAGAGAGAGAGTGAGAGAGCGGGAGAGGAAGAGTGTGAGTGAGGTTGATTGTTGAGGGTTCGCTGGCAGACGACGAACTTGGGTTGTAGCTTCCCAACCACACGCAGACACACGCTAATATAATATTTATAGTTGGTATTTTGTTTCCGCCTGTCGTGCTTATTGAATTTGCAGTGTACATGCACGAGCTTAAGTGTGCGTGTGTGTGTGTGTGTGTCGAGTAACAATAAATTTGGTAGGAAAATTGAAATATGTGCGGAAGTACAGTGAGAACAATTCGATTCGAAATTCAAAATGCAAAGCACGCAATCGGAAAAGGGGTTGCTAGGTCCATTAGCTGTGCCGCTCCAGCAACAGGATAATCAGAAGAAACTTTCAATGGCGGCCATTGTTTGCTTACAGCAGCAGCAGCAGCTGCCCAGAGTATAGTGAGATATTTTCATGGAACTCTCCAGATTGACCATGAACGAACAGATCTTTGCTGTGATATACTTGTCGCTGCTTCTTGCTTCCTCTTCGCATCTTGACCCATATCTAATGAGGCGTGAAGGTGTTTTGCAAGAAATTCGACACTATTATCGCATATTTTTTTTGTATTTGTATTTGTATTTGTATTTGTTTCTCGGCTGGCTGCCTTGGCAGGTAGTTGCCAGCTTGTTAAGTGAGCTGTGATTTGTGATTTACGATTTCTGATTGGCATGTTATCGTGTTACATTGCAATCGAAGACCAAGTGTCACCAGGTGGCAACGCTGCGCATAGTTTTGTCTACGTGACCAAACGGCAACAACAATGCAAGAGCTACTACTGAACCCCCACCACCCAAATAAACACAACAATCCTCTCACGCACACAAGAGAGTGAGAGCAAAAAGGGAACAGTTCGTGAGAGGCATGAGAAGGGAAGAAGAGTCGAAGAGCGACAGCAGGGAGAGCGAACGAGAGTACGAGAGAGCGAGAGAGTGTGTGTGTACGCGAGTGCAAGAGTGGGAACGGGTGGGTTAGGCTGTTCCCAGGCCTCTTGTCTGTTGCTCTTTGTTGTTTTCTGCATTAGCTGCATGTAGCACCATTCGCTTCCCGATCTAACGCACTCTCTCAGACACTCACAGACACACACACACACACGCACACAGTCACTGCATATGGCATATGGCAGCAGATGGAAAACCACAAAAAAAAAGAATGAAAAAAACTTGTCCATTGTTGCAGCATTTGTTGTTGCCCTCGGCGAGTTTTGACAGCGGCTGTTTGCTACCGCCGCCGCCACCGCCGCCACCTCCGCCGCTGCTGCTGCTGCATTCTTCTGACTGTGACTCATTTTATTACATGCTGCGCTGCCTTCACCATTGACAGCGGCGTCGACGCAACCGATAAGCTTTCAGTTGCATTATGTCCCCTCACAAAGACACACAGACACATGTGCACATTGTGTGTGCTCGAGTGTGTCTGAGTGTGTCTGGCCTACGCGCTGTTGACTTGTAGCTTTAATAATCTATATGGAACACATGCAGCGTCGTCGCGTAGTCGCCGTGCCCCCTTGCAGGCAAAAACAAAAACCAATACAATAATGCACGAAGCTTTGCTCTACAGTGATTTGCTGTTACTGCTGCTGTTAACAGTGCGCTGTTATTGTGCAATTTTAATGTTAATCCGATGTTAATATTCTGTTTGTGTTTGTTGTTGGTTTTGTATGCTTTATGGCTGTAAACATGTGTGTTTACATGCCGCCATTTGCGGCCGGAAGTCTCTACAACATTTTTAATGACCGCAAAAGACAGCGGAGGCAACAACAACAAATAAAGCAGAAGAAAAAAACATACATAAGTAACATGAGTGAGCGAAGGTTATCGAGTAAAGGCAGAAGAAGAAACTGAGGAGTAAATCAGATGAAGCCGCAGCTTGAAAAGACACACATACATACATTCAAATAATACACATATATACATATAGATATATGTATATACATATATGTAGCATGAGAATTGCGGTTAGCTATAGATTTCCGCTTCCGATGATTCTTGTTAGGCTCAAGTAACGATAACGATAACGTAATGTGTGATAATAAGGTTTATAATAATAATTTGCGATAACTAATTTTCTCTCCCTTTCTCTCTTTGTAGCAACGCACTGAGCTTAGTCCACCCACCCACCAGACATCTGCCACCGCCGAGGTGAATGCAACATTGGCAAGTGTGACCACTGCCACGATAGCCAGCAGCGGGACAACGTTACCCACCACAGCCACAGCAAGCATAGCAGCAGCGACTACCTCGATCAGCAGCAGCAGCGGCACGGGCAGCAGCTCAGCGGTAGCGGGCGCAGCCTCCGTTGGCTTTGGCGTTAAAACAGAGTCGAGCAAGACCGGGAGCAGTAGCAGCAGCAGTGGCAGTGGCAGTGGGAGTAGTAAACATGGCAACAGCAGCAGCAGCAAAGACAGCGTGGCCAACACGGCAACAAGTGCAGGTGGAGGTGGAGCAACTGCCAGCAGCACAAGCAGCGGAGGCATTGCACCCAGTTTGTTTGTCTCGGTGCCGCTGTCCACAGCCAATGTACCTGGTATTAATATACCCAACAGCAGCAGCAGCAGCAGCAATGCCAGTGGTGAGTTTGGTGGCTTTAAACCGATATAGAAATACCTGCTAACTGTATGTTAATCCTTGACAGAAACACACGTGTCCGGACAACAGCAGGCACAGTCAACGCTCACAGCCAGTGCAGGAGCAGCGTATGGAGGAGTTGCCGCAGGCAGCACAACGAGTTCCGCATCTGTTATACAGCATCAGAGTGGAAAATCCTCACCAGCTTTGAGCACTCTGGTGAGCAGCAGCGGAGCCGCGGGTAACACGGGCAACCTGACAGCAACAACCACAGAGAGTGGCAACCTGAAGATCAGTTATGAGAAGCAAACCACACGGGTGCAGCAGCTGCAGGAGCAGGAGTCACCAACGGCGCGTCGGAGCAGGTAAATAATGAGAATAGATGCGAATTCACCACACTGCTGTGTTGAGTTCAATGTTTCAACATTAATTGTACAATTATTTATGCGATTCTGTTGTCTCTTTAGTTGTTTTGTTGCGTTGCTTTGTTGCTCATACATATTGTAGATACTCACCACGCGTGGTGAGTTTCTTACTTAACAGCTGAGTTTGTATTATGAGTTGAATTTGCTTTTGACCAGTGGTGAGATTATTTATTTTCTATGTTAGTCGTTGCACACCACAACACACCCACCTCGTGCTTATAAATCCACCACACTGTTAATCTCGTTTCCTCCTTTGTTTCCAACACACACACACATAATGCGCTCTCTAAATTTACTCTATCTATTTCTCTCTCTCGATTTGCTTAATATCTCCCCAAATCCACCACACTACACTAACCTAAAAACAAAACAATCCACAACCTTTGCGATAATATTACCCATTCCCCACACACGTAGATCACGCTCTGGTGAGAGTGGTAATCAGCACCATCATCACCATCACCAGCAGCACCAAACTCACCACAATCATCACCAATCGCCACAAGCACAGTCGGCACCATCAGCACAACAACAGCAGCAGCAGCAACACCACCAGCTGCAACAGCAACATCAGCAATCGCTGCATTCCTCCTCCTCCTCTTCCTCTGCTTCATCATCCTCCTCCTCTGCGTCCACATCGTCATTGACCACGCCCCTAACCAAATCCCAATCACGTTCGGGCAAGAAACGTGCTGCTGCATTGAGCAAAAACGAGACAGCTGCTGCCACGGCAACAACAACAACAGCATCAGCAGCAGCAGCAACAACAACCACGACAGCAGCAGCAACATCGAATCCATTGGAGAAACTAAGCCGAAGCAGCAGCAGTGGCAGCCGGCACAGTTCACCACACTATCGTGCCACACCCACACCGCCTCCTACACAATCGTTGACACCGTCCATACTATCCCCAGTGGTGCTGTTGCAGTCTCTGTCCTCCTCATCCTCTTCCATCTCCATTGATTCGCCACCAGTTGCGCCAGCGGCAGCAGCAGCAACAGCACCAACAACAACAACCCGCACTACGCGCAACAACAGCAACAACAACAACAACAGCAGCAACAATGTTGCTAGTAACGATCATGCTGGCAGCTCAGCATCCTCGTCCTGCTCCTCAACCTCATCCATATCGTCTGTGGGCAGCGGCAATGTTGTTGTCAGTCTGCTGGATTCACCCGTCAACATGTCCACACAGCAGCAGCAGCAACAGCAACAGCAGCAACATGTGCCCTGCTACAGTAGAGGCAACAATGCTGCTGCCAAACCGTTGAACAAGAAAATGTTGCGTGCACAGCAGACTCAGTTGTACCAGCAACAACAACAACAGCAGCAGCAACAGCAGCAGCAGCAGCAACATGCTGCACCCACTACAACCGCTAGAGACACCTCACCCAGCAACCTTAGCTCAGCCAGTAGTCAGTTTGTGCACCTGCAACAACAGCAATCGCAACAGCAACAACAACAGCAACAGCAACAACTAAAGCAACAGCAGCAGCAACAACATCAAGATTTAGAAATTTTATCATTCACTAATTCTGTTAATAATGCTTCTTCCATGACAACACCAACAACCCCGACACCAACATCCACACCAACAACATCAACAACCAACAACAACAACAAAACACAAACGAAAACCATTAGAACACCCGATCTCAATGCGGCTAATGCAGGCAACAACATGGCGACAACAACAGCAGCAACCAGTAGCAGCAGCAGCAGCAACAACAGCAACCTGTTGCACATCAACAACACCAGCAGTGGTAGCAACAGTGCAGCAAATGTTGCAGCCGGTGGCGGCTTGAAGTTCAGCTACGAATCACAGCTGGATGTGTCCATGCTGCCAGTTAGTGCCATCAAGGATTCACCGCCCAGTTCACCAGGTTCAGAGATAGGCGCGCCACTCCACACTAATCTGGCAACAGCAGCAGCAGCGGCAGCAGCAGCGACAACAATTGTTCCCGTCACCGCAGCCAGCAATGTGCGTAAACGTGGTCGCAAAGCCAAGGATGCTTCGCTGGCAGCAACAGCTGCAGTAGCGAGCACAGCAGCAGCAGCAGCTGCCGCCGCTGCCGTCTCCACTCAACATGATCTCAAGGATGTGCGCCTGCTGCAGAACGGTGGCATACAGCCGCCTGTAAGTGCGCCCACGCCGCCAGCAACTCCCGCCACCAACAGCAGCGTCTTGGGCAGCATCGGCAGTAGCGGCTCAACCGGCACAACGAGCGCCGCCAGCTCAATTATTGCCCACACAGCCACACATATGCTGGGCAATCATGTGAATCCCAATAGCAGTGTAGCCCAGAAGCTATCGGAGCAACTGCACATGGAGGTGCAAGATCACTCCATCTACACGCCCGACTCGATGAACTCACAGTTCATGGGCGTGCCGTTTCCAGGCAAGCAGGTAAGTGAATCTATCACTGTTTGCCATCTAATTCTCACTAATCCTTGTCACTTTGCAATTCCTCCAGCGTCAAGCCAATGCAGCAGCAGCGGCAAATGCAACGCCGGCACCGAATCCACTGCAATCGATGTTCGGCGGTGGAGGCATCAATGGCAACATGCCCATACCGCAGAGTCTGGAACAGCTACTGGAACGACAGTGGGAACAGGGCTCACAGTTTCTTATGGAGCAAGCACAGCATTTCGACAGTGAGTATGGTTACGGCATGCACGCAAAGCTGGAGAGGATCAGGATTACTAATTCTCTCTCTCTTTTTCTCCTGTACAGTTGCTTCGCTGCTGAATTGTCTGCATCAGCTGCAAAGCGAAAATCTGCGACTCGAGGAGCATGTGACCAGTCTCATCGCTCGTCGGGATCATCTGCTAGCGGTTAATGCGCGCCTGCAGATTCCGCTCAACAATGCGATGAGCAATGCCAAAGCCGAAGCGCATGGTAAGTAGAGGCACAGTCTCCTCTCTCTCTCTCTCTCTCTCTCTCTCACTGTACTTGGTGTTGGCACTGCACACACACACACACACACATAAATAAACACCCACTCACATACACTCACAAACACGCAAGTTTGCGTTCAATGGAAAGGACATACAAAATGCTCTCTTTACTCTCTCTCTCTCTCTTCATCTGCCAACTCAACTTATGTATTGCTACATACGCAAAGAGAGAGTGGAAGAGAGTGAGAGTGTGAGCAAGCATCGGCAGAGAGAGAGACTACTTGAATATGCTTATATTAAGCTGTCTGGCGTTGCCAGATGTCACCAATTAAATTTCATATACATTACTGCATTATTTTTAATAATTTTAAATTAAGTTTAACTAACTGGGTACAAGTGATCATGTACATACACAGAAAGATAAGAATAAACAAGAATTTAAGATAATACTTGTATTGTACAAAAATCTATTCTCGATTCTCTCGATCAGTTTTCTGTCCTGCTTATACTACTACTCCTATACGATTCTAACTTAGATATGTACTTAATGCCAACTATATAAGCTATATAATATTACAAGTATACATACACACAGCTTTTTATATGATTTTTTTTTATTGAGCTCATGTAATCGATAAATAATTATTCATGTTTTTACAAGCAACACGATTTATAATTAAGTTAAGCTAATTTTTTCCTTATTTTATTTATTTGAAAAATGAATAAAATGTATATTTTCTACCAAAAACAACAATCACAAATTCTAAATTTATTTCTTTTGTTTGTGTTCTTTCGATTTTCTCCTTATTTGCAACTGTCGCTCTTTCTCTCTCTCTCACAAGGAGCGCACTAACAGCGAGTGCTTATGTTAAGTTTAAAAGCTATGAGCCTAACACTGTTACTCGAACTTAACATAATGTTAAGTTAAGCAGACTGCAGGAATTGCAATTTCTGTTAATTTGGTGTTTGATTTGGTTGACGGTGAATTTAAAAAAAAAAAACCCGGTTTGTCGTTGCATGAGGCACATGTACCACACGCACACACATACATTACAAACTAACAAGCAATAGCACGTGTGTAAGGCAAGAGAATTTGTTGTTCAACTATTGTCATTTCCTCCATGTTAGCTTCCAGCAATAACAGCAGCAACAACAGCATTAGCAGCGGAAATGCACTGCATGCTGCAACGACAATTGCAGCAGCTGTCTCGCTGGCAACAACAGCGATAAATACAACTACACCCACAATGGCCAATAGTCGATCTAGTAGTGCCAGCAGCGTGTTGGATTATCGTGGAACCAATAGCAGCAGCAGCAGCAGCAACAATAACACAAACAGCAGCAGCAACAGCAACAACAATCCTGTTACATCGAATTCGAGTGCAGCCAATGCAACAACAACGCCCATGTCTGCGGTTAACAGTCTGTCAATGGGCAGCGCTGCCAACTTGGCTCTCCGGTAAGTGTAGACTGTTAATTGACTTTTAAGTATTATTTGAAGCATACAAATTGATATATACACTTAAAATCAAGAAAAAAACAACAGAATATATGTATATATTATTGAACTCTTTTTTAACAGTCACATCGGTGCATCTCATGCGTATAACAGTGCCGGTGTCTCTGGCAGTAGCAGCAGCAATAACATCGGCACTGTTAATGTTAACAGTGCCAGCAGCAACAGCAACATGCATGCACATCAACAGCAGCAGCAGCAGCACACGTCGTATTTGCAAGCACAACAACAACAACAACAACAACAGCAGCAACAGCAGCAGCAGCAGCCACAGCATTTATCGCATCAGTCGCATCACGCAAGCGCCGCAGTCGCTGCGCATATGTTGGGAGTTAGCATGGGCGTGGGCGTGAGCGGTGGAGGCGTTGGCGGGGCTGCAGCCATTGGACGAGGTGGGTCAGCGGTTGCAACACCAACACTAACAACAACAACAACAGCAGCAGCAGCAAGTCTGACAATGACAACAACAACAACCACAACAACCACAGGCAATTTGCAGCATGGTGTGGCACACCAGGCGCCGCACCAGATGCATCCACTACTACCACATTCGCATCCGCACCAGCCATCCCACTCACACCACCACCATCCAAGCAGCACCCAGATGCAATTGGGTGCCAGTGGCGGGGGCGGTGGCGGTGGCGGTGGAGTTGGCGTTGGCATTGCCGTTGGCGACGATTTGAGTAGCTCCTCCTCCACATCGTCCTATGCAGCGCATCATGCGCTCTTCAACACGCATCACCAGGTAGTGTGTGCGTGTGGGTGCATGTGTATGTGTGTGCAAGTTAGAGAGCATTAACAATTCGTTACGATACACACACCCCGAAATTCGATCAGTGTTGTTTCATTCATACATAAAACATAATATGTAAACTATGCAACTTTTGATTTTATGCCGCCTCCCATCAACTTATCAAATTCAAATCATTCATTCATTCACATCAAATATCACAAACAAAATCAAATACCCCTTTCGTTTTTGCTCCAAGACTGCAACAACCGCCTATCATCATCCAAATATAAATTGTTCATTGCCATTGCAAATTTGAAATGAATTTACATACATGAAACATATGTACATAAACTATTTACTATTTACGCAAAATTGTTTGTTGTTTTTGTGTGCCAGCGCTGAGAGAGATAAAAATCAGATACTGTTAACCGTTAACTGTTAATTCGCTTAACGCATCGCGCTGTTACATTGCACACATGTTAACTAACATTCCTTGCATTCTGTTATGCTCTTGCCATTCATTACAGTCCCTACTAAGGCGCGACGATAACCTCACCAAAACTAGCTGAAAGTCATGCCGCGAGCAGCAGCAGCAGCAGCAGCCGGGGAAGAAGAAGAAGCCAGCCACTGCCATGGTTAGACGCAAATCGCAGATGCCCATGGGGCATACCTACAACAAGCTGAAGCAAACTGCCGTTAGTTTTCAGCAGCTGCGCGACAACGAAGAAGACGATGTGAGTGTAAGACACTGCACACAATTCTGTTAAGAAACACGGACTGTTATTAAGAATTTGCTTTGCTTTCCCCATTTCTACACAGCTTATCAGTAGCTCCAGCAGCTCATCCTCTACCTTTTCGTCGTCCTCGCAACAACAATCATCGGTGGACTACGAGGCCGAGGATGAAAACGAGGATAAACAACGACAGAGGCGACACAGGGACGAGACGGATAGTTTGCTGCATGTACAGAACTTTTTGAAGTGCTTTGGAGCCAATGCCTTGGCTGGAACTGCAATAAGAAAACCGACAGCAACCGTAACAGCAACAACAATAGCTGCAGCAGCAGCAGCAACAACAACAACAAAGCTGGGCATGTCATCAAGCACAGAACTGCGGAACTGGCGTCAAAGTCCTCGCACTGCAACAGCAACAGTTGCTACAGTAACAGCAACAATTGTCCCAGCAGCAGCAACCGCAATAGGAACAACACAACCAGCACATTTCAGCAGTAGCAAACCGCAAAAGTTTCAAATCAATACAAAATTTCTACGCAAGCCACGCAACAAACTGATGAAGATGCTGCCAACGACAACCACAACATCAGCAACACTGGAGCAGCAACAGCAACATGTGCAGCAGCAACAAAAACTGCAGCAGGAGCAACAACAACAGCAGCAGCAAGCGCAGCTATATATCGATGATTCCAACGCCAAATTTAAAGACTTTTCAATCGACTCGCTTTTGAATAAGTGAGAACGTAACACAATTTTCTCAAATTAGAACTATTTAATATTGTTTGTAGCGTAATTCCCCCAGAAACACACCCAGTCAGACAGCCAGCCAGAACCCACATAGACCACAGCGTTCCTAGCATCCACTCTCCCTCTATTGTGTATGTATATTTCGTTTAGCCAATCAAGCAGGATATAATAATGACATAGAAATCGAATATATACATATATATTATATTATCATTAGGTTGTTTATTTATTACATACATTTGTACAACTATGGCGCAATTCATAACTAGCATAAGTCGTAAATTTGTACATATTTACTTAATTACCGAGTTAATAAATACCACTAACAATGTGCTAGAATTTAAATAATGACTTTTCATCAAATGGTTCACTCTGTTCAATTCCCTGATGCCTCCAGAACTTCACGCATGCGAATCAACATCTCCTTGCGCACTTCCTCAGGTACCAAGGCTCGGGCCTGTTTTGGGAAAACATATTATTTTTTGACTTGTTGATTTTGTTGTGCAAAATTAATTTGGCTTACTTGGGGAGTTATCTCTGCGGTAAGCTGTCCATGGGTTACGTTATTTACGCCGCGTTCTTCCAGAATGTGACGAATCCTTTGCTCAATGGTTTTGGACCAACCACATTCTTTTAGGCGCTTTTGCAGCATTTCTTTTAATGCTACCTTGTCGACGGCATTTAGTTGAACTTTAGCCACATCCGCAGAATCCTCAGTGCAAATACCAGACTCCTTGCTGTGTGACATGGTTACTCAATTGCAATTCCAAGTGAATTTTAAGTGAAAAATATATTGTTTTTATTTACAATCTGTTTTTTAAAGTCGACTAGTGGAATCGATACTGTTGTGTGGGATTTAACTACATATCGATACTTAATAATGTATCGACAATCGGCTTACCGCCGCAATACAAGAAACACCAACATACTTGAAGTATTTTATTTGCGAAAATAAATTAAAACCCGAATATTCCACTGCACGAGTGTATGAATTAATTTTAAATGTATAACTGATTCATGTTAACAATCATAAACAATTAAAATCACTAAACACGAAACTAAATCGAATCGAATAATTCGAAACATCAAGCAGTTTTCAGTGAATACAACGAATATCTCATTTGGGGTGCATTCGCACTGAGCATTCACCAATTGCACTTGAGTTATTCTATTCTGTTCGACCAATCTCTGAGTACAATGGACTTGATAGACATAAAGACCGAGAACAGCTTTCAGGAGCAGGTGCGTAATATTAGGCTATTTGTAAATATAAATGTAAATTTAAATTTATACCGGCATATTTCCTTGCGAAAAAATATGTATTTGTATTTGTGCATTAGTGTAATTACAAATGATTCGTTAGATTTACTACAGTTCTAAACTAATTTTTTTATTTATTTTTATTTAGAACTCACGTTCTGAATGTACATCTCCCATAGATGGAACAGCAAATTCAAATGTCTATAATCGTATGTACGATTATAGAACCAAAATAATGAACGGCCAGATAAAACTTAAGGAGAAGCGTGGTAGAAGTCGAGTATGGAACACTTTCGCCGCATTGGTCGACGAGAATGGAGAAGATATTGAGAATTTTGTCGCCTGTCGCAATTGTTTCAATGTGTATAAATTCTCGAACTGCACCTCAAATCTAGTAAAGCACAAATGTTATGCCAAGGAGAATGGAAATCCAAACGATCAAAATGTAGAAGTTGATGTGGATACCAAGGGTAAATTAAGTGATGCAGCCACTCAGTGGCTTGTGACGAACTGTCGACCATCAAGTATACTGGAAGATGCCGGGCTTAAGAACATGGCTCGCATTTTTCTCTCAGTCGGAGCCATATTTGGTGAAAATGTGAGCATAGACTCTATAATGCCGAAACAATCTAATGTGGAAGGGAACATTTCGGAGCTATACGAATCACAGCGTCTCGAGGTGACTGAAGAACTAAGTAAAATCAAATGCAATGGCTACAGCATCACAACATATTTGTGGAAAGACAACTTTCTGCAGCGACCCTATTTGGCCATCACCATACATTATATCAAACAACTATCCATGGTTAGTCGACTACTTGCTGTATCTCCTGTTGAGAGTGGCTTCATTTCAGGTAAGCTTGTAATTCCAGATTTATTTTAAATTTAAGTAATAAATTTATTTTTGCTAGCTGGAAATGTCGAGGAGACGGTGGAAAAGTGTTTGCAACATTTTGATTGCAATATAGATATAGATGATCCAATTATTGTGACCGATGACGATGAAAACCTTAAGAACGCATTTGAAAACCGACAACATCTACAATGCATAAGTAGCTTGCTTAGCAACGCAATTGAAAAAGTTTTCCAAGATGTTTCCGAACTGCAGACACTGTTGGAAAAATGCATTAATCTAGCGCAAGATTATCGGGAGTCGAATGAAAATTTCGGTTTGCAAACTCATTTGTGTCCCTTGCATAGAAGTCAAATTTTACACTATCTAAAAACTGTTAAGGATAATTGCCATGAATTTTCGCATAGCCTACTTGAGAACATAGTTAATATCTTAACTAGTTTTGAGCAGACATCACAGGCTCTAGAAGAAGGCAACACACCCAATATACACTTAACGATTCCACATCTGCATAAGCTAAAAAAGCTTTGTGTAATTGATGCCGATGATCATGGTACAGTAAAGGCGTTGAAATCTGCATTTCAGTCACATTTAGATTTAATTACATCCAAGCATATTACCAAATATCATAAAATAGCCCTTTTTCTCTTCCCTCCCACTAAGAAACTGTTAGTTTTCGATGATGCCGAACGAAATGAGACTTTATCAGATTGTAAGATAATGATGCAGCAGTTTTATGTTGAAACTGATAATTCGCGGAAGAAGATAAAAATTGATATTGAATACTGTGCAGATGGTATTTTTTCAGACTTTATTGAACAATCAACCAGTGACAGCAAAATAGATATTATAAATCAAGAAATCAACGAATATCTAAGTAGAAAGATTACACTTTCCGAACAATTTAATGTTTTGGAATGGTGGAGAGCCAACAAAATACTGTTTCCTCTACTTTATCAAGTGAGCTGCAAAATACTGGGAACGCCTGCGAGTGTTGCACTCTCACAACGAGCTATTTTAAAAGCCCGCGCTCTCCTTTGCTCGAATCCAACTAAAATTCTATGCGACGAAACGATTAATGAAATAGTATTTTTGAACAATAATTTTTAATATTTTTTTATTTTTAAATTTCATTGTGATCCTTTTAGATGTATTTAATTTTAAATTTTGTACAGAAAAACAAATTAAGCTTATTTTAAAAATTGTTTAAAATATATATTTTTAATGTATATGCAATAAATTTATTTTTTTCACAAGAAAAAAACTATTATCATGCGAGTTTTAAATGACAGTTGGAAAACCAACATCTCAAATTCCGATTTAAATATTCACAAAGCGGCAAAGTGATGCCACTTGATTGAAGAAAAACATATCGAAACTATCGAGTGCTTGCGTCGAAAAGTACTCGAACTGCGTTTAGAAGTGTTGGTGCATATCCATATACGAGCGGTTCATTTTTGATATATATATGTATTTACACTTACACACACGCAATCTATACATTTGCCGAATATATGTATAATCGTTACTTCTATGTATATAAGTCACTACGTTACTATGATTTATTGATTAAACAATAGTAGAAATGACTATGACTGCAAATTCTGACATATTTAAAATATACATTTGTACATGTACATATATGAATATGTAAATACTTTCAACCAGAAATTAAATTCATTTTGACTACCCACCCATTCTCAGCCTACATGAAATTGTAGAGCCGGTTTCTAAAAACATTTACTGTTTGGGTGAACTTGAATTAAACATTGTAAATGTACATTTACATTCATTTGTGTGTAAAAACACATATGTATATGTATGTAGGTATTTATATGTATGCATGTAGTATTGTGAAGTTATTTTCACTCTATTAAATCTGCTTGAAGAAGTACTGCTTAATCATCATGCCAGATGTTCAGCTTGCTGGCAAATGATTTGCTATTTACTTGATTAAAACATAGTAGACAGCTACAAAAGTTTTAATTCATGCCACTTTTCTTGTGAAAACGTCATACATATATATACATATAGATTATGAGTGAGTATGTTCACATAACCTCAATTGAAACTTGTTTCTGTATTTTGGCTTCGGCATGCAGCAGTCAAAATGTTTGTATGTGTTAGTGTCTGTTTGTGTATGTTTAAGGAAGCCATCTGTGCGTCTCTTTCAGCATTTCCTGTATGTTCTCTTGCATTTCGGAGAATGCACTAGAAGCAGCTGTTAGTGTACTCGTGAAATTTGTAATGACGTTTAATGGAAAGCGACAAGCAACTTTTACCCTTGCCTAAGGCCATCGAAAACAACAACAACAACGAGCCGGTTTACCTAGGCTTCAATTTCACAGTGCGAATCACCACAACCCCTTAAATGGTCGGCTGAGCGCACAAATCTTATACACATACACACATACTCGCGTAGGCATACAAGCTGTGTATGTAGATATACATACATATATACTTATTTATACATATAAGGCGAGGTACAGGCCGGCACTTAGAAATGAAGTCATCTTTTTGCGTGTGTGCGTGTGTTGGCGTTACCCCCACCATCATTTGTGGTTTATTATGCTGCAGCATGAGTCATCGCTTAATCGATAAGCTTGGAGTGGAAAAAAGTGCATGCGCACTTAACTCCACGGGGGCCCTGCTAAAATTAGTTGCATGCAGTGCAGTGAAATGCGATGCAAGTACAGTCTGATGCAAGAGAAAAGTACTGATGGACTAGAGTGGAAAACATCAGCAGATGCACTCCCAGGCTATTAATAGAGCAGTGCAATCGCTCCGCTTTCTCTAGCCACGTCTACACTCTCCGTTCAGTGAACTTTCATGGCTGGAAAGACATCGAAGAGTAAAAAATGCGTTGAGTTTCATTTGTTGGCTGTCTACACTGACTATTCGCTGATTTTATTTGTTTTAACACAATTTTAGAGCCGACTCGATTTACTTGTGTTTCTTTTTTTTCTTTTAACAATAAAATACTTTAAGGTTGCGCCATAAATATTCAGTGAAATGAATTTTCTTGTTTTTTTTTTTTGTTCTTTTAAATGGGGTTCAACGTAAACATTGCTTTCGACGTATGCCACGCCCACCAATGACGCTTTACCCAATTGCTGCTTGGAATGGGAAGCATGTTTAGTACTCCTCAGCGCCTTCACCCTCGCCATCGCCAGAGTCCATGCCGACCTCCTCGTAATCCTTCTCCAGGGCAGCCAAATCCTCACGAGCTTCGGAGAACTCTCCCTCCTCCATACCCTCACCGACGTACCAGTGGACGAAGGCACGCTTGGCATACATCAAGTCGAACTTGTGATCCAGACGGGCCCAGGCCTCAGCGATGGCGGTGGTGTTGGACAACATGCACACGGCACGCTGTACCTTGGCCAAATCGCCACCGGGCACAACAGTAGGTGGCTGGTAGTTGATGCCCACCTTGAAACCAGTAGGACACCAGTCCACAAACTGGATGGTACGCTTGGTCTTGATGGTGGCAATAGCGGCATTCACATCCTTGGGCACAACATCACCACGGTACAACATGCAGCAGGCCATGTACTTGCCGTGACGAGGATCGCACTTAACCATCTGGTTGGCTGGCTCGAAGCAGGCGTTGGTGATCTCAGCAACGGACAACTGCTCGTGGTAGGCCTTCTCAGCAGAGATGACGGGAGCGTAGGTGACCAGTGGGAAGTGGATACGTGGGTAGGGCACCAAGTTGGTCTGGAATTCAGTCAGATCCACATTCAGAGCACCATCGAAACGCAGAGAGGCGGTGATTGAAGACACAATCTGGCCGATCAGACGATTCAGATTGGTGTATGTGGGACGCTCAATGTCCAAGTTACGGCGGCAGATATCGTAGATAGCCTCATTGTCGACCATGAAGGCACAGTCAGAGTGCTCCAGGGTTGTGTGCGTGGTCAGAATAGAGTTGTAGGGCTCAACGACGGCTGTCGACACTTGGGGTGCAGGGTAGATGGCGAACTCCAGCTTGGACTTCTTGCCATAATCTACAGACAGACGCTCCATCAACAGGGATGTGAAGCCAGAGCCAGTACCGCCACCGAAAGAGTGGAAGATGAGGAAACCTTGCAGACCAGTGCACTGATCGGCCAACTTGCGGATGCGGTCCAACACCAGATCAACGATCTCCTTGCCAATGGTGTAGTGGCCACGAGCGTAGTTGTTGGCGGCATCTTCCTTGCCAGTGATCAACTGCTCGGGATGGAACAGCTGGCGGTATGTACCAGTGCGCACCTCATCGACCACAGTTGGTTCCAGATCAACGAACACAGCACGGGGCACATGCTTGCCAGCGCCGGTCTCGCTGAAGAAGGTGTTGAACGAGTCATCACCACCACCTACGGTCTTATCAGAAGGCATCTGACCATCAGGCTGGATGCCGTGCTCAAGGCAGTACAACTCCCAGCAGGCATTACCAATCTGGACACCAGCCTGACCAACATGGATAGAGATACATTCACGCTGTAAAAGGAGAAAAATAAAAACGCGAAAATTTAATAATTTGCTCAGAGTTGCACGAAAAATCGATAAGTGACCGCGCCCAACGCTAAGAAAATGCCACGCTTGGGTTTCATATATGCAAGTATATGTAGAGAAGTGGAAGTGTGTTGATGCACAAGGGAGGTTTCCATTTGTGAAAGCCCGAAAACAGTCAACAAATTTAAAAATTAAATGGCGAGACTTAATTTGCATGACGTTTCCAGTTTTTTTATTTAAATTTTACGTGACGTCATCTTATTTTGCGAGAAAAATGTGAGGTCGCCATTTTGTATTTATCACACAATGAAAA
This sequence comes from Zaprionus kolodkinae, assembly GCA_018901885.1. Classification (NCBI taxonomy): domain Eukaryota; kingdom Metazoa; phylum Arthropoda; class Insecta; order Diptera; family Drosophilidae; genus Zaprionus; species Zaprionus kolodkinae. The sequence continues at coordinate 1,362,751 of JAEIFM010000498.1, forward strand.
TTTTTTTCACAAACTGAATTGTTTTTATGCTTGACTGAATTTTTTTTTACATGGAAAAATAGTTCAACTTACCATATTGATATATAGGTTTTTTTACACACAAGAAAAATTCACACTAATTCAGTGACGATAGGGTTTATCTCGGAGAGAATTTACGTTCGAATTGCCGGCTATGAGGCTTCACAAACGTATAATGAAAATCTTTGCACTGACTGCTATTTATAGTCTCGAAAATGAACTCGAATTTGGATGTGTTAGTGAGTACAAATTTCCGACATTTCAAAGTATCGGGTTCGAAACGATTCATCGATTACTTAAAAAAAATAATCACTGAAAAAGCGTTGCCACCCATGTGGCTTTTGTTTCAACTTAAGTTTACGGTTTTTATTTAATATTTACGCAGTGCGCAGGATAATATTTCGTTGCTCGTCAATAATTAGTTTCATTCCAGGTTGACGAATCCTTACAATAAACAATTCCTCACCGGATTGGCCAAATAAATATCATGTAGAAACAACACCAGGATTTGTTTACAAGTCATATAGAATTAAATTTTATTTTTTTAAGTTGTAACTGTCTAGTGTATTTTCAGTTAAAACAATTTTCTGCCATTTTTAAAACATATGTGTATTTTTATGGCGTACATTTTAGCTTATTTAACTGTAGATAACATTACCTTACATTTTTAAGTATTAACAGATTTTATTGCATGCTATTTTAAACATAACTCGTTACTAGTAATACACGTGATAAGTAACAGGTGAGAAAATATCACCAACATACACATACATCTGGCATAAATTCGTGCGCATTGCGCATACTGAGTCGCACATACGTGTTTATAATCTTTTTGCATTAAAAGTTGCATGTTGCAAACGAGTAAACTTCATGATGACATATTGGTTCAATAAAGCGATCTACAGCAACGCCGAGCGTCTGTTCTACGAATTAAAATGCGCGGATACCAGTGTGAGTTTGCTATACCATAAGTTGATACACTAAATAAAAGAGCGCGCAGAATAGCAATTGATTTCACAAGAAGTAGTAAAATACAAAGTTTATATTTTTGTTAATTCATATGTATGTATCTGTGTACATAAGTGCATGCATATATAGATATATATAGATATTCTTGTATTATGTAGATGCAAATTTGTGTTCACACAGGCAGCGAAAAGTTTACTTTGGTTTTTATCAGCCGGCAAACTCTTGTAGGTGGCTACTCTGTTCTAATCAGCTGCTTCTCAGAAAGCGTCCCTATTGTTAAATATTTTTATTTGTTTGAACAAAGCGTTCAATTTTTGAATCGATCTTATTATTAATGTTAACCGTTTTTTGTTGCTTTAGACTCTTGATCACTCAATTCCATTGACATTGCCAAACGGCAAAAAGAATAAAAAGCGCAAAGCGATGGCGGAGACCCCACAACAACAGTCAGACAACTTATTATACGTGAGTTATTTTTAAAATTCAGTAATCAATATATTTGAATGTGTTGTTTGATCAAAAAAAACTGTACATACATGAAAATTGTATTGTATTATATTGTAGCTAAATCCATTAACATTAGAGGCAACCTTCTTCTTGGACACATTGGAAAAAGTAAGCCGCCAAAGTCTGATTCAATTGGATCCTCACTTAACGCAGTTATTTGAGCGCATTGTTATTGGCATTGAAAAATATCTGGACAAGAATCCAACGTATATAGTACCAAATACAACGCAACAACAACTGGATACTAAGGAGCAACAGTCTACTGCAGGGGCAACTGTCAGCAAAGGTGTAACCTTTGTGCAACCCAAGGAGTTACTTAAAATAAAGCGCACATTTAATTGCTCCGATTGCACAAATCGAATTGTGGGCACAACAATAAATAAGGCAGTAATGCATTTAGTCGAACAACATCCAAACCCAAATCCCAATCCCAATCCTAATCAAAATAATAGTAATATCAATGGCCAGCGGACGACGAGAACAAAACAAGAAAGGAAGCTTGCTGAAGTGGAGGCGCGCTCAAAAATATCTCTACAACTGCCCAAAAGTAAGTAAATGGATTCGTTCTTCGATGTCTATTGAAGAAAACTGTTCTGCTCCGTTTCAGAGGCGAAAGCCTTAGTTCTTGGCGACATTACGAACATGTTCAAGGATAAATATCAAGTGGCGGATAAACTGAAAGTGATGCCAGAATACGACGCCATTGAGAAGGATTTGTGTAAATTAATTGCACCCGAATTTGCCAATAAGCCCGTGCGCATCTACAAATTCGGTTCACGAATTTCGGGTATAGGTAGTGCCTCCTCTGATTTAGATATATTCGTAGACATTGGTAAGTGGACTTATGAACAAACAAAGAACAGGATTAATTATAATGCAAACCGCAGACAACAAATTCAGCAAGTTCGAGCATCGAGCCTCTAAGCAGACAGTTGCCACTTTGCGGTTACTGAGCACACTCTTCAGTCAGAGCAACGAGTGGCGCATCATTAACGTAAGCAACCTTTCGAAAATGATTTTAGGAAAATGTATTAATAATTGTAATACTTAATAGGTAATTGAACAGGCGCGAGTACCCATTATAAAGATCTGTCATCTATCGTCGGGCATCGAATGTGACATATGCCTAAATAGTTTAGGCTTTTGTAATACTAACTTGCTTAAATATATATTCGAGGTGCAGCCATTAGGTGAGTTTGAATATCTACCACAAAGCAAATAATTGATTTAATTTAATTTACAATAGTACAATATATGTGTCTCTATGTAAAGACTTGGCTGGAGAGATGCAAACTATCGGAGCAAATAACTACTTACAGTATGGTCCTGATGATTATATACTTTTTGCAGCTAAAAGAATTGTTGCCATCAATTGAACTGCTCCAAAAAGATGACTCACAGTTAACCACACAATATGTTGGACGTTAGTCATACAATTTTATAAATATTTGTACTTCCCCTTAATATTATTCTTCTCTTACACAGCGTGGGTAGCAAATTTTGCCCAGAAATCGCTGGGTGAATTGGGATTTGAGCAGGTTGCGATTACTTTGGCTGTGATTAAGAAAAACGTGCGAGAATTTTTTCAATTTTATGCAACATTTAACTATGAACGTTTCATGGTATGTCCGTATTTTGCAAAGCAAAATATGCAAATCTTCCGTGCTGAGAAAGAGATGCCCAAAAGGTAAATAATAACACAAACATATTTACTATACTTATTTAAATGCATTCTGTTACAGGTATATTGATTACGCAAAGAAAAATCCAGAATCGGCGCTACAGCTTCGCAAACCTATGGTAGTGCAGGATCCTATTCAGCTGAATCACAACGTAACCAAGGCGGTTTCCAAGTATGGTTTGCAAGCCTTTGTTGAGTACTGCACACAAACTGCTGCTCTGCTTGCCGATTCGTCTTCAACGAACTGGCGACAGCCCAGTAATAAATCAGCTTGAATAAGATTCCCAGAAACTTAATGATAAGCAGAACAAATATGAATATTAAATATGTATGTTCACATATATGTATTTTGAAGCTCAAAGTTGAGTTAAACTTGTCCATCGAATTCTGAAAATTATCTTTGTTTGACCCTATCAACCCATTAAAAGAAAAGAATATATTTTTCTGTGCCAGTATTACCTTTATTTATTGGCTAAAAAATACGGGTAAATTATATATTTAAATAAAAACAAATTTGGTATCAATCGGTTATAAGTTAAATTAAATATGAGGGTTAATGGCACCCGGCACACACGTGGACGATAATTAATTAAAAGCTCAAAGACTTGGGCAAGAAATCAAAAGCCTTGTTCAGAAAATATATTGATAGGATAATAAATAATACTACCCCCAAAATAGTGATACGATTGTACCAATGTTGATTGCTTTCCTGCATCAGATTATAGATACGCATTGCTGCAGCTTCAGTTTCTTCAATGCTAGCATTATTGTCAATAACAAAGTGAGACTTTTCGCACTTTGTTTCCAAAGGCATTTGCGAATCGATGCGATTACGAGCCTCTGGTTCCGAAAGCTCATTGCGAGCTAACAGCCTTTGAATCTGCTTGTCCGAATCGCTAAAAAAAATTATTGAATGTTTAACATATATGTATAAATTAAAATATTAGTACATATCTGTACTTACCACGACACAGTTACAATTTTGTGTATAAAATCCATAAGGATACCGGTTTCGAACAAAAGTGGCAAGTCGAGCACGATCCATGAGTGACCTGCCATGAAATGTTTCAAGACTCGCCAAAAGATTGTCCGATGTATTGTGGGGTGGGTAATCTGATTAAGTTTTCCACGCATCTCCTTATTTTCGAAGATTAGTCTCCCAAGGACTGCTCGGTTTATTTCCTTGCTGGGCATCAAGACATCGTCGCCAAAAATAGAGCGAATTTTCTGCCAGCATGGTTGACCTGGTTCTACAACTGCGGGAGTGTCACGTATTATTAAACTATGCTTAGGTACGTTAATTGGGCTCAATTACAACATCCCCAAAAGTGACGAAAACATTACTTACTCTCCCTGGCAATTTTATCTGCATCAATTACTGGAATCCCTTGGCGTTCAAAGACTTTAGTTACTGTACTTTTACCAGTGGCGATCCCACCAGTTATTGCCACAATGAACATCTTAAGGTCAACGTTTATGGAATGTTTTTTTTTATTGTTTTGTATTTACTTCTGACAGTTTTTCAATGACATCGATTTTCAGAAGTCATACAGAGCTATCGATTCTGAGTGCCAATTAATCGATAGGCTTTTTTTTCTAAAATTGTTTTACAGCACTGAGTTGAAATATAGTTATCGTTGATCAACACATTTTTTCATGAACAGTCAGCCATCTTAAATTTTGTTTCTACATTTTCGTTCTCGTGCGTCGTTTTAGCGATTTGGTGAAATTTGCACGCGTTTGTTGTTGAAATACGTTTTAATTGTGAATTAACTTGAAAAGTTGTAAGCAACTTGCACAATATCTTACATCTGACAGCAGGAAACTAAAACAAAGCTAAGATGGTGGACAAAATTGAAATGAGCTTGGATGATATTATTAAGTCGACGCGCACACAGAAGAAAGCACAGGGTGGTCGTGGAGGCCCAGGTGGAGCTCGCCGGTCTGGTGGTCAACAACGCTTTGCAAGTGGAGGAGCTCGTCGTGGAGGTGGTCCAAGCGGTGGCTCACCAAGGAAACCGGCACCAGCTAGCGGCGCCGGTGGTGTACTCAAAGGTCGCCGCGGTGGCGGCAGTAGTGGTGGCGGTATACAGAAGCCTCGACTCGCACGGGTAATTGAAACGTAACGATTTGTCATGTAGAGGCAAATAGCAGCAAAATATCCATGCATATACGCATAAACAAAAGGACTGCCCATTTTGGAAACTCAACATTCTTTGCAAATTTCACGAAATATGATACAAAGATGTGAACATATCAAGTTACTTATCAGCTGTACATAAACACGGAAGTAAAATGGCCACCGTATACAAAATAAACGGTACTTGTTCCGTTAGTTGTGCCATGTGGACATAGGCATTACTGCTGCAAAATGGCGGTTGTCAGTGAGCAGATAATACATTTAAAAATCAATCTTAAACAAACAACAAAATACTAACGCATGTATAATTGTTTTGAGAATTGAACGACATCAGCAGAGCAAATCCAAAGCTACGTACGCTTCGTCGAAATCGAAACTCAGTTATATATATTTAGAAGTTTTACATCCCCGAATTTCATAAAGGATTTCGCGATTGTTGTTTTTTCCGAACTATTTTCCTTTGTATTCCTCGTTTATAACACGTTTAATATTTTTTTTGTGCTTGCCAAACCAGACAAAGAGTGGCAATCAATCAATCAATATACAATATACATACATACATATTTAGTGTTTTCTGCACTTCGATGGCGTCCTCTTGATATGGCTAGGATACAACAACTGCTGCTACTACATCTCCCACATATTTGATCAGAAACTTGTCCCCACGCGTTCCGATCGAATCAACCAACCAACCTTCTACATAATACTACCCCCCTTTAGGGCGATGTGAACAGCGCTTGGAAGCATGATATGTACGATGGTCCGAAGCGAAATGGCAGTGCAGGCAATAGCACGGGACCAACACGATTGATTGTTGGTAATTTGGACTATGGAGTATCAAATACAGACATCAAGGAGCTTTTCAATGATTTTGGACCGATGAAGAAGGCGGCCGTCCATTACGATCGTTCTGGTCGCTCATTGGGTAAATTATCCAACCACGTAGCATATGCTTAATATATATTAACAATCGAATGTTAATATCCAACAGGCACCGCAGATGTCATTTTTGAACGCCGGTCTGACGCTCTCAAAGCCATTAAACAATATCATGGTGTGCCCTTGGATGGTCGCCCCATGACTATACAGCTTGCTGTATCAGATGTTTCAGCGTTGACGCGACCAGTGGCTGCAGATGATGTGAAACGTCGCGTTGGTGGCGGACCAAGCCCACAATTCAAACGTGGAGGTACGCATAAATATAAAAATAATTATTTGAAGCATTAACTATTAATACGCAATTATTCTCTTTTAGGTGGACAAGCCGGTGGTGGACCACGACGCGGTAGTTTCCGACGTCCTGCTGGTGGAAAACCAGCAGGGGGTGCCGGAGGTGCTGGACAACGTCGTGAACGCAAGGCCCCTCCAACCGCTGAAGAACTGGACGCCGAATTGGATTCTTACATTAATGACATGAAAATTTAATTAGCTACATAAACAGATGAACTAAACCTAAGAATACAGAAATTGACTTATTGCGCGGTTCCAATAAATGGAACCAAAATATTTCAACGAACCGAACTTGTGCGAGAACAGCTTTTAGTCATAATTTCAATAACAAATTTTTACATAATCTTATTAAATTATAAACACACACACAATGCTGTTTGGGATTGCGCATTAAATGATTTATTGTTAAATGTAACAATGTGGCGCCCTATAGTTAATAAGTTGTCAAAAAATACAGATTTATGTATTTATTCATAATTTTAACTATATACTTTATTAAATAACAAATGACATGATTGTCACCGTAATTCATAATTCGGGTAATAAATTTTAGAGTTAAAACCGTCATCGTACATTTACCATATTATCATATATCTTTTAAAATGCCAATTATAGATGTATGATAATTTAATCAATGATCTTAAAGCTGTTAATCAAAATCTAACCGATGGATCTTGAACTAGTGAAAAGATTATAATACCGATCATTAATAAGTCGTGACGAAACAGAGTAATAAAATGAACAAATGACTACAAGACTATAAAACCTCGTTTCCTTGTGAACTGCTCACATGCAACTTAATTTTAAAAAAGAAACAATTTTTGTTATATTAATAGTTAAATTTATTTTTTGCAATAGTACGTGTGTAAATTGAAAATAATTTTGGACAAGTTTTACAGACCATTACAAATTTCATTTGGACACTTTAGTACAGATATACGATTTTTATTTTATTTAAAGTTATGTATAGGGTAAATATATTAGTTCTTCAGGGCGGAATCGCACGTTAGGGATGAACAAAGTGTGTTTTATACGTTTAGACTTAGTAGAACAAAACAAATACATTAAAGCCAAAGTAAATTAGAGAGTAGGAACTAAATCGCAATCATTTCTTTTTTAAACAATTTTATAACTTGAACATCTGCATTTTAGCCAATTTGCAATATGAATGAGAATTTATGGGCTAAATGCGTCTATATATTTATATTTAAGAAGCGATTTATATTTATAAATGTATATGTAATGGGCTTAGGGATGTCTTCATGTGGTGTGACTTTGTGTGTGTATACAATATGTTTGTGTGATTGTGAGTGTCATTAAATGCCCCATCCTCTTGCTACGCACTGTTCTTTACCAAAAGCCACCCGAAGAGTAGCCGCCGGGTGGAACACGTCCACGCGCCTCGTTTGACGCTTTGTTTCCATTGGCGGCGCTTTCTTTGGGCTGACTGGCGGACGCTGGTGGTTGCTGTACTTCTTTTTGGATAGAAACGTCATCACGTAGCTTCTCTACCACTTTATTTGCATCTGTGGAGCCCATGCAGGCATTTAGATTGGAAGAGTTTTGCTGATTGTACTTTGGACGCGGGGCATTCACAGCAACTTCCGGCTCTGAGAAGATGTTGGTGTGTCCACCGCCTGGTGGCTTCAGTACGCGGCTGGAGGGACGTGCGCTGGTGTTCAGACCAATTTTCAGTTCGGTGGAAGTCATTTTACTTGCTGGTAAGCTGTAAAAAAAAAACAGAAATTCATCAAAAACTCATTCAGGTTAAAACGATTTGGTCTTTCATATCGTTTTAATAATATGCTTTTATTATTGCAAGTACTAGTTTCCCCAATAATGCACGTTGGTTTATACTAATTTCGCAGTTAATGGAAATGGTCACGCCACTCACAAGGGTGGCCAACAATGAAGTGCAGACGGAGACGCGCGACTGTCGACTGCGAGCCAAGAGCAGAAATGGCAGAATGGAGAACCGAGCCAAACAGAATCTGAGTCAGACAACACATCAGAATGGGGAACATTTGTGCCAACAAATACCCTCACTCCCCACACATACACACACTACGCCACTGGAGAGTTGAACAGCCGACTGTTGTTCGTTCATACAAACACATACATACGTGATATATGTGTATGTGTGTACATAAATTGTTCTCTATTTTTGAGCGTCGTGTTCTTCTGCACTTTCCCGTTAACTATAATTGCAAGTCTGCCAGCCATACACTTTCTCGATTGTTGTTGCTCTTTGATATTGTCGTTTTTCTTTTTCTTTGCCGAAAACATAAATAATAGTTGCCACCAAAAAGAGCGTACTTTATAGAAGAAACAATACTTTCGCAGTGCTTGACTGAGTTTGAAACATCAGGAAGAAGGTCAGAAACGGGGGTAGTCTGCGACGATGACATCTGTGAGAAGTGTTGTAAAACAGAAAAGTAATGATGCGTCATGCTTTGTGGGAGGCGTATATCCCCATGAATGCCACCACAAACACACATACATTCACACACAATCGCAATTATGTTGAGGTATGTATGTACATACATATGCACGAGTGACTAAAACAAAGCAAGTGAACGACCGAGTAATGAAGAAATTCATATCTTTGTCTTCCATGTTGTTTTAGAAAAACAAAGATTTTTTAACCGCAATCACAAATCACAACTAAATGGGACACTCTTGCGATATAAAAATACATATGTACATATTATATTCATATCTACATACAATACCTGACTAATAATCTTTCTCTTTATTCGTTTTTGTATCGGTCAACGTCGGCTAGCCCTAGGCTGTTTACAGCTAACACACACTAATGCAATTATCTTCAACAGTTGCCGTCAGTGTTTGTGTGTGTGCACAAGTAAATTTTTAGAAATTATGAGTAATGAGCAATCTGGATAAAACTTGAAATCAAGGCAGGTAGCCCGCTTCCACGACTCTCCACACAAACGCTCTCTTTTTACGGGTTCCCATTATTATATCGAGACATTGCCTAATGGCAAATGGAACGATAAAATAAATAAATATGGCATATGGCAATAATACATTAAGGCAGACGACGATGACCATGGGTTGGCTGTGTGGTATGCATACAACAGATAACTCTCAGCAAATCAAGTTTAACCAGTGGCCCAACCAACCTATATTTATTTACCAAATGAACAATATTAGCGAAAAAAAAATGTATTACGGTGCCGTAAAAGTGACCCGCAACGGCGGCGTCACTTCCACACAACACAGCGCAAAAACAACTATATACACATGAGTATGTGTAATGTATGTATGAACGCGTACATGCATACATACATGTGTGAAAAGTTCGGTTCAAACTGCTTGTAGCTAGTTTTTAGCTAGCGCATGCGATTATTAAGTTCCAAGCATGCAGTCAGTTGCTCGGCTCGGTTGACTAAAAAAAGGCACAAATGAGCTAAATGCAAACATGGCTGGCTAGGCTACTAAACCAGCCGGTAGCCGAGGGCGCGGTTGCAGACGGAAAAGGTGGAGAGGGGGACTCATGTACCGGGAGAAAATGGAAAGATTCGTGTTATTTTTATGCTTCAGTGTATGTAGCACAAAATTGTATGGATGTGGATGTAGCAGCTGTGCTAAATACAAATTTTAAGCAGCTGCACTTCACACACACACACACACGCACAGGCAGACCGACAGACACACTTTATCCTCTGCCAAACCCTTCGACAAACAGCGCAAACAGATACACAGAGTATGGTTAGACTCAAAATTCCATGACACTAATACATGCATGTGAAAAGCGATGATTATTAAGTTTTCTACCGGAACGTTATTGATTGAGGAAAGCACACGTGCAACAAGTAAACAACGACTTATTGTTCATTCAAATAAATCTATAAGTTAGCATTACATTACATACCTTATTTATTTTCTGAGCAATATATGTCAAGATTTTTAGTTAAGAAGACTTAATGGAAATTTTTCACTGCGAAAAACGACGCCACCTTTGACAAAGAACGGTTTATTTAAAATGGACTACAGCAATGTGACCGTGAGCAATAAGTTCAAAAATGCAGAAATAAAATACCATAGTATTTTTCTAGATCTTGTAATACTGTTAATTCAATAAGATGTTAACATTAACATCTGAGTAACATAAGTAACTTATTAGGATAAATATAAATGGATAAAATTTATTTTTTAGTGTATGAGTAAAGTGGTCTGCACTCTGCAAGAAATAAGAAATTTAATTCCATATACTTTTCTCATATTAAAACAACAAATGAACGTTAATCTGTTTAAATAACTTTAAGCCTATTTATTAACATACAAATTTAGGCGTAGAGTATAATACAAAACAAATTCCGATTGATTTCTTTATGCCATTGTGAATATGTGATTTTTTTGATACGGTCACTCTCCTCTTAATTAAGCTTTTATTAGAACAGCTGATTTTTTTCGATAATAATCTTATTGGACATGGGAATACGACTGATTTTTTGTTATCTACTGTGCATCTCCTAGTTTTCCTTCCAAGGAAATAGAAATATTTCTTTACTTAGCAACTTCCACAATGTCAATTCCCAATTTACTTAGTTCCCCCAATGAGCAAACATGGAAAATACTAGCACATGTTTTTTGGTTCCAGATGTGCATGTTATCATTAGGCATTCTTGCTTATTGTTGGCGATAGATTCTCCATAAAACACAAACACGTTTCAACAGACCAAGTATACTTGTAATTAAATTTAAATTGATTCATTTATTGTATAAACGGATTTAATGCAGGTCATTTGAAGTTAAATTTTAACTTAAATCCTTGATGGGTACAGCATCTGAAATAACACAAGAATAACATTATGAGTATTATTTACAAAACTTCCTTTATGTTTACCACTTACAATGCGAATGCGGTGACCCATTGCATGACCGGGCAAATTCCTGTTGAAGCGAGCACGCACAGATCCAGTGTTGCCGTGGATGCGGGTAACCTTGCCCCAAACGGCACGGACACGGGTCTTGCGCTCCGGATGCTGGGGAACACACTTCTTGGTCTGCGCCTTGTAGACATACACGCAACGCTTTCCAACGTAGAACTCACCATGTTCCTTACGACGAGCACCTTCAATCTACAAATGTTTTTAAAAATAAGTTTCATCATCAACACGATTGCTTCATTACACTTACCTTAAGAATGGCATGGTTCTCGTGCTGGTTCCTCAAACCACGCTTGTAGCCGGTGAAAACAGCCTTGGCGAACAGACGACCATGACGTTTGTATTTCTTGGCAGCCACTTTGGTCTCGGTGGCAGCAGCCTTCTCAGCCTTTGGTGCCTTGGCGGGTTTTGGGGCTTTAGTTGCCTTTGCGGCTTTGGGCGCAGCGGCAGCGGTCTTAGCTGTGTCAGCCATATTTCACTGCAATTAATGAATACAAATAAGTTATATTTCACATTAGTTAACTTTTCATTTGTTTTGATTGTCAGTCTTGAGCTATCGCACTATTTTTAGCCGAAAACATCGTTAATTAAACACTTCCTATGGAAGAGTAATTTATTTGCTAACTTAATACACATATTAAACTATGCACTTTCACAAAAATTTCTTGATTTTCGTATTGTTTTCTTGTATATTTTTATAATTTTAAGAGCATAGCATAAATTTCCCGTGCGTACCGGAAATCTGTCAATTGGCGAAAGAGCGATTCGATGACAGTTCTGTCGGACAGAGCTGTATTCTCAGTGTTTCAACGATATATCGATATTGTTTTTCTGCGCAGTGTTGCAACAACACTTTATAAAATAATCGTTTGACTTGAGAACTAACTCAAAATAAAAATAAAAATATAAATGTACAATAACAATGTTATTTTTACAACAATTTAATTAAACAAATTACAAAATTTTCAAGCACATGTACCTATTTGGAACCATACACTTTCAAAAATTTTAGAAATAGCAGAAGTTGTCTACGTTCCCCAATCAGTTGCATAAAAGCTGTTCCAAACGATTTTCAAGCCGACTACGGCTACTGCTGCTGCACTTTTCTAAGTTTTGCTACTGACAACTAATGGGTCTCCTTGTGCAAGTTTTGAAATGGAACAAGCGTGGGCAACTGCTGCAGAGCTGTGATATAATTGCAAAACGTAACATTAAGAAGCAGGCTGTCAATTCACCTAAGTAAGTACTGCTTTCACATATAGATATTCATAGGGGTCATAGGATGGTGGCGCGGGGTCACAGAAACAAATGTCGCAGAAACGAAAACAAATGTTGCATAATGCGAATTCTATTTACTATTTGTTTATCACTTTCAGGCTTGCAGAAGTCGGCCGTCTGTTAGATGCCAAGGAAGGAAAATATGATACCGGACAGCTGTTTCTACACCGAATCTTTGGATATCGCGGAGTTGTACTTTTCCCGTGGACAGCGCGCGTTTATGATCGCGACTTGCACAATCCCGGCAGACAGAGAACGACAACAGCAGCAACCCCATGCACCAAAGAGGCTTCAACAGTTAGAGTTAAGGCAGGCAACACCACTTCAGCGACATCAGCGACGACCGCTCAGCATGACGCAGCAGCAACGAGCTATCAGGAAAATAGCACTGCAAGTGACTCGCAAAGTACCTCAAACATTGGTACTGCAAAGCCAGCAACTAGTACTACTGTAGATGCCAAAGATATTAAGGGCAAAAGACAAACTTTTTATCAAGTACTCATTGATAACAGGGATTGCCCACACATCGTGAGTTTTCTTAAATGTCGAAGATTGAAGTTGAAACCTAATGAAAATAATTTGTTCATTTAGCGAGCCCAGACCGAAGCCGTCACCTTCCTTGGCAATCAAGATTCAAATCGCAGCTTGTATGCAATTCCTGGACTGGATTATGTAGCTCACGATGACATTATGCCATATTGTTCAACGGATAAGCATCCTTTGCAACACGAACTGTTCGACAAGTTCTTAACGTACTCGGCGGATTCTGACCCACCATTTATAAGTCAGGAAACCCTTAAGGCGTGGCAGGAAAAGAATCATCCATGGCTTGACATGAGTGATGTGCACAAGGAAACTACTGAAAATGTGCGGATTACCGTTATACCGTTTTATATGGGCTGCCGCGAGACGCCAGCATCTTCGGTTTACTGGGTAAGTTATTTGCAGAATTCCAGGATATTCGATTTTTCATTGTTTTCTTTACAGTGGAGATACTGTATTCGGCTTGAAAATCTTGGTGAACTTAGCGTTCAACTACGTGAAAGGCATTGGCGCATCTTTTCCTTGTCTGGTACCTTGGAAACGGTGCGTGGACGAGGCGTTGTTGGCCAGGAGCCTATTCTGAGTCCTCGTTTACCAGCGTTTCAGTACAGCAGCCACGTGAGTCTACAAGCTCCAAGTGGACACATGTGGGGTACATTTCGTCTGGAACGTGAGGATGGTTATTCTTTCGATTGTAAGATACCACCATTTTCTCTGGAATCTAAACCAGACGAGGTACAGCCATCACCGACCGGGACTTCGATTAGCGATGAAAGCGAATAAGAATTTCTCTACACTACAGTTGTTATAAAGTCAACTTAGAACTAAAGTTATTTTGCCCATTCAGGAAGTACATGTGTTTAGGAAAATTTAATATTTAAAGATTAACAAGCAACTTTCAACTTAACAAAGTCTAACGTTTTTGCTCTCCAATTGGATTCTAAAGTCGAAAGGACGTCGATTGTCGTGAGTTTCGAAAAGGGTTTGTAATGCATCAAGTGCTGCCGTCTCCGTGGCCGTCTTTGTGTCCTCGCCGTATCCCTTTCCAAGCAACTGGCGATTAGCGTATATGCCCACATGGTAGGCAGCGAGCACAGTGTTTTTGCCACAATCCCCGAGCAGACGAGGCTCTGGTTCACCTAATTTACGCTGTGTACAAACATCGCATAGCAGCTGCAGTGGGTTCTCAGGCGTCCATAGCTCAAGCAAATCCTTTTGATTCAATTGAGTACAGATGAAATCCCGCACAAAGAGAAATGCACGCTCTACGCCGCTTGAATCCGCCAAAGCACCAATAACGGCTTGAAGAGTATTGGCAAGCGTTTCACTGCTGGGCGGATACTCTGCCGCAAATATTAGTTCTTTGGTGCCCAAATGGGAGGATACATGTGCTAACGATTCGGTACTTAACAAATACGAGGCAATCGCTTGCTGTCCTTGTGCAGGTACTTTGGGCAGGGAATGTTGCAAATATGCCTCAACGTAGGCTTTTGCAATGTGCGCACCCTTTTCCGCTAGCTTGCTGTTATCAGATGTGTGAATATCCTCTTCTACAATTCCCAGTTTTCGCTGGCGCTCCATTTCCTGGTGGGCATACGTGCGTTCTGTAAATGCAGTCTGCAGCAGGGGTATCTCAAATTCCTCATTCAAGCGCTTGCCAAAGGCGAACAACTCAGATCGATAATTCCATTCAACAAATCCTGAACGTGGTTCAGGTTTTTGTGGTCCTTGTTTTTTAGCGCGATGCGCAAGTTCACGTAACGTCGGCGATACCCAGCGTTTTATGTGCCGGTGCGTTTGTACTGCAAATAACTTCGATTATTATGTGAAACTTATTATTCTGTAACGACTTACCATTGTAAACTCTATTTATTGGCCTTGTGAGCGAAATAACATTGGTAATACTGCGTAATAAGGACATTTTTCCAATTAATTACAAATATATAATCAGAAAGAATACAGCAGCATATGAGGAACAGGGCTGTCACCTACTTTAAATTAAACAATCGATAAATTATATAGATATTTTATTATTGTATTAAAAAATCTATAAAAAATAAATACTCTTTTATTTTTGAAGTCATTTGATTTGTAAAATATTTTAAAGTTTTGAAAATAGTTTGTTTTTGTTCAAATATAAATTAATTATTTTATGTTATCGATAGTTAGTTTTGAATTAGATTGCAGCCCTATGTCTGACATTTTTCAAAGAGCTGGCCACCTTAACGACGCCATGTCTCCGTTTGCATGAAAATTTTTTGCTTGTAAAATACCTTGATAAAGATTATTAAACAAAGCAACATTATTTATTGCATAGATCGAAGTGTAGATCATAAGTGTAAATAAGTGAAAATGGCGCTGCAGACTTACGGCGATAAGCCAGTGGCGTTCCAACTGGAAGAAGGCGGAGAGTACTACTATGTGGGGTCGGAGGTGGGCAATTATATGCGGCACTTCCGTGGTATTCTCTATAAAAAGTATCCTGGGATGACAAGAATTGTTCTTTCTAATGAAGAACGAAAGCGGCTCGCTGACTCTGGCCTCAGCTCACATATATTGGCGAGCTCAGTGTCGCTTTTGCGAGCAGTGGAAGTCGATGACATTATGGCCGGCAATGATGAGAAGTACGCAGTATAAGACAAAATTCCTTTCTTTTGTGGTATTTTAATTAATTCATAATTTTCTATTTTAGATATCGTGCTGTTTCGGTTAATACCTCGGATACACCAGTCCCGCGTGAAAGCAAATCAAAAAAACAGCCACAGTATGTCCCGACGATGCCAAACTCGAGTCATCTGGATGCAGTACCTCAGGCCACTCCTATTAATCGTAATCGGGTGCACACAAAAAAGGTACGGACATTTCCCATGTGCTTTGACGACACAGATCCAACGGCGAGTCTGGAAAATGCTGCACAAAAGGAATGTCTTGTACCCATACGCTTGGATATGGAATTGGAGGGGCAAAAGCTTCGCGACACTTTCACATGGAATAAGAACGAGAGCATGATAACACCCGAACAGTTTGCCGAAGTTCTTTGCGATGATCTAGATTTGAATCCCCTGCCATTTGTTCCAGCCATTGCTCAGGCTATACGCCAGCAAATTGAAGCGTTTCCCAACGATCCGCCTATTCTAGAGGAAAGCTGCGACCAACGCGTTATAGTCAAACTTAACATTCACGTTGGCAATACGTCGCTTGTGGACCAGGTCGAATGGGATATGTCTGAAAAAAACAATAATCCCGAGGAATTTGCCATCAAACTGTGCGCCGAACTAGGTTTGGGCGGAGAATTTGTCACGGCGATTGCATACAGTATACGTGGACAGCTATCTTGGCATTGTCGTACCTATGCATTCAGTGAAGCCCCGCTGTCCACCATTGATGTACCCTTTCGAAATCCGAGCGATGCGGACGCTTGGGCACCATTCTTAGAGACGCTAACCGATGCCGAAATGGAGAAGAAAATACGCGATCAGGATCGAAATACTAGACGCATGCGACGTTTGGCCAACACAACAACAGGCTGGTAATCCAACTGGACTATTACTGTATTCTCAATATTCCTCAAAACATACAGCTTAAGCTGGGTAATAACTTGGGTATTCATGTGGAATAGTCCGATTTCTCGATAACCTAACAAGTTATTTTAAGTTAACATTTGGCTATTTGTATCAAATAACTTTTTGAGTTGGGAAAGTTGGGCAACGAATTATAATCATGAAACAATGGATACTCATTTTGTTAACAAGGTTCTCATAAATTGAGAACTAAGTTGAGTAAACCCAACATTTGTTGTTCAGCTTATCTAATAAAGATTATAAATGAATCAAATATCGGTATGATTTAAAAAATATATAATGTATTGAATAATTTATTACTATATTTCGAAAAATTTATAATCAATATTAGCAAATCATCAATATGTGTTGTATGTACAAACTGCATTCTTATCTCTCCGTTCCGCTCGGCAATATAAATATATAATAAATACATGTCTGTCTACTTTAAAGCAAAAATTGGAAATCTTGTATTTTTCTCTTACATAGATTCTTAACACTCTTATTCTTAACATTTTAAAATAAGTACTACTAACAATTAGCTTTCAACTGAATCTGGTTTGTCCTGATCTTGATCACCATCATAAAACTCATTCTTCGCATCAACTAGCTTATCCTCTTCTGCTTGAGACATGCGGACATCAGGGTCTGTCTCCTCCCTCATTCGCAATTCCTCTAGATCAACATCTGGAGGTGTTTGTACCATTTGTACGCTTGGGGAGTGCTGACACATTTTCAGATTCTCATAAACATGCTTGACAATAAGCTCCAAATACTGTTTTGAATTAGCATTATCCTGTCGTGAGTTTATGTCGGGATGTAACGTAAAGTCTGGAGCAAAGAAGTCATAGTACTCCGTAGCGGGTAAGTCGTTAGAAATTTCCTGATCCAATAGCAGGGAAGTTTCATGCGTCCAGCAGCGAGCCACATTACGCAATGTATAACCGCCTCCGCCCACTACCAATGTCGGTACATTGAGTTCCTTAACGAACTTGACACACTCCCCGTGGCCACGAGTACTAAGCGAGAAACAACCCAGACGGTCTCCTGCTAATGAGTCAGCGCCACATTGTAGAACAATTGCTGTAGGACGATAAAAGTCCATAATAGCGGATATGATGGGCTTGAAAACTTGAAAGTAGCTTTGATCATCAATGCCCTCTTTAAGCGGCACATTTACACTGTAATATCGGCCCGATTCCGCACCAATTTCATACATATCGCCTGTACCCGGAAAGAAGTAGTTGCCATATTTGTGGAAAGATGCTGTCATCACGCGATCTGTCAAATAGAATGCCTCCTGGACACCATCGCCATGATGTACATCAATGTCAATGTAAAGAACTCGTGGGTGGTATTTCAATAGCTCCAATATTCCAATGACAATATCGTTGACATAACAAAAACCCGACGCTTCGAACTTTTTGGCATGATGCAGGCCACCCGACCAATTAATGCATATGTCACTGTGGTTGTGATTAAGTTTTTGTGCGCCCTCAAGAGAGGCTCCCGTATACATTGCACAAAAGTCAAACAGACCATCAAAGACGGGACAATCCTCACCAACGCTAAAGTGTGCAAGATATTTTGTATATGCAACAGCTGCAAAATGAACATCAAACAATATTATTATTTTTTCAGAGACTTAAATAATATACATACAATTGCATTGAATGTTCTGTGGAGTAACCTGCTGAAGGTAAGCAATATATTCATCACTGTGAAAGCGTAGCATATCCTGTGCACTAGCTCTGTGGAGTGGTAAATATTAAGCATATATCTTAATTTTTGATTTAAACGTTTACTTACTTGTATGGTCTATAAATCTTCATTTTCTTGTGTAAGTCATAGTTCATAACCAGACTATGAGTTACGGCCAAACGCTGGGGCTTCATTGGATGTCCGGCACCATAGTGAAAATTGCCCACATCAGCGTTATAAAAATACGATACACGTCTTTCCGTCATCTTTACATTTGTTATAAAGTAAGCGCTGTCCAATACCACTCCAAAACAGGCAGTAAATGGAGTTTTGTATAGAGTATAACTACTAAAACACCAACAATAAACAAAAGTTGCCGTGTTGTGGTCAGCTCGTTTAGACCCAATACCATGCCGTCGTCCTCTAGGGAGATTACAACTTTGAATCTTAAACGTCTGTTTCCTCAAGACAAATGAAAGTTGTCTTTTGCTTGTACTATTTAAATTCCCAGTGTAGTTTACAGAAACCGCATAAACTAATATTAATATTCCGGCAGCCGGTGTGCCATCTTGCTTTTGTGTTGCTGAGTTTTAGTGATGATCTGCGAAAATAGCAATACGCAATCGATAAATACGATATCGATATTATTTTAAGGAATGCCGTTGTTTAATAAAACTAGAGTTATTCAAAAACACATTTTATTAATATCTTGTGTTTCTGGTGTTTTTAAATGCGCTTCCTTAAATTTAACTATCTCTATAAAATTTATATAGGAACCAAGTTCTTAAAATAAACCAATAAGTGTGTTTCTCCAATGTTTGTAGATACGGCAGGGCAACAGCTGCTTTTACGTTTACCTGTGAGTGGCACATACTCTTATCAAGCTCCTTCTTTAATTGATAAGCTTTGATGCGTCGCGTCGCGTCGAATATGCGAGTATAGATAATCAACAATAAATGTCATGGCACAGTAAAATGTAAAAACTGTGTCAAACAGTTGGCAAGGAAGCGCGGACAAAGCATTGCGCTCCAGTCGTGATAAATGTAAATAAAATTTGCTACAAATTACGAAACGCGAAATTGATTTTACAAAACCAGCGTATCGACTGTGAGAGCAATTTTCCTCAATGGCCAGCCAATAATAATATTTGAAAACTAACGTTCTGCTGCTGTTGTCGCTGTCGTTATTGCCACTTATTAGTTCAAGATGTTGACCCTCTATTACGTGAGCGCTACTTTTGTGCAGTCCTGGCGCATCCAAAGAGCTTGCAACAAAATTGCGGAGCAATTATCGCAATCATCGAGTATAGCATTCTATGCACTTCAGGCTGGAAACGACGATGGATTCGGTGAGTGTCAATCTCTTATTCCCCATTTTTAAGAGAAGCAACAACTAAACCGTTGTGTATGTACACCGGGGTGCAGATCCAACACTTGCCAGTTCTGAGCTGTGCGGTAATCGTAATGCGGCCAAGGTCACGGAAATATTGTGGTTGCATGGTAACCAACGCGGTTGTTGTCTTCGTCCGTTGCAAAGTGTGGAAATTACGCCATGGATAAGTTTTCCCCCGGCTCCCGGATTGCTGCCGTTCGCCTATGCATCCGACACCGCAACGCCCACAACCACACCAACAGAAGCAGAACCGCTCCCCAGGATAACTTTGTCGGCAGATGAGTCCAAACATTTGCAATTGCTGCTGGAAGCGCAAGTGGAACAACCAAGAGATGCCGGTACACCAAATGCCGCATCGGTGCGGGTAAGACTTTCGGCTTCTATTGAAAAATATTAGGGTGCCTCCAGGTATTGATGCACAGATTGTTTGCGCAAAAGAAACAATTCAAATTAATCTTTAAATATTATCAGTCAGTTTAGAAAACTCCATTTAACTTTTATCTTTTAGATTTGTTTTTTTTTTTTGATAAACAGAAATACTTGAAGAACCTTATATTGCTTAGTTATTTAGTATTTACGCGAAGTTTAGACTAGAGTCCAAATATACAAATGTGATCGAAAGATTTATATTAATACAACAAAATTAAAAAAAAAAAACAGTTTAATTAGTTTAGTATTTTGTACGAATTTTATGGAGCTTGATTTCAAACAACAATTTTCGGAGGTCAGACTAGGTTACATGAGCATCGAATTATCAATTCCATGACATTATATTCACGTGTTTGCCTAGGAAACTTGTCTTGCGTGTGATGACGTGATTTAGTTTCTTTTAGCTTGACGTTTGTAGTCGTCGGTACGTTGAATAGAAAGTCCGCGTTATATTTGTGCATTGTGTCTAACCTCAAGCTTTTTTTTACCTTTTGTTCTTCCATGTACAAACATACTACATGCATCCAACATCAATAATTGGAATACGGTAGCTGGAAGATTACGGTAAGCTTATAGCATGGAAAATAGATTCCCACTTGGCGGTTCTCATCGATACGGATGTTGAGCATTTCACCCAACTGTTGATAATGACATTTTTACAAAACAATTTATTTATAAATGATAGTTTGCCACTTATGAGGATTGAGTGTAAGCCCAGTAGCTGACTAGAATTGAAATTGTATTTGCATTTAATCTAATGATTGGTTCCGATTGTCTATTACAGCTGTGCAACGCGAAGGGCAACCACAACCCTTTGAACTGCTCGCCAATCATTTAAAACGTCAATCACGTACTGCTGCCGAAATGAATCCCGAGAGCTGGCAGAAACATTTGAAGGATCTACGCGGTCTTAGCGTGCTAGCCCGCCAGGCTACCGAATTCGAACATGAAAAGAAACGCGCAGAGGGAAAGTCGAGTGGTCTCAAACACGACCTTATGCCTCATCCACAGCAGCGTCAGGTGGAGCAGACGCAAAGTAAGGCGGTAGCAGTTGTGGAACCCACAACCAAAGCCACATCCCCTGCACGATCTTCTCAAGTTGCAACTGAGAGTGTCTTGACTAAGCCTAGTGAACTAGAAAAGATTGCAGCCTCTAAAGTTGCGGCGCGTCAGCAGGAGCCAACTGCTGTCACACCAAGTAAGACTCAAGCCACGGCAGGTCAGACTCAAGCCACGACGGTTAAGACTCCAAGCACGCCAAGTAAGGCTCAGGCAACGCCAGTTAAGGCTCAACCTGTGCAAGTGATGGTTCAGGCTACGCCAGTGAAGCCACAACCCACACCAGTTAAAACCCAGGCCACTCCAGTTAAAACTCCTCCCGATACATTTGCGGCTTCTATTTCGGTCCCAGTAACAGCGGCAGCAAAAACACCGTCGCCCAGCAAAACCTTTGTGGCTGTAAAGCCAACCTCACCGCCGCCTGCCGCATCATCCAGTCGACCGCGTCCCGTTCTACGCCGCAACAAGGATAGCTTGGGCGAAAGTAAACCTTTGAACGTGATGGTCTATTCGGATAGTGCAACAGCAAGAGAGTCGACGATTTGTACTCTGCGTCAGCTTCTCGAACCGGATGTATACACCATTTACCCACTTACGCCACAGCAGGCGGCACAGAAGTATTGGATTGAACAGACTGCTCTGTTGGTAGTCTGTGGCTCTGTTGCACCTGCGATTGGTCAGATATTAGTAGATTACTTTCTGCATGGTGGCAAAGTCTTGGGTCTTTGCTCGGATATATTGCACTTTATACTACCCAATTATCGCACGGCTGAGGTAAAGTTGCCCGCCCATGGCTTACGTAATTTTTACTTAAACTAACTCCTGATTTTTCTCCAGGTGCGCGAGCACGAATTAGTACAGTTTTCCTACGACAAGTGGCAAAGGGTCAAGATGATGCATCATATTTTTTGCTATCAACCTTCACCTGTCAAGAAGAACTTCTCCACCGATAGC
Organism: Zaprionus kolodkinae; assembly: GCA_018901885.1. Classification (NCBI taxonomy): domain Eukaryota; kingdom Metazoa; phylum Arthropoda; class Insecta; order Diptera; family Drosophilidae; genus Zaprionus; species Zaprionus kolodkinae. The sequence continues at coordinate 1,385,125 of JAEIFM010000498.1, forward strand.
GAGGAATCAACCGGGCCAACTCACTCCCGAAAACCGTAAGTCATGGCAAATCCTAACACAGCCACACAGAAACAGATGTTTATATCCACCGATACAAACTTAAAGAGCATCCCAAATTCCACTTTAGAAAGAAACCTATACATATTTGTATAATACATACTAACCAATTAGATTTTCATTTTATTAATATGACCTAAAGCAGATTAAACGATGTAGTTTTGATATTTTACAATTTCACGGAAGAGTTAGTTTCGAAAGTGGAACTTGGACTTTTGTAAAGCTGAAAACATCTTTCTACATCTTTATTCTTACTAAAACGATTTCTAAAGAAAATATTTATCTGAACTATTCAAAAATTCTTAAAGCTGAAGTTTATTAAATTTAATGCATGTTTCAGCTTCCAAGCAAGAAGCATTTTAATTTCGCTGTCCCTTAAAAAGATACTAAGAAATTTTCAAAGAACTTTCTATTGAAAATGGTTATCTTTATGTACTTTAAACTATCGATATATTAAATAACAACTTCTTACTAATTCCAATCTCGTTTATGTTCTTTAACGTTCCATGCTCAAATTGGCCTTATTTATGTAATTTCAATGATATATCTCGTGTGGATATGTGTACTGTATTGTTTTCGTAAATCTATTTACATTCTCTCCTATGAAAAATGTCTAATGAACTGTCAATATATTGCACTATATGTTTTGTGATATCTTGCACAACAAATTTTCTGAGCCCATTTCATTTTACTTTTGCTTTTATTTCTTAATACAAATGCGGTATAAATTAAATAATATAAATGAACAATGTTAACTTATTTCCCGCACGTTTTTATTATTTATTTAATTTTTTCTTCTGGAGCTCACGTTCATGTGTGATCCTTTTATTGCTCTTTGTGCGTGACTGTGTTTGTATGTGTGTTTTCCTCCGTACTACTATCCTACCCAACATAAACAAAAAATAACAACATAAACAAAAAAAAAAAAAAAAAAAAACAAAACGAACGCCGCTTAGAGCTCTAGTATGTCCAAGGTCCATGGAACTGAACGATCTGACCGGTCAGTCCCACAAGCTGGAGGTGAAGGTGCTCGGCACAGAGGAGACCTGGAATACGCCCAGTCTAATGCTGGCCAATAGTTTGCAGAGTGGCGGAAAGGCTGTCTTCTCCCAGGTAACCCAAATTTATTAAAAATCATTTGCCAATTATTAAGAACTTTCTATTTTGTAGGTTCATCTTGAGACAAGTCCCAGTGAGTTTGAGTTTGATGAAACTAAGTTTGCCATTTTAAAGCAGAACGAGTCCACGCGTCTTGAGATCTTTACGGATCTGTTGCGCAAGTACTTGTGTGTGCAGGTGCGGGGAACTGAGGAAGCCTTAACCACAGCCGGAGTGGTCTTCAAGCACGCCTATTTCCTTGGGCGTCATGAAGTAAGTATATACAGAGATGCTGCACTACTTGAAACAGTTCCGAAATAATTTACTTCTTATATTCGTTTTTACAGTCCAAGTTCGAGTTGCTCGAGAAGTTGCGTCCTCGCTGCAGCGGTACAGATGATGTTATTGTAACGCCCAAGCTGACGCTTAAGTTCTGCGGCAAAGATGATAAGATGCCTGCAGCGAACACCAATGTGTTGCCAATTTTGATACATTCCTGTCCAGATGATTTCTCCACTGTTGACTACTTCGATGTAGGAGGAAATCTTTGTATAACTATGCAGGCTGTATAAGATCTTATTTTTGTCGTCCTTTCAGCACCTTAAAACGGAACATATTGGGCGCTTGGTTATCTACGCACCCGTTGTGAGCAGCTCAATGCATGTGATCAACAATCTGGAGCTGGTGCATGGCATTGCTGTGCTGCCCAAGCAGCAGACAGCGGGTGTGGGTCGTAGTTGTAACCAGGTAAATACGTGCTTTTCCACATATGTATGATGTTTCGGCAATCCATTAAATATCTGTCTTTTGTTTCGATAGTGGCTTAGTCCCCTAGGGTGCGCGATGTTCTCCACACAACTACACATTGCCATGGACTCGCCCCTGGGCTCCCGACTGCCCCTTTTGCAGCATATTATAGGAGCTGCCATTGTCAATACTTTGCGAAACCATGAGCTATATAGGGTAAGTGAGCCATTAAATTTGAAACTGTTACTGATGTTTGGGAATAATTTTGTCAATTTGAATAAAATAATTTTTGCTTTTATTGATAGTTTATTTTGACAATTTCTCATATTTTGTTCTTGCATTAACCTCCATATTCTTTTGTTTTACAATATCCAATTCGTATATATTTTTGTTTATCTATAGATACATTACATATATCGAGCTTTGCTTACACATAATTAACAATTTTAAAATTGCTCACCTGATTTACGTTTACATTAAGATTTGCCACAGTGCTTGCTTTTCATTTGTTTATATATATATTTTGTAATTTGTAATTTCTATTAACCTAAACTAAGCAATTCTTCTCTGCCCCCCAAACTTCCCTACCTGTTCGCCGACATATATGCCTGTCTGTTGCACTGTAACATTTAAACTTTGTCTTTTCTACTTCCTTTTAATTTAACACATTTCTCATTTCAATACATAATTAAAATTAAAATATATTTTACAATGCGTTTGTTGAAAATTGCTAGAATTCGGATAAATGTATAGTTTTCTTTGTGTTTAAATATTTACAGTTTTTTTTTTGCACTTTTGAACTTTGCTTTGAGTGTCGTAAAATTGCCGTATATGGACTAAATACACCTTCATATGCTAATGGATTGAGGAAGTGAGCTTTGCTCTCTGCCGCTCTTTTCACATTTGACCTTTCGCACGCACACTGATTTACAGTTACACTACAGAGTTACATGTGTGTGGTTGTGTACCTTACATTTACATACATACATTCAACGTGGAATTGTGCTAGTAAGAAACTGTGCCTGCATATGTACGCGTGTGTATGAGTATGTTGTGCATATGCTGAATAAATTGTGCTCAGAACACAGATTCCGCAGAGCGGGATAGATTAACAGGATGCGAGGGACTGCGAGCCAAACGCTTTTTAGGCAAATGCTCCAGAAGTGAGAGTAGGCGTGCGAAGTCTGGTCGATGTTCCTTCTCATATGTCCAGCAGAGCATAAGTAGATCTTTAACATCACGACCAGATTGTAGATTAGCCAACGATTGCTTCATGCCGCGTCCCACCTGCCATATGATGGACTCCGCTGGCTGATCCTTAAATGTGAATTCGCCGCAAATGAGCTCATACCACACGGTGCCAAAGGAGTAGACATCCGAATACGAGGTGAACTCCAGACACTCGTCGCGCGGCTTCCGCGGCTGTAGAGCACGTATCAATTCCGGGGCCAGATAGCACAGCCAATTTTGCGGTACTCCCAAGCCCATATCACAGTACAGCAGTTTTGTGGAGCTGAATAGGCCAAAGTCCGTGATAATCACCTTGCCGTTCTCAATGAAAATGTTCTTCGTGCGCAGATCCTTGTGTATGATATCCCTTGCATGCAGATAACCCATTCCCTGTGCAATCTGTTGTGCAATCAGCAGCGTTCGATTCATGGCAAACTTCTCTCGACGCTGATGGATGTACGTGTACAAGGTGTTGCCCTTGCACAGGGATGTGACTATCGCCAAATACGGTGGATTCATGCATGCGCCCATGAATAGCACAAGATTCTCATGACGCGTCTTCTTGAAGTTAGCCACCTCGTTGCGAAATGACTCCAACATCTGCTCGTCCTTCAGATAGTCCTCGTTTAATAGCTTCACAGCCACATCACCGTGCCAAAGGGCGCGATGCACAGTGCCAAACCGACCCTGACCGATGCGTTCAAGTAAATGCAGATCCCCATAAGGTATATCCCATTCCTTCAATGATATAGAGTTCTGTCGCCATTGCCCCGAATCGCCATCTTCTGTAGAATCCAAGCGTACGGGCGTGCGATCCGAATCAGTGCTGGCACTGCCCGATAACGAGACTGTCTTATCACTATCATTAGACTTGTGTGTGTCCGTATATTCGCTTGTAAATGGGATCCGTTTGTCCACCCCGGCGTTGCTTAGCTTACGCGGAAAGAAGCTTCCACTGTTCACCAGGCTGGCGGTGTAAGTAGCGCCACTGCTGCAACTGCTGCTGCTCGTCACATTGGACACTTGCGAGACCATCGAGTGCGTTGACACTTGACTGCCCGTCAGTGAGGCATGAAGTTGACCATTTGAGTTGCTATTGCTAGTGTTGTTGTTGCTGTTTCCGCTGCTGCTGTTGGAGCTGCTATTGCTGCTGTGGCAATTGTTGTTGCCATTGGTCAGTGACTCCGATGACGTTTCATTGGATATAAGCGTACGGGCAGCACTGTTGCTCGCATTGCTATTGCAGGTGATGGTTACGTTTGGGAAGTTAAATTGACTCTGCTGATGATGATGACCTACAGCTACTCCTACTCCTCCTCCTCCTCCTCCTCCGACAATCGACTTTGGCTGGCAGGCAGTGGGTGTAGCCAATTGCACCTGCTGCATTTGGTGCTGTTGCTGCTGCTGATGAAACAATGCTGGACTACTGGGTGTTGAACTGGTGCAGCTAGAGCTTGGTGAGCTACTGTCGCCATGTTGAAGCTGCTGCTGTTGCAGCTGTGGCTTGCCCAATGTGTTCTTTTTCGGCACCGGGGATGCTTTGCTACCACTGTGATGCGACAGATCCCATCTGCCGCCCACCTGAGTCTGGCGAAATTCGTGCACATATTCCGGCGGAAGGCCACATGATGGCGGCACATGGGGGGCACAGGCTTTATGGCAAATATATTTACAGTCAGTGCAGCGGAACCCCTGAAGCATCTGTTTCTGGCACAGCTTACAGGTGGACATGAAGCCAATCCATTTACTGAAGCGATGCTTTATGGTGTGTCCCATGCCCACATGAGCTACGCCTGGTGAGGGTGGTACCAGTAACACATTGGAGCTGCTGTTGCTGCCAGTATCCACAAAAATGTCCGAACTGCTTGCGGAACTGTGGCTATCTGGACTAGGATCTGTGGGAAGGCGGCTTCGTGGAGGTCGGGGTGGTTGCTGTTCTGTTCCTGATATCTCTGAAGCGCTACTGTTGTGCATAAGCAGTGTTTGATGCTTCTTGGCGGGCGGTGGCGTTCCCGCCACTGTTGAGGTGCTACTGCGACTGCGCTGCGGAGTGCCGCTAGCAGAGGCCGTGCCTGAAGCGGGTGTGAAGGGTGAGTTCGGTGGCGACGGTGTCAATGTTAAGGTCAACTGTGACTCTGTTAGCTGTTGTTGTTGCTGTTGTTCACTGCGGGAGCTCGACGAGGAATTGCCACCAACTTGACTTTTTGACTTGTTATTGCTATGCTGATGCTGATGCTGATGTGGGTGCTGTCTATGATGGGGACGCGGCGAGGAGTTACTCAATCCGGCGCCTATGTTGCCAACGCTGCCGCGATGTACATGATGTGGTTGCGGCGGTGGTCGGTCCCACGAGTCCCAGTGCCATTGCTCCGGATCAGTTGGAGCGCCACTTGTCTCCACAGTTTCCATGCATTTGCGTAAGTTATGCATTGCCTTGGTTAGACGACGCACCTCCTCATCAAGCTGATTGCTGGTAGGACTTTGGGCGAGCATTTGTTTCAGTTCTTCGTCGCTTAGTTGCAGGATTTGCTCGAGAGTTGTCAGTCGCGCTAGGCACACGTTCAACGACTCTGAACTTAGACCAACTACGCGCAACCATTGACGCAGCTCGTTCCCTGTCGCCTGATGATGGGGCAACAGACCGTTGGCAGGTATACGTTCATTGAGCCGTGTTTTGGTTAAGAGCAGCTCGGAAAAGTAGCGGACCAGCTTTGACTCTAGGCAGCGTATCTCCTGTTGCGTCAGCGTCGCGCTAGTTGCACACTGAGTTCGCAAGCCTTCTAGATGGTTAGCCGAGAGGTCAATCATATCCTGTATAATGATTAGATTGCTTTCACTCGCAGTCGTTGTCGTTGTATTGTTGTTGCTGCTGCTGTTGCTGTTGTTGCTGTCTGGCGACGCAGTCAGCTGGGCGGCGGCGCTGCTGCTCATTTTGTTGTGGCCCGCCCGCCCCTGACTGCAGCACAAACCGATTGATTTTTTCAGACGCACTTACAATGTGTTTGTTGTTGTTCCCACCACATTAGCACACATTCTGTTCGCTTAATACAGCTTCTTGTTATACAATGAACGAATACACGAAAAGTCCTACTGAAACTGGACTCCAATAGGGTTTCTATTATACGAAAAACACGATGTTCCAATAGTTTTTTTTTCTTTGGGGCAGACACAACGGGATCTGTGTTGTTGCTGCACGCACGAAATTTCTCTACACCCAAGTAGTAGAGCAGCACAACTATCGACGATGACATCGATAATTTGCAACTCAATCGATTACATTTTGTTTTTATTTATCGCATTTTGTTTTAATGCTATTTTATTTTACCTCCTTTTTTTCCTCTATTATTATTTAAAAACCCAACAGAAAAACTAAACAAAATAAAATTCCATAAAATTATTGCTAGTTAACCAGGGCCAATATTAAGAAATAGGTAAAATTCAACAACCGAAATGTATGTCATTTAAAGTGTCGTGTCGTGTTAATATTTGTTTAAGTTTAAGTGCAATAAATGCAAGAAGCAATATGACGTATTTTAAAATAAGGCTATCGCTTAGAAAGAAGTCAGATATTAAGTTATAAAAATACTATCCATTATTCAAAATAAGGTTTATAGTCTAAGGGTGACCATAACTTTTGGAAATACTAAAGACTTCAATATCCCTTTATTTATGACTTTTTTCAGGTACTTGATATTGCTATAAAATGGCCAAATGATATTATTGCCAATGGAAATAATAAGATTGGCGGCCTTGTCGTTAATACCACTTTGCTAGGTTCACAGGCAATTGTAAACATTGGATGCGGTATTAATCTAAACAATTCAAAGCCTACAGTTTGTATTAACGATATGATAAAGGAGTATAATGCGCGAATGACTGGTGCTAAAATACCATTACTTGCTTATGAGAAATTTGTTGCAATGGTTTTTAATGAGATTGAAAGAATTATGGCAGAAGTACAAAATGGAAACTTTGATAATTTCTTTTCCCTTTATTACGAACTTTGGCTACATGGGTAAATATATATACAAAATAAAATAAGCAGTTTGGATTTACCAATAGACAAATTTCTTGATTTATGTGAATATAAATTTCAGTGAGCAAAGGGTCAAAATATGTCTGCAAAATACTGAAGAAAAGGATGCTTCTATTATTGGAATTGACGACTACGGTTTCCTAAAAGTGAAACTGCTTGATGGAACAATTGAGACCGTTCAACCTGATGGTAACAGTTTTGACATGTTGAAAGGATTAATAGTACCTAAATACAATTAGATAATTAAAAAAAAGTCCTTATAAACATAACACAAACCTATTTACTTCTTAATGTATTTATGTACACATCATACATAATCTAAATGTCAGTTTGTATTTTTAGGCGCATTTAGATACAATTATTATCAATTATAAAAATATACATATTACCATGACTATTTACAAATTGTTCACTGAAAGTGAAGAGCAAGTGGATGCTTCTTAGATACAACTTAATAGATTGGATACTTTTATTTATATACACTGCCAACATTACAACATACAACATAATCCTGAAATTCAAAAAAATCTGTATCCAACTAATGTTTTCAAATATGTATGTCTTCAAGTTTGGAATAACACGTACCGTTCCCTATTATATACCAAAGTTAATAATACCTTTCCAAATATATATTTATGTGTTTACAAAAATGAAGTTTAATAAAATCTTACAAATCCAAATAGTCGATGAATCTGAGTTCAATTGATGGTTTCCATTTTTTTAGTATTTTTACCATAGTGCCGATAGTTTAGTGCATTTCGGTCACACTGATGTTGCGAAAGAGTGCCCATTTTCGGTTTTATATACGCAAAGTTTTCCCTGCAGTGCACAAGAATATCGGAACTGGATTTATATAAGCACTGTGGATAAAAACGATTTGAAATAGTAAAATATGGCGCAACGTAATCACCGAGTAGATCGTTTTGCGCAAATGAGCAAGCAGGAGGAGATAATAGCAAAAAAACGGCAGGAGATACTCGAGAAGCAGCGTACAGCACAGCTTGCAAAGGCTGTGGCCGCTGCCCAAACTTTGGCAGCCCAATTGAAAACCATAGAGAGTTCGGCGGCGGTGCCGACTCCAACGTCTACTGCAGCAGATCAAGATTGTGAAGAGCAGGAAGCAGATGTGCAATCACAGCTGTCGCCTACTACTGCGACGTTGACAGCGACGCCGTCAACGGATGAGGGGAACGCGGTGGAAATCGAAAACGGGGATGTATCGACTGGTAAAGTAAGGGCCGATGACGGCACGCCCAAGACGCTAAACAGCTTTACTGGGAAAACGGGAAAGATTACATTTAGCTTAAAACGGCAACAATTACCTCAACCCAATGTTGAGCAACCCCCACCCAAAGTGAAAAACACATTTTGCAACGACGGTTCCTTTTTGGAAAACTTTAAAAAAATACTCGAAAAGCATGAACAACCAAAGCCACCAATTATTGTGGCACCAACCGTAGTACCTAGGTAAGCAGCAGTTTTTGAGTGCATGTACTGAGTGTAACCACTTTCTAAATACTTTATTAACACAGCTCCGAAGAGAACAATTCTGGGGACTCGAACGGCATCGAAAACAACAGTCCTCAACATAACGTAGAGTTGGCTGTAAGTACAATTGCAACGAGTGCAGCTGCTGCTGCGATAGCCACTTCTATGGCTGGCAGCATGACCGTGAGTAGTGCAGGCCCCAATCCCTTGACTTACAGTATACCCGGTGCGGTGACGAGTATGCCCCAGGCTGTTCAACCACCGCCACCACCACCTTTTGCATTTAACACAACGCTCTTGGCGCAGGGGCCACCACAAATGCAGATGCCGGCCTTTTTCCATGGCCATCATCACCTTCCCATGCAGATTCATCCCTCTGCAGTAGCACCACCACCGCCGCCACCACCGCCACAGTTGCCTATTGCGTTAGCCAATTTAACACCGATTTATATGCAATTGGGACCAACACAGTTGCCATCAGAGGCAGCGATGCATCAACTGAACGCTATACAACCACCAAAGGAATTTGATTTGAATGCGATTCCGAAACCGCAGATTAATCTGGAGGCCATACAAATACCTAGTGTATCTCAGAGTGAACAGCTTGGATTGCTACCAGAGAATGTAACGGTCAATCCACCGCCTCCGCCTCCCCCGCCAATGCCTATGCCCTTGCCAGAGGAGCAAGCAGTTCAGCAACAGCAACAACAACAGCAACAATTACAACAGCAGCAGCAACAGCAGCAATTGCAGGAGCAACAGATTCAGCAAATGCAACACTTGACGCCTCCTCCACAAGGTGTGTATGGTACTTTTTATCCATTTTGTGTTTGTTCTGTTTTGTCACAAAATAAAACCCTGCCATAAATCCCTTAACCTGTCCCTGCCAATATTTAAAATCCTAGTCCCACCTCCTCTTCCCCAACTCCAAATTCCCAATAATTTCTCATTTTATATTTATCTATTATATATTACAAATCGTTGTGCACGATTTTAAAGCAATTTATGTAGTTTTTTCAGAAACGTGCATACAATTGCCAACGTGCATAGAAAACCTAATCGCACTGGTCGCCGAAAATGGTGAAGATTACGAAGATAAAATACGTTTGCATAGAAGCGAATTGCATCCGGCCTTGTGGTAAATCAGCTGCACATAATCATGCGCAGGGCACTATTTTTTAAATGTAGAAACTGTGTAGATTAGATCGAAAACGTTATACAGCATAGAATTTTAGCTGCAAATTGAATTTATCTTAAAATTTTCCCCATTTGAAACAAAATGATTTCTCTGCTCCTGTAAATTGTGTTCAATTCCGAAAAAGAACTCTATTTGATAATGAATATCAATTTATTGCAGCTTAGTGATGGGAATAATCAAGTAAAAACAATTTGCAATAGACCATAAACAAAGTATTGTACTTTGTCGCGTTTCTCTATATGCATTTATTTGGACAAACTGACAACGGACATATATACAAAATAAATCATTGGAAATACAATGCATCCTCCATAGGTCGAACATGAATCTCCTATTTTGGTTAACTTTCTTGCCATAATGCGATTTAGTTTTGATTTTTTCTTAAGTTTTATGTACAATAAAAATTGCATCTCGTGCGTGCATTGTAGAAAACGAACGCAGAATAAAATAAAGTATTATTCCGATTGCGAAAAACATTTCAATAATAAGAACTCGGGATAGTTGTTGATTAGCTTGATCTTTAAGGGAACGCGCATCGCACACAAGTTACACACACAGACACAAACTCATACACCGTTTTAACGTTTCTTGCCGTCGCCTTTCCACTGGAGGAGTAAGCCGAAGGATTGCTAAAATGTACACTACTAAATGGGCATCAAAACAAATCCAGTTACTCATATAATGTCTTTGTATTAGCCAAGCAATTGGGCATTTTTCATTGTACGTTTCACTTCTTCTTTAAAATTTTAACATAGGTTTCTTTATGATAAGAACTGCGAACAATACCGAAATTATCGCGGGCAACTACTCGACTATGGACGACAGCGCGCTGAGCGTAAACGGGAACAACAACAACAGAAGCAAGAACAGCAGCAGCAGCGGGAGCAGCTGAACAAAGTGCAGCAATTGCCGCAACAACAACAACAACAACAGCATGAGGATCAAAACAGCAACTCGGCAGCGGATAAGTATGATCCTGAATCGGCGATAAGTGCCGATTTTGATTCAGATGATGAGTATATGCGCGGCATGATGGATCGCAATCGAGACAACATCAAGCGACGCATCGAATGCCGCAACGAGCTGAGCGACGAGGAGCGTCGGGAGCGGGAAGAGGAGGCAGCTATGGGAGGTACTGCAGAAGTAGACGATCTTGATCAGGATGATAGAGAATCAATGCGCCAACGTCGCAAGCGTGATCGCAAAAGTCGTTGGGGCGAAAAAGAACAACTGCCCAGCAGCTCAAGTGAGTAAATTTACGCATGTAGAGGATATGTTCATTAACTTTTGATTCTTTATAGACACGCCCACAAGTTTTGGCAACCAGAATAAGCCCATGTTGAGCACCATAACACGCAGCGATCCGGCCTTGCTGCAGTATGCACGTCTTAATTATGGTTCCACACAGTTATCAGAGGATCAATGGAAACAGTGCGAGGAACATTACAAGGTCAACTTGTTATACCAGGATATGATGCGCAAGCGTCAGGAGATCGATCGCTTGGCACGAGGCGGAAAGTTTAAATACGAATATGACTCGGATGAGGATATCGAGGGCGGCACCTGGGAGCATAAACTCCGTACAGCCGAAATGGAAGCAACACATTTGTGGGCGAACGCACTCACCAAGCAAAGTGAGGGAAAACATCATATTGGAGATTTTCTCCCACCCGAGGAGCTTAAGAAGTTCATGGAACAGTATGAAGCAAAGAAGAATAATCGGCAGCCGGATTTGAGTGATTATAAGGAATACAAACTGAAGGAAGATAACATTGGTTTCCAAATGTTGCAAAAACTTGGTTGGAAGGAGGGTCAAGGTTTAGGACAAGACGGAGCGGGAATTGTCGATCCGGTGAACAAGTAAGGGAATATGTGCTTTAAAATAAATAATCTTTAAAGTATTATGTCTTTATAGAGCCCCACAACGAGATGGTAACCAGGGACTGGGCGTAAGCAGCGCTGCCGCGCCGGAAGGCAACGATAACGAATACGATGCGTATCGCAAGCGTATGATGTTGGCCTACCGCTTTCGTCCAAACCCATTGGTAAGTCTATCCGATCAGTTCACTATATAAGAAAAAGTATCTAATTAAAATATTATTTCAGAATAATCCACGTCGCGCCTATTATTAACTCACATTGGATATTTGCTGCGCACATATTTACTACTAACCGATGCTTTATAATGTTTAAGAAATCACCCTATAACCCATTTGTATCACCGCGACACTGAAATTATATAGTTCGTACTTAAACATATACGTGCATATGTTGACTGCGCTACAACCATAAGAGTTTGCTGAAGAAATGCGTTAGCTGGATTAGATGCCACAAATTGTAATTGTGTTCTTTATTATTACACATTATACTTGTCTCGTGTAATTATCGAAGACATATTTATTCATAACCAGTATAATTCGTTATCAACTTAAATGCTATGGATATAACGTATGTTCTAGGGACTATCAAGTTTTCTCAAGTATTTGGGATCATTTCATCGTTTGGTTGTAAAAAAAGTACAGAACTCTGTACGGTATAGGAGGCTTTGCGGAACTTGAACGCCTAACGCTAATAATACTAAATTGTACTCGTACTGGAAACGTTGGCTTAGCCTAAGAGTAGAGTGTCAGCACTGGGGTCTGGTTGCCACGTGCCAATGCCACCGGGCATTTAATATCAGACGTCAGCATTTCTAGCCAGGACATATACAGCGGCGCCGATATAGCCTCCTGCAATTAAAATAGTTGGCCATTAAATACACAATTAACGCAGCTGTTGTCAATGAACTCACCTTGCGGGGCATGGGCAGCGACATTACCACAAGCGAAGCGTCCGATGAGTGTTTGACCACCAGCTCGTGTATGCGCAATTGTCGCTGTGTCTTCTCCGCCATGCTGTGCAGTTCGTCGTCGGTGATGCCGAACTCGTTGCGCGCACTGCGACGGAAGGGCTCGATGAGACGTTTGTGCTTCAGCATTGTGTCGTGACGTGGCGGATCCGTTACGCCCTTAAGCATTATTAGCTCTGAGTATTTTATACGGAATTTGGTCAGTAGACTAGCCATGCTGGAGTAGGGAATGTACATAAATATCGGCAGACGTGACTTAGGCTAATAATTGCTCGCTTACCTCTTCTCCTCCTGCTCCTCGTCCTTGCCATGGCACATGGTGAACACGCGCAGCTTGCAATTCTGCCAATGTGATCGCATAGAGATGATGTAGGGAAGCAAAATTGTCAGGCCTATTGGATGGAGTAATCGAATCAATTTTATAGTTATGAGTCTCTGAGAGCGTAGTGTAACTCACCTCCGTCGTCGTACAGCCAGAAGACATCGATGGTGCCCTTAGGCTGCTTGCGTGTGAATATGGTCACTGCGTCCAACACATTTTTGGGTACCTCGTTGCCGCCTTTGGTGTGATACGTGATGGCTTCCGCGTCGCTGCTGCTGTTAACCTTATAGCTGCGTGAATTGCGTTGCATGTTGGGCATGGGTGCTGGCTGTGGCATGGTGTACGATGAGTTGGGACTGGGACTATCCATGCTGGCCAGATTAAGATTGGAATCAATGTGCAGCAGCTCAGAAGCAGCGTTCGCTGCAGGCATCAGTTCATTGGTGAAGCCTTGCGCATTGGCCGTGTTCATGTGGCTCAGACTCTTGGGCGGTATGGTTACCTCGGGACTCAGTTCCGAAAAGTCCAAGCCATTGGGCAGTCGGAGCAATGCCACGCCCATACGCTGCGAAAAGGCGTTGCTGTAAACGACAGAGTTGGATAAGGCAAACAGATTAAACATGATTCAACCACGACTTACTGCAATATGGCAAAGTAGCTTTCCACCTCCTCCTTGCGGCATCGATTCCAGTCAGGCTTATAGCCCACGAGCACAATGTTGGGCGACATTTTGCCAAATCCCGTGGACTTAAGCATGGCATTTATGCCATCCTCAATACTAAATCCATCGATGACATTGTAGAATCCTTTGATCTTGCGCGCATCCAAATATTTCTGGCCATCCTTGATCAGATTCAAGCGATTCTTGTAGCCAACGCGTACCTAAAAAGTATTGTGGGAGATTAGCGAGGATTGCTAAATAGAATCTTACTCACTTACCGGGATTATATTGCCCACAAACATAAGGGAGTTATTCTTGGTAAGCAGATAGCCAAAGTCCACTAGCGGGGGACGTACTTTTGGATCTCCAGACAACACGAGCACTTGTGGATGATAGTTCTTCACGTGATCCGAGACGTTCTGCAGACGATGTACAGCCATGAGGGCAGCTTTGTATTGCTGCGCCTGTGTGGTGGAACCCCAGTTGGCATCCGGTTTGCGGTACATGACCACCAGGTAGAGAGCAAAGATGATGCCAAACGTAATAATGGCAGCCACATAGTTGATGAGGAACATGATGACCACACACATAGCAAATCCAAAGAGACTTATCCAGGCGTTATAGTATTTAAAGGTGGGCCGCCAGCCGAGTGGCTTGACGAATGCCGCGTGGAACGTACAGAAGTTAATAAGCGCATAGGAGGCCAGATAGAAGGTGGAGATGAGTGGAGCGATAAGATTAAGCTCACCAATGAGCAGAAAACCCGTGGAGATTAAGAAGGTGAGTACATAACCGCGATAGGGTTCACCATGCTTTCCATAGGGCTTGGAGAAGAAAATCAGACCTGGATAGATCTGATCGATGCCCAGGGCTTGTACCAGGCGCGGCACAGACAACAGATTCGTCAGGGCCGTGCTCAGTGTGGCCGCAAAGCAGCCGGCATAGATAAGCGGACCCCACAACGACATTGTCTGCATCATTTCGTACGAGTTGAAGAGACCCCAAGTACAGTTGTGAAACTCCATGCAGGGTAGCTCTGAGGCAATGATGGTTCCATTGATTAGTTCTCCGGGAATGCCAGAGGCATCGCGCACCGCAGCGCCACCAGCGAAGAGAACAAACAAGGCGTACGATGTCATCGAGATGAGCAGGGACCAGAAGGTACCCTTAGGTATGGCACCACCGGCATCCTTGAGATCACCACAGATATTTGCTCCCGCCTGGATGCCAGTCACACTTGGGAAGAAAATGGCGAACACGCTGAAGAAATCATGGTTGACGCCCTCGGCATAACGGTAATCCGATCCAAAGTTCTCCTTAAACGTCGACCCTATAAGGAAGTTTAGCGCTCTAACTAATTCTGAGGCGATTCGCATCCAAACTTAAACTTAAACTTACATGATAAACCAACGAATCCCTTCGATATGAGATCCTCATCGCCTCCGGGTCCTATTGCAGCACCAATAATAAAATTGAAAATGGCCAAAACGATAGTGACAATCAGAAAGTTTTGTGCTTTTGTCTCCCACTCCATGCCGACGCAGCAGATGAGGATCAGCACGAGTAGCGTGACGGTGCCCACAATACGAATATCATTGATGCCATTATCAATGATCTTCATATCGTTGTTCTCTGCAAATTGAGGGTGAAGGATCGATTATTTGGTTTATTCTTATTCCCTTTTTCTTTGCAACTCACTCAGAAGCACATTAAGCGATTCACAGAAACCGATGGTGTTCATGGATGCCGAAACCGCATTGGCAAACGCAAACACAACGCCCACAGAGGCGCCAAACTCGGGTCCAAGCGAACGGGAGATGATGAAGTAGACGCCGCCGCCCTTCACCTCGCCATTGGTACTAATGGCCGACAGCGAGAGCGTGGTTATGACGCAGACCACCGCCGAGATGGCGATTATAATTAACGACCACAGGATGCCGGACTCGGCGACGACCCAACTGAGGCGCAAAAAGAGCATGACGCCCCAGATGTTGAGGAGGCATGGTATGAGCACGCCGACAATCCAGCCGAGTTTAATATGACCACCAGTTGGTTCCGGTTCTGCGGCATCGGGTATGGTGATGCTCTGTAGAGGGAGAGGAACGGGAAATGGGACAGTTCAATAAAGTTGTCATCATTTTATTTGGCTCACTTAACAGTGTGGTAAGATGCGAGAGTGGACAATCGGTTATCGATAATTGCAATTGCTCGATAAATCGAATAAGAATTTTTTTATATTTCGGCCCAACTAACTTTAAGATGTTTTTATTTCCCCCCACTCCACAATTCGTACAAACCATTGGGATTTATGTTATGCGAGTTTTACGCAATATGATTGCATGTTAATTGATTCGGTCTTATAGATAAGCATGTGCTAAGTATTTCTGTAAACAATTATAAACATGTTCAATTACTTAAACATCTGCTACAATAAAAATTCAAACTGTGCAGTTGAGTTTATACCACACAGACGGAGGATTAACTAAAGAGGTATATTGGTTTAGTCTATGCCAAAATAAATGTTCTAAATTAACAGACATATTTAAATGTACTATTTCGACCAATTTGTTCGGTTTTAAACTGTTTGTTCAGCTGTATCATAATTAAGAGGGCTATACCTGATGACGATAGAGTTCAAATTCGGAAAGATCTAAAGTTATTTAACGTGTACAAGCTACATTTATCATATACATATATGACTTGCATTTACTATATAAAGGATATATTTCGATTATATATATATATTATATATTTACTATAGAGGCATTTACTATACTATATACTATACTTAACGCATTCTAGAATATACTTCACGCATGACATCTGCGAATTTCGCATTAATTATACTTCCTGACGTCAGGGGAGTTGGGAGTCTCTCCCAAAAACGACAACTGCGTCGCCCCTAATTAAAGTTCATTTTATAGCCTCACTAAATGTCGCACTTCGTCTCAGCTTCTCAGCAACGGCAGCTAAAATGTAAGTCAATAACGCCGAAACTGGCTAAAAGCTCAATTGATTTACATAAGAGCGTTACCAATTGCCGATTTGCTAATTGAGTCGTTCGAGCCGTATTGCCAAAATGATTTACTATCGTAGAGCTCTGATTTGCTAGCTGGTCTAAATAATTCGTATACAATTTCTAATAGAATTTTTTATTTATAATTTCGTTTAACATCATGGGATTTTCTTTTTGAATTCATTTTTAAAGTTTTTTTTACGATTAATATCATTAAGAATTTTATTGAAATTAATACAAATAGATTTTTTAGTTCTTTTCTTCATCAAAAAACTTAATTATTTTTAAAAATAATTTAAAATTAGAATTAATAAAAAAAAAGACAGACTTCTGGACTGACTAAACAATATTAACGAACAATCGCAATCTTTTTTTAAAGTAATCCAAAGAACAGTTCAAGTTGACCACAATTCTTAAGCAATTTTGACAGATAGCACATTTCCCTTTTGATTGATTGACATATTTAGAGAAGCAAACAAAATTTGTGTACAGAAAGAAAAGTCAAACTTTATATACAATGCTGTTGATTTTAGAATGAGTATGATCGTTTTTGCTATAGAGGACTTAATGAATGTTTACTAAGTTTAAAAAGTTTGTATTGCATTTTTTACTTAAAAAAAAAATACTCGTTTTAAGGTTGACAGAGATCCTGATGAAGCATATATGTATATAATTTATGGGGTCGCAAAGTTAGTAAATGGTATACCATTTTCGATGTTCGAATAGGTATAAAATAAATAAATATCTTTGGGATAAAGGTCAAATACTATATTTAATAAATATAATAACTCATTTCAAACTGTCAGACTAAATGAGTTTTTCCAAAAAAAAAAAACCATCAAAATTTGCCAAGTCAAGGAATGAGTTTTCTCTTGGCCCGCCTGGCTGTCTGTCTGCCTGCCCGCCTGCTCGTCTAATCCATTTACAATGGTGACAAATTAATAATTTTCGGTAGTCAAACATATTTTAGGGGTCCTCGATTCTGTTTGTTCTGCTCAGTCACGTTATTTGCCATTTCGTCGTTCCACTCTCATCTATTCCACATTGTTTGCCCACATAATTGAATGTTTTTTAAAATGTGTCGCGAGGAGTGTAGGCGAAAATGTTGTGACATCGATGGACATGGTCATGTATAGTAGTCAGACCACACCCCTTTGGTACTCCCAGTCTTGCCCAGCAGACAGTTGGTTAGTTGAGTTGCGCTCCTGCTCCTGCTCCTGCTTGGAGCTGGCTGTAGCTGTGGCGCTGGTTATGGTGCCCCGTTGGGGGTCAATGTTGATTGTTTACACATTTTTGGCGGCGCAGCCAGACGGACATACATACTCACACACACACACACACACATGCCAGCACACACGCTCTCCTACTCAGCTCACACCCACGGGCCATGCGACTTGAAGCGACAGACAGACATACGGGAGAGACGGACAGACAGACAGATAGACAGACAGACAGACAGATGGACAGACAGACAGACACAACCGGCTTGGCTTCGAGCAATTCAATTTAGTTTCGTTAAAGTCGCATTTCCTTCGAAGCGTGGAAAATTTCTTTTCGCCACGCGCCGCATAGGAGAAGCAATTGGCATATGAGTTGGCATAGCAGGAGAGGAATAGGAATAGGAATTGGAATAGGAATATGATTGGATATAGGTTTCGGAATTGGAATTGTAATTGAAATTGCGACATGCGCGCAGAGAAAAATTGATAAGGCAACGGGCAGCATAGCCAAATAGCCTAGGGAATCTAACTACAACTAACTCATTCTTATCGTAGTATGTAGGGGAAGACAAATAATCTTAAGTGTTTGCATCAAAATACAATTATATTATATTTTAGATTAGGCATAAAGTTGTTTTTCCCCAACTCATGTATTTAATTCTATGTTCAGATTTATGATTATTATTATCGATGATATTCTCATCAAGGTCTAAATTGTATTTGTGTTTGTGTGGCTCCAAAACGAATCGAGAATTGTGCTAAGTAAACAGCAGTAAAATCGTATAAAGGAATCGATAAATGTTGTAAATATAGCTGGACGACTCTTTTGATATGAATTGCAAATTGCAAATTGGAATTGCAATTGTAATTATCGTGCTGCACAACCCCGCACAAAGTGCAGCACGCAGCACAAAGCGCAATTCAAATGTTATATGGAAAATAGAGAGCGAGAGAGAGAAACAGACGGGGAAAATGGCAAATGGAAAACTGAAAAATGAAAACGCCGGTCGCACGGTTGGGCACGAGTTGGTGGAAAATGCGCCACAGCCACCGCCGTCGATGTTGCCCACGATGATGATGTAAACACACAACTGTAAATTGCTCATACGCAGCGTGGTGCAAGGGAAACTATTTCTGTACATTTACCTAAGCATTTGCACACACACACACACACACTCACACACATACATACAGCTGCCTGAGTGTGTGTGTGTGTGTGTTTATATTTGTTTTGCAATGAATTGCATGCTTTACATAAATAAATAAAGGGATTAAACCGAAAAACACACTGCAAGTTGCTGGATAATATTGAAATAAATAAGTGCTTTAGGAAAACTATTATAGGCTAAACGAAAAACGCCATTATGATCAAGACAATGATATGGAAAACAATATGGATAATAAATATCTAAGAAACTTTGAATAAAACACAAGATACAATCGAACTGAATTTCAAATTACTTGAAAGAGGTGTGCTCTAAATTTTGATATTATTTTATCATATAGTAACGATATGGTAAAGATTGATAATGTATCGATTGAAACTGATAAATCTGCTTGAATAGATTGTATTCAAGTTCAAAAATTAATTTATGTTTAATTTGTTTGAAAAATTATAAATTATAAAAAAATTTAAAATTACTATTTTATATTTTTCCCCTTTTTTTTTTAAAAAAAGTTAAAAAAACAAAAAAAAAAAAAAAAAAAAAAACAAGGGGGCGCCAAAAAAAAAAAAAAACCCCCCCCAATTTTTTAAGTTACAAGCCTGTAACCACACTCATAATGCCAAATCAGAAAAAATTATGCACAAATTTTTTACTACATATAGCTTACTCGCTCGCACTCACACCGCGCGTAAAGATAAAGCGACACGACGCAACGTCGACGTCGGCGTCAACTCCTTAAAAAAAAGCGCGTCCCCCCCCCCGTACCATTATATTTGTACTGAAAACTGTTGACTTGAATAACTTCTGTGTTATTGGTCCGATCGGAATGTTATTTACGAGGATATGTTTTATTGCACTAGCTTTATACATACCGAAGCAGAACGTTTGGGTTTAATATTGCTTAATAATCGCAAATAACCGATTTGCGGGGGGGGGGGGCGCAAACATTGAAATAAACTTTATCTGCCTATGATTTATAGGCCTTTTGTGTAGCTTTTTAATAGCTGAGATCTGTTGTCTCCTACAAAAAGGAAAAAAGGAAAAAAGGAAAAAGGGAGGGAGGGAAAAAGGAAAAAAAAAAGGAAATTTTAATCAACTCGGCAAATGAATCCTAGAATTATTTTTTGGGTCTGCACGCCTCCTTATGCCTGTTACAACATTTTAAAAATAGTTTCCCTTTTTAAACTTTTCAATGGTGAGTAATTCGTAAAACTTTCCTCCAAGGTTCAATAATTTTTTAATAGTGTCAAATTAAGCGTAAAATGCCATTAATATGCTGTCATTAGCGGCAAAAACTGTTAAATTGTTATTTAATTCATTTTGTGATAGCTGCAGCAAGAATGAGAGAGAAAGTGAGAGAGTGAGTGAGTCCTGCCCCCTTCTTTTTTTCAATTTATTGCCAGTTGAAAGTAAACAATTTTTCAAGCGAATGCTTATCGCATTGACAAACTGACAGCGTCGCTGACAAGTTGCACACTTGCGCATACACACAAATACACACTCACACACACACAATATGTGCATGAGTTGGCCTGCATGGAAACAACTTTAATACAAATCCTCCTCCTAAGCAACACTGGCAGCTTGGCTTAGCTTGAGTTGGCAGCTCGTCATCGTCGATCGAACGACAGCGCCATCTGCCGGCCAGGCTGCTGTCAATTTTAATGATACGCGCTGTGCATTCTTTCCACACACTTGTTGACTCACTTACCCCCCTGCCACCCTGCACGACTGCCCCACCCATCCCTTGTTCGACGGGTGGCGACCAGTTAAAACAATCGTTCATGCTGTGGCATACGTTGCATGGCTGCAGCGCCGCCATCTTGTTGACAATTAATTTGGCTTCAAGGCTGTCATTGGTGTCATCTTTCAAGACACATGTCGAAGTGGCTCCCTCCTGCCCCCTGGCTACCTCCTGTAGTTTCTTTCCTCCAAACTCTAGTGCAAATCTACTTAAGACTTTGTAAGCAAGCACACACACACATACACATTTAATTTATTCCTGTAAATTTGTTTACATTCATAAAGTGCTTTTTCATACCTGATAATTATCGATAGTTTCGATAATTCTATTTATTTACTTATTTACTATAATAACAGTGTATTCCAGGCGGAAAACTAATTAAAGACAAGACAAACACTTGTTTCGTTTTTAAGGTTTTGCCATTTTAAGCTACACAATGCCGTTAAAACATCTCGAGCAGATGCTGCTGCTGCTGCTGCTTCGCATCCATCACATTTGATATTCGAGCAGATGTCTATGGGGCTATTATAAGGCTACCTAAGTGCGTTATCTGCTGTAATAATTGTGGGTTAAGCTTTAAGCCGTGTCGCACTCATTTGGTATTCCCCTAATGAGTGCTTGGTGTAGCTTTTACGATATCTATCATACGACGTGTGGGCGCTAACAG
This sequence comes from Zaprionus kolodkinae, assembly GCA_018901885.1. Classification (NCBI taxonomy): domain Eukaryota; kingdom Metazoa; phylum Arthropoda; class Insecta; order Diptera; family Drosophilidae; genus Zaprionus; species Zaprionus kolodkinae. Next base: position 1,406,623 of record JAEIFM010000498.1, read on the forward strand.
AGACACAGAGAGTGTGTGTTAGGGGGAGGGTTGCGAATTAATTAAAGAAAATACGAGCACGAGTCGTTCAACAAAGTCGTAGCAGACGCATAAAATTTACTGTTCAACGATAAGCATAAAAACTATAATGCTGACTAAGTTTCCAATGGTTTTCCCTCTCTCTCCCTCTTTTAATGATAAGGTGTCGCTGCTCTTGGAAATGTTACTTGGGGCAACGTCATTGTTTCGTACTGTTCAACATTGCGTATACGTCATGGCAAACGCGCTATGGAAAATGTGAAAATATTTTAAGTAAATAAATAAGGCAATCGCATTAATAAATTATGTCTACTTATTGCGTAGAAGAGTATTTGCTCTTGCTTTGCCATATGCTCCACACACTGAGTACAATGATCTCGAATCCACTCAAACACGGTATTCACTCGTATTCATGTGGAGTGAGTGCTTTATCTACTCCGACACGAGCGACCAACATATTTGAATATTAACTGGGCGAATACTTAAAATATTTTCTAAACAGATGCTAAGCTAGAACGTGTATATCAGCGGGGAATGGGAGGAGGGGCTAATCATTTCGATTTATCGATACAGAGTATAAAAAAACGACACATTTCATCGTGAGATTTCACTAATATTTACAAACAGCTTGACAAGTTGAACAACATGATTTTTATTTAACTTAGGATCATTATATACATTTCGATTTATTCCAGATCATAATTATTCTATTGCAAAAGACTATGCAAGAAGTCTCTAAATAATTGGCTGATTTCCAGCCTGAAATAAACAAAATATTTGTTGGTAATATTTCACAGAAAAATAATGTTCTTTTGCAATTGAAAATTAAAGAAAACATGGAAACAGATTAATTTCCTCTTGCCGAAGTGGTTATACCCTTTGCTTTTTTTTATAAGGTGTGTGTTACTTTTCTAATTGTATAAAATAATAGTATAAAAATTTAAACATTGTATTACGTAATCATTAGAGCTTCAAGAACTTTATTTACTACAATCATATCATTTTTCACAAGATTTTAATTTTTGATTGATTAACCTATTAAAACTATAGGATATAGTGGACCGATTATAATTTAATTTCATTACGATATATGAGTTGATATATGACTTGTTTTTGCATCTGTATATACTTGTATATACTTTTTGCGGTCGGAGAGGTTTGAAAAAAAATTATATCCTCTGTAAGGGTATAGAAATCAATATGAATCAGCTGTGAATACTTTGCTGCATAAGCAGAAAATTCACTTAGCGCAACTTTTCGTTTTTTACTACATTTGTTTACAGATTTTAAAATACTGAAAGCTTACTAAGACAAATTTTATAATAACCGAGACGTAAAGGATTAGTTAGATATTTTGTCGTGCACTTTTGATTTGTTACTGTTAATAAATCGTTTTTTCTGTCCCACTCGAGACTTACCTGATCTGCTGCCTCGCCCTGAAGTTCCCCGATAGATGGACGCTTCAAGTTGCGCATAGATATGCGATAATTATCCAAGCGCGGTAGCGTTTCCCTGTAAAAAAAAAACAAACACAGAATGGGGTAAGTTTGTACCGAAAATTAGATGTAGAAGTTCATCGCGTACTGATGGAAACGCGGAAAGTCAACGCGGAAGATCATCAACGTAGCCTGCATCGTGTGAAGTACAAATAACCACTGGAAGAGCCCAACGAAGAAAACCACTCGAAAAAGACTCATCCAAATCAAAACAAACAACTAGCGAAAGCTCCAATCGAGTGTGCTCGGTAAAGTTATACCCGTCCACTACAAATACCTTATTGAAAATTATCGTGCCTATAAAATATGATAATTTAAGCCTAAAAATGAATCTTCCAATTCAATTATTATCGATTTATGTGTGCGAATGGGGTGTGGCCAAATTACAATATGAATAATTATTAACGTGGATAAAAAAAAGACATATGGTCAACTAAATACAGACGAATCTATACTGATGAAGAATTAAAGTCTACAAAGAGTTATTATACCCTTCTACTTCATAAGTATCGGGTATAAATACAATAAAACACGCAAAAATGCCAGGAACGCATGGTCAAGGTGGACCAAGGGGCGGGTCAAGTTTGGAAGAGGAAAAAGAATATGAAAATAAAATGAAGAATTGTACTAGCCTTAGTACAATTGATTTTTTTTCTCTCTCTCTCTTTCTGCTTTTTCTCTCGCGAGCACGATCTTTTAAATTTTATAATGAATAGTTTTTCAGATTGGAAAACGTAAACAGAAATGCTACAAAAAGCCGATTTGATTGCCAAAGATATTTAAGAATCTAAAAATGCCAAAAAATCAATGTGGTTAGAACAGAAGAAACAGACTCAAGGGAGTGCACAGTGTAGGTGCCACACGAACTGATGGAGATCATAAGGTATAATCGAATTATACTTTATGTTTTTAGAAATCTATACCCGATAGCCTAAAATCTTTGACCCCACAAAATGCATGTACTCTCACTGTGGCTATAAGACCTAGGGCTATATGACAATATATCTTATAATTACAAGCAAATGAAGTTTATCTTATATAAGGCCACTCCGTTTCCTAGCTGCATAAATATTAAAAAGAAGAATTGTAATTTTAAATTAAGAACGTTGTTTTGTTTTGAATAATTATATTTTTCGAAATAAATTGATTTATGATGATATATAATTATGTTTAATTATATAAACATTTGTGGAGGAACAGGTGCGTACTCGGCACACCGAAAAGTATGCAACACAAAAAATATAAGAAATATATATTTAAGAAAATGTTGTGTTTTAAGGTGTAGTATCTGAAACTACTTATAATCATCCTAAGTAGTCTTGGAGAAGAAACAACCAGATGCTCATTAGGTTATAAAAAAAAATAAAAATATGTATAACAAATAAATAAATTAATTAAAAAAAGGTGTAGCACGTATATATCTATCGAACACACTTATCTGCAGCTTTCTTATTTATTCATATATTGTATTTCTCAAAATAAATAAATAAATAATAATTAAAGAAGAAATACATAAGAAACTATGCGGAAGATATAAGAAACTGTTCAGAGGATCTCCAACTGATTAATGCATTTTGTGTTGCATACTTTATGCATTCAATTTGGAAGCTATCTGAAATTGTGCCCCGTCACTTGCTGTAAATATTTTCTAAATTCTTCTAAATGAAATATTGGAAATGTCAGAAATATATATAACTCATCGCGCAATGCACGGCCCGTCTGTAATTTGTAAGAGCTCAGGGCAGAAGAAGCGAATTTCTGGTTTATTATTTTTGATTTTCTTTAATTCCCCCATCAGTTTCAGTTCAGGCAGCATGTGCTCGATCCCCAATCATATAAACAATGCCCGGTTGCATGTTGCAAGAGGGAATATGAGTGTGATTGTGTGTGAGAATGAGTCTGAGTGTGTGTGTGTGCTTGAGTGTGTATATTGATCTATTGGCTGTGCGGCGGTTTCGTTGAGATTTAGCTAGTATGATTTAGTTGTACAATTGGAGAGAAATATGTGTAGTATGCAAGCCCCAGTCACACTTCGCGCGTCCCTTCCCTCCCCGCACTTGACCCCCCTTGGCCCGCACCCAGTCTGTTCGATCAATTGAACTCGATTACGAGCATTGGCGGCCTGTTCCTTGCCCGGAATGATATCACACACACATCTCTTGGAAGCTGGCAATGACTAATTTGTTGTCATCGCAACATTGTGAACTCATCATCAGCAGCTCCAGAAACTGAATCAAAACAAAACGCATCCAGTTGAGAGTTATGTGATCAACAAATTGATTGGAGCTCTTTAGCTCTGGACAATAAAAACAAAAATATACACGACTTTGAAAACTAGTTGCGTTCTCCATTCATTCATTCCCCTTGTCCAGTTCAGAGAGTTCTCTCTATTTTATTGATCTGTACTGGGCATGGGGCTGATGTAACTTGTTTGCCGTGCGCAAAACTTTTTGAAATTGAATTTACGAAACACATTTTACTCACTGAAACGAAAAGCGAAACGAAACGAATATGTTTTTTTTTTTTTTTTGACTTGGCTTCTTGGCACGTTTTTAATTGAATTTAATTCGCATTCTCAGAGTGGTACTACGATAGTATACATGGGTATATGCATTAGAAATGTACCCATTGTATCCCATTAGTTAAAGACGGTTCATTCGATTAAACGGATCTTGGCCCGAGGGTCAAGTAAGCGACATCGCGACATCTCTCGTGCTACAACTCAATGCCAAATTTCGGAATTCAATTTGTAACTAATTTTTATAGTCCATGTGGGTGGGTTACAATAGGTTACAAAAGGTTATCTCACACATGCTCAAGGGGCTAATCGTAGTAAATATGGAGAGTTCTACGCAGCTGCTCACCTCAAGTTAAGCACTTTATCTAATTTATATAGTACATATAATATTTATAATCTATAGTGCTGTTAACCTTAGCCAGGGTTCATTGTAACATCACGTGCGTAACACATCATGCTAATTACAGTCTATTCCGCAACAGACGATACGCGTTTTTCAATTCAATTTACCGCAAATATTTTCTTGCCTTCTCTATCTACATATGTATATCTCTCTGTAGCCTAAGTTGTTGACCCAGTAAACGTGATAATCATATATAAAAAGTAAATTGACCTTCATTCCAGTTCCATGTAAATATATAAAAACATTCATCAAGTTTTCGCACTTTTATTTTGTATATATTTATACCCTTAAAGAAAAAATTAAAAAAAAAAAAAAAAAGGGGAAAAAAAAATTTAAATTTTTTTTTTTTTTTAAAAAAAAAAAAAAAAAAAAAAATATAAATTTTAAAAAAAAAAAAAAAAAAAAAAAAAAAAAAAAAAAAAAAAAAAAAAAAAAAAAAAAAAAAAAAAAAAAAAAAAAAAAAAAAAAAAAAAAAAAAAAAAAAAAAAAAAAAAAAAAAAAAAAAAAAAAAAAAAAAAAAAAAAAAAAAAAAAAAAAAAAAAAAGGGGGGTTTTTTTTTGTTGCTCATTTGCAAATTTACTCGTTTACATTGTTTCGCTTCGCTTTGTTTGGTTTTTGGGTTAATCTTTTCTGTTTTGATTTTTTTTGATAATATCATTATTCAGATTTCATGTTTATAGCCCTTTAAAACAAGTGATTATAACCAAAATCTGTCATACCTCTGATAGATCAGATTGTTAACACATTGTGTAGGTTTTTTGTGTTTATGCAAATCGCGACTTAATTGTAAAAACGGGGAGGAAAAATTATTCTACTTATTTGATTGCTGTGAAGGCGAAACGCCGTTAAATCTTATTGCTATTATTATTATTTATATAAGTCAAATGTAATGGCTATATAATAACAATGTTCGATGATTTACTGCAACTGAATCTCCGGTCTCTTAAGAAACGACCTTTATGACGCTAACGCCGCCCTGAAAGTTATTTCCTACGTACGAATTTTTCCATAATCAATAAATCACGTGTAATTCTGAAGTCTTCATTGAATCATGTGTGTAGTACTTATTTCCGTTAATCTTATTTGATAGCATAAAGACGTGCGATAAGAAAGTGTCTGAACACTTAGATCAAATGCGAGACTGTGATTTGCGTTAAACCTTTGAATTGTTGTTGCCAATGATTACTACAAATTGGAATTGTATATGAAGTTTATTTTATAACCTTTAATTTGTATACTCTTCGACTACTAAAAATGTTAAAAAAAGGGCATACTAACTTTGTAACAGACATAAGGAGACTTGTCAGACCCTTTAAAGTATATATATTCTTGTTCAGGATCACTAGTCGAGTCGATTGAGCCATGTCCGTCTGTATGAGAACACAGATCTCAGCTATTATAAATGCTAGATACAGTAAATTTGAAATGAAGGTTCCTATATATCATAGGCAGATCAAATTTATTTCAAATGTTTGATGCCACGCCCACCGCCCCCGCAAATCGGTAATTTATGATTATTAAGCTCACAACGTCCTGCTTTGGTATATATTAAGCTGAATGCAATATAAATATATCTTTAAAATTACAATCGGATCGGACCAATAGCAGAGAAGTTATTCAAGTAAACATTCTCAGTACAAATGTTCGGTACGAGCTGCAGCCTGCGCGCTGCTTTGAGCAGTTGACGTCAACGTCGACGTTGCGAAGCGTCGCTTACTCTTTACGCGCGTCGCTGTGTGAGTGCAAGCGAGTAAGCCATATATATAAGAATAAGTTGTGCAGAATTCTCTATCTGAAATCATGAGTGTGTTTACATAGTTGGTAAGGATTTTAAAATTTGGGAGAAGGGTATGTTACAGTCGGGCGTGCTCGACTGTAGCCTTACTGACAGTTTAGAATTTTATACAAAAATTGCACATGCATCGTAAACTCTATAGACGTGTAGAATTGGAAACTAGATGACACTCTCGAGAAACAATTAATGCATTGAGGAATGCCGCTAATGAATATGCATAAATGAATATGAATGTATTTTCGACACTCACTTCGTAAGCTGCGCCAGGCTGAATTTGCGCTCCGCATCCGATTTGCGCAGGAATTGACCAAAGCCGCGAAAGGATAAGCGCGAGGTGCGACGATTTTCGCCGCCCTCGGCTGCCTTGGGCTGCAGGTGGTTGTCGTGGGCGTGGCTGCTGCCGCTGTCCAGAGCTGTGGGTCCATTGGCAGGCTGCGGTTCGGCTCCATGGATGCCGTTGCTGTTGGCGGGCTCCTCGTCAAAGGCATCGTTCACATTGGCGCTGCCATTGACCTTTGATATCTGGAAACGATCTGCCATTGCTGCGGCGTGTCTTTTATTTGTTTCTTTTTATTTCGTATATTTTTTATTCGCACTCGTTTCGGATATATTTTTACACAAAGCGATACGAAGAATGTGTCCGTTAAAACGGACAAGGGATTAGAAGACGCCAGATGAGCGAAATGGAAGCGCGACGATGTGCACACGACGAAGTTTCAGCGACGTTTAACTGACCGAATCGAATTCCGACAGATATTTAACACAACATTTCCATTTGATGCGTTAATATGGATATTTAATAGTAGCGCCAGCGCCGGCGTTGTTTAGCACTTTTCCCGTTGTTTAACACTTTCAGTTACTCGTTTTGTTTTTGTTGTTGCTGTTGCTACACGCAGGCGGCGGCAATTACAACTTACAACTTGACGCGGCGAGTGTCGCACGTCGTTTGAGCAGAGTCGACTGTTTGCCGCTTGATTATTATGGTTTTTTGATTATGGACACCATTCTGACTGCGACTGCTACTGCCGCTGCTGCTGCTGCTGCTGCTGCTGGTGCTGCTTGATTACCAATCAGCTACGTAAGAATAAGCGCAGTGCGCCTGTGTGCGAGAGTGAGTGTGGTGAGTTTCGTTGCGAGTGTAACAAGTGTTTCCTATACTGCTCGCAAACTCAACACGCGCACATACACTACTGCAGCAGGCACTCTCTCTCTCTCTCTCTCTCGCTCTGTGAGAGAGTAGCATACTAATCTCAACGAAAACAAAAGTAAAGGCAAGTAAAGGCAAGTAAAGGCAAACTAAACACAGTTACAGTTGGTGATTTTCATGCTGGCTACGAAAATGCCACCTAGCGACAGTGGCATAAAACAGCGCCAATCGCAGTGTGACCAGCGGCACAGGATAACGTTCACAGGACAAACGAGTATTTTGTGGTATTTTAGGAACAACATTGCTAATTATGGCGCCATTTTGTTAATATTTCTAGTTAACACCCAACTAATTTGTCCACGAGCATTTCCTCTTTGCAGTGCCTAAGGCTGCTATTAGCTTGTTTCTTTTGTTTACCTAATTCATAACAATGTGACTTGACACTCGCACTCTCTCACACACCAACACACAAACTCACAAATTGTCACAGTCACTAACACTCACACTAGCAGCGTCACATCTTTACTGCTCAGACCGCAACAACAACAACAACAACGACAGCAACCACAATCTGGCCAAAGAGCGTAGCGAAACCCCATTAATCGAATTAAAATCGGTTTTATCTGGTTTCATTGGCTGGCGTCGTCTTGCTGCCAGCAGCAGCAGCGGCAGAGCCGAAAGGCAGTTACAATTCACGCGAACAACAAAAACTGCCAAGAGTTGTTATTAATATGCAAGTGGATCTTCGCCCGAGACGATCCAAGTTAGTAAGCCCCAAGAACGGTTGGAACAGCGAACTAACCGACTGATCGAGCGCGTCTCTGGGCGCGCAATGAATGAAAGACGTTCACGTGTTTTCTCGTTAGCTTCCTCAGCTTCTGCTGCATATTATTAGCCGTGTCCCGAACCAACCTGGTTTCGCTCTGCTGACGTCAGGTTCAAGGTCTAATAGCTAAGATTGTCTAGGGAAACAAGTTTGTGTAGTGTTTTTTCAGTCCTATTTCGAAAATATGTCTATTGATCCACCGCAATTAATAAAGTCTGTTTTTTGTTTGAATTCCAATTTGATTTCCTATTCTGATTGGGTGACTGAACTGAAACGTTTATGAAGTCACAGATGTTTAACAGTTTACATCTATGAGAGCTGTGATCTAAGCAGATCTTATCTTATTTTTGTTTAGATTTATATGAGATACTATTCGCCTTTCAATGGGTTACTTTCCGGTGATTTGCAATGCGGTTGTATTATTATATCTTATCTTTGTTTATACCTTCAAGTGCGAGAAAGATTTACGCAATTTTTGTGAGGTTTTAAATATTATATTGTAGATGATAAAAGGTATTTTTATCCCACGATTCTTAGAGAATTAAGTCACGGTATATTAAAAAGCTTTCCCCCCTCAATGGGTAGTTTCGTGTATCGTAGATTTTCAAAACGATATGAGGTATTATAATTTCCGGAATTGTGAAAATTGGTCAAATCACTCTCCAGATCGCATAAGCTCTGGAATTCACCTCGAAACATGTGTATTACGTGCTGTACTAGACCTACTCACATGTTTAGATAATATCTAATTAATATGGATTTGTGTGAATAAAAAATTCTTGCTAATTACCCAAACAATTGTATCGGCAATTAGTTTAAACATTTTCGTCGCGCTCGTCGCGTCACATTTCGTTTCCCCTGATGTTGTTTATTTATTTATTACATAAAATTGTTATGGGCTTTTCTGGCCATATTTTGGTTGATTTTTGTTGTTGTTGTAATGTATTAGTATTTGTTATTGCATTTATAAATGCATGCTATAAGCAAATAAGCATCTAATTGCAAAAACAGCCACACATTGTTTGCAATCCGATCGCAAATCATAAAGTTTTATTAAAATAATAATTAATGTATTTGCCCACTCTCGCATATGAGATATAAAAGTTGTATGATATGGTTATAAAACCATAAACTATACTTTTACGATTTATTTTTCACACCCATTTGGCGTAGTATTTGTGTATTTGTATTTGTATTCGTATTTTGGCAATTTCTCATGTCCATTATTAATAGTTTACACATTGTTTATAATTTTCAATACGCCGCACACATTTTGCTGCGATTTTGATTTCTTTTTATGCATATTCGACTTAAGGCGCCATAAAATTTCTACTTGGAATCGTATTGTATAATTGTGTTTTCTTTTCAAATGGCAATGCATCCCATCGAGGCAATTTTAGTATAGCAAATCTATATATATACGATAGGGGATACATAGGGGCTTCTAGTTCATGGTTTGTGTTAGCTGTCATAATCCAATTGCTATCATGAATAATGTCTTTCTCTTTCAGCTCGCGCCATGATTTACAATCGTATATTATATAGAGTATGAGAGTAAAAGGCATAAGGAGTATAATATAGAGTAGTTAGAATTAATTAAGATCTATATCCTACTTGAAGTTGTCAGTTGTTTGACTAATGCAGATGAGGTAATTGAATTTCTACTTGTATTTTTTTTAGAGGTAGAAATGTATATCATTTAAATTTCTTAGTTTAACAAAATTCTTAATAGAAGAGTATTGCATATTCAATCAAATATTCGCATTATTCTCATCTGCTTCGCTTTATAGAAGCTATGCCACAATTGTTTTGCTATACACATTAATTAATTATTTTTTTTGTTTATATATTTATCTATTTATTTATTTACTCACTTATTTATTTATTTTTATGTATTTGTTTATTTATTTATTTAATTATTTATTTATTTATTTATTTTTTTATTTATTTATATATTTATTTATTTATTTTTTTCTTTATTTATTTATTTATTTATTTATTTTTTATTTATTTGTTTATTTATTTATTTATTTATTTATTTATTTATTTATTTATTTATTTATTTATTTATTTATTTATTTATTTATTTATTTATTTATTTATTTATTTATTTATTTATTTATTTCTTTATTTATTTATTTACTTTATTTATTTATTTATTTATTTATTTATTTATTTATTTATTTATTTATTTATTTATTTATTTATTTATTTATTTATTTATTTTTTATTTATTTATTTATTTATTTTTTTTTTTATTTATTTATTTTTTATTTTTTATTATTAGAAGATATTAAAAAAGAAAAAATATTACAAATATAAATTAAATTCAAAATATAAGTTGTAATATTACTTAGGTTAGAAGTTAAAATATTAAAATTATTATTTTTTTTTTTCAAGACAATTTTAAATTCGCAATTTTACCCAATTATTGTTAGAAACAATAACCTAGCTAACTACGTTCCCCTGGTTTCCGTTCTTGGGATAGGTAAAGCCCTATTTCTTTAAAGAATTACTACGCGACCTCTACCATGTTCGTTACTCGGTCGATCGAACTGAATCGAACCTGTTGGCAGCGGTTCGACCGATTTCAAGGCATTTGCTGCACCGCAGTTTAACACCTTTTTGTTGGTCCCCCCGATCCAAACCCACGTGGTGGGTATAGCTGTGCCTAGGCTATACCTAAGGACTGATTCGTCTAATTGAAAGAGACGACAGCTCGTGAAATAGACGAGTTTATTGTTTTACGACAACTGATATGAAATGCTTAACCGGTGACAAGTCGTTTACATTGAATAACCGAGTGTAACTGCTAATTAATAGATCGTATATACCATATAGATATTATTATATTGTGTGTCATACTCGATAATCGATAGCCGATTGTCGATTGTCGAGCACTTGCAACATCGGTGTGGAAAAGGGGAAGATTGGGGAAGGGGAAAGCGTCTTCGGCGTTATCAATTAGCTGCGGCTTGGCGGAAAAGAAAAAAAATGACACTTATCGGCAGACAAGAATAATTATTATTTGACACTCGATTATTAATTGAATTAACTGCTTTATACCACTTCGAAAGGGTTTTAGTTTAGCGCAAATTCCGCAGCGATCGACAAGTATCTAGATCCAATCGCTTTCGCGAATGCGAAGCGGAATGGAGCCGCAGCAGAGGGAGAGAGAGAGAGAGAGATAAAGAGAGAAAAAGAGAGAGAAAGAGATGGAGCCTTTGTCTCCCTAATTGATGCGTATGACTCTTCTCAATGTTTGGGTTATGTCTTGAATGCGGATGCCTGCCTGACGTCAATTGGTTTCGACTCGATGCGGTGTACTACAAATGTTTCCATAGATACTTCGATCTGACTGCGTGCTAAGTGATTAGATAATGAACAGAACAGTTGAGTCTGATTTTCAAAGTATTGCCCTAAGTAACCCCTTTTGGCCCGCTGCCCTTGACAATTCATTTACTTTGGCAATGTGACGCATTTCTATCGCACATATATCATTTATAGTACAAATGAATACTTCTCCTCTAATCACAAATCAAAAGCAGTATCGATTTATATTCTCCATCTTAAGCATCCAGTTAGACTAGTATCAATATGTGGGTTCGCACCATGGCGATAAGGTCTCAATTCTTTTAATGGAAACTTTGACCGAGATTGATTTGTTTCAGCTGCACAGTTCCGGATTTCTTCTTATACGGGACATCTGCTGCTCTTTAAAGTGTGTGAATCATGTTCAATAAATTCTAAGAAATAATATTATGAGTGAGAGTAACTTATCGGAATAAGAACTCACACCAAATGGATTTATGGACTTCTTACAATTAATTTGTATACTCCAGAGTAGATCCCTAGCACAGATTTGTTTAATTAAAAACTATGACAAAGTAACTAGTAAGTATTGCATTCCCATCTCACACTACGTAGTCTGGATGCATGGAGCCTGGGGGAAGACATTGGGGGATTTTTGCGAAGACCGCGCTCAACTCAGTTAATTCATTTCAGTTCGGGTTTTTGTTGTTGTTGTTGGCTAACGAAGCTTCGGCAGCGCCCAGTCATTAATGGGACTGATTCGAACCGCTTCGTGGCAGTTACAACTCGCTCAGCGCCGGCTGGTCTGGTTGGATGGTTGCCAAGTTGTTTGGCTGGTTCCGTCGTTCGCTCGCTCGCTCCCTCGCTGGATTGGATGGTCGTGGAGCGTTTGCTTCATACGAGTCGTTGTTGTTGGTCAGGCTGGCGAGAGTGACAATTGATGGAAAATGCAAAATTAAAATATGATATGCAAAAAACTATTTAGAATCAGAAGTTTAATTACCCTAATTATATAAATTAAAGATTTATAGACACTACATACGTCACCAGCGATCTTACACGTGTCGAACCTAATGAGAAATAATTCTTATCAATGACTCATGCACTCTCAAGTATAATATCTTAATGATAGCTTTATGCAGTTCCCTTTGAAACTGATTTTAGACACCTTTTTTCAATGGATGCATAATTAACTGAAAAAATTAACATATTAAAAAGGTTTCCCAATTTTACAGCGGGTAACCCCACCAGGGAATACCCCCAAAATCCCTCAGCAACTTTAGATTTTCTTTAAATTTTATCATTTTCTTTCTTGTTGCAGTCTGGCAGCTTAAGAAGTCATCTTTATATCTGCATTTTATATTTTTTCGAAAGAGGTCAACTTTCTCTTTCTTCGTGTTTTTTTATTGTTCCTTTACGATAAAGCGCAGCCTTAAAAAAATGTTAAATCTCGTAAAGAGATCAATATTAATTATTATTATTATTATTAGTATTATTATTAAAGGTCTGCACTTTAGAATGCGTGATGAGATTGGAAGGTCATGAGTTACGTGCCTGTCTTATGTGTGTCCAAGTGCTTGCATGAGGACTCTCAATCTAACTGTGGTTGCGTAAGTCGATAAGGTGAACTAACTTAATCTGGTAATGACTGGGTCACGGACAAGGCCGATGCGGAGTATCTTGATACCTTGGGTTCCATAGATAGGCCGCTGTTAGTTATAATACTGATTATACTGATTACTCGTATGGATTGTTGACAAGAAGATATTGTTGTTCGCCAGAAGGTGTAAATAATATTGCTGGGAAACAATAATATATGTATATAGTTTTTTATGTATATATAATTGTTGTCAACAGTTTCCACTCAATTGGGGAAAAGAGATCAAATATTATTTGTTATTAGAAAACCGGGAAAATGCCTTTTCCATTGATTAGAACGTTTCGATCGACCCGATACGCATATGCAAACAATTTAATCAATCCATCAATCATCATTATTGGCGCAGCGAAACGTATTCATTTAGCTTGTCAATCATTGATGGATATGTTTGGATTTATATTAGTTTGATGAGGAGCGCTAAAAATAAAATTGAGATTGAACAGAGACAGAAAATCGATTTTCCGAACGCACGGATAAATATTTATTTATTCCGTTTTGATTGGAAAAGGAAATGATAAAGCTGAATGAAGGGAATGGAATAATTCGGATGGAAATGATCTTGAATAGAATCGGTAGATAGGTTGCCACTCGCGCCTTATATATGCGACAATTAACAATCGTTCACTTCCTTTCAATAAATATTTTTATTAATATATTTGTTTGGCATAAGTTGTTTACACATTCAAAACATTTAAAATTCCTATCCGGTTGTTAATACAATTTCTTTTTGTTGTTGTTTTTTAATGTTCTGTTGCTTCACATTTATGCTGTTAACTTTCACACTTAGTATATATATAGTATAGTATAGTATATAATGTAGATATCGTAGACATCGCATGTTACGCTTTAAGTTTCTGTTTCGTTTAAGCTTCTTCAAATGTTTTTTAGAGATTTTAGATTTATCGCTAGAGTTTTTTCTTTTTATTTGGTTTAAGTGTCGTAACACGTCAAGTTTAAGTTGTTCTGTTCTTTATCTCAATAGATCGGTGAATGGAAAGATGCGTGTTAAGATACCGGTTTTTTTTTTACGTTTCGTGAAGTGTATAAGTTTTAGAGTATCTTGCAGAAAATCGGAGCTTTTAGTTATGGCATAAAATCGTTTTCATATTTGGAATAGACACCTTATAACGATGGGTGGGTCCTATGTGTGTGTGTATGAAATATGATGAAGTACGAGAAGTACAATTTGATTTGATTCTCAATAATTGGATTAGGCCAAGATAAGCCCGACCGATATGCCTAAGAGAAGCGGGATATTCATAGAGAATATATATAGTATAATATAGTGTATATAGATAGAAGCAGAAAGCATTTAGAAAGCGTTGCAGAGAGCACAACGAATTCATATCAAAATCTATGGATAACTACACAAACTTAACTGCAATAAAAACAAATCTCGCCAAATATAACAATACATCCATAATACACATATAGTGTCTGGGGCAGCATGCGATACTAAGAGTAGATCCTAAAGTAAAATACAATTAAATGTTGGAAGAGTTCATAAATAAATACGACTTGAATGTATCCTCCGCCCCTAAGCTGCCCCAGCTTACAATACTTTCCACCTCGATTTGTATATCCTTCTGTTTTGAGCAATGATCTTGTATATAATAATAATATAATAATACTATCTCTGGCTGCAAAATGTTAACTTAAACGACCAAGTGGGACACATCGCTGGTGTAGCCGGGCGAGTAGCGCGGCGGCAATGGATTCTGCTGTGGGCGTGTTTTGCTCAGTCCCAAGGGCATGGGTGGCATTAGACCCGGTTTGCCCAGTTCGTAGGGTCTGCGAATGCGTAACACATCGGCTGCATCTCCAGGCCAGGCACGTTCCGGTGCCAGACGTTGTCCCAGACGCGGGTAGCGTCGCTTGTCAACGGCAAGACTGATGGTACCGGGCGCATGGGTGGCCATGAGACCCACGTTGTACTGTCGCTGCATGGCCAGCGAAGCGCGTATGGTTTTCCGTTTCTGCAAGGAAAAAAGGAACCTCTTCAACTGTGCGAGTAACTGCATCTTGGGGCTTACCTCGATGGTGCCTCGCCACTTGTCGGCCGCGTGGCGAGCAATGTCCAGACGCTTCTGCTTCTTCACCTGATGCTTCTTGTAGATAACCTCGATGATGATGAGACCCACACCGCCAGCAATGCCCACGCCCACCAATATGAACACGCCCGCCATGTTCTTGAGGCCCAACGTGTTGGGCGTCTTCTCGAAGAGTTCGCAATTCTGCTGCACATGCCCATGAAAGATCCACTGTTTATCCAGTTTTTCCATGAAGCCACCTGCGAAGAGATGTGCCTGTGATTAGTGTTGAGTTCACCTCAGTCACTCAGTCGATCCTCAACCTACTCTCATGGAACTCAAGTATGGCCAATGTGACAGCATCTGTCCAAGGCGAACCCTTCTGCAATCCAATGCCATAGCCACTGCGACCGAATAGCTCACCGGCTGTGACCAGTTCGCAGTCCTTGGATGCCTCGTACTCCAGTCGCGATGAGTCCCAGATGAAGGCCATCAGTTTGCTGCAAACGAAAGGTGAAAACGGTTAGAGACTCTCAATCCAATTTGGGGGGGGGGACGAAAGGTGAGACAACAAGTACGGTGGAAACTTTGAGAAAACATTTAGAGGTTAAGAAGGTATCTTAAATACGGGGGGAAGACAATGCGATACGAATGCGAGTACTACGGTTACTAGATAGAGAGCGAGAGAGAGAGAGAGAGAGAGAGAAATACAGAGTTGTAACAGGTTGAGTGGAGAGTGAGAAACTGTTGTTGTTGGTAGTTGTAGTTGGTAGTAGTTGTTGGTAGTTGTTGTTGTAGTTGATTGGTTTGGTTGAGTAGTGCCAAATTCATGCGACTAGTTTCAGCTATTAAAAGAGCCGAAGAGCGAGGCAAGTTACCCCTTCTTCACATCCTGTATGGCCTGTTCGGCAGTGACATAGTTGTTGGACTCCATGGTACGATACATGTTGGAGAGCTCCACCTGGCGTCGGAAATACATGTCCACCGATGATCCCTTGACCGTGGCACAAGTGAGATTCTCCATGGTGTTTCGCAGACGTGCATCATTGATGCCGCTCAGCTTGGTCTTGGGACGTTCGAGCACCAGGAAGGCAGCCAAGTTGGCAGTGTATGAGGCCACAATGATCATGGCAAAGCCGGCCCAGACCATGCCCAGCACACGGGCCGAAAAGCTGCGCGGCGTACCCTCACCGATGCCGCTATTGAGCAGCACACCCCAGGCGAACCAAACCGCCGAACTGAGATTCAGTGCCTTCTCCTCGTTGCTGTCCGAGTGCGAGAGCTTGAAGCGTCCAAACGGTGAGAATCTAAGTGTTAGAGAATCATTGGATTAGTAAAGCGCATATCCCAAGCAACCGCAATGCAACCATGGCTGTGTTCTGTTATGTTTGTCGAAATGGGGGAGATGCTCGAGAGGATGATCGCTCTGCTCGCTGCCTTTCAACCGTCAAATGCAACGAGCATTCTACTTCGAGGCATCACTCTGGCGGCTCTTGACGGGACGGGGTAAATGGTTGGCGGGTAGGTGGGCAAGTGTGGAACTGAACTGAACTACTCACCTGTCTAGCAGATAGAGGACGAGCGCCACAACATGGACCGACACCATTACCAAGATCCATAGCGTGTTACTAAATGGCTGCAAGAAAGACACAAGAGTACTCGATCGGGACGGTTTCTTCTCGAGTATTGTAATGCCTTGATATTTAAATGGTTTCGAGAATTCAATGTACTCGGCACGCTCCGGATTAATGGTTAGTGGTGCAACGATCATGCTAGAAGAAAACGAATGAAAAAAGAAAAGAAAAGAAAAGAAGAATCGCTTTAAAGACACCACTCGCACTGGCACACATAGACAGCTCTCCGGGCTACGGATCTTACTCGGCACGTTCATTGACCAGTTCCCCTATCAGACCTGTCCACTCCTTGCGCAGCGTCATGGCTCCAGTGCTGTTGCGCAGTATATAGTGTCCGAACTGACCATCGGGCGACAGTGCCAGGTCGTAGGTGAAGTTGATGCGCTTCGACAGCTCAATCAGCAGATCGATGCAATAGCCTCGGCAGCAATACTCATTCGCTAGGTTCCGAAACGAAAGAAGATCTTAGTTTTGGTTAGGCTAGGACTTTCAGCTAACTGATCTCACTTGTGGCATCGCTGGCATTAAACAGCGGACAGGGACGCTCATCTGGTTCACAGCGGAACTCGTCGTCTCCCATGCGTCGCACATAGACAAAGGGTTTCTCCTCTATGGTGAGCACCTTGAGATGCGTTGGTATCATTATGCCCTCCGGTTTACGCTTCTGTTTGCCTCCCCAGATGATCTCGCTGTCGTTGATGCGCATCCGCATCTTGGCTTTCATCTGCATAGAGGGAGGGAGAGAGTTAAACCTAGCAACATTTTAATCCCTAATCTAATTTAACTCTTGCACCAAAAAGTATGCTACATAAATTGAATAATGTAAGACCAAATGGTCCTAGACCCTCGAAATCCTCCTGTATACTCACACTATCGTAGCTGAATTTGCCCACCACATGTTGCTTTTGGTGCTCTCGAATATTGATCACATCGTAGCCCGCATAGATACGATCTCCGTTGTCATCGAAGGCCACCTGACCCGTCTGCCCCGTTATATTCCGACTCTTTAGATACTGAAAGAGTCGCTTGCCTGCGGGCGTGAACAGAGATGATTAACTCCTCACTCGATTAGCTGGAGGTGTCGCTTGAGTTACCCACCTGATTCCCAGTTGACCGCCGAATCGCCACAGTCCTTGGGCGCCTCGGCGATGGTCTCATTCGAAATCATTTCCTTAATAGCCGAGGCAAGCACATAAACGCTATCCTGGAAGGCAGCATCATGCATAATTAAAGTGTTGTCCCGAGCTAGCCTGGGTCGGGGCATGCCCCACTCCACTCACCCTAATGTGTCCCTTGTCGCTGTGGGCGTGCTCCAGCTGCAGGCCCAGCACACCGTCTGGCGTGTTGTTCGCATGCAGCGCCTGCTCGGTCACAATCCACACGTGCCCCTCGCCCGTCATGTTGTACTCGCCAGCATCGCGGAATATCACTTGAGCGTCCTCCGTGCTGGAACACAATGTACGAATAGCTGGTGTTAAAAGGACTCCCGTATGTCACAGCTCCCACAGGAAGCTAATGTAATGAGCTCATCCACTTGCTGGGGCTTACAAGGGGTACCCAATCGGGAGCAGTGACTAAATATGTCTGCATATCATCTACGACATAACTGCACGCACAGTTATCAGAGAGATGGTTCTGAATTTATTAGGGCAACCTTTTTTTTTCTAGCTGCGAATGAATAGTTTTCTGATAAATGAATTTTTGGGGGTACGGTGACATCACTGTGCCTGGTGGGGAAGCTTAGGATCTTTAATCCTACTTGAGGCGAGTTAAAGTTATGCTTCACTCATTCCAACTAACATTATTGATTGTACTTTAATCTATGGCTTGATACCTTGCATACATGAGGTAAACCCTGGACTGTGCCGTCTTCATGTCTATCAAATGCTCCGTGAAACTCTCCAGCTTCGGTTCGAATTCGACAATCAGCTCCACCGTAGCACGCACATCGACATCGTCGTAGTAGGTCTGTGATGTCGTTTGGAAACGACCCAAAATGGCGCGTCCATCCGTATCGGAACTGTGAATGATGATTACCTGTCGACGGCAATGGCAATACCATAAGTCAACAAGTCATAAGCGTTGCCAGCATTTGGCTGCCTTTTTGGCCAACCCACCTTGGTGTACAAAAAGTGGCTGAGCATCTCGAGCCAAACATCAGCCTGATGATAGTACGGTGGCACTGTGCGCAGGAAGGAGACGTGAATATTCTTGTCGGAAAAGGCTGCATCGCGGGAGGAAATGCCAATGACGGGTATCGAATAGAAGCCGCTGGTGTAGCTCACAGCAGCAGGTGACAAATCGCCAGAGGTTTGCTCGTGCGACACGACGACGGCGTAGACCTGAAAATCAATGGAAATGAGCAGGGCGTAGGGTAATAGGGTAGAGGCAGGCCCCGAGGCAGTCAGGCAGACAGGCGGAAGTGTAAATCGAATTGAGTGTCGCCAGAATCTGCAATTGACTGCCAAAATATATATAGATACACACAGCGAGTACGTACGTCATCTGGCGCCAGCTGAACTGACACTGATTTGTTCCCTTGGGTGTGTAATGAAAGGTTAAAAGTGGCCACATCTTGGGCGGCAAATGATAAATGACAATTGCGTCGGCCTGTGGAAGCATCCCATTCCAACAACTGCTTTGTGAGGATGGGTAGCTGAGTTATGGCAATCAGTTAGACAATGTTGTGATTAATGAACCCCCAGGACACAATTTCAGTGAGCTGGCAACTTCTTTATGAAGTTCTAAAGACTGCTAAAAACTGCGCCTTCTGGCAATTGAACTTTATTTGCTTTTTACGAGCAAAGCATGAGGCACAATTGAATTGCGAAACTGGAATACCCTAGGAATCTCAAGCTGTGGTCCCTTAACAAGGGTATGCCAGTCATATTTAATTCGCACACACGAACTGAGTGTGTGTGTGTGTGTGCGACGAATTACCGCTTGTCATCGACTCATTTCCGAATCATTTCCTTTTAAATTATTAAAACGAAGACCCAAGCAGGGACAGCAACCGCAAAAGCAACGCAGGGTGGCAACGCTGCGCTGCTGTGGCAGGAAGTCGCACAGTAATTGCATTTGCATTGCTCTGCGACTGCGACTGCAGGGAAACGTTTTAATTTTCTACTTACCTGCTTCTCGATGAGCTTGTCGCAAACGTTGAATACCGTCTTGATGGGATTCTTATCCATGCGTATCGTCTTGTCGTAGTAGGTGACCTTGCGCGGCACATATTGCTGATCGAAATTCAAATGCTATGGGAGGGGAGGGGGGAGGGGGGCGGCTCAAGCCAGTTAACACTCAAATAGGCTAACACGCTAATACACGTTAATACGCTTACCGATATTGTTCTGCGGAAATGCTCCTCGCTATCGAAATTGCTCAATACGCCGCCTATATTGTATGTCGAGGGATTATCCGAAGCTGTGTGCCTTTGTGCCACAATCGTCGTCGGCAGCAGCATCACATTAACAATGGCTGCCGCAGACAAAAGCCAGCGATAAACAAATGCAGCAGCCATATTGCTGCAGGGCGGGCGTTTTTTTTTTTTTATTTGCAAACTTTGGGGGAAATGTAGTAGCAGCTGTCGCTGTGTGTGTCTGTGTGTGTGTGTGTGTTTCGGTGTGTGCGTGAGCGTGTATGCTGTGATGATTTCTATAGCTGCTCCGACTGGCTGTACTATGCCCAGAGCATTTTCTGCAATTAAAATGTTAAATGGTTGTAGTAGCAGATAAAATAAGAAAAGGAAAATAAAGTGAATAATTCGAAAATTAATTCTTATTTACTATGTTTGGTATCTTAAAATTAAACAGTCACTTGTCGCTTCCAGTGATGTCCTAATTGTTAAATATAAATATAAAGCAATTGCAACTGCTTGCAGCCCTGACCAGTGCAACCTATTGCAAGTAATTTTTGAATTAAACTGTCACTTGGCGTTGCCACTGCCGATCATTTGCGTCTGCTGGCGTTGCCCAATCGTGTGCAACAAATGATCATATGCTAATATCGGCAACAATGTTGCCAGACACCTATCGAAAGCTCCGGCATCAGATGTTTTTGACACTTGTTGCTCGCTCACCAATTGGTTCAGTCGTCGATGTTGTCGCGTGTCGCTTTGCTGCGATTTCTCTTATCGCGCTGCGCTGCGCAAACTAAATTAAAGAATTAAAATCGCATTTAAATACTATTAAAGCCGTCAATTTGTGCACTAAATTATTGCGAAACTGAATGCCCTTGTAAGAGGCGCAAGTGCGGATTTTGGCGCTTACGAAAATGTGCCAGGAAACGTGTGAAAATTGTAATTGAAAATTGACCATTGTTTGCGTGTTTTTTTGTTTGCTTGCGTCGACGTCGCGTCGTCGTCGTCGTCGTTGTGGGCCATCGCAGTCGCGGTCTCAGTCACCGTCGTCGTCGCCGTCACCGTCATTGTGTTGCCTGCTGCTAGGCTAGCTCGGTGTCTCAAAAGTTGTCTTTTGGCGTTGTCGCGTCGCCGCTGCTGCCGCTGGCCCACAGAGCGAGTGAGTGAGAGCGGCTTGTGGGTGCGGAGGCGCAATTGTTGACGTCGCTGCCGCGAGTGTACCTTTTATATCAGCTTCTTCTTTTCCCGCTCTACGCGGAATTGTTGTCGCGTGTTGTTGTTTTTTTGTTTTGCGTTTACGTTTGCTTCTTATTGACAGCAACGGCAACGACAGCAGTGAATGCGTCGCTGCTGCTGCGCTGCTCAAACATTGTTATTGTTTTGTGTCTCTGTTTCTGTTTCTGCTTCCCCTTTGCGCTTTTTGTGGTTAAGTGCGCGCACTCAAGGTGAAAAATATATTGAGTTCTTTCAAGTGCCTTTTCGAGAGTCGAGTGTGTCTATCTACTATGAGTGTGCCCCTATAAATTTAATTTGCAATCAAAATATTCGATTTACGAGTGCAAAGCAATAATACATACACATGTAAATATATTTGTGCATGCAAATACAAATCTACTCACTGACCAGATGATTCAAGCGCAAATATTCGTGTAAAATTATAAAACGAAAAAAAAACCTAAGCAGCAAAATCTGAGAGGCGCACTCACTATTTATTGCTTAACGAGCTGATTAGGAAATATGGTATTACTGCTATTGTAAGTACGAGTACGTTGACAATTCTCCAGTGTTGCCAAGCGAACAGCCAAGCAAAAAAGGCTAAATAAAGCATAAGCTTTATTAGCTTTAAATGTCATAATATATTTTTCGCTTGCTTCTTTTGTAGACAAATTCAGGTTCTTATCACTAAAATTGATTTTTGAAAGAAAATTAAAAATGTAGTTAATTAATATTTTATCATATTTCATTTTGAACGCAAAAAAAACTACTTAAATGTTCATGATGATTTGGGAAAGTAAAGTGCTATTTTATAAAATAGTGGCAAAACATTTTAGTACACACATTGCGTCAAGGTTTCTTTTTACATTGTTTAATTTTAATATTAAAACAAATTTCTGTATGTAGCCATAAATTAAATGCCGGCAACCCTGTTACAGTGCTGCATGTACTTACACGTACACGCATTTTTTAGCTGCTTGCGGAAACCAGTTCCACCTGTTGGCTCGCCCAGCTGGGCGTGCAGTGCTTGCACGGACTTGCAAGGGCTTGCTTGGAAAGGGCCTGGCTGGCTGACTGGCTGCAATGGCAACTGGGTCAATGCGCGCAAGTCTTTGATAACGAACGGCACAAAGGCTGACGAGGGTTAATTGCTAAAAACAAGTTTGCTTTCACGTTGAATAATTGAAGACAAATCACAAACAGAAAAGCAGAAAAAAAAATCGACCCTTTCGTTTCCTATTCAGAATCAATTACAAACACTAAAGCAACAACAACAAGAATGCTCTCCACTCATACTCACGCGCTCTCGCTCTCTGTCTCTGAAAAGAGGGCAGCCGACAGACGCGTGCTTAATTAAGCGCCGCATTGCTGGCGGAGGCTGGCAGACAAACAGGGAGAGGGAAAGGAGACAGTAGGAGAGCGTGGATAGAGCGTAGTGTGAGCATGAGCTTTCGTTGAGCGTAGCTTGTACATACATACATAGTTGCTGCTGCTGTTGTTGTTGTAATTGTTGAGTGGGGTGGGCAGATGGCGCCACATGCATGCATGATGCGACAGCGACAGCACACGATGCATTCAACGTTTTTCCCCATTTTTTTTTTTTTTTTTTCATTTTTTACGCGCGCGACGTAAACATTTTCACGCGCATCGCAGATTTTATAACGGCAGCCAGTTACGCACACACACACACATGCATGCGAATACGTTCATTAATCCACATGCATGTGCATGCACGCCCACTCACCTACATGCACACATGCACATAAGCCGCCGATGACGACTCAATTAAACTTTCAGTAAAAATCAATGCTGAGCGCCATCGCCATCGAGAGCACTTTCGAGTTATGCATGGAACTCAGACACACACACATGTGCATGGTCATACAACATATACACATATGCTTGTGTGTGAGTGCATAATTTGCAGATCAATTGAGCGGCAACTAAAATGCCTTCGCTCTGCCGCTGTAGTTGCCGCACTGCACAGCATTATATTACAATTTGCCCAATTAACATAAATAGTTAAGCGAGGATGAGATGCCGAGGGCAGGGTCAATTTATCTCTTATAAATAAAAGATACTCTCGTGCAGCATTTTAACCAACCTGAAGTGGGCTGGAAAAAACGGGCTCGATTGAGTGCCCTTCAGAGCAATTAGCAGCGTACACAGGCGAGAGCGTTGAGAGGGTTTGCTCAGTGTGTGCATGTGTGAGTGACTGTGTGTGTGAGTGAGTGTGTGTGCGAATGAGTTCGTATCTTCACTATCATTATCAACATCTATATACTGAGCAAGTGTGCAAGGAAATAGTAAAATTTACAATATGTAACATCGAATTTGATAAAAACTGAAGATAGTTTTATCTCAGAGGGTTGTAGATATATTTTAGTACGTTATATATGGAACTTAGGTACATGATATCATCTCTAGAATATTTATTTAGTTAGAGTGCAATAAGAAAGCACATGATATCATTTATTTAGAGTTACATACATATATGAAAAGGAAGAACTTGTTAACTGTACAATATTTATTATATTATTATATATCTCTAGTTTTTTCTTACAGAAAAAAAGGAACAGGAATTATTGAAGGTCCTGCCTAAAACAAATTTTTTAAGATAAATAACTTGTATAACTTCTGAGAAATATTATCCATCTTATGTATTTCAAAGCGGAAAGTTGTAATATAAAAATTATATGAAAAATCAATTTTTAATAACCGATACATATGTACGCAATGGGCGTGGTATCTAGGCTTCTTATCCTGGTTCCCTTATAATAAACCATTCATTTTTTAAACTCTATTCCCCAAATAGGCTACTTTAAGATGTTAACGTGAAATACTTTTAACCTGCAGGGACACCTTGAATATTGTAATAACAATAATATTATCAGAATTTAGAGAATTTGTTAAAAGTGCTTCATATATAAAAATGCTTAAAACTATTGCTATAAAACTTATATCTCATATTTTGCATCGATGTAAAAGATAAAGAATAAGCCTGATATTTTAAATCAATAATATAAAACAAGTAATAATTCAAACAAATTAAATGTTGATGAAATGTACTTGTTAACACTTGAAATGTTCTATTTAATGCAAAAACTATCGTATGCTTCTGCTTGCATCTGAATAATTCCATATAAATAGTTGATTAGCCACACGCAAGTGCATTACGGGTTCAACACACACACACACAGATCTTCAGCTGACTCACACACACACACATATCTAGGTATTACGTATGTTTCCAGACTCTCATTCAATACGCCTTTTCGTGCGTTGTTTATGTGGAACTTTTGTTTAGACGGTTTTACGCGGTGAACGTGCCATGGCTTACATTTTGTATAATTGATATTTTTGCTGTTGTTGTCTTTGTTTTGTTGTTGTTATTGTTTTTGTTGTTGTTGTTACAGTGTTTGCCGTTGTTGCTGTTGCTGTACCGCTGCCATGTGTGGGTTACGTTTTTATAACCTGATTGAAACTGGCAGCCACGGACGGCGGTGGCTTTTGTGTAATTCGAACTGACATGCAGATACATCCTTATATACACAAGCGTGTATCTGTGTGTGTGTGTGTAGACAAAATAGTCGTACTATATTCGTGTATTCTTGTTTGTCATACAGGGTGTTCCAATGACGAGCAACCTGCAGGTTTCGTAGAGGTTCAGCTAGTATTGAAACACGCAAACTAAACTATAGAGAATTAATAAATAATCAGAGAATGTCGAAATCAAACATTGTAAAGGAACTTTTTCATATGAGTGTTTTTTCAAGTTCTAATAGTAATAAGAAACTCAAATACATATCTGATCAAAACTATCGATACTATCAATTTACTATTTGTTTCAATTTGCCCAATATCCTACTTAAAAATTTATTGCATGCGAGTTTTTGAAAAATTAAAGTAAGCTTATGCTGCTTAAAAAAACTTTTCCTGGTAAATATGATATCTCTAGCCTTTTTGCCTGATATTACGAAGTTCCTACAGCATTTGCACAAACTCATTATACTTTTATTTGAACATTTTCAATGTCCGAAGGGCTTAATACATCATTGATCTATCGATAAAATATTAATTTGATATTATAAACTGTGGTACGAATCGAAGTGCCGTAACCCAGCTGGTTATCTCTCTTCGACCAAGGCACCCTGTAAAAACTGTTGAGTATTCGTGGCATGCATTCAATGATGCTGATGTTGATGATGATGATGCGGTTCAATTAAAATATGCATCGCTTGGCTTTATCAATTTTCATGTTTGTTCGACATTACCCTCTGATTTGAATGGGCAATTCAATTGAAATTTGTGAATTGAGAGCTAAAAAAAAAAATAAACAGAGCTTGAAAACAGGTGCACAGAAATGTGAGACGCAGTTCAAATTGTGTTTGACTCGAGATACATATCTATCTAAATTATGAGCTATATATACTCGCTTTCGGATGCCATTAAATTGTCAGGATATCCTTGAGCTCATGTACAACCAAAACAGGATGTGCTGCACAAATTTCCTACTCTCATATAAAACGTAATTGAATTTTGCCCAAAATATAAACGACAATTGTTTTATGTGCCAGATAGAAAAGAGGAAAGAGTGGGAAGAGGGGCAGGGATATGAGGACAGTTCCCCAAAGTGTCGCAAGGACAAAAGCTTCAATCAATGGCGAAAAGTTTTCAGAGTTCCCGCCCTGCTCCGTCTGCTCTGCTCTGCTCCTGTTGCTTTAACCTTTATCCCTTTCATTGTTCGACGTCTTAGTTGGAAAGCTGCCTAAGCCAATAAAGAAGCGAAGGACAACGACAAGGCGCAACCGGAGGACCATTCCGTAAAGCGTTGCGTTTGAACCGACTCAGCTAACCAAGGGTTAGCTAGAGCTGTGGATAGGAGAGTGTGTTCAAGCATTTTGTATTATTAAGGCGGGGGGACTATCATAACTCTTGCAATAGATTCGTGTGTGTGCCCAGAGAGCCTTAAGTAGGTTTCTCTATTCTTTAAACCAAAGAATGAAAACCTGCAAACAGTTGTATAATATGTAACCATTTCCCCTGGCTTACCACCTGCAAGAGAATTTCAGGGACAGGGTTCAGAGACGGATAACAAAGGCAGTTCCACTTCGAATTCGCATTTTACACACGAATTGCCAAACATATGTTGCCTTTTTCCGATGCGCTTGGCTGAATTGAATGAATCCCAAAGCTGTTTATTGGCCTGGCTCTAAGTAGGATCAGAACCCAGACCCCAGACCTTCGGTCGTGAAACATTTTGCAGGACTTTATGCAATTTTATAATCAGAATGTTATCGAAAGAAATACTATATATTCTCTACACGTTTATTTAGTAGCTAGATCTATAATATAATATAATATATTATAATTTATAATATAATATCATATATTATAATCTATTATATTCCGCTCTATTTACTTCTGGAATGTAGGTTATAATATCGTATATATGCATCTGTTATATATTTTATTGCATAGTATTCCACTTCCTATTCCCTTTTGCATTGCTTCAATTCTGGAATACTAGTGGTTTCCCCATCGTCTACTAGTCCTTCCTTCCACTCTATGGAGAACATTTTCGAAATATTATCCAAACCGATGAAAATGTACTCAATGCATACAGATCCGTAATAACCGTAGATCCAGAAATAAAAGATATAACAAATATAAGACAGGGCGATAATCAGCACAAAGATAAGCGTGCTCATTAGAATGCACGTAGACAGGTCGGGTGGATCCATTAGGCATAGGAATCTCGGACAGCAGCAGTGGGAGCCACGCCTTTAAAGTCAAATCATGCAGGAAATTTCAGGAAATTTCAGAGTTCAGTTCAGTTGGGTCGAATATACGACTTAGCTATTTGTATTGTTGTGTCTCCGGCCTGGTGTTCAGTGTGTCCATTGGACTTGGCTTTTTTTTCTAATCAAATTATACAGCTAATAGAGACACACACACACCGACACACACAGTGCCATAGGGTGTAGTTGTATGGGTACGCCTTAAGTTATGCAAACACTTTTGTATGTGTCTGTGCCACTCCTGCGGGATGCTTTGCTTTCTCTATGTGTATTCCTTTTGCACACACATACACACGCACAAACGTACACACACATAGACAACACAGTCGCGCACATAGAACTTTTATCCTTGTTGGTTGTGAGTTTTTCGTTAACTTTCACTGTTAATTTCGTCTAGAAAACACAAATACATTTAATTTTCACTTGTTTTGTTAGATTTTTCTCAATCGTTGTTGCTTGTTATTACATTTGTATCGTTTGTTTGTCTATTTTATTACAAGTTTGTAAAAGCACAAGCTTCTCCACTTTTTCGTATTCTCGGTTTATCAACAATCACATTTCTCGCATACACCACCACGCACGGGAGGCCCCTCTCCACTCTCTCCAGCCTCTCCTCAGCTTCTCTCATACGCACCGTCGTCGTTGTCGTTGTCGTTGCCGTCGCCGTCGCTACGCTGCTGCTTGATGCTGCTGCTGCTGCTGCTACCGTTGCCACTGCCACTGCCACTGCCGCTCTCACTGTCGCTACCACACTGCCGCTATCGCTGCCCTTTGTCAGCCTTTGCGCCTTGCGCGACGTTTTGCAACTGAATATCCCTTTTTGGATAAGTGAAACTTTTTCCTTGTGCTTCGCACAGCTTTCGCGTTGCCAATGCAGCTTTGGCGCGGCGCATGCAGCTTTCGCGCAAAGCTTTTTGTGCAAAGCTCGGTTACGCTTGCGCCGTATGCGTGTAAACAACAGACACAACAACTTTTGTTTTTCATGCTGTGCGCTTTGTTGTTTTCATTCGCCACTCCCAGCTGATTTTTGTTAACTCACGTGCGTGAGTCGCAGTCGCTGCCAACGTCGACAGCGATGCCAACGTCTGCGTCATTGGCTGCGTTAATACCGGCGGCCACTTGTAGCTTTCGTTTATGCGTCTCTCTGCGTTCTCTGTGCTCACCGCACGCAGTTCCCGCTCTTCTTCTCTGTTAGTCAATCGTCTCTCTCTCTGCGTGCGTGTGTGTGTGTATGCGTGTGACTTAGTTGTTATCTAACTGTGAACTGATTGGTTTTTAATTTGCATTCGTTATCATTTGTCTAATTAGATTATTTTTTCTGACAGGCCGATAAAGTTGCAGCTCTATGCCAGTCATAAGGCCCGTTGTGCCCCTAGGTCAGTCAAAGTCGTCGCCGTTTTTCACAGCTATGGCAAGTCGGTTCCATATCTAATTCTATAATAAAAAAGATACGTTATTTAAATGTAAATTCTAAATTGTTTGTCATTTTCTTTGGATATTGTTATTATTCAATTTAATAAATGCAAGTATAATAGTAAAAACTTAAGGCATTTAATTTAAATGTAAATATGTTGCATATTTTCGACTTCTTTTCTGTAATTAAATGTTTATTTTTCATGTTAAAAAATTCTTTACTTGTCAATAATTATTATTTAATTTAAAGGTCATAATCGCTAATCTTTTTTTTAGGGTTCTATGCACTCAGAATATTTTGAAGCAAATATTTTTTTACACGTGCAACCCTTGAACCGAGTAACTTCAACTCGTACTTAGACACACTTTTATTTCAAGAGTATTGTCAATCTATCAATGTTCTATAGGGTTTTTATATAAGACATTTTTTTTTTTTTAAATTTTAACCTATTTACTTAATATCCTAAATTTATTGTTTTTGCTTTTTACGATAAAAATAACATAAGTAAAATGTAGTATAAATTTTAAATTTATATGATATTAAAGACAAAACAGTTTCCAGCAAGAATTGACATGTGGCATCCCTATTTCACTTGCACTTAGGCGCACTTATCTTCTTCTTTGAAGAGCTTTGTCAATCTTTGCACTCAGCCTCTTAGAAGCTGAGCAACAGCAACAGGCCTGTGCGAGAAAGACAAAAGAAAAAGACGTGCACTGCGTGAGAGTTTAGTAATCGTGACCGTGACCCGGAAAATGCAATTGCGCTGCTCAAGCCCATTGGCTTTGCGAGAACTTAGCAGAAATCATAACAAATTTGCACACTCGCTAATGCCAACGCCAACGCCAGCGTCAACGTAGGCTGCACTCAAGCGAAAGCATAAAGCGAGAAGCGAACCTAATGCACACACACACACACGTACACACACTGAGCTCAAGCTAATTTGTAGCGTTGATGCGTAAAGCGAACTGAATGGGGGGGGGGGAGGTGGAGAGCATGAGCAATAGAGAGCGGGGCAAATACAGCGCCGCAAACACACATGAATGAAAGCAAGAGTGTGCACAAACAACAGCTGCGAGAGAGAGAGTGCGAAAGCGCGCTGAGTAAGACCCACTGCCTTACATTCGAAAAGAGCTTTTGCGCACGCCTGAGCTTTTGCGCTCCAGCAGCATGGTATAGCTTTTTGGGCAGCAGCATTCTCATTCTCATTTGAGCGTTGTCCATTTGTGGGTCGCCGTCGACTGTGTCGGACGTGTTGCTGAAGAAGAAAGTTGCCTCCTCTCGCGCTGTTCCTCGCGCTGTGTACGCGGTCGCATCGGACACAGGAAAATTGAAAAATACCTAGAAAAATCATCAATTATTTATGAGCGTATCGCGTATTTATTCTAAACCGCGTAAAGAACACAGTGCCATATAAATGCAAAAACTGAAAACATACAATTTTGCTGGGTGTGCCGAGTTTTTTTGTTTACATCAGTTCAAAAATTTGTGAAGATATTTGTAAGTGTTTTCTTCTCCCAGAGTATGAAAATCTACACCTGGCAAAAAAGAGCGTGTGTGTGTGTGTGTGGGTGTGTGTGTGTGAAGCATCCGTCAGCTACAAATAGGCAAAAACTGAATGGCAGCAGAAGCAGCAGCCTCCTTCTCGGTATGTGTATACCACACTCGGGTAGATAAGGCTCTGTGTGTGTGTGTGTGTGTGGGAGTGTGTTCGTGTTCGTGTGCTGAAAGTTGTTTAATTATTGCTGGTTAATTAAATTGATGCATTATTAAATAAATTTCCACTAATTGTCCCGACAGCTGTGTGAGAATCAGTGAAAACATTTGCCTCTGGCTGTTTATTATTATTATTGATTATAATAATGTTCAATGCTGTGAAACGATACAATCGCAACTGGGAAAATTGTGAAAAACTCAATTGAATGTTATATTGCGGTCATGGTGTGTAGTTTGACAGAGATTAAACCAGCCTTTTCATGGCAGAACAATTGTGGAAAAGTTTCATTCATTTCACCACATTGCCAGGGATGCTGGGTCCCACATGAGAATCATCCTGGGGCAACACAAACACATTTTACGTGTGACTGACAGGGTGCAACTTTTTCTGCTTCTCATTGTCGGAATTCATTGGATTCCTTTCCGCCTTGGGGCACACACAGACACACACACCGACACACAGATGAAATTTTAATTTCCTCTTTGAGGGCGCAACGAACGGTACTTCTGGTACCGCGCTGGGATTCGTGAGCTGACAGCTAAAGCTAAAGCTTTATGCTAATTAGCCATTCCTCAATTCCCCAAATGGAGCAGCGAGAATTCGACATATTTTCTAAGGAACATGACAAATTCCCTGTCTATCTGTCTGTCAGCTAACAAATCTGTTGCCAATTATGTATATAGTATATACATATGCATAGGTAGCTCCCCAGTCAATTGATTGTTGAGCTCCTCTTGCAGCTCATTAATATGCCAGTCAAGTAGGCACACACACACTCACACACACCATCTCCCAGATGTGTCAGCCTGTCTATTAACCTCAACATAAATCGCCTGAAATCAATCGGTGACTGAGCCAGAAATAATCATCTATTAAATAGTTAATATATCAACAAATAGAATTCAGGAAATTTCATGTATTTTATTGATTATTTATTGTGCTGTGCGAGGCAATGAGGCAATGTTTACATTTGCAGTTGAATCTTGTAATTAGCGTGTGATTTCTAAATTCCCTGATATTTATTTATCTACGAGTCCGATAGATAAACAAACTATAACTGATAAATTCATCTTACAATTGTAAAATATGTTACTTCTAACATAGTATGTGGTATGGGAAAACTTTTACGAGCATAAAAACTAATGTAGCGCACTTCCATAAATTCCCAGGAACAATACCCATATCAAAGTTCATTGTTGCTTTCCATTTGTAATTCGGCCATTATCATCGTACAATAGAGATAGAGATAGAGCATCGTAAAAAGCATGCCAAATTGTGAAAAACAAATCGTTAAAAAATGTTAAAGAGGGATGAGAAAACTGAAAAAAAAATCTCTTAAGTTTCAGAGTACAATTCATGAGTATTTTTATAAGAAATAGGGGATTTCTTTTTATAGAGTAATCTACATTTCTGCAAATTTTAATATTATTTGACCACGATTTGAGATGATCTAACTTGTTTTTATATACGTGTACATTGGTTTTATTTTACCAAGTTTCCCATACACAATGAGATACCCCATGCTTTTACAATCCATGTGGCACCATATTGGGGTAAAAACGAAAAGCTGTGGGAATTCGATTTATGAATAATTTATCTAACGGACACACCCCAAATAGCCACACACGATGATGGTGGCGGAAAATTGTTTAGTTTTTCGATATCGCGTATACGCACTGTGGGTCAATGGCAGCAAAAGCTTTTGATAATGTTGCGATAAGTCGGATACTAATTATAGCCGAGTTATATAATGTAATTGGCCTGTGTACGGAGCACAAACAGAGGCAAACACTATGTTCGTATTGTACTCATTCTCTTGCATTCTCTCTCTCCCACAGGACAACAGGATCTACAATAACAACCAGGACAAATCTCTGCAATTAACTCGTATAACCGGCCGCAAAGAAACAATAGCAAACAGTCGAACCGGCGGGCGGCCATCACCCCCACCCAGCCGTCAATACATAAATACCTCGCACATAACCAGACCAAACAACGCAACACTCTCTTCCGCTTACCCACAGGCAGTACGCACTGCGAGACTAGCCTAGAACCCCCCACCCCCGCTAGACACCCTTCGGCCTGAGGATGGGTGACAATATAATTGGCTCGGCAAGCTTCCTCCACTTGGGCGACATTGTTTCGCTCTATGCGGAGGGCAGCGTATGCGGTTTCTTGAGCACACTCGGGTGAGTACCATACTCTTCACACAATCGTCGAGGCATGAGTACAAGTATGAGTACGAATACGAGTATGAGTACGAGTACTCGTACCAATTCAAATGTACTTGTACCGTGTGACATCTTAATTGAAGAACTCTGAGCACGTTGCCAACTGTTGCATGAAGGCCTCAAGCTGTAAGACTCTTGCAGGGACAATCCCTCGTTAGGAATCTTTTAAGAGTGTTTATGCATTCTATTATATACATATATATATATTCCTGTTCAACATGCTAAGCTTGGAAAACTCAGTGTAGCTAAGTAAAGAAATCAAGTAGCTCAAACCATTAGGAAGACTGAAATTGATTAGGAAGAGAAGAATATTTCTTAAAAACGGTTACATGTAGAATATTAATAGGATAATGATAATGATATTTAATGAAGAATATACTATAGGATATAAAGTAATGAGCTAGCCAGGCTACTACAACATACTATATACTCAAGGGATTTAGTACAGAGATCTAGTCACTTGTCCTCAAACCATTAGGAAGATAAGAAACCTTTAAAGGCCTTTATAATATTATATCTTAAAAATACTTAAATGTAGTATATGAAGTAAAGGGTAAATAATGTAGGATATACAATGAAAAATATATAATGAAGAATGTACTATGGGATATAAAGTAATGAGCTAGCCAGGCTAGTATGATAGAGTGTGTTTTTATAGGGTTATATATGTATTCCTATACAACATACTCAAGAGATTTAGTGCATTAAAGCAAAGAGATCTACAATAGTTACTTGTCCTCAAATTATTAGAAACACTTTGAAGTATATATATATGATATATATTTTCCTAATCGTTTCTCACAGTCTGGTGGATGATCGAACCGTTGTGTGTCCCGAGGCTGGAGACTTAACATGTCCGCCCAAGAAGTTCAGAGGTAAATACAAACTCTTCTGCTAATTAAATGCAATAATATCAATTACAATCCAATCCATACCACAGATTGCCTGATCAAAATATGTCCCATGAATCGTTACTCCGCGCAAAAACAATTCTGGAAGGCAGCTAAGCAATCGGCCGGCTCCAATACAGATCCGAATCTGTTGAAGCGTTTACATGTAAGCTGTGATCTTAACTCCAAGTTTCTTTAAGACTAGAACTAATCCCTTTGCATTTCCAGCACGCTGCGGAGATCGAGAAGAAACAGAACGAAACCGAGAACAAGAAGCTGCTGGGCACCTTCATACAGTACGGACGTGCTGTGGTGCAGTTGCTCCATCTGAAGTCAAACAAGTATCTGACGGTTAACAAGAGACTGCCATCGTTGCTGGAGAAGAATGCGATGCGAGTGTATCTGGATGCGAACGGCAACGAGGGTTCCTGGTTCTACATAAAACCCTTCTACAAGCTGCGCTCCATTGGGGACTATGTCGTCGTTGGCGACAAGGTTATACTCAGTCCGGTTAATGCGGATCAGCAGAACTTGCATGTGGCTGCCAACTATGAGTTACCCGATAATCCCGGCTGCAAAGAGGTGAACGTACTTAACTCGTCCACATCGTGGAAAATCTCCTTGTTTATGGAGCACAAGGAGAATCAGGAGCACATACTCAAGGGCGGCGATGTGGTGCGTCTTTTTCATGCCGAGCAGGAGAAATTCCTCACAATGGACGAGTACAAGAAGCAGTACCATGTCTTTCTACGGACCACAGGACGCACAAGTGCGACGGCGGCGACCAGCAGCAAAGCGCTCTGGGAGATCGAGGTAGTGCAGCATGACTCGTGTCGCGGCGGAGCGGGTGATTGGAATTCACTGTATCGGTTCAAACATCTGGCCACAGGGCATTACCTGGCAGCCGAATCCGAGTTCGATGTGGCTGCGGGTTCGATCACATCAAGCGTACATGAGTCACTCCTGGGTGACAGCGGAGTAGGCAAGGAATCGGGAACCGGTTCCACCATGAACTCCACTATGAATGGTAAGTCAAGCATAAAGGTCCTCTTCTTTAATTGGATTAATCGTGCTGTTCCTTCTTCTCCAGACAAGGCCCTAAAGGGCAAGCAATATCGTCTGGTCTCCGTGCCATATTCAGCTGACATAGCGTCGGTTTTTGTGCTGGATGCGACGACCATGGCCAGGCCAGACAGCCTAGTGCCACAGTCGAGCTATGTGAGATTGCAGCACATATGCTCCAACACATGGGTTCATGCCACATCCATTCCCATTGATGCCGACGATGACAAGCCGGTCATGTCGAAGGTCTGCTGTTCACCCATTAAGGAGGACAAGGAGGCATTCGCACTGATTCCCGTCTCACCGGTTGAGGTGCGAGATCTGGACTTTGCCAACGATGCGTGCAAGGTGTTGGCTTTGGTGACCAGCAAGCTGGACAATGGCAGCATTTCGATCAATGAGCGACGGGCACTCATCTCGCTGCTCCAGGACATTGTATACTTCATTGCGGGCATGGAAAACGAACAGAACAAGACGAAGGCGTTGGAGTTTACCATTAAGAATCCCATTCGGGATCGCCAGAAGTTGCTGCGCGAGCAGTACATACTGAAGCAACTATTTAAAATACTGCAAGGTCCCTTCCAGGAGCACACCGCTGGCGATGGTCCCTTCCTGCGTCTGGACGAGCTCAGCGATCCCAAGAACAGTCCCTACAAGAACATCTTCAGGCTCTGCTATCGCATATTGCGTCTGTCGCAGCAGGATTATCGCAAGAACCAGGAATATATAGCCAAGCACTTTGGACTCATGCAGAAACAGATCGGCTACGACATCCTGGCCGAGGATACCATCACGGCGCTGCTGCATAATAATCGCAAGCTGCTGGAGAAGCACATCACGGCAGCTGAGATCGAAACCTTTGTTGGGCTTGTGCGCAAGAATATGCACAACTGGGACTCACGGTTCCTCGACTATCTGTCCGATCTGTGTGTCTCGAATCGCAAGGCCATTGCAGTCACCCAGGAACTGATCTGCAAGAGCGTGCTAAGCGACAAGAACGTGGACATACTGATTGATACCCAGGTGAAGGCTCTGCGAGGCGGAACTGCTGTGCGCTGCTACAAGGGCACCACAGAGGATGTCTGCCTCTCTACGCTCACTGAGGTCGCTGGAGACGATGAGGATCGCTCCGATGTGCAATCCACATCTACCACAACCACCTGGGATAGTGCAAGTATCAATGATGAGGATGCTACCGTAGCAGGCGAGAAATACGAGATACACTTGCAGTGGAAGGGTCAACCGGTAAGAGCGATGGAAAGGAATTGCTTGAAAGATCCACTTAACTAATTCCTTCTGTTTTTCAATTAGACCTCTCGCTCCATGGCGGATCTGGCCAATTGTGCAGCAGATGGCTGTGAACAGGAGGCAGCCATATTAAACTACTATCGTCATCAGCTGAATTTGTTCTCCAACATGTGCCTGAACAGACAGTACTTGGCTCTAAATAGACTCTCCCCGCAGCTGGACATAGATCTGATACTGAAGTGCATGTCGGATGAGACGATGCCGTATGAATTGCGTGCATCCTTCTGTCGCCTCATGCTGCACATGCACGTGGATCGCGATCCACAGGAGCCAGTTACTCCCGTTAAATATGCTCGTCTCTGGAGTGAAATACCCTCTAAGATGTCCATAATGGAGTGAGTTAGAGCATAAGCTGTGGTTCCTTCTTCCACTAACTCCCCAATTCTGTACTCTTCCTTAGCTATGATGGCAAGAACCAACAGCCGGATCAGAATAAACAGGCCTGCCGTGCCAAGTTCAATACGACCATCGCCTTTGTCGAGAATTATCTGTGCAATGTGGCAACCAAGGTGTGGCTATTTACGGATCAGGAGCAGAACAAGTTGACCTTCGAGGTGGGTTACCCAATGAGTTGATGAGTTCAGACGCAGTTAGTAATCCTTCCCTGCCCTCTTCAGGTGGTCAAACTAGCCAGAGACTTGATATACTTCGGTTTCTACAGCTTTAGTGATCTGTTGCGTCTAACCAAGACGCTGCTTTCCATACTTGATTGCGTTTCAGAGACCACAACGGGAGGATCCTTTGTCAACACAGATATCGATTGTAAGTATCAAAGAGCTGCAAGCAGCTCCCTTAGATTAGTTAGCTTAGTAAGTTTCTCTGCTCTCTCAATGACAAGCTGTCGAAGAGGAGGTCAATAGCGATGGTAAGCCTTGAGTTACCCTCTAATCTCACCCTTATTTATTCACATCTGCCAACATTGTGTGTGTGTCTCTTTGCAGCTGAGGGCGGCGTCTTGCGCTCGATTGGCGACATGAGCACCGTGATGACCTCGCTGGCTCTGGGTTCGGTGGGTCAAGCGATAGCTGCACCCTCGATTGCGTTGCAGCAACGCAAGTCTGTGTCGCAACTGATGAAGGAGTATCCCCTGGTCATGGACACCAAGTTGAAGATCATTGAAATATTACAGTTTATTTTGGATGTGCGTCTGGACTACAGAATCAGCTGCTTGTTGTCGATCTTCAAGCGTGAATTCGATGAGTCCGAGGTGATTGCCCAGACACAGACAATGGCAACAGCCATGGGAGATCAGTCTCCACAGCCACCGCCGCAGCAGACACCGCCAGGTAGTGCTGGCACCTCGGATGCGGAGCAAATAGCCGCTGCCGAGGCTGCCATGGCTGCGGCGGCAGCAGCGGCATCAGCAGCGGCAGCTCGACAGAAGAACATCGATCTGGAATCGATTGGTGTACAGGCAGAGGGCATCTTCGATTGTGAGGGCAGTGATGCAACCAATTTGGATCTAGATGGTCAAGGTGGACGCACATTCCTGCGTGTTCTGCTGCATCTTATCATGCACGACTACGCACCGCTGGTTTCCGGAGCGCTGCATCTGCTCTTTCGCCATTTCAGTCAGCGCCAGGAGGTGTTGCAGGCCTTTAGACAGGTAGGAATACTCATGGGTTACCCCAACTCGTTTCCCGCACAACCAACAGCAAGTAAGGGATTAGTTTCCCTTATACTCTTCTTTCTAATACTTTCTATGCTTCTTCTAGGATATATTAACAACAATATTTGAAAGAAATTCTTTTGTTCGTCTGATAATACTTTGAAAACTATGCTATAAAGATTTGATTATAATATTGATTATTATCATGATTGAGAAAGATCAGAACTAATACATATCTTAGCTTTTCCGTTGCCTTAGTTTGCTGCAATTCCTAAATAATCTTCCATTAGATATTTATATATGTATGTATATCCCAGTCTATCCTATGCAGCCATTATTCTGCATATCTATATCTCCTAACTTCGGTTCTCCGATGTTGTCACACTTGCATTCTTCTCGCTCTCTAATTACTCTTCAACTCTCTTGTGTTTGCATGCCACGCTCGCTCTCTTTATCTTCGACTCGTGTTACTAACACTACAAATAACGCTACTCAACACTCAACTGCCATCTCTCTCTCTCTCTCATATATCGTATGCGACCCACAACTAACACTAACACACACAACTAACACTAAAGTGGACGTATACCGCATATCGTACTGAAAGATATTTTGATTTTGTATGTATCATTTTGTGAAGCTTGGTTAAACTACGATCATCGATCGACTAATGTCTCGCTCTTTCCTACTCCTCCCCCCCTCTCTCTCTCTCTTTGTCTCTCCCTCTCTCTCGCTTTTCTAGGTGCAATTGCTGGTATCGGACAGCGATGTTGAGTCGTACAAACAGATCAAATCCGATTTGGATATACTGCGGCAGAGTGTAGAGAAGTCCGAGTTGTGGGTGTACAAGGCAAAGGCAACAGATGAGCTGGGAGCAAGTGAATCTGCTCCTGGAGCTGAGAACTTGGAATACGATGCAACATTGTCGCCAGAGCAGCGCAGCGAATATCAGAAGGTCAAGGAGATACTTATCAGGATGAATAAGTTCTGCGTGACAGCGGGTGAGTGGAAGCTACGATATATATACTCGGTGTCAGTAGGGTAACCCAATCTGCCAATTCATCCAGGTGCCGTTGTCAAGCCACGCAAACATGAACAGCGCCTGCTGCGCAATGTGGGAGTGCACACAGTCGTGCTCGATCTGCTACAGAATCCCTACGACGAAAAGGATGATGTACTGATGAAGGAGCTGATGTGCCTGGCGCATGAGTTCCTGCAGAACTTCTGCCTGGGTAATCAACAGAATCAGGTGCTGCTGCACAATCATCTCGATCTGTTCCTGAATCCAGGTGTAAGTATTAGCTTGAATATATTCAGAGATGATCCATCAATTGGTATTTATTTTCCGCAACAGATCCTTGAGGCGAAGACCGTCTGTGCCATCTTCAAAGACAACTTGGCGCTGTGCAATGAGGTCACCGACAAGGTGGTGCAGCACTTCGTGCACTGCATCGAGATCCACGGCCGTCATGTGGCATATTTGCAGTTTCTACAGACCATCGTGAAGGCGGAAAATCAATTCATACGCAAGTGCCAGGACATGGTGATGCAGGAGCTCATCAATGCTGGCGAAGATGTGCTCGTGTTCTACAACGACAAGACATCGTTCCATCATTTTGTACAGATGATGCAACAGCAGCAGCAGCGACGTCAATCCCTGCCAGACGACAGCCCGTTGAAGTACCACGTGGAGCTGGTAAAGCTGCTCGCCTGCTGCACCATGGGCAAGAACGTCTATACGGAGATAAAGTGTAACAATTTGTTATCGCTGGACGATATTGTGACCATCATATGCCATCCACTGTGCATGCCCGAGGTTAAAGAAGCCTATGTGGATTTCCTGAATCATTGCTACATCGACACCGAGGTCGAGATGAAAGAGATCTATGCGTCGGGTCACATGTGGAGTCTGTTCGAAAAGAGTTTCCTAGTCGATTTAAATCTCTTGATATCAAACACATTGGCGCCAACCAATAAGACATTGTTGGCATATGTCTTGAACGGAGTGACCAATCTCTTGAGCAGCTTCTTCTCCAGCCCCTTCTCGGATCAGAGCACCATAGTGCAGTCGCGCCAGGTGATCTTCGTGCAGTTATTACAGGCCGCCTATCGTCTGACCCAGTGCAAGTGGCTCTCGCTCGCCGATCGCTTCAATGTGGAAAACTGCATTCGCACCCTGACCGAGTCAGCGAAGATGCGCAGCATTGTGCTGCCAATCGAACTGGAGCAGCAAGTGGCCAATATGTCCAGCAAGACGGCAATGCTGACACGTCAAACCACCAAATGGCTGCTGGCCTCCAAGCAGCCCAAGTACGAGACTCAACAGTCGGCGAATCTGATGCGTTGGGACCGCTCGATCATCGAGGGGTTGCAGGACATTGTCTCCCTGCTGGAGGATCAGTTAAAGCCAGTTGTTGAGGCAGAGCTCTCGCTGCTCGTTGATATACTCTATCGCTCCGAGCTGCTATTCCCCGCAGGCACTGAGGCACGCAAACGCTGCGAAAGCGGCGGCTTCATCCGAAAACTGATTAAGCACACCGAGAAACTGCTCGAGGAGAAGGAGGAACGCATGTGTGTCAAGGTCTTACGCACTCTACGTGAGATGATGGCCATCGATGTGAACTATGGCGAGAAGGGAGATGCACTACGTCAGACTCTGCTGTTGCGCTATTTCCAGTGCAAGAGTGCACCAAAACTGGAGGAGGATCATCCTCAACTTCCGGGAGCAGCGGCTGCAGCAGCTGCTGTTGCTGCTGCGGCGGCTGCTGCTGCTGCGGCAGCTGCCTCCGCGTCTGCCTCCTCGGGCACCTCCGATCCAGCCAAGCAGTTGCATTTGGTCACCCATGGACCTGGGGCTAAGTACTTGGCCCGTGCAGACAAGACTCTGCACGAGATGCAGAATCACTTAGACCGCGAAGGAGCCTCCGATTTGGTTGTGGAACTGGTCATTAAATCGGTGCATTCACCTAACATCTTTGTGGAGGCCGTCGAGCTGGGCATAGCGTTACTCGAAGGCGGAAATCCGATTATACAAAAGGGCATGTTCCAGAAGTTCCTAAGCGACGATTTGAATCAGGCCTTCTTCAAGGTGTTCTTCGAGAAGATGAAGGATGCACAGCAAGAGATCAAATCGACGGTATCGGTGAATACCACAGACATTGCGGCCAAGGCACATGAGCACAAGCAGGATGGCAATTTGGAGCTGGACAAGATCACACGCAAGCATGGCCTGAAGAGCAACGGGGTTGTCATAACGGACGAGCTCAAGCGGGAGCTGCACAATGCCGGCCTGGCAACGGCACGTGCCTATGGTAATGCTCGGAATATACACTCTGGCGAGGATAGCTCGGCGATCAGTGTGAATAGTCCGCTAGAGGATATACTGGCTGAGAAGCTGGAAAAGCATCGGGACACCAAGGAGCAGCGTAATCAGCTCTCGAACAAGGTGCTCGTTATGCAGCCAATCCTGCGTTTCCTTCAACTGCTCTGTGAGAATCACAATCCTGATCTGCAGAATCTGCTGCGTAATCAGAACAACAAGACAAACAACAATCTTGTCTCGGAGACACTCATGTTCCTGGATTGCATCTGCGGCTCCACTACCGGCGGTCTGGGTCTACTTGGGCTCTACATCAACGAGCACAACGTGGCACTGATCAACCAAACCCTAGAGACACTCACCGAGTACTGCCAGGGACCGTGCCATGAGAACCAGAACTGCATTGCCACGCACGAGTCGAATGGTTTGGACATCATAACCGCTTTGATATTGAACAACATCAATCCTCTAGGGGAAAATCG
Source organism: Zaprionus kolodkinae (assembly GCA_018901885.1). Lineage (NCBI taxonomy): Eukaryota > Metazoa > Arthropoda > Insecta > Diptera > Drosophilidae > Zaprionus > Zaprionus kolodkinae. Next base: position 1,447,865 of record JAEIFM010000498.1, read on the forward strand.
CATGGATCTAGTGTTGGAACTGAAGAACAATGCCTCCAAGCTGCTGCTGGCCATCATGGAGAGTCGAGGGGATAGCGAGAATGCCGAGAGGATACTCTACAACATGAATCCCAAGCAATTGGTTGAGGTCGCCTGTAAGGCCTATCACCAGGAGGAGCTAATCGACGAGCAGGACGATGTGGATGATCCCAGTGCTGCGACAGATGATGACGATGCAACGGTCAGTCCGCGCGAGGTTGGACATAATATCTATATACTCTGTCATCAGTTGGCACAGCACAACAAGGAATTGGCCTCACTGCTCAAGGCATCCGAAGATCCTCAGTCGGCCAGCTTCGATGCCAAAACGAGTCAGGCCCTCATGTACTATGCAACGCACACGGCACAAATTGAGGTAAGAGTTAAGTCTAGTCGAGTTGGATATTTGGATTAACATTCTTTATTCCCTTATTCAGATTGTACGCAATGATCGCACACTGGAACAAATTGTATTTCCCATACCCGAAATATGCGAGTACCTGACAACAGATACGAAAATCAAAATACTTAATACTGCGGAACGCGATGATCAGGGCTCTAAGGTGGCGGATTTCTTTGACAAAGCGGAGGAAATGTTCAACGAGATGAAATGGCAAAAGAAACTGCGAAGTAAGTGGAGAAAATGTGAAGGTGTTTTTTCTGACCAGTGTTGTGTAATGTGTTTTTGTTTTTTGTCAGGTCAACCCCTACTCTTCTGGATCAGCAGTTACATGTCACTGTGGAGCAGCATACTCTTCAATTGCGTTGTGGTCATCAATATGATTGTGGCTTTCTTCTATCCATTCGATAATACTGTACCAGGTAGGATAGAAGAAATGAATGAAATAAAGAAATAATTCCCTCTTCTGACTTTCAGAGCTCAGTTCGCATATTTCGCTACTGTTCTGGGCCATATTGATATTCTCCTTGGTTATTGTTATAACGCTGCCCCGCGAATCTGGCATACGCACATTTATCGGCTCGGTAATTCTTCGTTTCATATTCCTGCTTGGGCCAGAGTCGACCCTCTGTCTGCTGGGAGTGGTAACGGTGAGTGGAGAATCCTTTCAGTACATAAGTGCGCAATCTTATCATATCGTTTATCTCTGCAGGTGACACTGAAGAGTGTACACATTGTGAGCATTATGGGGAACAAGGGTACCCTGGAGAAGCATTTCCTCAAGATCATTACCGACTTCCAGTTGCTCTACCATTGCATTTATATAGCATTTTGTTTTTGTGGTCTAATCTTTCATCCATTTTTCTACTCGCTGTTGGTAAGTTGCTTGACATCGGTCTGTTGGATAAATCCGATCTAACATGATTATCTTTCACCTTGTAGCTCTTCGATGTTGTCTATCGCGAGGAGACCTTGGTTAATGTGATTCGATCGGTGACTCGTAACGGACGTTCGATTGTTTTGACCGCTGTCTTGGCATTGATTTTGGTATATCTCTTCTCCATTATTGGCTACATGTTCTTCAAGGATGATTTCCTGGTGTCTGTGGATTTCGAGGAGACGGATGTAACGCTTTCGGTACCTTCATCAACTGAGGAGTCCTGTGCCAAGCCAGACGAGCTAGGTAGCTGCAATGGCAATCCTGCACAGCTGGTTGCAGCGAGCTCCGGCGGCGGCGGCGGCGGTGAAGCCAAGGAACGTTCGTGCGACTCGTTGGTCATGTGCATTGTCACCACACTTAATCAGGGACTACGCAATGGAGGTGGCATTGGCGACATACTCAGAGCACCTTCAAGCAAGGTAAACTAGTCTGAGTATTCCAAATTTTACGATGATTAATTTCCCATGTATCTTTGGCTTTCAGGAGGGTCTCTTTGTGGCGCGCGTCATCTACGATCTGCTCTTCTTCTTCATTGTCATTATTATTGTCCTGAACTTAATTTTCGGTGTCATCATTGACACTTTCGCGGATCTGAGATCGGAAAAGCAACAAAAGGAGGCCATACTCAAGACAACCTGTTTCATTTGTTCCTTGAATCGATCGGCCTTCGACAACAAGACGGTTAGCTTCGAAGAGCACATCAAGAGCGAGCACAATATGTGGCATTATCTGTACTTCATTGTGCTGGTCAAGGTAAAGGATCCTACCGAATTTACGGGACCCGAGAGTTATGTCTATGCGATGGTTAAAGCGGGCATTTTAGAATGGTTTCCACGACTGCGCGCCATGTCGCTGGCCGCAGTAGACGCAGATGGAGAGCAAATCGAGTTGCGCAGCATGCAAACGCAGCTTCTGGAGACACAGCTACTCATTAAGAATCTGTCCACACAGCTGCACGAGCTCAAGGACCACATGACAGAGCAACGCAAACAAAAGCAGCGACTTGGACTGCTCAATACGACGGCTAACAATCTGTTGCCATTCCAATGAGCCGAACAAACTAGAGATAGAGCCAAGGCTACTTAATTGGGTTGAGACGACAGGAAATTAAATCGATTGAATTTAAAACATTCCCTTGTGTAAAGCGTGCACTAGATATTAACTTAAAAGTATTGGCACTACTATTTCCAACTGTAACTTTTTTTAATCTCACTAAAGAGTTTCTCGGTTAATCTGTTTTTTGAAAGGATTCCGTTTGTTTTCTATATATCTTTTACTCGATAGAAGAGCTTTTACTGCTCCGCAATATTACTAAATAGAAGTGAATAATAATCAATTTCGAAAAAGCCTTAAATGTGTAGTACTATGTAAGATTTGAATGCCAACAAAACAATTCTCTCTCAAGACTCGACCATTTCCAGATGATAGCAAGAACCACGTAACCTTCATTCTATACTTACTACATACATAGTAATAACTCACTCAGAGAACTTAGGGCTGTTAAAATGTTATTTAGTGGATTTCTTGATCCGCAATTTCACAATTTAGACAAGTTGTATTTCCACCAACCAATCTATCTATATCTATATCTATATACACTTTATACCCTGTTATTACCGCTATGAAATATACGGTATATATACTATGTCGCAAGGCGGCTCGAAACATTTACTTAATTGTTTATCTGCGCTGTTTTAAGTTACTTATCAATTATTAATTGTTATATAAATGTATACAGTAGTAAATTGCAATCAAAACATAATTAATTTTTGTGATTTTACGTTCTCTTATTTTTCGAATTGTTTACCCTGTACTCGGTACGAGTTTTGTTGGTTAATTTTATTGTAAGCTAACATTTAATTAATATTCTAAGTGAATCTGTTCTATTCTTAAGCTATTTTAATAAAATGAATTAAATATCAAATGATTAATCATCCAGTATTGGTATCTGTAAAATATGGGCAAAGTTCGTTGAGACAAAACACGTTTTTATATTTGTATCCAACATTTTTTATTACATATTATATTTAAACTACAATTCATTTTCATAAAATTGTTCAATACGCTCTTGAGATTATCGCTTTTCTTTTAATCGGTATGTTTTTAATTGTATAACTACATATCTTTGTATATTTGTATGCGTTTATGTAATTGTAAAGATTTCATTCGATTTGCTCTTGTTTAAAACCATAATAATTGGTCGTTTGCTCAGAGTTCAATTAAAACCAATTGAGATGATTATTTGAAGTGTTCTGTTTCCTATGAACTTTCAGCAGACCTTTATAAAAGTATAAAATCATTTAGCCAATCTAAAAATAACACTGGAAGCTTCCAAAAAGATGATGATGGTGATGAGTAGTTTGTGAGCAGTGCGTAGTTTGAGAGTACAAATTTTAAAATAATACTATAAGTTCTGTGGCAGTTAACATAATTAGAATCATTGTAGGAAATACTTGGAGGGCATACATGTATACATAGGTTAGGGGGATGGAACTTTGGTAATACAGAGTTGAGTTGGAAAGCGGCAGATACTTGGAGAATTTTTAACAATCATTATTTATAATCATTTGCTATATTTATAAATGTGAAAAGTTAACTATTTAATTTTACATTTTACTGCCTTTTGTGTTTTTGCTGTTGTAGAACAATTTAGTTTTGGTTATTTGTTAGTACTATTATTTACTTTTGAATATGTGTTTTGGAAGAGAAAGAGAAGGAGTTTTTGTAGTTTTAATAGTAGTAGTATTAAAAACACAGTAACCATACTATGTGTGTAGATATATGTGTGTTGTATAAATTAGTTTTTGTTTACCATATTTAATATTAATTAACAATATTTTAATAACTTCTCATATTACAATTCGTGGCATCTATAATCAAAATTTATTGTTACATTTTTGTTAAAATTAGGTTCTTGTATTTTTTAGGTACAAAGAAAATCTCATGGCCATTGCACAGTGTGCCAGAAGTTGTTTTCCATCGGTCCAAATCGAATATATATCTCTTAAGAGAACAAAGATAAGAATTTCGATCGTTAATATAACCCAACTGCAAATGATCAAAGGTATACTTTTCTTCTCAAGGTAACAAAACTTATTTGAACTCAATGTGAATTGTATCAACAATTTTGATAATTTCTAAAAATAATATTCGGACATTTTGGTGGGTGAAATAAGTAGCTGTAGTTCACAACTTGAATGAATGGATATTTTCAGTTTATTGCAAATAATTTTCTAAATACCCATTTTATAAAATCTTGAATTTGTATGGCTTAGGTAATTAAAAACCTCACATCAACAGGTCGATTAGGATCTAACGATCAAGTTGAGACACAACCGTTTGAGGCAAGAGAAACTTTTTTTTCCTTTAAAAACCGAGTTGAATATTCTATTCATGTATTAATGTATTTCTAGTACATGGGGTCTTGTTCACCAGTTAAGTCAGTTACTATATGTTTAATTTATCATATCTACTCATATGAGTTCCGGTTTATCTGTTCATTTAGTAAAATACCTTAAAAGGCAATCAAAAGTTCAAATTACAAATTTAATTTTTTCTTCTAAACACCCCCTAAAAAACCTATCTCTGAAACCATGCATCAATTATTAAAAAAAAGTGTATTTTAGTTTTGAGATCCTAAATTTTGCATTGAAGAACTTAGGAAACATAGTGGTTTACAAATTGTTGTTCAAAGAGTAATATTGTATAATTCGAGGGTTGCGGAGATTTCAAAATACTAAATAGAATAAAAAAATTATATGGAATAATCAATTTACTATTTGTTTTACTAAACAATTTCTTGTATTCGTTCAACTAAAAAATTGTAGATAAAACAAATAATATGTATTTCTTATGGGTTTATTTTTACGGAATCGCAAACCGATGGAATTAGGCTGATTAGGCACAGCGCGTGGTTAGTTAGTTTGTTATTATTCGAATAGAAATAAAAGTTAAAACTAAAACTGTTTATTCCTTAAAAAAGACTTTCGAGCTGAAGCTGTTGCCTTTTAGTACTCCTATGTTGATTTTAAGAATTCGAGTTAAATTTCCTCATAAAATTTGCTTGCGACTAGAATTAATTTTTTTGCTTTTCAGATTTGTATGAGTGTATGTGTTTGTATATATATATATATATATATATATATATGTATATAAATGTATGTATAAGTTTGTATACTAACAACTCATCTGTGTATGTATATCATATACGCGTATGTTTCTATGTAAATATAGTTAAATGTGTATGTATGCATGTGTATATGAATAATTTTATTCATACTACACTTTAACTGATTGCTTGAAAATTAGCTGCCAAACAAAATGGGCTGATGCTCCTGTCGATCGAACTGAATCAATTAAAAGCTATTGACTCACAAAATGCGTCACTATGCGTGTCATTTACAAAAGCATAACTGGATAATGCTAATCATTCGAATGTTGTTTGAAGAAATGCAGATCAGCAGCTGAGATAAGTCCACGCAAATGTGTATGTATAAATATACATACTCGTTTCTTTGTATCTCTATATTATATATAAAGGTATATGTATGTTTTCATATTGTTGTGTGCCCAAACCAGTGTGAACGTTCTAGACTGTGGTGCCATAGGCATTGTTAAACACAGCACGTGAGCTATCCGTATCCAGCGAAATATCCTCGGGACTAGCTAAGTCAACGCGCACATTTGAGTTCGTGCGTCGACGTGCCGTCTGTGCAGCTCCCCAATTGCTAAGTGTCCAATGAAACCCAGAAGCACTAGGTGCAGGCTCTGCGTCGACTTTGACTTGTGTGCAAACCTGATTCGATAAAGTTGGCATAAGATAAACGTCAAAATTAAATTCAGTATTAAATACTCACCTCGCGATTGCCACAAGGTAAGGTTTCAGTGCCATTGCCCAGTGCAGAACCTGACACTGAACCAGAGCCAGACTCCCGGGTGCTGCCAATGCTGCTGCTGCTGGCCAGCGAATCGTTGCTGGACTCAATAACAGCTCCGTGGTACCGCGCAACCGAATGTACCGCCTTAAAAAAATTATTTAAAGGGTAAATGGGTTAATTGGTATTTTAGTAAGTTCTATTAAAAGCAAACCTACCATTGCATCGCCGCCTTGACAGTCCTCAATCGATTTGAGTATCTCCCAAACGAGCTCGGAGTCAAGAGGTATCGGTTGCTCCGTATCGCGATTGTAAATAGCAATAGCAATATGTACGGGATGCGGCACAGGCAGCGGTATGAGAAGCTTTTCCGTTACGCTACGTTCACTGGAATTTTGTTTCCATGGACGCCACGGCTTCTTGGCATCTTGCACGGCTTTCGGCTGTGCGCGATGTGCGCGCACTCTTGGTGTTGTTAAGCCAACAGACATATCTCTATATTGTAAAAAACAACACACACTTTTTAAAATTGAACGACTTAACCTAACGAAAAACACATACCGTTTCTCAGGCTTCCGAAAAGTTAATGTAATCCGGGATCGTGGATTGAATGCGGTCACCTCGAGGAAAGGTAAATGCACCTGAACGTTTCCTCGAGGTGCATACACATTACCCAACAGATCTAGACCCTTCGAACCTATCACATCGTTGGCGTTCTTAACCATTTCCGTGTAGCGTATTAAATCAAGCGAGGCATGAGGTTCTAGTTTAAAATGCGTATCGTTTTCAGTCAATGGCGTTAGAAAATCTAAACTAAATATTTCCGTATAGATAAGACCGGCCAGACCCGGCCAATCGTTAACTGAGAGACCCTGCAAAATAAAAATACATAGATATAATATACATTTTCGCGTATTTATTTCTTCTCTTACCTTATTATCCCAGAATTCTTCCTCACTTATGGACAGTCTACCGATGACATGAGACGGATAGTATTTCTCGAGTAAATGGGCGGCCAATTGTATAGCAATCTGTAGGGAATGAAAGTAGTTAAATAATAATAAGTGTCATCAATTTAATCCTTGTTTTATAGCGTACCTTTAATTCTTTGGTATTCAGCTTAATGCGAGACTTAACTTGCGTGGTAAGGGTCGTTTGCAACTCCCTGCGGCGTTTCTCTAGCTTTTCGTGGAGTGTGCTCATCAAATCCTGTGCCTCACGATCCAGCGCCAAGTAAGGGCCCGTTTTCGAAAGCTGAGCCGAAAACGGGCCAAAACAGGCTTCAACAAACTGCAGGAAATCTTGTTGCGGCTGTAAAACAACACGTTCGGTAGCATGCTGATAAGCCTGTAGTTCATCTAATTCCATTTTAGCCTCAAGTGCAGCCAAAGCCTGTTCCGGACGAATTATAAAATAGTAATCCAGTGCCAAGCCGGGTCCTGCAATCCGTTTAACCGCAATGCTGTCCGAAGCCGGGATTCGCCCACATTTTTTGATGAACAAATGAAAAGTAAGCGAATCCCAGAACAGTCGAAACGTGTAGCGCACAACCCCAACTATAAGAAATGAGGGGTTAAATACATTGCATTTATAAACACGTATAGGAACTGATTAATAGGTACCTATCAGCACAAGTCCTGCTGCCAGAGGACAAAACAGTGTAGCCACTACAACCGCTACGAGCGGCTGCAGTAGACCCTGTATGAGAAACTTCCATACGAGTGCTTCTAGCAGAATACAGTAACGATTTCGGGTGTTGTCTGGAGCATCAAGATCATATACAAGAATCATATATATGTGTAACAGCAATACAAATACTGGAATCCACAGCGGAGCGGTTAAAGCCAATCCAATGCTAAGGCAACTAGTTGCCAGGCATATCAATGGAAACGCAAATAGTATTACGACCGTGCCTAGAAATCCTTTCACAAAATAGTTCCATGTACGATTTAAATTGCGTGTTAAGCCCTTGCCAATGAATCCTGCAAGCGATAAGATGTTAATATAAAAAGGGTGGCAATAGTCACTGGGATCTTACCCGTATCAGGTTCCGTTTCGAAATGTGTGCGTGATTTTGATATGTGTCGCCAGAGCGCAATGAGACGTGATGCCAAAGTCTGCGTTATGCTGGTTTTTCGTGGAAACAGCGTACCATTAATTTGTGAAAGCTCTAGGTCGGGCATAAAAGGCTTGACACAGAAGAGAGCACGCAATCCAAGCGGACTGCACCAGGGAACCAGAATGCCAAGTAGGAACATCATGTTCCAGGTCCAACACCAGATGCGCTGCATAAGATTTAAAAGACGCCAAAAAGGCCAACGAGTGCTTGTGGTGCGTATCATTTCCTTCTCGACCAGAAAAACCGGTTGACTTGGATCCGAACGGGGCGTAACAATCGAGGTGGCCTGCTGACTTATCACTGTTGGAATCACATCCGATTGCCCTTGGAAATTACGTCGTATGATCCATGACTGTGGCGACCAGATGCGACAAGCCCATTGGAAACTGCGCGTCGGAGTTTTAGCATTCTTTAACTCCTTTAACAACACAGGTTCACGTTCCTTCATAAAGGCGAGATCACGTGACAGAAAGTAAGCGGTTTGATGCAGATTGTGTTGGGTACACATCTTCAGGGCCTCCTCGTGGGCGTACCAGGCGCACTTGTACAGCTTGTGCTGCTCGGCGTGACGCAGCTTGGAGCGCAACCAGGGTGCAACTCGCGATAGTACAGAGTGATCGTTGGCCAAACATTTCTGATGATCTTCGCGGGTACGTTTAATATCCTGCTGCACCTTGTCGACGGCCTTGTACATAATGACTACCGACTGAGCCTGTTCCACAAGCAGCTGCGGCACACCGTTTCCAAGTTCAGCCAGCTTGTTATTGGACATAATAGAGCTATAGACACGCTGCAAATATTCCTTCATGACAGCCTCGTTGACTTCTTCTTCAATTTCCTTATCGTTTAGCTTCTTGGCGCGCATTTCGGCAATGAGACGCTCACGGAAGTGAAGAAACCAGCCACGTGTCTCACGTTCCAAGATACCAACAAGAATAGGCAAAGCCTTTCTCATGATGTCGCGACAGAATAAGCGCAAATCAATCTCCTGACCCTTGGGCGTTAGAAACAGATATGGCACAGGCTGTGTCACATCACAGCTGTTGAAATCAAACTTTTCCATAGTTGCGCGACGCAACATTTTACGCACATAGGAGCAGAGTCCATCCAGGCATTCCTCATATTCTGGCTGCAAATGTAAAGAACATTAAAGTGACTAATGAAAACAACAATGTTAAGCCTTGTTAAAAGACAACTTACACGACAAACAAGCTCGGCAATAAGAAATCGACAGCGTTCCTCCTTTATCTTGTAGTCAAGATTGTGGGCCAGCAATGCCGGGACGCCGATAAACATGTCTGCCAACCTGATGAGTGCATCGAGAAGTGCCTGTGCCGCATGCACCACGGAAAAGAAGTGCGAAAAGATACGTGCTCGTGCGGTAACTACCACAAAGCGAGCTGCTAACGCCAAATCGCTCAAAAAGGAGTCGTGGGCACGTAGTGTGCCTTTCTGCAGCAGCTGCGACAGACGCCATTTGTGCACCTGACCAGAAAAATGCAAGCTCGGCACATCGAATTCCCTGTGAATACATATTCAATGAGTTTTTAAAAAATAAATTTGAAAAAATAGCTGATTAAGAATAGACGACAAGGCAACATAAAACACACACATTTATGTATGATAAATATATGATAAAGGCTCAAATCAATGAAAAATTGTTGGCATGCTGAAGCGTGGTCCAGATACTGAACAACATGTAAAAAATCGTGTTATTTTTTAACTACTGTGTATGAATAATAAATACCTAATTGTTTACTCTATTCGTTTTGCATTAGTGTTAATTAAAATTTAACTAAATTTTAAAGGAGCGTGTAATGTTTTGCTTTAAAAAATTTTCCGCATATGTTTCAGCCGAATACCTTTTTAAGTATTTCCACTTGTAACTTTTAAACGAATCAAAGAAAAAACCTATATAATAAGTTCTAAGAAAATTATATTCTGATAAAATAACTTTCGTTTTCGACACAACTCGAAGCAAGTCAGTACAATTAATTAATGAATATGTTTGTATATAAATATAACCGTTAATGGACCATCTTGATTTCAAAGATTTTCAACACGTCTTGATTCTTTTTGTCCGTAAGCATGCATTTGTATTTTGCTTTTGATTTTTGCATGCACAAATTTTGTATAGCTTAATTTATGAACACACATAAAAAAGTACATCAAATAATGGAGCACACACATAATTTATGCGTTCTTGGATTTAAAATAAAAAGAATATACTATGTACTATGTATGTATGTTTGGTGTGTACAGTAAATAGAAAAAAAAGAAAAACACTGACTAAATAATTTTGATTGCAATGGCAAACACACGCAAAACATTTACTTCGTTTTTGTTTGTTTTGGTTTAAGTTTTCTTTTGCTTATCGCTCGTTTATTTACCCATTTTTACGTATTGTTTCCAATTGTTCCAAAGTTAATTTTTTCGGCTTTCCATATTTATCCTTTTGCAAGCTTTACGGAAATATTTTACACACAAATATATTTTTTGCTTACGTTAATTATAACTCCTGACTCCATTACGTATGCGCCATGTGCGCAATATGTTTTTATTTTAAAAAAGTATTAAACGTGTCACGAAAAAAAGTGTTGGTGTTGCATGCAAATTAAGGTAACCAAAAAGAAAAAATGGTAGAAAACACAATTCGCTGATTTTCCCTTGGTGACTCGAAAAAAACATGCTTTAATTTAATTTATATTACTTCTTTTAGCTTTGAAGCTGCTGAATATGCGTGCGCAATGAACAAATGATTTTGCCGTTGTTATTGTTGTTATTATTGTTGCTGGGCAAATGCCCGACGCGGTTGAGACCAAAGTGAGTAGCTGCCGATTTAAAAGCAGTATTCTGCTAAAGTTATACATATGAGATCGATGCCAGAGTTGCCAGAATTGTTAATATTAACTAAACAAAACTAGTACATATATCAAATTCTGAAATATCACTAATCTGTAACGATTAAACCCGACTCGTCAGACTTGTCAATGATTTTCATACAGCTTAATTGACTAAACTGGCAACAGTGGTAAGCATAGATTGTAGTCGGCAGAGCTGCGATAATTTGGCCATAATCAATTAATAGGTGCATCGCCCGTTCCCGTGTATACTCCTCTTGTTATTTATTTTGCCCCCAGATTGCTGGGCATCAGCTATAATAGATTCGCTAGGGTTGCGACTCCAACTCACCCTGTTTCACGCAGACTCTTCAACTGTGCGCTAGTTAAGCGTCGCGGCTCACCGCTTCCATCGGAGGCAACCGCATCCAGTTCGTCAAAGGGCGGCGCTATAAATAGGTCACTCTGATTAATAGGACGCTTCTTGCGACCGCTGACACTGTTCGTCGCATTGCTGACTGTCACATTTAGGCTGCCACTAGCTAGTGGTTGTGGCAGAACTGTGTAGGGGATGGGTAGAAATATGTTTATTATAAAATTGCTGAGAAAATTCCATAAGCACTAACCGATTGGGAAACTCTTCCAATGATATAAGAACTGTTCGGCCACGCTTTTGATCTGCTCCACTAGTTGCTCAACTTCAGATGGTGCGCCAACAAGATTGATATTGAATTCGACGGGTTCCCGTTCCGGAGCGAGCAGGGTTTGTGGTCGCAACAACTGTTGATGCTGTTGGCTGCCAATGCCCGCTACTTGCGGGGGCGCGGGTGGCTGCAATGACATGCCTGGCGTTCCCTTGATGAATTCTCTCTCCAGCAGATGTTATTCTTCGATTTACTCCATTGTAAAGCGTCTGCGTTTTCAAAAAGCTGAAAATAATATTTGTGGAATCTGTTAATATGTTAATCCATCCGCCAAACACTAACAACTGAAATCGCTGAGATGCCCGCCATATTAATATTAATGATCCAATTGAAAACACGCACACACTACGCGCGATGCACATGTGACTGTCTGTGTGAAGATCGCGCACAAAAAAATTCCAACGAAGCGAGCGAACTGATGTAAACAATTAGTTAAAGTGTATGCGAGACAGTGGGGGAGAGAGAGAGAGGGCGTGAAAGAGAGGGGCAGCCAATTAAATGCCTTTTTTCGCAAAGGCTACTCCAAGCACTTGACTTATATTACACTTTAATCGGCTTCTAGCTTGCTTGCTAAAACACACAATCTTTGTGAATGCAAACAACAACCTTTCACAATAGTCGTGCTCTTAACTCAATTTTGTGGTTCGTTAACTCCGACGAGACGGATTCCGAACCCTACGTTTCCGACTTTGCTGGACCCTAAAAAAAAGTTTCGCCTGCCAATTGTGCGTTCCACGCCCAACGCACAGACAAAACATCCAGCCCACTCTACCCCTTAACAGACACACACACACAAACACACACATACATGCACAAACTACACTCGTGTCTCCTATTGTTTAATTGCGATACACTTGCACACCGTCTCTAATTCATGCTGCCGTTGGTTTTGAGTTTCAGTTGACTCGTTTTTACCTCGTTTAATATATTAAATTTCCACTTAGCTGAATGTACAGCCCACCTACTAAGTTTTAAAAAACCAACGAACAACAGAAATTAACATTCTTTTTTACAGTAAATGGCAACGGGCACTGAATTAGTCTTGCGAAGCTTGGTCACTTGATTTTGTATATCCAATTAAATAAATAAAATAAAATAATCTCTATTAATTTGTTAATTCGAGGTAAATACGGTTATATTATGCACGAAACTGACTTCAATAGGAGTTAATGAGTATCACATTTTCTTTCCCATTTTAATCATGGGAAAATTATTGTTTAATGTATTGAGTACCTGACAAACAAACAAAATATTAAAACTTTTTATAATTGTATTTTAGTAATCGATAGTTAATACCGAGTGTGAATTTGTAAAATATTATCGACAGTTTGAGAGGCACTGACTGGCGGCGACACATAAAATACACACGTACTTTTCTTAATTACATTTGGTTCGCTTAAACACTTCTTGGTAATGCCGTGCAAAACGTCCGATATTAATAACACAAGCTGCACCTTAAATTGCACTTACTTTTTCATTTATTTCATGATAAACATTCTGATAAGAATCAGATGAAAAATTGACGCGTTTTCTCAAAAATCTATTGCCATTTCAAGAAGGAAGCAGAAGTCGAGGCAAAACTATCGATAACCAGTTCGTAGTGTGACTGAATGAGACGTTTCATAAAATACCAAATGTAAAGAGCTAGCTAAAGTAAAACATATATCAGCTGGAAAGCAGCTGTCTTCAAAAAGTTTATTGAGATATTCCAACACTTTTTATTTACAAATTTGATATTACTAAATTAATTTGGCTTAACGTGCTTATAATATCGGTGGGAGAATTTGATTTATTGCCTATGCAAACACAGCATCCATATAATTTTCCATAAAATATTTTTTTTTCAACTTTGCTTTGCTTTGCGTTTTTAAAAATACAAAAGAAATTAAATAAAAAACATATGTTGCAAAAAAATGCATATATCATAGCCGGCAAATGATAGCACATTTAAATTAATTAAGGATAACAAAAAAAATAATTCTCTGCAAAATTAATCGACTTTTCATTTAAACAAAAATAATAATGGCAAGTACAAGACGCCCGATGCACCGTAAAGGAGGATGAAATATGTTGAATCTGTGCGCCTTATAATATGTACCTTGGATGAAAAACTTTACTTCAGCAAAAGAGAACGAATAAAACCAAGGAACAAGGAGAGGAAAATAGAAGTATGTCTAGCAAATAATCAATTCAAATTAAAGTATAATTAAACTTATTATTCTTGTCTTGGTAGCTTGAGATGCAACAGAATCTATTCCGTGACTTGGTCTGATCGCGAAAAATATGATGTTCCTACCGCTAACATTGAGACGCCCAAAAAACAAAAGTTTAATATATTTTATATGAGCCCAGAAAGATGGTTTTATATATGTAGATGTGATACGGAATTTCATCAAATTTATTTAAGCAAAATATCGAAACTCCGAAAAAAGAATCGATCTTCGGTTTTGACAAAAGTAATCGATATAAGATGGTATCGTTTAAAGTTCTACTCCACTATGTTTTAGTGTCATTCAAATTATGAGCGAAAAACTTTGAAATGTCTTTTAAATGTGTTGTTAAAGGATGTGCGCGAGGTATGTAACGTGTTAGGTGTAGAGTAATATGAGTTTAATCAATTGAGTAATTCATGAAAACCTTTAACATTGCCAAATTTTATTTTGTAAAAATTATATATTTTATACAGGTAAGCGGCTTTTTAAAATTCCCGAAGCCCACAAGTTAAAGTGGTGTGAGAATTTGCAGATTTCAAAAGATGCAATAAACACGAGAACTCGTGTGTGCAGTTTGCATTTCCCCAAGGAATGTTTGTCAGTAAAGAAGCTAAAGTCAGGTGCAATGCCTATTTTGAATTTAGGTAAGTTCCTTGTGTAGTTTACACAGTTCACGGTTGCTTTAATTATTCTGTGATTCAAACACTCTTCTTAGGTTTGTAATGAAATGCTATTTATTGATCTCATGGCTTATCATGCTGTACGATTTTGATTTCAGGTCATAATGGTAAGGCTTTACATCAACCTTTTTATACAGATAATTTCGGGCGTAGTTGTTGTGTTAAGAACTGCGATACAAAAAGAGCTGGTACATTATTACATATATTCCCATCGGGGATTGAGCGTACAGTGTGGTTGGATAAATTAGGTTTAAAAGATACCAAAAAGAGGTTTTATATTTGCAGCCGACATTTTCGACCTAGTTTTATTATGAAAAAAAAGCTTACGCGCTATGCATATCCAGAGTTTCATCTGGGCCATGTTGATCCACTAGAGGAATCCGCAGATGATATGTTGAACAGTGTAAAAAGTAAAACGCATGTACCTGCTGCGTATCCATCATCTCATCTGTGCCATGATGAACCACTACAGGAATCTACTGATGATTTAGTGAGCTGTGCGACTGGAACCACCGTTGCCCATCAGCAAACCCAACTAAAATGTTATAAATGCGAAGTACGAGATGCCCGATGCAGCGAAATGGAGGCCGAAATAAAATCAATACAACTAGAGATAAATAATTTGGAGGAAAAACTTAATTTGCATCAGCAAAAGAGAACGAATGCAAATATGGAGCAAAGGCAACAGGAGAAGGAAGAGGAGTATGTTTGGCTAATAATTAATTGAATAAAATTCAAATATGGTTAAACTTGTTTGCTTGTTTTTTTTTGTATCCATTGCACCCACCATGTTGGCTACCATGAGAATACAGTTAATTCAGCCCAAAAAACAAGCCTTAGATCAACGTGATAGTTAAAATCATTTTCATTTATACAAAATATCGATTGACCGAAAAGAAACGATTTTAGGCGTCGACAAAAAGAATCGATATATATATTGGGACCGTAATCCTGCTCTACAAATGTGTCCTGTGTGATTCAAATTGTGAGCGAATTACTTAAAAATGTCCTTTAAATGTGTAGTTAAAGGATGTGCAACAGGTGTGTATTGTGTTTGGAGTGAGCATAACATGGGTTTAATAAATGTGATTGTGCAATTTGGCTTGATATGTATATGTCGATGCAGTGGTTTAGTTTTTCTTATTTTTTAATACTTGAATGAATTATTTATATAGGTAGCCATTTATTCAGATTTCCTGGGGAACATATATTGATGTGGTGTGAAAATTTGCAGATTACCGAAGATTCATTGAATACGAGAAGTCGAGTGTGCAATTTACACTTCCGCAAAGAGTGCCTCCAAACGAGGAATCTAAAAAAGGGCTCAATACCTACATTGAATTTAGGTAAGTGTCATAGTTGTATAGACAACTATTTAGAACTCATGCTGTATACTTTTGATTTCAGGTCATAATGGTATGGTGGCCAAACATCCACACTTTGCGATAAAACCCATAACACGGAGGTGCTGTGTTCGGAACTGTTATACAGCCAGTGCAGATACAATATTGTATTCTTTCCCACCGGGAAATGAACGTAAAGCGTGGTTGGATATGTTGAAGCTGGATGATAACAATAAAAGTTTCTGGATTTGTGGACTACATTTTCGACCAAGTTTTGTTAAAGGCAACTTTCTTACACTCGGTGCGTATCCAGAGTTTCATTTGGGCAATGAGAACATTGAGCCAATACAAGAGTTTCATTTGGACAAGGGGAACAATGAGCCACTGGAGGAGTTTCATTTGGGAAATGAGAATAATGCCTCACTGCAGGAATCTGCAGATCCCCTTGCTGAGGTTACTGCTGAAGAGCAGCGGATCGAATTAACCTGCTCCAAGTGCAAGATCCGAGAGAGTCGATGCAGCGAACTAAAGAAGGAAATTGAGGCTGTACGCTTAAAAATAAATGAATTGACGCAGAAACGCTACTTGCATCGGAAAAAGAAGAGTAAAACCGTAGACAAGAAAAATGGTGGAGAGGAACATGAAGTAATGATGGATGAAGAGTTCATTTGGCTGATAATCAATTAAATAAAAGCCCAAGTATAGATAAACTAATTGTAAATTTTAATGCATCAGCAGCTCAAGCTGCAACAGCCGCTGATTCGTGGGACAATACGGCATTGTGGCGGCCATGTTTGCAATAGCCTTGGCTCGTTCGCGGAGATTTGCCTTGTCCTGCTGTTGCGACATGTTGTTAATGGGATCGATCTCAGCATTCAGTTTCTTATACCGCGTAAGTGTAATATCCATAGCGGCCACCATGACGTCGGGAATCACTTTAATAACTTCTCCGCTTAGTCGCCTTACGTTGGCCAAGCAGGCATCCATATCTTTAAGGTTCTTCGGTATGAGCTTGGTGTGGTCAAGCTGTTGCAATGCCTGCATAGGTTTTCCATCGTGATAGCTGTCGAAAAACTTTAGCAAATCCTGGAGCAATATGAAGTTTGCATATATCTTCGGCTCTACGTTCATTTGACGTGCATTCATCCGCTTACTAAAGCGTTCCGTTTCCAAGCTAAGTCGCGCACGCAATGCCCCCTCCACGGAAGGCTGCTGCACCACCTGAGCTAGCAGTATGGAAATGTGCTTCAGTGCCAGGTTGAATTTGCCTGCTATATCATAGAGGCGCACAGCCATCTCAAAGTTACCGCGTGCTACCAGCTCATCCGCTACCAGTTCCGCCATGGTTCGTGTGTCAAATTCAGCACATTTAAACTGTCGGAAAAGGCCGCTGTAGTGGATATAAAAGATTAAGGTATTTTTTCGACATAGCTCATAGCTTAAATAATATGTATAAACTTACCCGGAGATTTTGTCCTGAGGAGTCTTTCGCTGACCAAATATTAGATCGAATATACTGGTGTCCAGCACACCGCTTTCAACGACGAGATCACAGACACATGTGAGGAACATGTTTCGACCCCTTGGATCATGCAGGTTACGCAGCGTATAGTAATAATGCAATGCTTCAGCCGTGTCTGTACCTTCAAAGCGCTGTACGTAGAGTCGTATAAGCCGTGCCAGATTGAGCCGACGTAGTGGCGTCGGATCTGCTATGTCGATAAGAAGCAGTGGTTGTGAAACACTACGCACACCACCCAGTATGCCCAACTCGTTTAAAGCAATGGCCATGTGGACAGCATGAACACGAAAGATCTCAGAGCGGGCTAAGAATTCAATAGCTGCTTCGAATTGACCAGTCAGCGCCAGGGCTTGAAAGTACAGATGTGCCTGCTGAGCAGCATTAAAGTACTTTTCGCCATAATTGTCGATAATCAAGCACTGCAGCTGGCCATAACCGGCGGAATCACCGGGACGCAGCATGGCCAATCGGATCCACAGAAAGTCATCGATAGTCTTAGCTACCTCGCCGTGCACTTCGTTGGTGTCGCAACCAAGTAGAATGCAGTACACCGCCTTCTTGTAAGCATCAGTCGAGTTGCGGATTTTATTGGCATACTGCAGCTTCAGCTTGCTTTCGATTTTCGAGTTAACTACGCCTGTATAACGGTCAGCAATCAGCTGAGCAAAATCCTCGTAACTGGTTCCAGCTTCTCGTAGAAAATCCACTGCTGTATCGACAGCTCCACAGCGTAAACTATAGTATATCAGAGGCCAGAGAGGCCTGCCGCCTGCAGCTGTGTCCACCAGACCTATAGTCTGCTGTCCGCTGAAGAAACGACTTACATAGGTGCGTACCAGTTGGTAGCTATCGGTGCTACTGGCAGTGGCCACTAATGAGCTAATGTATACCTTGTATCGGCGTTCTAAATAAGTTTTAGCATGCAACACAAATTCTGGACGTTGTTGGCGACACTTGATAGGATCACTGTGGCATGGAGCTTCATTAACCTGTGTAACACAGGCTAGCAGCATCCACATCTCGGTGAGTCTCGCATCTCCGAAACTACTAGCCAGTTGTGCGTATTTTTGCACCAGATTTGGTCGTGTTGCGCCCTTCAGTAACAATGCGTTGTACTCGCTGAGCTCCAGTGCATACTTCTGGCCTACTTTGTCTAGACAGGACAGCGGAAGGCACTCGGGATTGAGAATTGACTGCTCGGGAAGACGCTGCAAATCGATAAAGTTCTGAGAGGGTCCAATCAAAGCATCCAATAAACGTGTCTTTGACTCGTTCCAGTTGCCGATCAAGTTTTCCCATCGTAGCTTGCTGACCGAGTCGCTGATCTGGAATGTAAATTATTGAAATTATTCTGGATGTAATTTATATGCCATTAAGCTCTTTACATTTTTATTGGTATCCTCAATGACAGACTGTATGGCATTCTCACGTTCGTTCTTGAGAAACGTGCAGACATCTGTGTCCGCACCGGCTGCATCCAATGGCTCAAAGGTTTTACCAGTACTGAGCGTTGCGAGCTTCTGGTTGAGTTTGGGCAAATCAATGCCCTTTGAACCAAGCAATATTTGACTGTTGGCAAGCCCACACAAATATTGTTAATAAATTCAGTTGATTATCAAATCATCGCACATGCTTACGCTTGGATTTCTTTGCCGCCGGTTTGAGTGACGCGACTATGCAACTCCTCTGTGGCTTTCAACACTTGCTGCAGTGTACGCTCCACGCCGGGCAGTTCACAGTTGGATCGCTCCTTGGTCAAGCTTTGAGCTCTTTGTAGCAGTGTGTTTAGGTCCATTTTAATAATATTTCAGCGCCAAATAAAAACGCGGAAAACGTAAACAATTGCTAGTGTTGAACAACGTCAACAATAACTACAATTTCGGCGTTTACAGCACTACAATGGTTGCGCTGACGAAAAGAGAAATGTTTGATATTTAAATTTAAATTATTTAATAGAAAAGCTATATATTTTAATCAATAAAATAAAATCCAAAATATATAATTTATTTTAACACATTAAACTTAGTAGACACATTAATATTGAACTGATTTTAGTCTATAATCATACTTATTCATTCGTCTCATCTTCAGTTTCGCTAAGTGCATTATTTTTTTCCAATTCCTTTAATTTAGAATTCAGTTCCTCCAATTCAGAATTTAATGTTAAAAGCTTTTCCTCCGTTTTGCTACAATTTAAACAATTCATCCGAGCATTTTCAATAAAGAGATCATTTCTTATGTGAATATCTCTACATGTTGGTTTAGTTGCTGTCGATTGTCGAGTTTTCATCCTTTGAGAATTATCTCTTTTAACTTCTGTTTTGTCAGATATTGTCTTTATCGATTGTTGAGTTTTTATATTTTTATTTTTATCTATTGTAAGAATTTCCTTTTCCTTTTGTTCTTGCAATTTCTCTTCTGCGGCCAGAATATCCTTTATGTAAGGATGAGTTTTAAGCTTTTTTAAGCGTTCATGTGATTTCTTCAAATTAAATTCTATTTTCTTGAAACGAAGTATGCTATCTCGGCATTCAATACAAGTATCTGTGCAACGATTACTATGATGTGTTTTATGAACTTTTGATTCCATTATTAAACACAATTTTATATTGAAATTTAATTTATTCTTCCAATTGTGTTTACTTTATGAAGTTTTAATAGAATTTACAGAGATGTTAACTTGTGGTCGACCCTATCATAAGCGCTCTGCGAAGTAATAACAAAATGTAATATTGAATCAAGGTATAAACCAGTTTAATAACTTACAAATGAATTATGATTTTGATGTTCCGAAATTAATATTATCAAGGAACGAACATTCTTTAATCATAAACAAATGCCAAAATAAGAAATTGTGGCTCAGCTGTTCATTACTTCATACAGTGTTGCACAACGTTAATTGCTGGCTAACATTGAATGTGTCTACGCGTATCATTTTGCTTACCTTTATTATAAATAGTTGTCATAAAGCGTTATTGAACGTCTAGTTCAAGTTATTTTATTCCATAATTTAAGTGGGCTCACTAGTAATCTTGTCTCGATTACACCAATAACATGAGCACGACAACGAACTCCCTTTGCATTGTGAATAATTAAAACACATGAATTTTTAATTACATTTTACAAATTATATTTAAATTGAAACTAAAGACAATGTAAATTGCATTATTTTTTTTTTGTTTGTGAATTTTGTAACTCTTGTTGTTGTTATTGTGAAAAAGTTTACTAACTTAAACCTGCTTTTTGTTAAACTGTTGCCACAAACGCTGCTAAGCAACTGATGCGATCCCTACGTAAAAGTATGTTAGTTGCTGTGTTTTGTTGTTGTTGTTGTTCTGTTGCCACTTTAACTTATTACTACTAGTGTGTAGATTTTCTCCTTGCCTGCTCAGACCAAACTGTTTACATAAGAATAGATGAATGAACCGATTTTGTATTGCCATTTGCATTAGCCAGCCAGAACTTTCCACAGTTCGCTATGGTTGGCCGCCCCACACAACTTATGATACAACACAACTACTCTCCTTTGGTGGATTTCCATTTTCATTCTCGATCAGCATGAGTAATTGATGGAAAACATCACCAACAGACTGTAAACCAAATTATGAATTATTAAATTAACCGCGCAAGATAGTGAAGTCGTCTTACCTCATTCTGTTTGGCGGAGGTTTCGAGAAATGCTGCCCGCCAGGACTCGGCCAACTTTTTGCCTTCATCTGTAGGAACTGTTCGCTCCTGATGCAAATCCGTCTTATTTCCTACTAACACTACAGGTACACTGAAATAAAATATAACAATTTGTTTTGACAATGGTATGTGATTCCAATTGAAATTTTCTTACTATTTTTTGCCCATAATATCCAACAATTTTTCGTAGATTATTTTGATGACTTCAAAGGACTTTTGACTGGTAATAGAATAGACCAATACATATCCGTGAAAATCCATACTATACTGTACCGGAAATATACTATATTCATCTTGTCCAGCTGTGTCAACCAGCTTGACTCCGTAATCCTGAGAGTTCACTCTGGTCACCTTAGTGAATGCTGTAATTATTGGAATGTATAATAACGTGAAATTATGAATTCCTTGTACAAATTGCATGCTTTATGCATGAAGCAATCACATGGACATAAATCAATGGGTAGAAACCAGAACGCAGAATCCAAGACGACATTGGCATCCTCTATGAGTAATTTTAATTGATATGTACTATGTACATATGTATGTATGTATGTATGTGCATGTGGCAACACAATGTTGATGGTAAACTCCCAGAAACAGCTGCTTATTCGTTTGTGTATAAATAAAAAAAAACTTACTATTCTCAATTGTTGGATCATACGAGTCGACGAATTGGCCTTCAACGAACTGTATACTGAGCGAAGATTTACCTAAGAATGCAGGTGAAACGCAATTATTACGATGTACAAAAATGATGTTTGTGATGTTGTTGTATCTGTTGTCAAAATACTACGCAATTGCGCTACAAGCAACCATAACAGCAACAACGCTCACGCACCCACAGACTGTGTACCGCCACAATACAGGCAGAGCCATTAGTCAGCCTGGAAGCTTGTAGAGATTCTACTGTCTGGAAAAACGTAATAATACACTTACCCACTGAACGGTAGCCCATCATGGCTATATTGCGCTCTTTTGGTGGTGGCATTGTATACACCAATTAAATGATTTCAACTTTGTTGGAATTGTCTTTGCCCTTTCGTGTGTGTGTGTGTTTCTGTGTTTGTGCGTAAATTTCCGTGTGTTGCGCCTTTTACTCGGTTTCACTTTGGTTTTATTGGGCTATGCGATACGTTCCAGATACTTGTTGCTATCACAGTTGAAAAATTATTGCAACGCAGTGCTTATTTTTATTGTTTAATTTAATTATGTATTATTTCCTGCGCTAAGTCGTAGCTACAACTAGAATTATCGATATCATCGAAGTTGTCAAAATTTTACTCGAATCGATTTCGCCGTAATTGCGATGCTCGAAAATGTTAACTAACAGAAGTGCTTTGTAACTAACTTCTCTGTAAGCAATAATTATTATGGGTTGTCTGGCGCCCCCCACTTATTGAACTTGTTTTGCCCTACAATGCAAAAATTTTTTTTAGAAGTTATAAGCAAAAGAAAATTAAAATTTCATCTTTTTTTTACTTTTTTTATTCCCCGCTATTAAAACATTTTACGTAAAATTTAAATATAAGTGGCCAAGATTAAAATGGAAATACAAATATTATTAAGAAATTTAGATGTACCCACATAAAATACCTTGGTTAAAATCTATTTTATCGAAAACTGCATAAATATCGAAAATAACCATTCAGAATTTACAGGGCTGCGTAGAATTCGATCAACATTCCGATGATTCGAATATCGCTAAACAATACAAGCCATTTTAAACTCAGCGAAGAAAAATCGACGCCTAATTTAAACGCATCTTATTTACATTAAAAATATGGAAGAAAGTTCAGGTAACTCTAGTTTTGCTTTAAATACATTTCAAATGTAATTTATAATATTGTTTGCTTAATTAGCTCAATGTTACGGTGTCCTTTCGCCGAAACAAGAAAACACTGTAAAGGCTCCCAAAACGCCCGCCAGGACGCGCAGTACGATCCGAAAGAAACCCGATAGAGAATATGAGGATAATTTGCACAATTCATCGTCTGCGTCCACACAGCAGCTAATTCAGACTCCACGACGCAGCGCTCGGAAGAGCGTTCGACCACAAATGGACTATTATGATATTATTGAGAACTCAACACGATCGATCGGCAAAAAGAAGATGGAAGTCCCTCGCGATGACAATGAAATCCAAGTGGATGAACCATCGAAATCAGATAAAAACGATGTTGGTCGACAAAAGCTTAAGGCCAAACGCAAGGCCAAGAAAAGTAAAACTCGTCATGACAAAAACGCGGGGGAAGTCATAGAACAAAATCACAAAGAAAATCAGATAGAAAGCATAGCGGAAGAAAAACAAGAAAGTGCTCCTGTTAGTGAGTCGGTGGCAGCATCGCCTAAACATGATCCGGAGCAATTGGAGGAAAAAACAGTCAATGAGAAAAGCTCTCTTGATAGTGAGCCAGTTGTTTGCTTGGTTGTGTCCCCTCAATCAATTACAGTATCTGAAGATGAACTGGAATTGAGCCCCCAAAAGAAAGATGATGAGAGTAAATTTATATCATTGCAAATCGACGATGACGATTTCGATGACCTCGGCTTAAAGCCACTAAACAAAGATGACGATATAGATATGCCATCACTCATTTTAGTGGACGATGATATAGAGGATATCCTAAACAGAACATTCGATGCCAACGAAGCGGTACAGCCAGAAAATAGTACGACTATAAATGCTGTTGAGCAGCCACAGAAACCAAAACCAGAATTTGAAAGCTCTAAAGATCATGAAGCAGTGGCGGCTATTAAGATTATTTTGACTAACGTACAGGATCAGAATACTACAATCTTGAGTCCCGGCAACAACACAATATTGGAAAGTAGTAAGCCAAAAGCATTTAAGTTTCCAACACCATTCAAGGCCAATGCGAAGCCAAGCTTAACATTCTCAATGGGTAATACCAGCTCGAGAAAAACACAACTGGCATTGTACAATAAGGAACTTGAGGATTCATGCAATATACGCCGGCGCTCCAAGTCGTTTACGGACTTTAACGAAACCCGAAACAGAACGGTCACTTTTTTCAGCCCGGTTGAGGTGGCGCCTATCGAAGACATTGATAAACGTTGGGAACGCCTCGACGTAAGCAGTAAGTAATTGGAGTCTGATTAGTCTGGCATTATGATCTTTAGTCTTAATCTGTGTTTATTTTTACTAGATGTTACTCAACGACGCAGGAGATCTAGATCATTGGATAGCAGAATCCCCAAGCCTAGTAAGTAATTGTTATTTCGCAGTAATATCTCGTTATCTAAATCAATATTTTGTAGAATTTGTACCCATTACTAAGACAAACACTCCAGGCAAGTTGAAAGCACGTAAAAAGGTTCCCAACTTCGCGGCCATCCATCAGAAACAATTTGATAACATGGAAAATCTGGAGGAACACATCGAACGAAAGAAGGCCCGTGCCAAGGAGTTGACTAGTTCAGCTCTTAAGCAACCGCCAAGAGTAGAATCTGTCCAAAAGAAGATTCCAGCAGTTGGTAACATCCCTGGTGCAGATCGTGCACGTCCGGGGGCTGTGAGAAAGATAAACATCTCAGCAGACACCTCCAGAAAGGGAATTGTTCCATTAACTCCAATGAAAGCCGATACAATTCCACGGCAAAAAAATCTTTCTTCATTAAAAAAACCTGTAGAAACAAAGGTCAAATCCCGTTTGCCTATTCCGACAGCAGTAAAGGTTTTCACATCGACATCTGCCCCACCCGTTCAGCCTCCTTTCATCGAGGATAAGGCTGAAGCCAGGCGTCAACGTCATATGAACATGTTTAAGGGACGCACAATCAAGGAGAAAAAGACAGATTTTATTCGAGGGGTTCGCTCGAATCGTCGCTTCGAGCTTCAGATGAAACATCGCCAGCAGTTGGAGGAGAAGAAAATTTAACTTTATCTCGTTACTGTTTAATATATTTGTGTCTGTTTTAAACTTGTATTATTGAAATAAACATCAACAAGTATCTTAAATAATTAGTTTCGGCAGCTGGATATTTTGTTCCAATAAAATTTTATGTTAATTTCCAACAGCCAAACGGTAAAGGGAACTGATTTTCTGTTAATCTATAATATAATTTGTATGTATTTTTACGAATAAATGTTTTAATCATGGATATTTTCAATAAACTTGCTAACTTTTATTACATTTTAGTATAAGTTGACTCAATTCTTAATTTGATGATTAAAATGATGGAAAAATTGTTATTTATTTTAAACAAAACTAATTTTGCTTCTTTTCTGCAAAATTACTTATACTAATTTGTAAATTATATAAATAAAAAAAATAAATTGAAATTAGTGTTTTTCTCATCACTTTGCATTTATTTGCATGTACTTTTAGATATTTTCTTCAAGTTAATTTGTTGTCAGGTAGGCAATTCGGTCGCAGACATCTAATGTAAAATTAAAATTCAGCCTTTTTCTCCCGATCTTTTCAGTTTTAATGGAGCATTTTTTAAATATTTTCGCCAATCCGACTTTTTGATCAAATGAGAAGTCGTTTTATGTAAAAACATTTGCTCTATTGGTATTTTTCTTCCTCTTTCTGTTTCTCAAATAAGCTGTGTGTAATTTGCTGCATTTGACAGTCATTCTTTTGTGTTCGATAACAAATATAAATTTACATGTTTCATAAACAAGCATTTTGCAAGATTTTATATAACTTCAAAATGAATTTAAAAAAAACGAGCAGTTTCTTTTATTATACGAAAAACAGAATATAAAAAAAAAATTACGTTGATAAAGAAGGCGTTGCGGCACTGCTTTGCACTGCTTGCAAATGTATGGGAAACAACAGAAATCAAACTTGTTAACAGACACTTTTTGCAGGAATTATTACTGTTAACGATGAAACAACTATCGATAGATTGTACGAGCAATCGATAGTGAAAAGCAGCTAAAATGTTGCCAGCATGTAGATAATTCGGGCACATTGTTGAGCAACATTTGCTGGCAATATTTTTATTTTAGAATTCGCTGTTGAAGAGTGCGGTTGATCGAGCGGAATCGCTCTTCGTTTTTTCTTCGATTTTACCGTTACTGTTGATAGACGTAAATTTGGAATGGCTTAAAAACGAAATCGCGCGTTGTTAATTGGTGTTTTTGTGTGTGCAAATGATAAATACGAATCAAGTTTGCACAACTGTTATTAATAAGGTACGTGCTGCATGCAGCTTGAAACTGTGATCGTCTATCGACTCGACCAACTTCATCTTATGTTGTGCAAATAAACAGTTAAAGAAGGGGAAACAACATTAACAACATAAACAAACGATTGGTGCTCTTCTATGTTATTGTTCTCCTCCACGTCGGATATTAATAACGCAGTTTTACTTTGCAAGTGTGTGGGTGTGTGTGTGTGTTTATGTGATGCAAATTTTGACAAAACTCGTTTTTTTTTTTTTTTCGTTTTAATTCGAAGTAAACTCGCCGTTCTGTCAAAGAGAGCGAGAGCGACTGTGTGAGAGAGAAAGCAATGTCACCATGTGTGCACCGATGATCGCGACAACAACACAATTCGCATTGACATTTTATGAGCGGCGCTAACGGCATATTACACATGCTCGAGCACATGCATATGAGTTTTATTTGTGTATATGCGTGTGTGTTGGTGGATGCACATTCACACGCATGCGCGCATCATTGACAGTTTGAAATGAGACTGCGTGTGTATGCATGCAAGTATGTGAGTGTGTGTAAGTGTGCAGTGTCGCCTTTTTGGGCGTTTCACAGGCGTTTAGTAGGCTCTGCTTAGGTAGAAGCAGAGGCAGAGACAGAGGCAGAGGCATGCCGGCAATTTGTTAACCGTTTATTATATGTAGATACATTGTGGGTTCTCTCTGACGGGCGTTTCGATATGGGAATTCATATGCGTATTTCCGCCACATCCGCTCGCGCATGCCCAACAGCTTATGGGAAATCGTAATGGAAATTATGCATTTTCATATGTGCATTTTAATTGATTCGTGTGACGCGCCCGCACAGCTGTTGAAAATATGTTAACGGTTTTCCGCCAACCACCCACATTAAGAATTTTAGGGAGGTTAAACCCGATCAACTTGATTTCCTAATGGACTTCAAGAATATTTATTACATTTATTTAAACGGTTTTCACACCAATTTAATACGCTTTCGCCAACAAAATTGAAATTACGATTTTGTGAAATAAAACATTGGCCAGATTGGGTGGATAATCGTAAAATATGCGCAAACATACACAATAAAGTGAAAGAGCAATAAAGTGTAAAGTGACTAAAGCGAAAGTTTGTTTTGCTTTTGTGGAAATAACAATAATAACTAATCAATTAGACTGAAATTGCCAGAGCCTTAGTTGGCAAATAAATCTATTTTATTATATATTTTAATACCTGAATTTAATTAAGTTCAAGATCAATTGTTTTTTTTTTTTTTGCATGAATATTGCAAATATCGTAATGAAGTTATTAGGTATTCAGAAATATGTATATAATTTATATTTCCTCAAACGTTATAAGCAGAAGATTTTGTAAATTACATAGATATTAAATAAGAAAACCCACTTTTGTTAATAAGTATTATTATAATATAATTTCTAATATTTCCTTCTTGTCTTTGCAGTGTCCCAAATCCAAATCCGAATTGAAACTAAAAACACGTAACTCGTTCGTCTCCGTTAATTGCTGACATAATTCTTAGTTCATAACTGGCAAATAGGCAAAAAGAGCCGACACGTAATTGAATTAATACTCTTGCTCAGAGTCTGGTCAGATCGTGTCGCTGTCGGGACTTACGAGGTTTAATTATTTGCGCGCTGTGTGCCTAATTGAAGCTTTTTACGAAATTGTTGAAAATTGTTTAAAATACCACTATACCATACAAGTGGATGTATAATACAAATGTATCGTTGAGTGTGGTGTCCATGTAATTTTGTAAAATTCAAAAATGTGGCCCAAAAAGGCGGCTGAATGTGAAATGTGTCACGTGTATAAGGAAATTTGTGTGTTATTCATGCTTCTGGGGGCGACACTGGGTGCCAGCCCATTTGCCAAGGAATATCGTAGTGCGGGTCACTTCAAGGGCGGCAACAGGTTAATGGATATGGAACTGGATGCAGCCACAACCACGTTGGATATGGGTGTAGAGATGTCAGATTCTCTGGCGAATTTGCAATCGGATGAAATGTTGCCAATGAAAGCCGAATCATCGGTTATTGTGCCGGGTGTGCAGATAAATACAGGTGAGTTAAGGTTATATAACAATATCACCTAATTAGAAAAAATGTTTCTAACTGGAAGCTATGCTAAAATTATAAGAAGTCAAAATAAAACTTCATTAATTTTAATTGGAAATTAATGATATAAATTTTATTTCATAGAAAAATTGAAAAAAAATCATAATGGAAAAAAGGGAATTTTTCCGATATATATTGGAAATTAACTACATATATAAATTATAAATAACCAAAAAAAAATGAGCAATAGGTTGATTTTAATTTTAAATAAAATACAGAATTCCCATTTTCCGAAATTCTTAAAAGTTTCCCTTCAATATAAGCCAAAAGGCACACTCAGGACGCTTTAGACAACCTTAGATTAAAACTGATTCATAATAAATGTTTTTCGGAATCGACTAATTTGAATGTTTTCCACTTATTTTCTTCCTTGTGTCCTCTTCCATTGATGCGTTTTCATATCAGTTTCGTTCCGTTTTCGGGTTATCCCAGTTCTTTCTCTCTCTCCCTTTCGCGCTTTGAGATGTGCCGCGCTCTAATGTGTCACAACGTATAAGCTGAGGAAACGCTTCCACTTCAACCCCAAATGTAGATCCATTCAAAATCCCGGTTCCAGTCTCAGGTACATATACAATATGTAGAGCCGGCGGCGCTTATCTAACTTTATCTGACAACACTTTGCTGTCGGGTTCGGTTCGTTTAGGTTGTTTATGACCTGCGCCTTGCCAGTGTGGGGCATCATATTTCAAAAATTACTCCAACAAGTGCATTTGTTGTTGTTGTCTGCTTTGTCTTCTGTTTTTATTTTTTTGTGGATTCTCCCTTTGCTTGGGCTGCGTGAGTCTCTCTTATGGTAATTCAATCGCTCCTCTTGAGCACTCTCTGCCCAGCTGGCAACCAGGATGTCAACCGCAGCTTAGTCTTCGCTTGAATCTTTGTTCCCCTTCACCCGGCACGCTCGGAACATCCGCTCGGCAATGATTCTCTCTGTGTTGCCTCATTATAACGAGATTAACGTGTAATCACACAGCCAGAGAGAGAGAGAGAGAGAGCGATAGAGAGGGATGTTGCCGATGATGGCTTTGATTGTTTGGCTCTTCTTTTTGCCAAGCGCGCGCTCCCTCTCTCTCACTCTCTTTCTCTCCCTCTACGTCTCCTACTCTCCCTCTCTCTGTCTCTGTCTTCTTTGGTCTCTGCTGAGTGCGAACTTCCTGTCTGACGCCGCCGCAGACAGCTTAACCTGCCGATGTATTACAGTGAAAGGGCTACTACTGTGCCGGCTACTCTCCAGTTTTACCTTTCTATATTTGTCTTGCTCAATTCTTTGCCACGCCCCCTTCTACTCGTTTCCCCCGTTGGCACGTTTCTTATTTATTTAAATGTCATTTAAGCGGCTTAAGTTGTGCATTTTACGACAACATTTTTGAGCTTTATGAGCGTGAAAATGAAAGTACTTTCCTCATCTTTCTCTTTACTGACTGACTACACGCCCTCGCTACCCCCTCTTCTCTTTCTCTCTCTCACTCTCTTTCTCTCTCGCTCAGGGCTTAAAAACTTTCAGAAATATGCCACAATTAAATGTATCTTTTGAGCCACAATCTGAGATGAGTAAGCAGAGTTTCCAGTGTTGTTGCCATTGTTTCAGATTCATGAAAATAGGTCTACTATACATATGCGTTTTTATGTATTAAACTCCTTTTTTTGCAGTGTATTATGGCCCATTAGAATGGGCATGTTTCTTCCCGGCCGGGCTAACAAGAACTAGCCTTTGTTTCATTAGGAATGTTGGGCCATAACTTGTGGTTATGGGCATTAGAGCGGGTTCCGTCGATGCTTGAAATAGTTCTTGATGATCGCAGGCCAAGTTAAATGCAAAGTCAATTTTTTAAGACCGTCTACCTGTGCTTTCTGCGCTCTCGGAGCACTTTCTGGCAGCAGCAGCAGAGGCAGCTACAAAAATGTGTTTTTTTTTTTAGCAAGGCACGCAAACTTTGGCCCAGCCGGGGGGAAGAGAGAGAGAGAGAGAGAGGGAGAGAGACCTGTTTTTGGCGGTACAGTACGCAGGAGTCACAGGCCGACAAATCTTAGCAGGAGGCTAAGGCAGCGGAGCCCTCGGCTCTTGCTTTGAGAGCTCTGGGATCTGAGATCTGGCACTTCAACTCCTCAGCGAATGCGGCATTTACTTGTATATGCATTTAGATACGTTGAAAGATACTTGGAACTTGTATCTCACAGTATGTGTGTATGTGTGTATGTATACTAGTTGTGAGTGTGTGTGTGTGTGCGACTCTATGGCAAACAAAGCCAGCCGACAATCGTAAAAACTAAACGACGGGTGTATTTATGACTCTGAGTTTATACAGAGTTTATACTACATCCACATCCAGCTGAGTCTCCCAGTGCGTTCTCTGTGTGTGTGTGTGTGTGTGCGAGTGTGGATCAAGTGCTAAAGTCAGACGAGCGTTCTTTGAGTTAGATAAGAGCCAAGGCTTTACACTTGCACACAGCATGCAAATGCAAATTCAGATAAATACGAGAGAAAAATACAGGGAAAAGGAGAGTTGAGCGGGTTGCTGACTGCAAAATACTCTGTAATAAATTGCACAAAGACAGGCAGAGGAGGAGTAGAGAAAAAATAGATAACGCTTCAGTTAGGCATCCTAAGCTAGAAAATACCCTGGAAAAATCCAACAAACTTGACTTTAGATGTTGGCATCTGCTTAACGTATCGTTCTTATCGATTATTTTGAAAGAAAACATAATCAAATGAATTTTTGTATTTTTATAAAACATAGACAATCGAAATTTCTCAATTAAATTAAATAAAACTGAATATAAAAAATAATATTTGTTTTGTAATTTATTGTGTACTAATTTATTATTGCAATATTTATTTTTGAATTAATTAATTTATATTAAAGCTTTTAGCAAAACTTTCTTTTTGGATTTTTCATACCAATTTATCCACTTTAAATAATATTAAAATTCTTTTTCTATTTTTACACTCATTTTTTTTTTTTTTATCTGAAAACCGTTCTGAAACTTTTCAACTATCATAAATTTTGCAGTAATTTGGAAGCAGTGTCGTGTTACACGTGCAATTAATACTCGATTGTAAATCAATCCTAACTATCAAATCAATTCGTTTGCAGGGTATATTGCTGCAGCTGCAGGAACTGGCCAAATAAATCAAGTTGGGTCACTCAGGTAGCTGTGTGTGCGAGCTATAACATTGAACTGGCAATGCAAAGTGCGAAATATCCCACAGTGCACACACACACAGACACACACTCACTCACACAAACTTAGATGTGTTCGTCGTTAACGCTGGCACGCTAATTTGACGAAAGCCCATTTCATGGCGTTTTTCCACATTTCATGCCGCTCGATTCGGCACGCCATGCGGCATGCAGCATGTAGCATGCAGCATTCGGCATGTAGCACGTTGCACCTTGCTGTATCTATGCAAGTATCTGCGTATCTCGTACAGGTAGTTTTTAACACTCTGATCAGCATCGTCACTCATCCACAGCGGGCTCATCTCATGCTGCTTCATTATACGCCCAGCGTTTTGTTTACACCTTTGCGAAAAGTCAAAAAAGAAGAGAAAAGCGGGATAGAGAGAGAGAGAAAGAGAGAGAGAGAGAGGGAAAGAAACTGTTTCCCGTTTCTTTAGCCTATTTCCATGCCGATGTGCAGGCCAGAACTATCCGACAAACTCCTTCAGACAGTTGCGTTTCTTTCGATTTGTTTCAGTTTGCCAGCGGCTCGTTTGGTCTCTTTGCCATGTTTATTTAAGCAGGCGTTTCTTGTGGCTATTTATTTGTTTTCAATTTTAAAATTGTGCAAGATACAGAAATAAATGTATGTATGCGTGTGTGGTTCTTTGTTTTTATTTCGTGCCTGGATATTATGAACTTCAGCGTTTTGTTTGGATTAGCAGTGCGTTAAATATATAAAATATCTTTTATCTTGATGTGATAAGTACTTAAGATCATTTTAGCATTTCTGTGAAGTGTCTCATTACATTTTCTTAGAGAATCCCAAACATCCTCAGATTATTATTTAGGCGGAATTGCATCCCTTTTGTCCTGTACTGCCAATTTGTTTATTAAAAATACAGAAAAATTAAAAAAAAAAACTGCTACAAACACAAATTAATAATTCTAAAATTATAAATAAACATTTGATATTATAAATTATAAATAAATTTCATAGAAAAGTATTAAAATTATCGCAATAGAAAAAGAAGGGTATACAAAAACTGCAGAATTCATTTGGAGTTGAATTAAAACTAAATTTGACGTTAAAAAAGGCGGAATAAGCAAAACTGCCATTATTCTTTACAATTTGTTTTTATATTTGTTTTGGACAGTTTATCAACAATACCGACTCCACTGTGCGTCATCGTCTTATTGAATTCAAATTGAACTTTCTATGCATCTTTGGATAAGCAAATGGGCAAAAATTTACTGATTTAATCGCTGCAACAACGGCGCATTGTTTGTTGTAGTTGTTGTTATTATTATTGTTGTTATTGTTGTTGTTTGTTTTCTCTGTGTTGTGCCACGAGACAGGCAACAAACTAACTACAACATGCAAGAGATCTGGCAAACAGACAATGGCAAGTGCAACAATTTGAGGCTACAGGCGAACCACCTACGTTGTCGTCGTCGTCGTCATCGTCGTCGCGATGCCGCATCGCGTTGTTGCCCCCTGGGGGACCCGGTACGTAGTTAACGAAAGACGTAAACCCCATAAACAGGTGTCTGCCAATGTATTTACATTTTTGAAAAAAAAGGAGCTAACGGCTCTTTTAGATTTGCTGCTGCTGTGGTTAACGCATGTTTGTCTCCCCCCCTCTCTCTCTCTCTCTCCCTCTCTCTCTCCTCTGCCTGCCTGCTGTTGTCACCCACACAGCATATCGTTAAGACAAACAAACTTTCGGCTGGAAAGAAAGTGCCAAATAGTAAAAATTTAAGAAAAGTGAATGTTAACAACAATAAAAAAATGATGTTGCACGTAGCTCGAAAAACCAAAATGAACCTCAAACAAAATAAAAAAAAATTCCATAAACTTGCAGCGTGGGCGCGCATCTCTCGAGAATGTTCCGAGAATATGAGACTACGTAATGCTCTAACATAAACTGAGCAGCGAGCAATAAATATCGATGGAGTTCTCTCAGATACATTTTCAAAACTTGTCTGTGGTTGACAAACAATGCGGGCAATACGTATGCAGATAGCAAGAGAGATGCCGATGCCGATGCAGATGCAGATGCCTATGCAGATGTAGATATAGATAAAGCTCAGATGCATAATAAATTACAAGAAAAAAAAATTAAAAAATTAAGAGCATTATTGTTAGCTCATTATGAAGAACTGACAGATGGACAGACTCGCGTCCCACATGCAACGCCAGCGTCAGCGAATGCGTCTAATTGAAATAGAAATCTCAGTCGCGTTGCACAGTGGGCTTGTTTAGCAACGATTAATTCAATTTCAAAAGTAAAAATAATCGTCAAAATTAATTTAAATGATACCTTTGTACGATTTGAAGCAAATTTTATTAAAATGTTTATGTATGTAAATAAAACCATTATAATAATTTTTCAAAATTGAATCATGCATTACTTTAATTTAAAAATAAACTGTTAAACATTCGGACATAAAATAATTTACAAAAAATAAATGGCTTAGAAAATTTATAACCATTTTTTTTATTCTTTAGAATGATCATATACAAATGTATTCACTTAATAAAATTATTGGCTTTATATAAAACTCTGCTTAATCATCAATTGGGCCCACTGTGCATCGCCTTAGCTGCAGTTGCAGCAGATGTTTCGTTTCATTATTTAAGTTATGTTCTCGCCAACTCACTCGCTCTTTTTTTCTCCATCTCTTTCTCTCTTTCTTTGTCTTCTCTCTCTCTCGACGTGTCTCTCCCGCATTCTGTGCAGGCCTGGCTGACATTTGAACTTCAGTCTCTGCAACCGCAACATACGGCTTTGGGGGCCTTTTGGGGCACGTTGCATAAATAAACTTTTTTTTAATAAACAACAGAAGAGTAGTATGTGTGTGTGCGTATCGATGTCTTCTACAATGACCTAGAAATTTGGCTTTCTTTTTCTTTAGGTTTTTGGCATCTGTTTTACGTTACGTTCTTATCGATACGGCCCACGTTGTAAATCAATAAAACCGAAAGAAAGAAGAATCGAACGAACTTTGAACCTAATACAACTTTCACAATCGAGAAATCTCAATTAAATTAAATGAAACTAAAAACTCAAACAAAATCGTTTTGTTTTGTAATTTTATTTTTCAATCATAATTTATGCATTTTTGATTATTTAATAAATTGAACAATTTTGAAACTCATAAGTAATTTTTGTTTTCGTAGTATTTGGCTCATAATAAAGAATGCATAAATGAAACTTGAAATAGAAAAAACATATTTATTCGAATTTTGCATATATTCCTTTTTTTTTTTATTATTTTATAAATAAATCTCAATTTAATATAAGGGAAATTGAAATAGAAAGAAAACTTTGTTTTCTGAATTAAAAACCTGAGAGGGGAATTTCAAATTACTTTATTTTTACTTATGCTTTCTTTATTTCATTATTATTATTCATTAAAAAAATCTCAATTTAATTTCAATTAAACTTGAAATAGAAACTGATCTTTGTTTTCAAATGTCAAAAAATCTCAATTTCACAAAATTAAACTTGAAATATAAAATGATTTTTATTTTGATTTGCTTGACACAAATTCTATTCAACTAAAATCGAGTTGCCAACTCGAGTTTGATCGATTGTACTTGAGATTGTCTAAAGTCATATGATATTATATGTAGATTTTTCTAAAGAATTTCAACTTCAAATTACAAAAGACTTCGTCTCTCTATTTTTCGCTGAGTGGAAGCTCAGCATAATGATATGATAGATACGTGTTCACATAGAACTGTTTTTACCGTTGAATCTCAAGTCGACATCGCCGTCGTCGTCGTTGCTGAAGGCTGCTGAGGCAGACACTCCTCAAATTTGCATGTCAGCACTTTGGGCGCCACCATCACTTCGTGGCGCCCATGCGGAAATCAAAGTCAAAGCCACAATTACCCGATAAAAAAAAAAACAAAAATCGAATTCGAATTCAAAATCGACGATTTTGCAGTAGTTAAAAACGGTTTTTATATTTTCCAGCTGCACTGCACGAAAATCGCTTCCGCGCTGCACAATTTGTCATGGCAGACACCTTTGGGGGGCAACACCGACCCCCTTTCTTGCTCTCCCTCCCCCCCTATCTCTGTGTGCTGTATGACAAAATGCGCAGTGGTGCGAAATATTAACTGACTGACTGTGCCCCTACGATAAATGATCAAAAAGCTAAAGCCGACTAGAGTCGACGTAGCCAATAAACAGTCAATTATGGCTCACACACACATACACACACACACACACATACACATATGTATCTAGACACAGGCAAGTGCATAATATTTAAATGTTGCTGGGCTTGGGGCGCTGCCATCCGTCACTCAGTCATGCAGTCAATTCGTCAGCTAAAAAGCTTAACAAATTACGCAAATGTTGCCAGGAGCTTCGACAACAACAACAATACAACAAATTTGCATTTCAACTGCGTTTCTTTGTTGTGTTTTTGTTGTTGTTGTTGCTGGCATCTCACCTTGTTGTCTAATGCACTCTCAGTGCGCTGAGTTTGCTGCTAATTTATGGCAATTTAATGAAAATTACCTGTTTCGCTACACAGCGGCCCCACCTCTTTCTTCAGCCTCCTTCTACTGGGCGATGGAGAAGAAGGAGGAGGAATAGGAGGTACTGCCAGGCGTTTAGCTGTTTGCTCATCATCAAGTGGGTAAGTCTACACATACCCAGTAAAGATAAGTTGCAGCGGGTAGGCCACAGTAATCGTGAAATATATGAAAATTCAAAAACATTTCCTGATTTTCTCCAATATTGCAAAACTTTTTAAAACTTAATTTATTTATTTAACGACAAGTTATCGATTTAATTTATTTGTTTAACGACAAGTTATCGATAGCTGCGCAAGTGTTGAGCAATACAGTTTTAGGTATTTTCTAGTATTTTATAGATTTAGCCGGTGAAAAGATGCGCATAATAGTTGTAAAATAAAATTAATAAAATCGAAAAAGCAAATGAATTTTTAAAAACAATTTTGTATTTAAAAATAAATGTTTGGCTAGCTTAGAGGGCAACTGCCTGTGCCATCATTCCCCCCTTCGTGGCACTTCCTTAATCAATCTGTCGCTGCTTATCATCTGCGGGCATCGCCTGAGAGCGCCACTCATCATCGGTCTTGGCTACCGGAATTACGACAACGAAAGAGTTTGGCAACCCTGCTCAGCGACCTGTTGCTACTATTGTAAACATGTGTGTACTAAGCCGCTTACAAGGCAGTCTCTCCGCCACCCATCCCTTTCTTTCTTCTGCTACTCATCACATTTTCTTATGTGATGGTGCATTCCGTTGAGGGGGCTTGTCGCAATATTTTGATAGCGCAACCATTATAAATACCCAAAATATTTGGCCATAAAAAATTAAAACTTGAACATTTTCCCTTTCAATTAAATAGCAGCGACGCTTTACAAAATTTCCCAATATTTATATGTGTATATCTCAGTTTAAGTTAAGGGTGCCAAAAATAAAATAAAAGTTTTTTAACATTTTTGACTGCTTTGTCGGATTTAACATTTAGATTTTAGGTATGGGAGACTGTCTCTTTTTTTTTGGCTCCCATGGTAACGACGCCACTAAAATTAGTTGGTTGTGTGGCTTTTTGGCGGGTGCTGTGGGGGGTGGAGGTTGTCTCATCATCAAATCGTCAACTCGTCAAGTGCAGCTATAAAATGGCTTGTTTTATGGCCAGAAAATTGTGTTGGAAAATGTCAATGTAATTGAAAGGCGAAGAAGTCATCCAAATCCAATAAAATGGAAAATGTCGAGAAAAATTCCAAACTAAAGTTGAAGAAAACATTTAGAAAACCAAATGTATGTAAAATGTGTGTTTGGGGTAAATTTTACGACATAAATCGAGGGAATTAGTCAGCTTTTTAATTTTTCCCTCCCAAAAAAAAAACTAAATATGTAAATCGTGTTGTTTCCTCTGAATCTTGTAAACTTCAGGCTTATCGTCGTAAATCGATTGGATATTATCACCTTCGAGTGGCTCAAAATGCAGCTCAATTGATTTCCGACCCAAGAAGAACATAAGTCTATCGATAGCCTTACTATCATATCTTGGTGGGGGGCGGCCGTAATCTGTTTTGTCATATTTCCACTTTCGGAGTCCAAGCTCAATTTATGCACATTTTTCCACACTGTGCCCATACCGTTATCAGGTTTCTAACGGTACTCAATAAAACCCTTGCCCTTCTCCTCTCTGGGTCTCTGGGTTTCTTCGCATATGATTAAGCGCGTGTTGAACAGGTGAACGAACCATCGCGTCGCGTCGCAGCGGTCGTCGATGACTTTTCGAAATGACCATTTTATTGTTTCTCCTTTAGCGTTTTTTTTTTTTTTTGTTTTTTGCCCACTTGTCTCTCAGACAGGCCATAATCAAAGGTTATTTATGAAATATTTTTTTAATTTATGCATATTTCGCTGTGGTAACCTTCGATCAATTAGCTAATGATGCAAGAGGAACATCCACTTTAACTATCTCAAATCTACGCAAATTATACGTCAAGCCAAAGGGCCAGAAGCGAAGATGGAGTATTGCAGAGAGAGACAAATAGAAATGGACAGGAAGACAAGCAGACCCAGTCTGAAATTCTATTGTGAACACACACACATTCCCCTATAAATACATATACCAAAGATATACCCATGTTATAAAGTCCGAAAACTTTCACCCAAACCACAATTAAGGCACCGAAATTGACTTGACTCGTTGCGGCTCGAAATAATTTATAAGTGCGCCGATCTATTCCCATCCCAAAAGGGGGGCAAGTAGAGGGAAAGAGGCAGCAACAAAAGTGTTAAAACGCGCATTTCATTTTCGACAAAATGTGTGTGTTCACATTCAAGTTACAAGCTAATTAGCCGCGGCAAGACACGCTGCTCGGGACGATGCAGAGAAAATGCCGACCAGAACATGAAAACATAGAAAAGAAAGCAAGGCATTTCGCTGAGCGAGGGCTGCTTTGAAAGTTCTCTAAAGACATTTGAAAATACTATACACCGTTTTGTAAGGTTTTGAGTTACAAAAAGTAATGCGTTGTTTTTCTACTCATCCTTTAATAGATAGTAGATTTATTTGATATGTGGTATAATTTTTTTCTGATTATCAAATAATCAATTTATGGTTTGATTGGCCACTCGAATGAGTTAATGTAAAATAAAATTAATTAATTTATAAATATGAAGAAACGAATAAAAAATCATCGAATTACTTTTTATAATGTCAATTTGTTTTTATCCGATGTGAATATAAGGTGTAATGTGTATATTTCTAGTTTTTCACTAGTATATACATTTTAGCCGGACAATTAATATAAAACTCCCTTTTGAAATTTTCAATTTGAAAAGCTTTTGGAATTTTATTTTAGTTTTGTTGAAACTATTTGGGTCACCTTCGTTTCCAATTCCAAAAAACCTACCCAAAACATACAAGCAATCTATGTGTGTGCTTGTGAATTTGTTTTACCGCATGTTGTTGTAGATAGAGAGAAGTGTATGTGTGTAGTGTAGTGTAGTGTTCCATGTCGCATCGAGAGCGCACGCGGCTTGTCGACAGACACAACACGCTCGTCAAAGTTCGACACGCTGCCGAGATGGCCCCCACTAAAATGTTGTTATTGTTGTTGTTCGTCGGACAAGTCCGATATGTATCCGATATGTTATTCGTGTATCGCATCGCGAGTGTAGGCAAACATTGTGCCGGCCAGTGGGAGATTTCTCTGTTCCAAGATCTGGTGGCATAGTTTACCGTTCGTTCGCTTGTTCTCTATGGGGCCTGTGACAAGGTAAAGTGTTGAGTTGAGTGTTTCTTGACATTATAACATTAATCTCTCACACGGCATACCTGATTAATAGCAGATGATCTATATTTACGTTTTAATTGGCGCAACAATTTTTCCCCAAATCAGTTTTTTGAGGTCAAAGACTGGAGATGCCGTTTTTTTATATTTTTAATGAACCCGCATCCGCAAAGTATTTTCATCATTTATTTGTTTTTTTTTAATTCTCTACACTTAAACGCAATTACACAAATTTGCCGACATTCCTGAGGTTTGAGGGACGTAAGACCCGATTTCGCGGTTCGGGAAAGTAGTTTAAAGACACGGTTAACCGCATCGGCTGAAGATTGATCGTTCGTATATTCCAGCTGAAGTAAAAATAAATAATTCAATGGATAAACTCTTGTTTTCACAGCGACACTTTGTGTTTACCACAGTTTGGGTTTTAAATACCCTTTGATCATTGAGAATGGGAATACTATAAATAAATAAACTCTGCAATTTAAAATTTTAGTTGGAACACACATTGCTTGTGAAACTTATTTATTTGCGAATATTAAGCGAAATATTTATTTCATATGATAATACTTGATATGCTGGTAAATAAATATTACATATTACATCCTACAAATTTCAATTTAATATCAAAATAAATACAAAAGTTATTAGGTAAAAGTTTTCTTAGTTGCGAAAAGTGTGGTGCTGCTGCATTAATAAATAGTGTTTTTTAGGGTATCAAAGGTTTCGGTTAGCTTGTTTTATTTTAGACATTTCTAAATAGTTTGATTTTATTATGTGTTTGTTTTGGTTTATTTGAAAGTTTTTTGTGGTTTTATTTTTTGTCTCTTTGCATTGGTGCGTTGACATTCATTTGCTTTTGACCATGGCCAAAGAGCCCATTCGATATGTATGTATCTCTATCGTTTTTTCAATCTGTATCTGTATCTCTGTATCTTGTGGTCTTGTCGTCTAAATATAGCAATACCAGCGCCACTTTTGCCCATCTGAACCGGTCAACTGACGTTGACCATGTGCGTTGGACATGTGGGCGTGTCACTGCGCCTCTGTCACTCAACGGGAATTCACTTAACTTCTCACGACGTCAATGCTTTGGGTTCAAATTTAATGCAAATGTCTTGGAATCTTTATTATGTAGTTTAGTATTGAAGTTGGGTAAAAAATTCCAGAAAATATACGATGCATGTCTAAATAAAATATGGTTTATTTTCTAAACTGCTAATGTTTTGTTTTTCCGAACTGTCTTGTGTAGCACAGTGCTAGACACCGTTAGCAGCTACACAATTAGAGATGAGTTGCGCATCTATGGGCTTAGGGCACAACTCTTTGGCGGCTGCCTTTGAATGCCGGTTGCATGGGGCTTTAGGGGCGGAGGGTA
This sequence comes from Zaprionus kolodkinae, assembly GCA_018901885.1. NCBI lineage: Eukaryota > Metazoa > Arthropoda > Insecta > Diptera > Drosophilidae > Zaprionus > Zaprionus kolodkinae. Next base: position 1,488,819 of record JAEIFM010000498.1, read on the forward strand.
GAGAATAAATCACATTAACCGCACTCGGTGCCATATCAAATTTCGCGCTGTTGTATTGGGTGTTGTTGCCTGCCTGCCTGCCTGCCTGCCTGCCTGCGTTGCGCGTTGTTCGTTGCCTGTTGGCCAAGTTAATTGATTGGTTGTAAGCCTCGCTCACTGGCCTCGAGCCTCAAAGTCAAAGCCGATGCTGCAAAATGCCGCACGCCCGCAAGTGCTGACATTTGTTCAGTGTCACGACTTCACAAACAGCAGACAAACTTGCAGATGAAAACAGCAACAGACAGACAGACAGACAGATGGGCAGACGGACAGACAGACAGACGGAAAGACAGACAGACAGACAGGAAGGCAGGCAGGCAGGCAGGCAACAGACACTGCAGTTTGTTCTGTGTTAGAAGCGCGCACACTTCGTCAGGCTGTCAGCCAGTTAGTCTCTCCCTTTGTCTGGTTGTCTCGCTGTCTGTCTATCAGTCAGTCGGTTAGTCAGTAGCTGGCACTCACGACAACGCCAATGCCTAGGCCCAAGAGCAAGACCTAGACCAAGATCGAGACGAAGAAGCAGACTTGCAGACTTGCAGCAAGCCTAAGCCCAGGCTCAAGATACTCGTAGAGGGAACTTTCTTTCGTGCCGCAAACTGACAGCAGCAGGAAGCGGGAGGAAGTGGGAGGCAGCAGGAGGCAACTGGAGGCAGCAACAGCATATCCACCCGTAGCCGTAGCCTCATCATGATGTCATTGCTCTCTGGTGGCAACAGGCGTGCTGCATTGTTCTCAAGGAGTCGCTGCTGCTGCTGCTGCTGCTTGTGCTGGTGCTGCCGGCCTTATCGGCCTGCTGATCTGCAGCTTTGCAGCTTGCGGTACTTGCTCCCAGTTCAAGAGTCAGCAACACGTTGCTGCACTGTTCTCTTGGGTCTCTCTCTCTCTCTCACACTCTGCATGCCACAACAGGAACTGTTGCAACTGGGGGATGCGACTGCTTGTGAATTTTCAAAAAAATGTTGCAAACTAATTTGAAAAGCGCGCATCGCATGAAAATTCATTTCGGAACAGTGCAGCATTTCTTGAGCTTCTTCGAGTCCTCCCTCTTTTGCAGTTGCTTTTTTTTTGGCCAATTTCTTTATGGCTTCATATGGCTGGCACAGACAGCTGCAAGTTGGCGGCGCTTTAATAGCCCCAACTTGACTTTTTCTTCCTCTTCTTGCCTTCTTGCCAGTCTCTTTTTGGCTCAGCGTTTTTTTGGCCAAAACAAGTTTTCGAAACTGGTTCTCACTGGCAGTCTGCTGAAGAGGTTTAGTCTTATTTTTATTTTTCTTTCTTATTTTTATTATTATTTTGTGGCTTAAGCCGCAGACAAGTAGAATTTATTTCTAACTTAAGCAAATACGACATTATCGCAGTCAAGTCGACTAGGCAGATATCCTGCTTAAAAGGCTGGCAAGTTGCTTAGTTCTTATAGAGCATAAAATTAAATTCGGGCAAGTAGAGCAGGCTCTATGGAAAAAATGCTTCTTCCATTTTAAAGATCTTTACTTACTTGGCACTTAAGCTAACCTTCAAGACGTAGCAATGCTATACCAGTTCAATGACGTCTATCTATCCTTACCTCACTTTAGGCTATTAAATAAATGATATGGTCTGCAGGGTCATAGCATAGGTCACGCTTTTAGCCAAGAGTTTTCTTGCGATGTGAACGTTTTGCGGGCTTCTTTACTGGGGGGTTCTTTTTGGGGGGCCGGAAGTCTATGGACGCCATAAGCTACATACCATGGCATGGTACCTACATACTACGTGCCCATGGCGGAGCTGAGAGCATTTGGTGACAAACTCTGTTGTGGCTACCGATCGCTCATTTCCGCTTGCGTTTCGACCAAATCTGATTGAAGTTGCTGCAAACACGCACACACGCGAGCACACACACACACTCACAAAATGTACAGCTACAGCAAGTGCAGGGAAAAACGGGAAAATCCACTTGGATATGTTGGCTTCAATGAGAATTCAATTTCAACGCCTCAATCAACAACTTAATTCAATTAAATTTGAAATTGTTTGTGGGATGTCGGGCAAGTAACTAGTAGAACAGCAACAACAATCGGTTCAGAAAACAAATCTTATATTAAATAACAAAGGCATATCTCATGCTTGAAATAAACCCAAAAGAATTCCAACAATAAAATGTGCATAAACTAACAGGCAGATCATTTGTTGCACGTAAAACCGCTAAAAAATAATAAAGCTAAATGAGCTGACCAAGATCGCAGCCTCTGGCTTGGTTCAGCTTGAACAGTGCGCTAAATAAATATGCATACGTGCTCCATGACTAACGCATTCCGAATTAAATGGCCAACAATCTAGTAGCTTGTGATGGAGTTAGATTGCACAAGTTGCAGAGATGTAAAACTAATTTTAGATATGAAATCACAAGGAAATTTATGTTAAGAGATTATAGATTAAAGTAGTTGCTAATAAATCAAAAAAAAATATCTGAAAATTATAATGAGTATCTGATGTAAGTAAACAGTTAAGAGTGTCTAGTAAAGTTTCTGGGTTAAGAATGAAACTACAATAAAACTTATCTGAAAACTTAAGATGCAAATCTCTTAAGTAGCTATGAGATAATCTTGAACCTTCTCTCTTAAGCTACTGAGTAAAAAAAAATCTAAAAGTCCCCGTATGTGACAAGAAATTTATTGCTTATAAATTGATACAAAATTGGTTTATATGTAGAAGTTAAATAACAAAAGGAAAAAAGTACCTATGACTTACCGCAATTTAAATACTCTTTCCAGTTTATTATTACGAAAGATTTTTTTGTAGAAAAACTATGAGATATACTTTTTCTTTTATTTTGAAATTTTTATCATCATACAAAAGTCACAAATATATTATAGATAGAGTCGAAGAAGTCTGCTAAGTTTCATTGCAATCACCTGTGCAAAATTATATACCTTCTGTAAGGGTATTAAAACTGCGCCATGTTTTTACAATTTCGCAGCTCTTTCTATCCTCCAAAAAAAATTGTAGAACTAGCTTTGCATAATTAATTGATTTTTGTGAATTTCGTTGGCTTTTAATTTATCACAATTTGGTTAATGTGCTAAACAGTCGCCGTGCGACCTAATCGACCCAATTTGCAAGTTAGTCAACTCTTTATATATGATACACATACATTGATATATGTTATGTGTGTATACGAGCTACAACTGTCATCGTCTCAGACAATTTAAAGGCCGGTTTGGGCTCTTAAGTTTTGTATACCCTGCAAAAATGAGGCGTGTCTTGACTATGATAATTTAATTATAAAATAATTTCTGATTCGATACTCAACATCTACTTGTTTGAATTAAATTACATTTTTCTGTAAGATGTTTTGCTTTTAAGATTTAGATTCAGATTATTTTAGATATTTAAATCTATACTAACAACGAATTTATGATATTTCTAGTGTATAATATAATAGTATAAATCTTCGATAGTAACTCCTTTAGTTTATCTTAGGGTACCTTTCAGTCTAGTACACTCTGCTTAGTCTTTTGGCCAACAACTTGTTCGGGCAACATTTCAATTTGACCAACTGTAGCTAACTGATATCTGCTCGCTCCCAGCTGCCACCGATTGCCTGCTGGCGGTAATTGCAGTGCTGCTAATCGCGCGATCTCTCGCATCTAGCATCTTATAAATACCCCACAATTTATGTTTGCTTAGGAATCAACCGTTAAATGCGCCTCTTAATTAAAGGCCTTGCGGTTGCGAATGCTGGATGCCACATTCGGTGGCGTTGGCCACTTACAAAACCAATTTACACGCCCCAAGACGACTTGCTCAATACCGAGTGAGAGTCGAGCAATGAAAAAAGAAAAAAAAAAGAACTGAGAATTTTTAATGGACGGGACGGGGAGGTTGGGGTGTGTATGGAGTAGGTGAGTTTGGAAATCAATTTTGGAACGCGCGCTCACATCGCTTGACATTGAACGGCGCCGTTGGTTGCCGGCGAGAACGTTGGCCGTCAGCTCATTTCCTTCCATAAATTTTTGGCCAGTTTTGTAATAATTTTGCCGCTGGCTTTACACGCGAGTAACGAGTATAGATATATAGATATAGATCTAGTGGGGTCTATAAATTAATTTGTTGAGCTCTGTTTGGCAGCTGTAAAGAATTTTACATTGTTGTTAAAATTGAAAAAACTTACACCAAATGCAGCGACGCGGCGCGACGACGTATCAACAAATTTGCCATGATATCATCGCACATTATTATAATGTTTGATATGCGATCGTTGTTGTTGTTATTGCTACCTGTAATTAAATGAGTTATTGTTTAACTTAGTCGGATGCAAAGTGCTCATTCCACTGTGAGGCATGCAAATTGTGCTGGGCAACAGGTTGGCAATGAATATATGAATAGATTGTGTATACTATATATGTATGTGTATATTTATTAGACTAGCCACCCCCTAGTTTTATAGTATAAAGCATTTTATAGTTATGAGAACGTAAGGGAGGGAGAGGGAGAGATAGAGAGTAAGTAATTTGCTGAAGGTCATAAGATATCAAAGATACAGTATGTCGATTCATTATATGGTATATAATATACTATAATGTAGTTATCATCAGGAAGAAAGAGAGAGAGAGGGAGAAAGATCAACGAACCTGTAAAGATTTGTTGATTGTTTCCTCGCGGCATTCTGGCCTGGGAGCTTCTTCTTTTTTTGAATGCCTCGACAGGCAGTGGCAACTGGAATATTAAGTATACGCTGTGTGTGAAATCGAAACATTATAAATTATTTGAATACAAGAAAGCAGTGAGTTATGTATATGACAAAGTTGTTTGCTTATTTGCATATGGGCTAAAGAGAGCCGCAACTGAATCATCGACGCTTTTATGAAGAAACTATTGATGAATCACAAATTTATAAGTCTTAATCTCGTTTATGTATGGTATGAGGGTACAAATACATCCATACCTGTGTTATGTATTGGCTATATAGATACCTCTACCCCTGCTGTATGCTGTGTCTGAATAAGTAATCGTTAATCGGTTCAAAATGTTGTGCAAAATGTGTCGATTGTTTCGTTTAGTGTTTATTTTATGAGCTGCTCCTGTTGTTGTTGTTTTTCTTTTTTACACAATTTACGTCTGATTGTACGCACTCGATCTCAGCGATGACGCGACTATCGAACTCGGGTTCAAGTTCACAGCAACAACAACAACAACGATAACTGAGGAAGCCAGACAAAAAACGAAATGTAATTAAAATTATTATGTCACGCAATGCGCGCTCGATTGACAATTTCGGGCGCACTTACACACACACATACAATATATATATTTATATATATACACTCTATTTATACTATATATATACAGCGTGTTTCATATGCTTTGCCCCACTGAGAGTTGCGCAACAAATTCAGCGTCTTCTAAACATCAGAAATATTATTGTTGCTGTAGATGAATAATCGAAATTCATGTAATGCGTTTTTGATTGAGCGTATTGAGTATTTTGTGCACGTTCCTCAATACTTCAATACCACAATGATTCAATAGCAAATCAAGCTAAATGAAACAACGAATTTTATGAATGAATAGCGCCAAATTGGCGATTGCAATAAGCGTAAAAACCAAAACCAAAACCTAAAACCGAAACCGATACAACCACAACAATTGCAACAACAACGGCAGAAACAATTGCAACAACCACAATTGTATTAAACAATTTGAAGGTTTTTTTTCGCAATATTTGCAAATGGATTTTTAACATCGTCAGCAAAAAAACAAAACGTCGCCACCGTTTGACCCCAAAAAGCAAAAAAAGCTAAAGAGGAAAATTGAAAAATTTTAAATTGATTTTGATTATTTTCTCAACTTGTTGAACTCAATTAATTAACTGTAGATAACTTGTCGTGGGTGTCAGCAGCAGTAGTACCCCTGCCCCTGCCCCTGCCCCTGCCCCTGCCCCCTATTACCACCCGTTACCCTTTTAACCATTGCCAATTGCCGTAGAAAATTGTTTTCTCACAAATTGAAGGCAAAGGTTTATTTTCTTATAGCGGCATTTGGCTTGTTTTGCTTTCATCAAACAATTGTCTAATACATCTTTCTCTTTCTCTCTTTGCAGGTAAACCATTACGAGCTTTCGCTTAGCGAAGAGGGAGATACATCCATTAGATTCCCGTGGTAAACTCAAGTGTGGCCATATATAAACGCAGCACATGAACATTTTATGAGGCAAGCCAAGTGCCAAAAGCGTATTTAAATGAAGTTGCCAAAGCCAAAGCCAAAGCCAAAACCGCAACCAAAACATGTGTCAGACATGTCATACAGAATGGGACGGAGAGAGAGAAAGAAAGAGAGAGGGAGGGGAGCGAGTGAGAGAGAGAGAGGAAGAAAAGTCAAGCTCATTTTTATGCACATTTGCAGTTTGCCATTTTTCGGCTGAAAAGTGTGCGCATAACAGAGTTGCCAGGCTGTCATGTAGTGCTGCCAACTTTTGAGAAAAAAGACAAAAAACGTTTGGTCAAAAAGAGCATAAAATAGCTAAGGCATTTATAAAAAAAAGCTTAAATTATTTAACATAAAAATTAAACTCTGTGAATAATCTATAAAGTAAATCGAATTAGTATAGAAAAATGTTGCCTAAAAAATGAATCTTCCCTTTATAAAAATATTGGATTTCCTGCAATTTGCTATTTAATAATTTATCTCACATTTTCCAATTACAACTGGGTATATCTAGACAGAAAATATCTAAATTGGCAACACTGTTGATTTATATAAAAACAAATGGGATTTCCTGCAATTTGCTATATAACAATTTATCCTACATTTTCCAATCACAACTTGGTAGATCTAGACAGAAAATAGCTAAATTGGCAACACTGTTGCCTGGTTGCCAGACTGTCAGACCGCCAGTTGTTCGATGTGTGTTGACAGAGCTCTCTCGCAGGTTTCCACGGCCCACCTAAGTCTCTTCCAAGTCAGCTTGAAGTTTTTACCAAGTGCCGCCGGAAATTTCATAATTTAGCTCGCCTTTTCGAGCTTCCAAAAAATGAATTGAAATGTTATATAGGAAAACGGTATTATTATGTCTCTGTTCGTAAAATGTCATTGAGTGACACTTGACATGGCGCCCACGCGAAGTGCGCTCCTCCTCACCTTTCTCCTCTCGACTTCTGAGAAAAAGAGAGAAATAACCACAAATTATTTTTGAATTGCAGCGACAATTGTGACTACCCTGCCCTTTTACCCGCCTTCTTCTTTCTCTGCGCTAATTTTGTCGTTTTAAGCGCTTTTTTGTGATTGCGACGCGAAGTCGCAGCCAACGCAGCAGAAATTAATAAAGGTAAAAAAAATCATGAAAAACCTAAACCCAAATCAAATCAACATCGAAATCGAAATCGTATTCGAAACATTGCTCTGTGTGGCGTGTTGTGGTGTGGTGCGAGTGGCTGTGCTGCTGACCCACCGAAAGGAGCCATAATTGCCACAATTCGCGGCCATTTCCGCTCTGCTGCTGCTGCCACTGCTGCTGTTGTTGCGCGTGTGCAGCGCGCGTTGGGCAAATTAGGGTGAAAGACAATCGAAAAGGGGACCCAGCATGCTGCACAGTGGGGCGGAAAATGATGTAAATGCATTTGCATTTTCGAAGGAAAATAAAAGGAAATAGGTTATATTAAAAGTAGGTTAATATACATATTTTATTGTGGCAGGCTTTACTTTGTACTAAGAAATGTGTGGTAAATGTTTGAAGGTATTTGGTCTTAGCACATTATATTGCAAAAAATGCATCAAATTTCGATTTTTAGTAAACTAATCAAGCTTTTGTTCGAATAGTCTCCATTAGTACGCACGCTTCTTATTGATTACGCTGCATATATCGGACCGAAAAAAAACTATTCTAATATGCGATTTTTAATACCATAAAAGAACAGACGATCTGTATACCATAACGAAGTTTTTTCATTTTTTACTATCTGTTGTAATTTAGTATATTTACCAAAAAAAAAAACTTTCAGTATAAGAACAACTATAATATAATATATTCTATAGTTTCTAAAATCGAACAAGTGTCAAAAATCTTAATCATGTTGAAGTTAACCTTTGTGTCTTGTTCTAAGTTTGTTAGTATGCAATATTTATGATGATTAACTGCACATTCCTCTGCATTTTCAACTGTGCTTGTCCCACTGTAAGTCAGTATGCCCCAAAGTGTGCGCTCTGCTGCTGCCCGTTCACTTTTAAAGGCCGATGTTGTAGTTGTTGCTCACTCGCTCGGTACTTGCACATTTTTTCCATGCACTCGTTCTTTATGAAAAGTTGTTGTTGCTGCTGTTGCTGTTGCTGTTGCTGCTGCTGTTGCAGTCAAATAGTCAGTTTCGCTGCCTTTTTCAGTCTTTTGGGTAATTAAAAGCGACGTTCAAAGTGCAATTGCAGTGGGTTTAATTTACATATGTTCAAACATTTGCTCTGCGCTTGCCAAACAAGTGTGTTGTAGCTGTCGTTGTTGCTGCTGTTGTTGCTGCTGCTGCAGTTGAGCGTGGGTGTTTCAATTTCCAGTCATGCACTGGCTTAATGCCATTATGAGCAGCATGCACGACTAGAACCACGCCCCAAAAACCGAAACCGAAACTGACCTACTGCACCACAAAGACCTGCCACATGAGGCACGTTTGTTGTTTTTGACAACTTTTATTTTTTGGTTACCTCTGCAATTCGCTACGCATTTTCAGGCATCATTAATTAGTTTAGGTTTCGATTGGGTTAGAAAGTTTCGTAATGTTTGGTGGAAGCGATTTGTGAAAGTCGATAATGCAGGCGGAGACGAGGCTCGATGCTGTTTGCATTCATTTTTCATCTTCGAATGTGTGTGTGTGTGTTGTGTGTGTCTGTGTTTGAAAAGCACTTGTTGATTACAAATCGAGCAGCACAACATAACGGAATTTTACATTACCTTGAGCTCAAACTGCCAAAAAGCCAGCCAGGCCATGCCATGCCAGCGTCGAGGAGAGTCGAGGATGCATCCACCATCCATCTTCAAGTGTAGTCGAAGCTGTAGCTGAAGTGTCTGCCCATAGATCGTTCCCTCACAGTGTGTGCGCGTGTGTGTGTGTGTGGAGCATTCCGAAATGCACTTGAAGCTGCAAGTCTCATCTCAAGTGGCACTCGATGTCAGTGCCTCGACTCGAGCAGAGCTGCGCGAGCAGCTGCCTCTCTCGGCCTCTGCTCTCCGGCTGCTGCTGCTGGGGGGGTCCCTGTCTAATATGGAGCTGGCATTGGCTTTGGCCTTCTTCTTGCGCCATTAGAAGAAGCGCATGTCCGCATGTCCAGCCTCGTCGCATCGACAACAATCAATTGGCCTTAAACACACATTTTATTGGCTTGATCAAATTGTTCTCTCGCCACAATTCGCTGGAAATCGCAATCGCAATGAGGCAGCGAGTCAACTTTCCAAAGCGCGCTTAGAATCAGCTCTAAATGGTCACTGGACAGGCTGTCATCAGATGATAATGATGATCCTCAAGCTGCTGCTGAGTGATTCTCTCATCCAGCCATAAATAAACTCGGCGCATGCTTCCGCCTGCAGTTTCCACAATTGCTGCGCGGTCGTTGCTCGCATTCTGACAAATACAAGTCGATCCCCTCCCCCTGCTGCCGCTGCTGCCCCTTCACCTCATACACTAATATAGCCACATCATATGAACATGTGACTGACTATGCCGAAAAAGCAAAATTAATTGTTCAAACACACCTTTCAAGGAAGCAGCAGCCTCACTCTGGCCTGGCCCGGCTCCGCTTGCTTTACTTTTGTCAGTTGCACGAATTTTGCCATATTTCTTGCGCGGCACGATCGGCGACGCTCTTCCTGCTTCTGCCCCACGGCTCTCGATGCCGTCTATGGCGACATTATGATGTTTTTTATTTGCTGTATTTTTTTTTGTCGTGCACGTTGTGTCTCCAGCTCCAGCTCCATGCTCCTTTGCAGCCTGGCAGATTATTATCAATTTTCCTTTAGCCATGACAACGAATATTTCTGTTTGACATGTGTGAAAATATTTGTTTGCCTGCCTGGCGATGCGGGCTCTGTCTGTGTACCGTGTGTATGACTATATAGATACACGTATAGTCACTATATATCATGACATACACACATCCACAGCATGCAGCTCATATCGCTCTATGTTGCAAGCTCCTCGTCGCATTGGTTACAACAAAATTTATAGAGTTGCCCAATTAAATTTGAATTCCCAACAATTGATTAATACCTTGCTAGTTGCTAGCTAGCCTTAATCTGATAATACCCCCAAACAAATAATATACTAGCATATCTAAGTGCACTTAAGCTGTCTTGAGTGGCATTCAGTATGCAATCATATATCATTTTATATGCTAAATATGCGATAGAACTAGCAGCAAAACTGTTCGGTTAGATGGTTGCTATGTTAAGCAATATCATATAATACTGTATCTTAAGTCGAAATTGCATTATACTAGCTGGCTTATCTCTTCTATGAATTAAAATACAAGCAAGGTCTTATATATCTCATTAAAGTGTACGCTTAGCTCTATAAAAATTCATCGTTAAATTCTTCAAAATTTCACTAAAGACAATACTCTGAAAAGCGTTTCCGCATGTGTTTTGTATGTATGTATGTTCGGAAATTGTAAGACATTAATTTTTTACTCAAGTGATTATGATGCGAGTACCGCGATTGTTTCATCACAAATCAGAGATACATTTGCAATAATAAGGGATATATTTTTTGTAAGGATATATTGCATTCAAACTATTAAACGGATAACTGAAATGATCGCATTCTTCGCATTTCCGTTTTATCCAAACCACAAATAATTATTTTATCCGATATATTAATTGTTGCCTATCTCTAATATTCAAATTAAAGAAATGTCTTTCTATATGATATATGTAATTGTTGAAATTCATTCTTCAGATAACATAGATTTCATCATGTCTGCGATCATTCAAGGATTCGCATACTTGTTGATTAAAGTTTTTACCATACTGCAAATAAATATTAATTTCCGATTTCTTCAGATAAGGTTAATCATAATCCTAAGTTGTTAGTTGTCCAAAATATTCTAGATAGTATCTCACATAGTAAAATTATTTGATTTGCAGTCTGACACAGCGCTCTGGCTCTCAGCTGGCATCCATTCTGAGTACACGTCGAAGTCTCTATCTGTGTCTCCTTGCACTCCCCTCTGCATTGTCCCCTCCAGCTCCTTCTCCATTGCCGGTTTTGGTGTCAACACAGATGCAGCTGGGGTCGCTGCTGTTGCTGCTGCTGTAGAAAAAATGGAAAAAAAAATCACTTTGTGGCAGTTGCAGCTCGACAGCTTGCCAAGTGAACATAATTATGCACATTCGTTCTGCAAGTTCTCGAGGAGAAGGAGTTAGCTGGGGGCAGGGAGGGGTTCGTCTCGTGTTCGGTTTTGTGGAATTCGGTCAAGTACTTGCCACCACCACTTGGCAAGTTAATGCAACACGCTGCTGCCGTTGGCTGCCAACTTTTTGCTTTTGGCTTTTTGTTTGATTTGATTTGTGTGACATGTGGAAGCTGTCGGGCTGCGCATTATTGACACTTTATCAGGCGTGCAGACATGCAGTCCCCCTCCTTCCTCCCCCCCTCCACCTCCCTCTACACCCTGTTGTTGCCCCATATGCATATGCATAAGTTGCTACAACAATGTGAAGTTGGAGCACGCAACTTTCTACGCATTTGTTACACTTTGTCGGCCCACACGCTTATCACTTGGCCCAAAATTTAATTATATTTCGCCTGTCAGACTAAACGATGTCGACGCAGGCGCAGACGTCGACGCAGACGCAGACTGTGCAGCATCAGGCAAGCCTTAATGAGGCGACCTCGAAAAGAAAGTCCGCATGCGCGCCGCGCTCACCCAACAATTGTGGCACGTCGTGATAACGTGTCTTGTCTTGTCTCGGCCATGTCGCATGACGCGGCAGAAGCTGAGTCGTTTGTGCTTTCCATGTTGTTGTTGCTGTTGCTGTTGTTGCTATTGTTGCTGTTGTTGCTGCTGTTTGGGCTACCGTTTGAGCAGGCGGCAGATACGTAGCTTCAATCACTTAACCGAAAATGTGTTCCTAAACTATGGGCAGACTCATTTGTATCTTGCCAAGAAAGTTCACTTTCTTTTTGTCTATACCCTTGCGTGGGGTAGATGCATTTGTGTATAAAGTTTGCCGAGCACGGACAAATATCGCACTCAGAAAGTCTTTACATTTGTATATATATATAAATAAATAAATAAAATATCACATTATAATCATTAAAATAAGTTAAAAATTTAAATTTCGATTATTAGACAAAGTATTGACCATTTTATTTATTATTTATTATTATTAAACACTATTTTCACTTACCATTTTTTTTAAGAAGACGAGAAATTTGTACAGAATTTGCTATTTGGAATTATTAAGTTTTTCAAAATTTGTCAACGACTTTCTATAATATTTCTTTAGTTAAACTTAATGTTACATCAAAATAAAAGCACTATATCATTGCGAAACGAATGAACGAAATTGCACCGAAACTTATATTATAAATTATATTTGTTCAATATTCAATTGGAAACGATTCGATCTTTTCCAGCATGGAATCAAATTAATTGATTAACAATCTAAACTTTTTTTCTCTAGAGTTGGAAATTATTCTAATATATTCTTGAAATTAATTTGATTTTGACTTGATTAAAATTTTAAATGTTTACAGCTCCAATGTATACTGTCTAAATTTCATCATAATCATTATCAAAGTTATGGTTATTAATCGGTTATAAATACCTATTTAAAGAAAGTTTTATTTTGTTTAGATGTTATTAATTCCATCGTATACTATATCATTTTCATAGGAACAATCGGCGTATATAAAGGGTATAAAACCTTCGGCACTTTGCAGTTGACTTTTCTCTCCTTCTTCTCCTTGCTTTGCTGCAAGTATTTGGCAAAAGAAAGAAAAAAAAAGACTGAAAAAGGGAGAGGAAGGGAGAGTAAGCAACACTCTGCTCAGTTGAATTGAAACTATTTGGCTAATTGGGCGGGCGGACTGTTTGTCTCATTATCAGCTTGGCCACTTTCGCCCGCCGCTTGTCAACGCGAAGTCGTCGGCAACGTGGACGGAGACTGCGCGCATGCATATATCGCCCGATATCGGTGCGGACATTAAACGCCTGCTGAATAAATTCAAATTAATTGATAAACACACACAGGGAGGCAAATGCTGAGGCTGAGGCAGCATCGGCAGCAGCTGCCGATGGAAATTATCGCCACGTTTTGTGCAGCAATCAGCGCAGTTCGCGGCATTTAGTTAAACAATTTGCAGGCCAAATGCAACCAAACCAAAGACGGCAACGCATGCCGCATGCTGCATGCCACATTGCGCAAGTGCAGCCAACCCACTGTCCGCCAGTGGACCGGTCTGGCCCGGTCTAGTCTTGCTTTCAAGCCTTGTCCGCAGCGGAACGGAACGGAGCGCGTGTGGAGCGCAGATTTTGTCGCATTTTTTCGCCAGTTATTTGTTTTTCCTTCTTTTTTTGCCTACCCCCTTTAGGCCCCACTCCCTGCTTCCCCCTGCAAGACTTCATTTGATGTAACCGCCGTTAAGGCATTTGAACTTTTGGCTTTTCTTCTGCCCCACCCGCTCTAAGTCGACCCACTCGGGGGGTTCGGTTTCTTTTTAAATGGTACGACATTTCGTCATGCTAATCAGCATGAGAAGTCGCCTGGCTGCCTAATTGGCTTAGCCTGGAATTATCCATTGCGAAACTCAAAGACCCCTCGAGGAAAACTTCAATAGATTCTGTTTTCTGATTGAAAAACTACAAAGAGATTGTACAGGTAACATAAGAGGCGTAACTGTTATGCCTCGAGGATTTTTTCAAGTGTAGATTGATCGATAGATTATGTGGGAAATACTTCGATTAAAAAACCAATAAAATCAATATTATAATTTTTATTAGATACGAGATAAGAGTTTAAAACGGATATGGAAAATAATTTAAAAAATAATATATATTATATAAAATAAAAATAAGAATTTAAGAATTTCTATAGTATGTTTCGAAGTTTTCTTATTCTTTTAAATAATTAATATTGAAGGGATTACTTAATATATTTAAAAGATATATTATCTACTCCAAATGTTATTAAATATATGTATTGAAAAATGAGCCTATAAAATATATTTTGAAACAATACAATTGCAGAGAACTGCCTTGTAACATAATAAATGGTATCACAATAGATGCGCATATTAGAAGAGACCTTGAAAGAGCCCCATGATGATATTTTACTACAAAGGGAACAACTCGAATGATGCTATAATAATGTTGTGTTACAACTGCCAGATGTTTGGCATTGATTACAGTAATCTTTCTTTATGTAGTAAAACATTTCTAAGTTCATTGGGTACTCAGACCGATCGAGGTCGAAAAGCTTAGCGCGTGCTGTGTGCGGGAAGGAAACTGTTTACGGGGTAATTAAATGAGTGAGGTAAACACTTGATCGTAAATAACATAACATAACATAACTCTATATATCTACTTGCTGTGGTATTCCGGTTAAGGTCTGCCCAGAGCGAGTTGATTATAGATCAGTGACACGATCGTATATAGATTGCGAAAGAGAGTCAGTCTGATTGATATTTGCTGTAATTGCAATCGCGTCAATGCCAAAGTCGTCGTTGTTGCATTTGCATCTATCTAATTTAAATATTTATTTATTTATCCAGTTACTGTCGACTATATAGTCTGTCTATAACTTTTGATCGTTATATTATGCCTATCTAGAAATTATGCAAATTACAGTGGGACGATGACGACGGCGACCAATTGTCAACTGCCAATTGTGACATTGTTTAAACAATTTCCCCTAGGTACCCTACACAGTGTACCCTATCTACCATATACCATGAGTATACCAGAGTCGCGCTGTGTGGGCTACGACGGGGTAGGCTCAGGGAACTGCGTATGTACTCGTACATGGAACAATTAAACTCAACATGCATTAATGTCAAGTTATTCGCGCTGTGCCGGCAATTAGAGGACAACTTGCGATGAGGAGAGGGTAGCAGGGGGTTGACAGCAATTGGCGACGCGATCCATGTGCAGTAAATAACCCATGCAGTAACTGCAACAACAATAGCAACAACAACGACAACACAAACAGCTGACAGCTGCAGTTGTAAATTTGATTTTTATGGCATGGAAACATGTTGCCAATTGGCCAGGCCAGGCCAAGCCAAGCCAAGCCAGACGCCACAGCAGCCAACTTGGCCAAAACAAGTTGGCCAACGAATGATCTTTCTCGATATCTGTCACCAGTTAAATGCAATTGCAACTGCTGCAGCAACCACAACGTCGGCGACGACGACGACAGCGACGGCTTTGAGGTGTTAATTTGCCCCATAGAGTCGCTCGTGGTTCCGCTCAGGCTGATTCCGTGTGTGCTTCGTGCTCATGTCACGCGAAATTCGTTTTTTATTTTTTAATTTTGATAAATTATGCTGCAAATATTATGAAAGTCGATTTGAATTAATCAATTACAATGATATATAGCTAATTATAAATAGGACTTACAGAGGTTAATATTATTCACAATATCGTAAAAAATTAGAGCTAATATTGGCTATACTATATGTATATTATTATCTACTATATGTATGGTATTATCAAAATCAAAATCAATTTTAAAGTAGTAGTAAAATCATAAGAAAAGATTATAAGTACTTTTATATTCCAAATTAAATATTATCAAAATTTATACTATTAATACAATAACTAAAATTAAATATGCGCTCCTAAATATGTTGCAAATCAAAATTAAAATGTATTAGAAATATGAATGGATTAAGTATAGCTTATTTAGAAAATTCAGATATGATGTAGAAACATTCTACTTCTTTAATATTTGCTGTTTTCTTAATACATTATCTTAACTTATTCCTTTCCCCTCCTCGCAAATTTTGCCTTCAATTTGATACCCTTCAGACAGTCTGTTCTTCATTCTGAAATTAAGTCAAATCGATTTATTTTCTCAATATAAGCAAAAACTTCAATTTGTCAGCTGCATTTTAATTACTTTTTTTCGGGCCGCAGAAGAGAGAAGAAGAAACAGGGAAAGGAATGACAACAAAATTGATCATGTTATTGGTGCTGTTGTTGTTGTGTCTGGCCTGTCCAGCCAGTCCGATCGAATCGTGACAATAATGTCAAAAAATCGCAACGAGCTGGAGAACGGATGTTTGAAAATCGACAAGCTCAAAATGAACATACTATACTATATTTTGTTTTGCTGCAGAATGAAGCAATTTATCACAAAATCGAAGGGGGAGTGGGTTTTGGAGAGACAAAAAAAATAAATAAAGAGCAAACCCCAATCGAATCGACCACCTTATAAATAACACTCTGCTGGCAACTCTCAATATAATAATATATAATAAATTGTCGCTTGACGTGTTCGTTTGGTCAATTTGATCTTGACTCGCAATTAAAAAGGCGCCCGAATATTGCGATGACGCCTCCCTTCCTTCCACACTCCTAACCAGTCTTTCCCCCCTCGTTATGGGTAGCACAATTTGTAGAGGTCACGAACCGAACAACAACAATGGCATCAATCGATGGGTGTGTAGAGCGTCGCGTCGACCGAGCTACAATTCGTTCTCATTGCGGGGGATAGAGCAAAAAGGTCACCGTAGATATATCAGAGATATGATCTCAAAGAACAATTTGGCAGCAAAATATAAATTTGTAGTCAGATACGCCATACGATATGATATACTAGTATTTTTATAGAAGGAGAAAACTTCTTAAGATCTTAACAAAGATCAGAGTATTGTAAAATAAATAGCGTGAAATATAAATTGTCGTAAGATACGCCATACAATATGATATACTAGTAATTTTCTAGAAGGAGAAAACTATCTACAATCTTGAAAATATCACAGTAGAGTGAAGAGTTAGTTCTTCTCTTCATAACTATAATATTAATCACACTTGTAACTTTTAAATGGAATCGCAAACGAGGTCAAGTTATATGTTTTTCCTTTATTAAGATTTCGATCAAAAGAAAAGTCGATCAAAATGTAAAAAAGATCTTTATAAATTTGGAATCGTTTGCTGCATTCCTTTCTTACTAAAACTGGCGTTTTCTGACTTAAATGATATGGTATATGCGGCAAGTGTTGTGCATCTTTAATATACCCTAAAGGGTTGTTTTTCAACCGTTGTCGCATATCGCTTAAGTGCTTATTGCCTTGCACTCTCTTCTCTTCCTCTCTCCGGGTTGTTCTGTGCCAGTTTTCGGCAAACTCCTCCCATCTTTTGGACTCTTTTGCTTATTTAGAGTTGCATGTGGCATGTTGTAAGTAGTTGTTTAACTGAACTGAACTCAGGCAGTTTGCTTAGGGCGTACTTAAGTACCGTTATTTTAATAAACGCCGCCTGAGCATGCACAGAGCGCAGCTCGAGTTCAGTTTGGTTTGGTTTGGTTGGGTTCCTTTTGGTTGCCCTTTGTGGCGGCACCCGGCTGCGTTTTGGGTAAAAGTTTTCGTTGCTTTTCTTTTCCGGAGACTTTCTTCCAAGGAGAAGGAACAACAACAACAACAGCAAGAGGAACTTGCTATTGCAGCCTGGCGGCAATTTTGGCCGCAAACACGTTGCGAGTTCAAAGCGTTTTGTGGTAAATTATGGAGCAACCAACCTGGTCGAGAGCGGGCATAATAACAATTTGGCAACGCCCACACTAATGCTAAAGGGGTGGGGTGGGGGTGGGGAGAGGTAGATGTACATTAACTACACGAATTGTTTAAACATATCTCGTAGTAGAGTGTTTGCTCTGCGTTGACAAAGTGACCCAAGAGCCACGCCTCGAAATACCCAAGCTCACCCAAGCTGTGGCACAGTGGCATCCCATTGTTGTTGGACGATTCTACAGTCTACAGAGAGGGGGCGTCGGGGATCTCGCTGCGATATCCAATTTGTAATTAAGTTTCATAATGGATCGACGACCTTGAGCGTCGCTGTCGAACTCCCGTCGAACCAGTTCAATTATCTATTTGTAGAATTGCCGTCTCTGGAATCGATTTACGCATTTCGATTTCGATTCCGATGCGTGTCTCATTTGACGCGCCATAAAATCGACGCTTAATCAAAGATTTGCGATCGCGCCCGATAAACATTTAACTTTTTATTATAATTGTCGGTTTTATTGTTGTCTTTGCCTTTTGGAGTGAAAGTAATTTGCCGCCCCAGTCTCAGACAGACACGCCCAGCTATACGAAATTCACATGCTTATAGCGGGAGCTAATTCACATGCTAAGAGACTTCTCCAGATTCTCCTTTCCTCTCTCCCTCTCTCTCTCTCTTCCTTTTCTCTGATTCATCAGCGCGTCGGTAGAAAGTTTAAACATTTAATTTGTTTTCGTTTTTTTTTTTGTTTGGCTTTTGGCATTTTGTTTATAGTTTTCCAATTTGCCAGAGTCGCGCATTCGTCGTCATTATGGAACTTTACAGGCCTATCAAAATTGTTGTCTAATGTTTATACAATGTTTCGTACCTCTAGTCGCTTGTTTAGTTAATCATTTAGCACCATGTCGATGTCGATATCGATGCTGGGAAACTTCGTGTGTGGGTCAGTTGGATGGATTGATGATTAAGTCGTTTTCGAAATTGTGTAAGGGGATCCCAACAAGTTTCAAAAACGATTATGCAGGTCTTTTTCCGGGAGTGTCAGTTACTGTCATAAATATACGCATTCATAATATGTACATTTCATCATCACAGTGAAACTTCATAGAAAGTAGAAAAAAGTTCTAAATGAAAGAGAAAATATAAAATTGTAGTCAGATTGTTACTATTAAAATCTTCAGGTCTTATCGAAAACCTAAACAACCTAAACAGGATTATCGCTTTAGCTTGTTAATAGTAGAATACAAGTTTTATATTCGCTGCTAAAAAGTAGAGTATTAGAAAGAAAGGATCTGCGATCTCACAAAGTATAAACATATAAATTTTCTTGATCAGTCTTACAGCCGAGTAGATCGAGTCCTAATTTTAATGCTTAAAGATTAATTTATTATCTGTACAATATATAATATATCATATGTTAAATGATTTCTGCAAATTTGATTAAGATCGGATAAAAAAAAATATAAAAATCTATGAAATAATCTTAGATTGATCTTTTTTGTGCGATCAAGCGGGAAAAGGCATACAAAAGTCGATCACACTCGACTCTAGTTCTCTTACTCGTTTTAACATAAATCACTTTGCCAGACTCAGCCACAGTCCGATTCGATTCGTTTCGCAGATCTAATCAATTGTAAAAGCGAAACCTTATGGGGATCTTCAAGCTTGTGATCTTGCCAGGAAAGGGCGAATGAGAGAAAAAAGGGAGGAAAACGAAGGGAATACTCAATCCAGATATCATCATTATTATTGACAACAATATCATTGCAATCGAGGAACCGATACACTGTAATTTCATTGCATTTACATGGGGGGAGGAGTCCATAGCAGGAGAGGAGTCCATATTGCGATGCGCATCGGGCAATCTTCCATTTAATAACCAATTATCGTTGATCAACTGCACTCGCCCAGAAACAGCCCACTGGGACACAGCAAGGAAGAGGAGCAAGGAGACACAATATCAATTACCAGCTGCGATTACGTCTTTTTATGCACAGTCAGACAGAAATCTCTCTGGGAAGATCTGACGGCAGTCAATACTCGATTGCCAATTGGAGATCGGAATTGGATGTTCGTCGGCTTGGGGGTTGTGTCTGATTAGCGCTTAAACAAGTTAATGCCATCGATGCTGTGCACCAGAGGAAGCACCCGAGTGCCAGTCGACGTCCAATGCAATGGGCCATGGCAATGGGTTGAGGCCAGCCGAGGCACGTACGTGGTGTGCAATGCCTGACACAATGCTCCTCTTCGGGCCAAGATAAATGGGCCACTTGCTGATCGTACGAAGGCAACAACGGGCGAAGCAGAGGAGTAGGCAGCGGACTGACTGAAGAGCTGCTTGGGAGTCGCATTGCGTTGTCGTCGCAGTTGTCAATGGCGGCTCCAAAAAGCTTTTGATGTTGGGCGACAATCCGAGTGCTTTGGATGCCTCCTCCTCTCATGGCATGGCGCATGTTGAACTTTCCCAGTGATTGTCGCGACGCGTCGCCTTCCTAGAATATGTATCACAGTCTGTCTGGCTGTTTGTCTCTCTCGCTCGCACTTACATCCTCTCTCTCTGCCTGCTCTCTGTCAGACCATTTTCCTCTTCTTGTCTCTGTTTGCTCAACACTTCCATATGCTAATGTTGTGTATGTTGTGCTATCGTTGTTGTTGTTGTTGTTGTTTTCTTAAACCAAAAGTTAAACAATTTTTGTTGGTTTTACCTTGAATTTGAAAAGCAAAAGCAACAACAACAACAGCACAAACAACCGTTGACAAAGCTCACTTTAAGTGAAGTTGGTAGATACCACAAAAAGAGTTCAGAATTCCCGCAGAATAGAATAGTTCTTGTCAGAAATGGGGGGAAATGTAAAGATGATTCTGAGAAATACTTTTATGTTCTTTGCTGATATCTTAAAAAGAAGGAAGCTCACTTTGGATTATTCACAGCCAATATATGTGCAAATGAAGCTCAGAAAACGAAAAAAAATATCTAAATATTGATGATATTTTTAAGCCTAGATAACCCAAGATCATTATAACTTTTCACGCTGAGAATAAACAGGAAAAAACATTATTTTGTTTTCGAAAGAAAGAAAGAAATTACTATCTATACCCATAGCTAACCCAAGATCATTCTATGTCCAGTGATCATTCTATGTCTGGAGCATGATGACATAATTTTTGCTGGCATTAATGCTTTGGCCTGTGCTGTGGGAGCGTAGTGACTTTTCGCTATGCAAATGAAACGCAATTATGATGAGCGCTAATTGAGAGACCCCAATTAGAGTTTGAAAGCAGCCATAACTAACCTAATTTTCTTGTTTTGCTTGTCCACTTTCAGGCTGCCCCGCGACTACGAGTTCGCACTGTCTGCGCTGCAACAAGTCCGGTTGCATTAAATGCCCCATGTACCTGGTGACGGATACGCGTCAGTGTGTGGACCAATGCCCTGCCGGCTACTTAGATCAGTGGTCCGCGCACACAGAGTTCATGGGACGTGTCTGTGTGCCCACTGGCTACTCGGGGCCACTGATGGCTGCACTGGCCGGTCTGCTGGGTGGATTTCTTGTCTGTCTATCACTGCTCGCCGTCGCAGTGCTGCTGGTGCGGCGCAAGCGACGACGCAAGTCCGTCAAGCAGAAGCTTATCAATGAGAATCCCATGGATCGAGCGGATTTCATGCGTCAACTGAACGAGATGCGACCCAATGCAGAGTACTTTCTGGCCATGCTGAACGACACACGCCGACAAATACGCAAACTGTACTTGTCCGGCGAGGTGGCGGCGGCAAACTCGTATCGACCAATTGTGCGGGATCTGGCCAAGCTGCTGATACTGCTGAATCGGCCAATTGAATTGATTCCCACACCGCCACACGATTGGGCGCGGTTGTACGCGTGGTCGGAACAGGCCCTGGAGCGATACAAGCCACAAGTGGGTCACCTGATTGACTTCTTTCAGGCGACGAATGGTGCCGGCCAAGAGGTGCTCTATGCGGCGCCCAACAAGAAACATCCGGGTCACAGCATCTTCAGGCAGCAGCAGCAACAGCAGCACCATCAGGTGTCGTCGGTGCCGGGTAATCAACTTGGTGGCGACTTGCTGCCAGGTGATCGCAACAGCAGCGCATCTGCACATCAGAAGCTGCATCTGTTTGGCTCCCTCATCAGTCTGCACGAGTTCGAGGAGCCACGTGCCTCGGATCCATTTGGCAGCAGCTTCAATACGCTGAAGAGCGGCAATCTCATATCGGATCTCAATGCCAGCTCCCTCTGGCTGGAGGATGAGTTTTATAAGCTCGGCTTTCGACCGCAAGACGAGATCACGACAGAGCTGTAACCCGTTGGAATGCCAAGTATTATCCTAGCTGGCTATGCTACACGCACCCAGTGCAGCGTGCGCCCAGCACAGAGAATGAGACAAATAAAGGAGAGAGGGAGTTGACCACATTCCGCCATGCCATCTGAAACTGAGACGCACATTTAGACATGAAGTCGCTAAATGTTAACGTTTAGTTTAGCCTAAAATACAGTTAGTCTATAGGGAGAGCGAACTAGTCAGGTAAAATCACACAGAATGTAAATGCAAATCGTATCGAGATTGAAATTGAATTTTATGGATTTTACAAAAATCGCAAACAAACAAATCTTGTAACGAACAATATTCGCTAGACCTACTTATACATATGCCTACTCTACTGTTATATCTATAGTTACAATTACAGTACCTACATACAATATGATATTTATAGCAGTAGCTTATAGAGACAGAGATTATAATGATTAGTGAATATATAAACATAATTATGAACAATAAAATCATGTGCTTAAGACGATTTAAATGCGTAATTTTCTGTCTGGACTTGCTGCAGCGAAGAATTAACAAATTCTTTAGCCAGGGCTATGGCGCCTCATACTTCCACAATATGTAGGGATCCTTGTCAGTCTTCTCGGAGGGTCATGTTCCCTCATTGCTTGCATCCTTCTGCGTCATTTGCAGATGCTCGGCCCACTTGCGTTCGTTCACCAGCCGTGACAGTTCGCAAGCATCGTAGCCTATCAGTAGCTTGAGATCACAGTCGAACTTGTATGCGAAACGCTTGCCGGATACCTTGGATATCATGTCGCCATCGTAGTAGTAACGCAATGCACGCGAGAGCTTCTCATAGTTCATGGCGGGTTTGTTCTTTTTCTCGCCCCACAGACGGGCTACGCGGTCGGGATCGCTCAGCTTGAACTCACCATCGGTGCCCACCCATTCAATGATGTCGGTATGCTCACTATCCGTGAGTATTTCTAGCAGGAATTGCCACAACTGCACCTGTCCGTTATTGCCGGAGCCAATACTATTATGATGACTGGGACTCTGTGGGGCTGGAGAACTTTCCGAGGCTGTAAATGAAGATCTCACATTAGTCTTGCTTATAATGAATAGCAATGTAATACACTTACAATCGTTGCTTTTAACGCTCTGATAGGATTTTCGCATAATGCGCTGCTCGAGAGCTGCTCCAGCTGGTGCTGGCGTTAAGCCAGACTGTTTGCTCTGCTTGCTCGGCTTGCGCAACTCTTCGGCCTGCTTGTGTACTACAGAAACGAAATTGCATTCCTTGAGCAGCTGCAGATGCGTCCAAAACACATTGCCCGGATCACGTGGCAGTTTCCGGCTGAAATCCTCGTGTGTCATTGCGCATAGTTGTTGGCCATTAATGTACCAGCCGGCTAAATTGATGTCGCGCAGCTCGAACTCCTTGATGGCCCATTCGAGCCAGTGTGCAACATGGGCTTGAGTCCACTCGCTTACCGCTTCGGGTATCTTGAGGCGCACCTGCTCACGTTTGAATTTGCTATCCAGCACCCAATTCAGAACAGGCTTGGCCACATCTCCCTCTAATTCCTTTTCCTCTCCTGTTACCTCAACATCGTTCGGCTCTTCCTTGAACTGGAGCTTGTTCGACAGTTTTTTAGGACTTTCACTAGGAGAACTCTTGCTACCGCTGCTGTTCGTGTCGTGTACATTGAGCTGAGCCGCCTCCTCAATAGCCAGTGTAGCCAGCGCAGCCTCTGTGGGCTTCAAAACATCGGCAATGTTGATTTTTTTGCGTATAGTCTGGATTTGCACATTGATCTGCACAAGGCCCTCACCCTTGACGCACTGATCCACCAGGTTTTTGTGTGGCTCAAGCTGTGAAGAAGGAGTGAAATGGTAGAGCAAAGAAATATGCTAAACAAATTCCATTACCTCCTGTGTATCTTGCAGGCAGAATGTGTAGTATTGTAGTTCCACTCCAATCTTTTGCTCAACAAGTTTTCTAGAGGATTAAACAGATAAAGAGCCTTATAGACGGTGTTAAAGGAATCCTACTGGAAACTCACTCACTTGAGTGTACTTAGCGGTTCCCGTATATCCATGTGCACAATGATAATGTCGTCGGGCTCGTTCTCCACGTCATTCCCATCTTCGTATATGTTTGTTTCCTCAAAGATTTCACTGGCTATCACTTCCTCTATGATATAAATAAATTTAGATTTATCAGTATAGCTGATTTAATGCTTTGCATGACTTTCTCGACACACTGTGCATGTGATTTCGGGAGATTTGCATTCCACAAGTGTGCAGAGAAATGTGATCGTTGCCCTCTTCGTTTTAAATTCCTACACTCACCTAAACCTCCACCAGAACTAAGTCGCCTCATTAATTCCTCGGACAGATCGTTGTTGCTGTCCATATTTTGAGTTGTTTATGTTTTGCCAAGTTTTTTTCAATAAATTCACTACGTTCAGTATGTAAAACAGCGACAAACTGACCAGATTGGTTTAATTCATTAACATAGTGCAGTGTTTGGTATTTTTTAGTACATTTCTCACAGATAGTGCTGCCAACTTGTCCAAGCTATAGCACTGAGCTTCTCACAGTTAGCAGCTTTTGGCGCAATATTTAAAAGTGAAAATACGTTAAATTAAAATTTAAACAATGTTTTTCAAATAACATAAAAAAATGTATTTCTGTATTTTTGAAAATGTGAAACTGATTTAATTTGATTCTTGAACTGAGAAATAACACTTAAGTTCCATTTATATAAATGATTGTAAGATGCAGTTTCCGTTAAAATTCATCTATTTATTCTTGTTTTGTACTCCATGACAAATGTATAAGCAAATTTAAATTTAGCTTAACTGACACAAATCAAACAATCAAGCAAAAATAGAAAACATAAAAAAAAGTTAATTTCTGCTGTTCAACTTAATTGTCTCTCATAGCTAATAAGGAAATTTACGATCACAGCAGTCGAAACTGAGCAGAGAATTGTCATCATCGTCGAAATAAAGTGAAGTGATTCACTTCGCAAGAACAACAATCTATAAATACGAAAAGTGTTGAATTTAATTGAAAAAACACATACGCAGATAAAGTCAGATACACGAAGTGGGTAGTCAATGGGTACAGCCCCTTGTGATATTAAGGGGCCACTCTAGAGAGGAATTTGCCAATAATTTGCCAAAGCTATCGCCTGTCAAAGCGCATTGAGGAAGTGCAGGGCCACTTGTGGCTCCCAAGTGGAGCAGCAGCAGCAGCTGCACCTCGAAGTGCCGCAGAACCTGGTTAAAGAGGGAGAGACAGTCGGCAGAGACAAAAAGCGACAATTGTCTTATCAGCAGCTATCTTAGGGGAGCCTGCGCAGAGAAAAGTGCTGTGGAGAAGAAGGGAGGTACTGGAGTTAGTCGCACAATTTGCCATTTGTCGGCGATTCAAGTGCAACGCGCACTTGTGGCAACAAGCGATTTTTCATGTTTTGCTCGTTGGCCCACATTGCTAATTTCCTTTCCCCACTCCCACACTCTTCTCTCCCACTGCGGGAGTTTCTCAGTCTTTTGATACACTTATTACCTCATTGTTGACTCAGTTGGACAACTTAGTTGGCATTGGGCGCGTACCATACATATATATTACTTCTGGCAAACGATGCAAAGAATGTTCGCAATCGTATAGAAGGTGCGTGGGATAATTAGTCGCCATAAGATTGAAACAGAGGGAAGTAAGCACAGTTTCCAATGGCAGAGCCAATTTAACCGTGTCCCATCTGACTGAACAAAGTCATAAATTATTTTTAACCGTTCGCAATGTTGACTAACTGTGTAAATTTACTTTGTGATTCTTCAGTCTGCAATCCTCATAGAGATTGACTCATAGCCAACTCTCTTCGGTCACCGTTATTAGTCACTTTTGGGTAATTGTTAAGCTGTTTGTGATGAATGCAAATGAGCTAAGCTCCTGATCTATGAAATACTTCCACGAAAAAAGACGTCTCATCCAATCCAAAAGTGACTAGGTCAAGTCAGGCTTGGTACAGTCAGCCAAACTGAGGTCACAAGAACTGGACAGAATACAGAGTGGGAACAGGCTGCAGATTCATATCAATTATATGCTTAGGCACAAGCATAACAATTCCAATGGGACAACACGACGACAAAGCCATAAAATTATGCGCAGTCATCGCGGCGCCGCCAAAAAAAAGAGAAGAGTCAACTCTGCTGCTCCACGGTCTATGACGATGGTCTCGATGGGGTAGGGGATGGGATTGTGGGTGCCAACAGGCGCGTCACTGGCAAAACAACCCCTTGGAGGCGCCTCAGGGCACATTCAACTTGGCGCGAACATTGCGTCACGAGCTGAAAATTAAATCGATAGGACGACTCCCACATGGATATGAACTAGGAATTCTATCCCGAATCGGGAGCTTTACAGGGTTCTCAAAACATTTGCATTTTGGGGCATACTATGAAATGGAGTTTTGCCTGGTATTTGGTATTTGGGTCGTCTCGCAGGGGGTTAACCTGCTAGGCCAATTGCAAGGACGTTTCAAAGGCGACGGTATGAGCGTTCCATCAAGTGAATTTCCACTTTCGCTCTCAGTTTGCGTTTCCGTTTCGCATTCGTTTCCATTTCGTTTTCCTCATTTCATAATTTTCTTTATTAATTAATTGGTTACATTTTGCATTTTCAATGGGCTTCGTCGAGTTGCCACTCAAGTTTTCTGGGTCATCGCATAAATAATACCTGTTCTTTTCGCTCTCCACCTGCAGCCTTGACAGGACACCGAACTCGCCATATTCGGTTTAGTCCATTTGTTCGCGTCCTTTTCCTGGTGTTTTATTAGGCAGTTCTGGCAGCGATAAGCTTTAAATATTCATAAATTATAGTGGACTTTCGACTAATCAAAATTGAAAAAATATAATATAATAAGTTCCAAAGGCACGTTAATAGTGATTTATGATATCTGTAATTGCAATTTCGATTTGTTTTTTTTTTTGTATTCTGATAAAACAATAAAGAAAACTTCATAACTTTATTAGAATCGCTAATAATAATTTATTATGTATGCGCAATATAATTAAGAAATTCGAATTGAATGAAATACTTTATAAAGTACACGTTTTTTTCATTTTTAATAAATAGGGGCAATAACATATTCCCACATATTCCCAATATTTTTATTTACTGATAAGCTAAAATGAATAATCCGATTGTGAACTCTTACAAAAACTATTTCTTTTATTTACTAACTTAATAACAAGCATTTAACTTAAATTTGCACACATTAATCGCACATTTATCAAACGTTTTGTTAACTTTGCGAATTGCGTCGATTAATAAAATACCGCATGCAGCATAATTGCAGAAAATTATAAATAATAATTGATAGAAGCACGCACTGCGAATGTTTCTCTCTCTCTGTCTCTCTCTCTCTCTCTCGCTTATCAGTTTATTTGCAGCGCAGCGTCGTGGTAGCCGGCAATTTGTTGTTGTTTTCGTTTTGATTGTTGTTGCTGGTCGTGTGCTGCCTTTGCTGTTGCTCTCAGACTCTCAATGGCAAAGATACTCAAATACTCTCTTTAATTGCTCTCTGTTCAGCGCTCTCTCACAGCTGTTATAGCAGTCTGCTTGTGTCATGGCTCTGGGCTTGCTCGCCCGCCTGCATTGTGTCAGTCAGTTGTCGCAAGTGAAACGCGAAGGTTGTCGGTTTTCGTAGTCGAGCGCGCGCGCTTGTCTCCCACTGTCGTTCTCAGTCAGCACTTGGCAACTTTTATTACGGCCAAAAAATCGTTTGTTTTGGCCGCTCGTGCGACCAGGTCTAAGTACGTTACTTTCATAACTTAACCAGCACACAGTTTGTTATTGTTTCTCAGTTCAAAGAGTATGTTGTTTTTCTGTTTTGGCTTCTAAACTTGTTATCTATCGCGTTGCTGGCGTGCGTAGGGTGAGCAATATACGGTGGGCGTTTATTGAGAGTATTTAGAACTGTTATATTGATTCAGAAACAGAAACAGATTCTTAACTTCTCCCCTGTGTGTGTGTGCAGAGCAGGTAATGACAAACCAATAAAACTCAGAAAGCGCAGACGAAACTCAACTGGAAAGAAAACAAAATGTTTAGCATTGTATTATATGTAAGGCCAGGCAACAACAACAGCAGCAGCAACAACAACAACACGAGCAGCAGCAACAACAACGATAATAAAAACAATCAGCATATATGCTGCGTGTTTTCCAAATCTATTCGCTCATTTTATTTGTTAATTTTTCGAGTTGTTTTTCTCTGTGCCCTAATCAAATCGAATCGGAATCGGAATCGCGGACTGTGTCTAAAGTGAAGCATATGCTGGCTCTCTCGCTCATGCAGTTGCTGTTGCTGTTGTTGTTGTAAGCTCTGATTGTTTCGTAAACGGAACATATTTTCATATCGCATTGGCAGCGCTTCGAACAGTTCGTAAATCTCCTTTGTTGTGAAGCCAAACACACGCGAAGAAGAGAAGAGTAGAGAGAGAGAGAAGAAAAACAATCGAACAAGAAAAAGTGGCAAGTGGCAGCCCTTCCCTACCAGAAGTAGGGAGGAATCTGCAGCTTCAGCTGGACTATTTCGAATTATCGATTTTCGCTAGTGCGCAGCGTACCCGGCACGCAGAAAATGTCCTTCGCAGGCTGCAACTTGCCGGGGCCGACGCCGAAGCCGAGCCTTGCACAGCTGCTGCTACTGCTGCAGCTTCGGTGTTTGGCCAAGGACACGGTTCGTGCACGTGCCCCACATTGCGGCATAAACAGCTGTTGAGAATCTCTCTCTTTCTCTCTCTCTCTCTCTCTCTGGCAACATTGCGTCCTTGCAACATTTTACTCTGAAACAAGTGTAGGCCCGACTCTACGTGTGCGTGTGTGTGTGTGTGTGTGTTTTTGCCGCATTGTTTTGTTGCCGGCTCCCCGCTGTGGCACGTGTGGGTGTGCGGGCTGTTGCAGCAGCCGTCGTCGCCTTCGCTGTTCTCGCGGGACCACTTGTTAAACGGCCGGCGCAGCGTGGGCCTGTCTATGGCCCGCAGACACGAGGCGTATACGTAATTACACGATACATGCAACAAAACAGGCAACACTCTGATTACCTCAGCGCGCAGCGTTGTCGCTGCCTAAGTGGGTCGCCTCGTTTGTCTCTGTCTCCCCCTCTGTCGCTGTCTTTGGCGTGACCGACGCAGCGCAGGCATTAAAGCACGCCTCAACGCCTGCAAATAGGCTACAAAACTAACGCCGGTTAAAAGTGATGCAAAGAAGCAGTATAAGAGCAATTTAAGAACAGTATAAGAGCGTAAGAACTATGAAATAAATTTAATCACTTATAAAAAAGCAGAATATAATGCGAAACTGAATCTTATTTAAGTTACTTTCCGATTCCCAAAGCAATCCATAATTACACTGCTGTGCTTTAGTTATAACGATAGTACAAATTAACAGTATAATAATCAATATATGTCTCCCATATCTGCTAGTTTAGTCAATACTCCAATCTTAATCTTCGTAAAGCTTAACTATGTAGGTTCTGGCATACCTTCATAATCACTGTAAAATATCTTTAAAATAAACCCTCTTCACTCTATCGGGTTTAAATATGTTTAAAAATATATATGCCATTTCCTTCAAAATCTGTACAAACAAAATTCTATCGTTCTTTCCAGTAATTACAGTGCTGTGCGATAGTTTTGCCTGCCTGCACTTTTATTTTCAGTTTTTTTTTGTTTTTTTTTTTTCACTAATTAATTGAACGCTGCCCATCCAAGCGACACTCGACAATCGACTATTTTTATAAATTATGCCAGCGGCAGCCCATGGACGAACACACAATTTAACAGTAGAGCGATTTTGTCGGACTGCTTATCAGATTTCAGGGGAACTATAGTAGTAATTCGATAGATAGAGATACGCAGATAAGGGCAAATAGTGAATGAAGCATATGCCAAATATGCGATCCACATACGTAGGCGCGCTTCCTCTGGCCGGGGAAAGGGTATACACTTATCTGGATATTTGATTTTACCCCGAGGCGCTTATGAGCTCATCGCGGCGGCGGCTGCAATTTTTTGTTTTTTTTTTTTTTTTTGGCACAAAGGTAAAGCAGAGAAGCGTATCGTATTCCCTGGCGAGGGTCACCAAGCTGTTACTCATTACCCACCCCTCTGTTTGGTTACCCCACTGCCTGCACGTATCGATTCCACATTAAATAGGCCTTTTATTGTATCTGGTTCTGTTGGTCGCGTGTTGTCAATTTCTTTCGGTTTAATTGCTTGAAGTCATCGTCAACTCTCTGATATAACTTCCCTGCTCCCAGGGAAACTTTCCCTCAGACCCTTTAGCTAGCTAGCACTTTTCCAATATTTACATAATTCCGTTCGAAATTGTCCCAGCCGCATTTAACGGGATTTACTCTGCCTTTAGCGTGAAATGTCTTTTGTGGTTTCCCTTTTTGCATTTGGTTTTGCGGTTTCGCTGCCCAGGGGAGTAGAAAGTTGCCAGATATCCTTTTACAGCCTGCCTGTCATAATTAGAGCCATATACATAGTGCCAGAAGCCATACCAGATGCTAACAGACAAAGTAGAAGTAGACTCTTTGGGTATTTGTAATCAGTAAAAAGAATGCAAGAATGAGGCAAAGTGTGAAAGCATAAATCACACAAAACTGTGAAGTAATCGTTTATAGAGTAAATACCTTCCTATGCAATACAAAGCACCCCTTCTGTTCTATTCAAATTCACACAATCATATTCCTCACCCGAAACTCCATAATAGGTTAATGCGCTCATGCATTCCTTCTCCAGATACTTATAAATAAATTAAATTGCGCAATTCACGCACTTTTTCCATTCCATTTATTCCCATTTGTTTACACTGAGAGCAAACTGTTTCCAGCCGTCTGCTTTTTCGTGAGTCGTGTGATAAGAAATATGATAATGGGAAAGATCGTTCTTTGGCAAACGGCAACGCAAGAGGAGAGAAACAAACGAAATGGCAATTGCTGAGCAAACACACGTTTTTTCAGATGGCAACAGAAACTATTTCAAGTGCAATGCGCTAGGCAGACAAATACAGCCCACACCGCCCACACAATCCACGTAATTCACAGTCCACACACTCCCCCACAGTTGGGGGGAATTCGATTTTCATTTGAGTGTATGTTTGTGTGTGTTGATTGGTGAAATGCTTTTGAAACATTTGACATTCCGCATTTTTTTTTACCTATTTGCTTAATTAACTTGGAATTGGGGTTATGCACAACATAAATACCCTGCAAAAATTAAATTATAATAATACCAGTTTTATGAGATAATTTTTATTGAAATATCATTATTATCCAGCCAGCAATAAAACACAGCGTACTTAATTAGTCTTTTCATTTTCTTTCTTCTACAATTTCTTTCATTTACTCCATGTTTTTGGACCTTTATTTTATTAACATGCTTACCAATTAATAAAACAAACGAAAAGTGAGAAAGGGATAAACATCGATGTATTTAGTATCGATAATTTGTATGACTTCCGTTCTTGCCAATTTGTAGTTTGGGAATCAAAGATACTTAAGATACTCTTTTTAATTGTTTTTGTAGGGAATAGAATAATTGAAACTAGTTCCAAGTCTATAAAATTATATTTTCGGAATATAAATAAAAATCAACAGCTTAATAAATGTTTTTAAGAGCTCTTTTAATTACTTCATTTGTTTGGAATTATATTTGTCTGAAGGTATAGGTTTATTTCAAATTGGCTGGATGGAGGTAAAAATTTCCTTGATTAAAATAAAAACACTTTGTTTTTTTATTTTCTCCGATATATATCGGTTACTCAACGGTTATTTATCACGTCTGCTCTTGCCGGCGCGGAGTTCCTAACAGTTTCCCACAAGAGCAGACGTGATAAATAAATCCCTGAAGACGGTTACCATATAATTATTTCAAATATATAATGGAATTTCGAAAATAAGTAACTTGTAATCTATCAATTCCATTTGGCTGGACTTAATATTGTTTCATTTATCAAGAACTCTTAAGAAATGAAAGCTTCACAACATTCCAAACACCTTGCCACAGTAACGGTTTGTGTAGGTTGGCCAAGGTCAACCGCGTCGAAAATGCTCGTCGTGTTTTTCTAAATAAAAAGAGAATTTTTGTCAAGCCACAAAATGCTAATATATGAATAGGTATACCAAATAAACATAGAAATACATGCGATTCTTTACCATATATAAAATACAATTAGACAACATACATACTATACGTATATAGAGAGAATAATTTGTTCAACGTGCGATGATAAAAACAAAAGTAAATACTGTGTATGTGTGTGTTATATGAGTGTGTGAGTTAGGGGGTGTGTGTAGGTGGGTGTGCGGGTGTATGAGTGCTGCACTGTTTATTCGAGTCAGGCGTGAGGCAATTTAATTAGCCCGAAGAATTGGCGCATCTACAGAAATAGCATCTTGGTGGGGCGAGGGTGCCAAGATGTGGGAATTGTTTTCGTTTGGTGACGCTGCTCACAAGCTACTCGTGAGGCTGATAAGCTGACCGAAGCGAGACCGAAACAGATAAGGCGAAGGAAATCCCAAGCCCCAAAAGTCATTAGACAGACAACCGCTTAAATGACTGGTCGCTCTCTCTCTCTCTCTCTCTCTCTCCGTCTGCCCTCTCTCTCTCCCTCTCTTTATCCCTCATTCTCTCTCGATGCATTTGACAGATGACAAAACAAAGCGAATGTGGCAAATGCAAATGCAGAGGCAGTCAATGAAGATGAATGAATGAGCTGAGTGTGTCAGCTAAATATACGAAAGTGAATATGAATATGAATATGAATATGAATGAGGGAAGTGAGTGTGGAACAGAATGGGGAATGTTTCTATGAATGTGAGACAGCAGTTTTCGACTCAGCTCGGCAATGACAGTTCAATTTGGACAACAAGCACCTGCAGCACTCACACACACTCACTCACACACACTCACTTACACGCATTCACTCACACTGTGAGAGCGTAACTAATTTAACTTGACACACAAATATGTATGATATGCAAGGGCTGAGGCAATCCCCTCTGCCACTCCCCCTTTGACGGACACGCATGCCCCAAAACGAAACGAAGCTGTTGACACGCTGCCTCCCCAAGAGTGACCTCCTACCCATCTCAGTGCACCCCCCTCTTGCACGCCCCCAGCCATGTGTCATATCAGCAAACTTCATCTGCAGGTCAAAAGGGCAGCGGCACATGACAAACATGCAATAGCGCTAAATTTTTATGCGTGTTCAGCTGGAAGGCAACTGCGCTGCTGGTTGGAGACGGGGGCAAAGTTAATGCTGCCTGGTTGCAGTGGAAGGTGTAGCAGTCAGTTGGTCACGCAATGCAAAGAAAACCAAGGAGGAATTTAGTGAAGATTACTGTGATAGCTTCTGGGTGGCAGATAGCGAGCGAGCGTACGGAGTTACTTGGCACATGACATCAACGCGTCGTGCTATCTCTTCCGACATGGCAATTTATTAGATTGTCCACTTCATAAGATTAAATACTTCTGAGAATATGTCACTCTCTCGCTCCGGAGATTGTGATGCTTATCTGAAGATTAAGCGACCTATCGCAGGAAGCAGAGTTATGCAAATCTGACGAAATACGATATACGGTATTTGGTATACGATAAACGATATACAATATACGGTATACGATATACGCCATATACACGCTTACGAACTATATCAAAAGATAAAGTTGAAGAGTGCGGACTGGATGTATTCATATTATATCGTAACAAGCGAGCAGATAACGTGAGACAATTTGGAAACTCAGCTGACACAGTCACCTAATTATCGTATATCTATAGATAGTGCAACTCATGCAGCAACTCATGGGGGACAAGGGCTTCAGCCTCACTGACCTTGAGCGGATTGCGTCACCTGCCCCAACAAACAACAAAACGCTTCCCCGAAGAGTCAACAAGCGTGTCTGAGCATATCCGATCCGCCGTCGCACCGGCTGACAAAAAACTGTCAAAAAGACTTTTAGGTCGACGTAATTGACTCGACCGCTTTCGACCGACAGAATGGGAATCGGACAAACCACACCAACAACCTTTGCGATAAAACAAATCAAGAATAAAAATTAAATACAGAAGCGAGAAATATTGCGATATCAAAACAGCTTTCCATTTGATAATGGGCTCAGTGCTCTATGCCATAAGATCACCTTTATAAATAGCAGGAAAAATAAACTATACATGAAAAAAACATTTTCAAATGTATTAAGAAATATTTGAAAAAAATTTCATTAACAAATAAACTAAATTAAAAGTTCCGTGTCGGATAGAAATGAAACATAAATACGAGCATATTTTGATTTCACCTTCAGCGAATTGAAAGAAATTAATGGAACGGTCTGAACGTGTTGAAATTTTTTGCAAAGAAAAATACTTTTCCCAAATAATTTTCAATTGTTTTTATTTAAATGGAATTAACCATGATGAAGACACTTAATCCGGCAATTTCTGCGAAACAATTTCCCATTATTTTCGCATGATGTCAGTCATGTGGGGGGGGGGGGGTGCGTAGGTGTTAAAAACCATGAAATGTTCTAAAGAATTTATTTCGATTTCAATAAAGTCAATGGAAAACGAATGAAATATCTCGTCAGGGCATCAGGGTTGTCAGAATCGCCATTTTGGTTGCCAATTTCCAACGCGCTTATGTTTTAATGAATCCATTTCGATTCCAATAACGCCATTGGAAAACGACTGAAACTTCTTGTCAGGGATTTGTCGGCACCATTGTTGTCGCAGCAGAGTTGCCGCAGCTTGCCAATTTCCATCACGTTCATCAGCTGTATTCATTTCCCTTCCACATCCCATCATCATGTCGGAACTAGTTTTTGTTTATTTCAATGCGGCTGCTCCTTGTCTATTCTTGTCGGCTTCGTATTCAATCGCGCAAAGTGCGGTGAACTCGGAAATGTTCGCATGAGTCACCCTGTTGAGTTGTTGTCTTGCTATTCATAAACGTATAATGTTTTGTTTTTATGGCCACTCGCAGGCTGCCTACGTGTGTTTGTAATTAGCGTAAAGCAAACGTAAAGCCACGTGCAGTGTTGGCTAATTTCAAGTCAATGGAAATTTAAAAACACTTCTAGTTCTGTTCAAGTTCGCGCCTCCCTGGCGGCCCCCTTTCAACTTTTTGTTTTTGTTTTTGGTTTTCATATTTGTCTGTTCTCTTTTTTGATTGATGTTTTTCCGTGTCGCCATTTGCGACTACCTCAAGCGATGCTGCTGTGAGTGGTTGACCCACTTTCGGTATTTACTTTCGATAGTTTATTTTATGTTGTTCTCCTACTGCGAAAATAAACCATGATGCTTTATGTATTGTTGTCGTCGCTGTCAAATTAATTCATTCCCAGTAGCCACACAATGACGACGTCATCGACGACGACAAAAAATAAAAACTCGTGTTATTCGTTTTATTTCATTATTTGAATGAGTGTCTTGTCCCCCCAACTCTCTCGCTCTGACGCGTGCTCGCATTCGGCTCGCTTCCATTGTCGTGTCGTATACGTAATGCGCAGACGTAATGCACTTGCGTTGTTTATAGATATAAGTTAGTGCGGTTAGGTCGTTCGGTTATCGGATGGGCGGGCGTCGGGAACGGTGACAAAACGCTCATTACTGCAACACAACGCACAAAGATACATTATATTGTTTATGTCACAGCTGACCTGGGAATAAGAGAGTCGTAAATTAAGACTAAAATTGAAAACAAGAAAAAACCCCTACGTAGGCTACGGAGTCAGGCCGAGCTTGAGAACGAACCTTGAACAGCGTTTTTTCGTTTTTTTTCAGCTTTATTAATAACTTCAGCTTGGGTAGGCCAAAAACTGAACACACTTACAGCGATTTAAAAATTGAATATGTACGATATTAATATATACATAAATCTTACTGTTATTATTATTATTATTGCAGTTCATTATCCTATTTAGATTGCAATATTATAGTAAAAGCCTCCTTTGTTTGCCTTTACATTATGAAGAGCTAACCCCAACTGATTATTCTTCAGCTTGTTCTCCCTTTAACCTTATCGAGTATGTAAGTGTGTGTCATTGTGGAAATCCCTTGTCACTGCAATAAATGACACTTTCAAGGCAAAGAGTAAGACAATTACGTAATTAGAAACTTGTGTCTTCGCATTTAACTCGAACCAGCAGAGTTTTCTCCCTCCTTGGGAGCAATTTGTTGATTTGATTGATGACATTCTGATTGGGAGTGAAGATCGAACAGACCGAGAACAGATCTCGTGCCTAAAGGCGTCCTTAACTTCAAATATTTACAGTAATAAACAATAAATACTATATGAACTGTCAATTGATTGAATTGACAAGGGGAGGCTGTATGTATGAATGTGCCTGAGGGTTACTTTAAAGCGAAGGCCACAGACGAAGAGATTTAACCCAATAAAGGCCCATTAAATGTGCATAATGCCCCGCTAATAGTTACAACAAATCGACCACAATCGAATCGAAACTTACAATTAGAAGGCGTGGTCGAGGATGGGGCTGGGGCTGCGGGTCGTGTCGGGTTCAATGATTATTAATCAAGTGCCGCCTTAATTATGCGACTTGTAATAGAACGTGCAACAAGCACGATAACTGGAACTCTTCACGGCCCTACGCAGTAGTGACGTCTTCTATCCCTCTTTCCGCAGCCCTGTCTGCGGCTTCAATTAAAATTCGTTTCGCCTGACGCGGCTCAGTCGATCAAATTGAACGCGCTGCCCAAAATTTAACGAGCTTCGGTTTTGACATTAGAGACGCTGCCGCAGAGACACTCGCAGTGTCTTCTCAGACTGAGTCCCCCGCTTCCCGTTCTGTTCTGGCGCTTAATCGAATGTCAAGTATGAATCCATTGATGACCATTTCGTTTGATGACATTTCTCCACTTACCCATTCTCGCCTTGTCGTTATTTTTTTATTACATATGCATAAATTCGGCACTTTTTGGTAAAGCAATTTCAATTTCAATTCCAATTTCAATTTGTATCTTCAGCATATTTATTTTGTTTCGTTTCCGGCAGTTCTCCGGCAACCACGCTCGCGTGCGGTTCATTCTTCGTTCCAGCACATCGGTTGCGGTCGCGGCTTTCAATTTCGAATTCGAAGTTCGAACTCGACTTTGATTTCGAGTAAGCGCTTCTCCGAAATTAGCGTAATTATGTGTGGTTGTGCTTGACATTGAACTTGCAGCTTGAGAGGAAAACAAACATAACGAGCGAACTGATTTCAGTTAGGCAAATTTGCTTCAATGTTTGCAGTCCAAATTAGTTTTGCGATTTGCGAACCGCAAACATTGACAGAGTGACATCAGCTGAGCAATGTGATTGTGTGTGTGTGTGTGTGAGGGTACTCTTTGTACCCACTGTATGTATTTACCAATAGATTAAGAAAAACAAACACGATTGTTCAAAATCGCGTGAAGATTCCACGAAGAAACCAAATAAACAAACCGAGCTCAGCTTGCGGTCGAATGAGTCAGCGAGATAAAGATGTATGGATAGTATGATATAATAGTGAGCTCCCCTTTCTCTGTCTGCATTGCAGTCGCCCAAATTGCCAAGGCGCCTCTCTCGAAGCTCTTCCAAAATTAGCAACCTCATCGTTAGCCAAATGAGGCGTGGCAAAGTTAGAAGAATTCGCGCAATGAGAGGCGTCGTACAATTCTCTAAAATTCTCGGCGAGCGTGAGCCCGGCCCTAGTGCTTTGGCAGACAGTCGGGTCATGTGGGGGTCAATGTTTATCATCGTCGTCCAATTTACGTTCAGAATGTTTATTTATATTTGTGTCCGTTCGTTCCCCTTCTACTTGCAGGCAACATCATCACCGATAAGTATTATAAACGCCAAAAGAAAACCCAACCGAAGCCAAGCTGCACCCCGGGCACATGCAAATTCTGAAGAATTGCCACACACACACACATACACACAAAAACATACGTAGATAGAGAGAAGGAAGAGTAGCAGCTACGTTGCACAGATACAACTGGAAGATAAGTTCGCCTGCAGCTCCAACACATTTCCGCACTCTGCACAGTGGGACGAAACTGGAATTGCAGCCGCCTCTTTGTTTATTGAGAGCAACTGGAAAAAAAAACTAGAACTTGCCTCCAGACTGTGGACAGACCAACGTGCCACAAGATGCCAAGAAGCGTTTAGCCAACAGAGCAAACACACACACACATCTCTCTCTCACACACACACTCACACACGGGGCATATGAAAATAAACAAAGTGCTGATCCGAGTGGCGGCAACTAGTGCATCCAGCCCGGAATAAAGTGCTGGGCAGCAAAGATTTCGAGAGGCGAATCGCATTGTGCCGCATTGTGCAATCGCAAAATACATTCTAATAAATACCTCGACAGACAGTCAGACAGAGAGACAGTGAAACAGACGGACAGGAAAATAAATAGAAGTCGAGAAGCCAGCGAAAAGACAAGCCGCAGGCCAGCTAAGGTGTCGACTGCATTGGCCCAGAGTGGGATTTTGGCTCCCGCTCCCTTCTCCTGGCACAGCCCCTGCCCCATTCGCAACGAGCACGTGAGACGTAGGTCGTGGCCAAGGTGTTCGGCGACAACAACAATCGCAGCCGCAGACGGAGCCGCAACGAGGTGTACACATTCGGCACCATGGAGGGCGGTTACGTAAACGAAGGTGAGTAAATCCCGATACGATACGATATACGATTTACGATATTTGCTTTGCAATTTATGCACTTCTTGGCGGTTTCTGTTTAAGTTCCAGTTCCAGCACAATTAGTTCCGATTTCAGTTTCGTTCAATTGATTTGGCAATTTCAAATTCTTTTTCACATTTTAAAAATAGTTTTGGATATTTCGTTGAGGTTTATTGTTGCACTTGGCGCCTATGGCATACCTGCTGCTGTGAGTCTATTTATAAATCGATCGATACCAATCGAAACTTGGCAAAACCACAGCAAAATATCATTCATTTTGACGATCCATCCAGTCGCTCATTCTGTCAATGGACTCTCTTGCATCATGCACAGCTGGTGATGATGACATACATACATGCAAGATATAGTATGTATGTATGATATATACCCACTGTCTCTATAGCTATATAGTCGGTTGCGTTCGCACCTCGGTGCATTCATTCAAAACATTCAAGCACAAAACAACAGCAGATGTATGCCAAATTTTGACTTTGAAAAATGCCACGAAAATGCCAAATTGCATCAAATTTGTTTATTTTCGCACAGTGACACCAGAGCGCAGCAACGCCGCGAATACTTACCTGGCAAAATATTCAAACTGCTGCCATTAGTCATGCCCCACAGATCCCGCATATATACTGTATGATTTTGTTTTTGGCAAGCTCACTTTATAAATCGCTTTAGACAATAAGCTATATACTAAACTATATGTGGGTCTATAGATGACATCACAGCTTACTGACCGATTAGCATCGCCCTGACCAACCCACCCAACCTTCTCTTTCTCGATATTCTCTCTTACATGCTGCCTTCTTCCACCCAAACACAGAGGATTCCGATGCCATAATAGGCGTGGAAAGTCCAGGTAAATTGATACATCACCAACTCCGCATTATATACATAATATATGGCCAATTATCAGCGCGATTAGGCCAAATTGAGGCACTTCTTCGGCTTGGCCAGACACCTCGCTCGTGATGTAACTGGTCGACGGGTTTGGCCAGCTTTATAGATACGAAATCAGGTTATTAGCAACACATATAGATTGTTGCCACGCCCACTTGCTCAAATTGTTCTCTGCTCTCGGGCAGTTGTGGGGCGCGTCTCGAATGATTTGCATATTTACAAAGGCAGCTGAGATTATCAAATGTTAATCAGTCTACTCGTTTCATGGACAGGGGCCTCATGTAGTGAAGTAGTCAACATTATTGACATATCTGTCCCATATTGGGGCATCTGACGGATGCTGGCCCAGCCATAAAAGTGAATACAAATAAATATTCATTTCAATAACTTAAACTGTCATAAATTCTCTGAGGCCCTGAGACAGGCAGGCAGACAGTTGCATTGAATGGCGTCGGATTCGCGCCGAGAAGATTCGCCATAAATTGAACGATTGATGCACTGTCAAACCTCAAGTACCGACACACTGACAAGCACACAGACACATAGGGCTAGGGATGGAGGGCATGAGACATTTGAGGCATGTCTTCCCAAAATTGTGGCACGCCCAAGACAACTGCAGGCGGAACAATCCGCAAATCTTCAGCAATTTGGGCCATCAGTGCGATTTGCAATCTGACGCTAAAAAAGAGCATGCTGATGTCATCACTGCCAACGGCAGCGAAAGATCTTCAAGGATCGTCGCGGTTGGTTTGTATCTCGATCACGTTTCCAGTTGCGAGCAGGGACCGCGACACAATGAAGATAAATTTGCGGTCGAATCGACTTGAATGCCATTTTTGTTGGGTTTGTCTTGGAAACGAATTTGATTCCAGGAACTTGGCACATTCGACGCCATAAATAACATGGCATTGGTTTGGATTTGGGTTCGAGTTCTGGTTCTGGCTTCGCTTGGCGTAAGGGTCTGGCTGGAGGCTGTGACCGGAATTGTTTATGCGATGCAAAACCCTGAACTTGTTTCGGGATCAGTTGAGAGCAGCAATCTGCTTGTACGACCTTGAATACATATGTTAATTTTTTTCAAAAGAATCTTCTGCAATAAAAACAGAATATTTTATTTTGCTTTGTCACAACAGCTGCAGCAAACGAGCAAATAAAGCTTAAAAAGTGTTGAATTAAAAAAAAACTATAACAATAAATAGAATACAATAACATTGGATCCCCCGCACATTTTTGGCTAGCTTAATGAAGTCAAATGAAATATGAAACAACATCGTCATATGAGCAGAAACAACAACTTAATCAACTGGTCAAAACTCGCTCCCGAATCGCAATTATGAGAATACATAGAGAGCGCTGGGCTATTCGTATCGCTCTGCGATCGCATTTTATAGTGTCAGACTCATAGATCCGATCCGAAAATACTCGCCCGTGAGTCAGAAAATAAAACCGAAGCGCGGAGAAGAGTGTATAATTTTTTTACATTTTACATTGACCCTGCCGTGGCCACGAGTGCTTTGAACTGTAAACAAAACTTACACACAAAAACAAAGACAGCTAATACGCATGTGGGGCCAGTGGCGTAGACAGACCTCACTAAAAGGGGGTCTCTAATCATAGCAATTACAAACGACTTGTACGTAAGGCTTATTAGTCGTTGAAAATCAAAAATAAAAGTAAAAAAAATTTGAAAATTTAAATTTTATACAAATATATCTTTTCGAATATTTTAAAAAATTTAATATAAGAGACTAATTAACGTGTACATACCTTAATTAATTATAATGTAAATTGCTTGTAAATTCGCATTTATCTAATTATTATATTGAATATTCTCAACCCCTCCTTTCATTTGCCTAGTTTGATGTTACCCTCTTTTGTACTTTCTTTAGTATAGCTCCCCCCAACAATTCCCTTGCGTACGCCCTTGTGCTTGTTCTGTCTGAACACAGACACATGTGTGTCTATATGTCTGGTTTTGGGCTTATGTAAATCCAAAGCAACACAACGATGACGAAAACAAAATTATGTAGATCGCGGGGAGTCGGAGATTTTGGCAAAATTTATTAACTGCACACGCTTAATTTAGTGTTGGCAGCTGCTCTATGTGTATCCCTATCTCTGTCTCTTACCCTCTCTCTCTCTCTCTCTCTCTCTCTCTCTCTCTCTGTTGGTTTGTCTGTGGACTTGACCTTAAAATAGCATGTTATTGTGTCTATCAGTTCGTATGTGCTATCAAGATAATTAGCTTATGATTAGGCGCCTGGATTTGCATAATCCACGTGACTGTAAGGTGTTTGTTTTAACACATCTGTCTATAGGAAAGGAAGGAGGGGGAGAAGGAAGGGCGGGAAGAAAGAATTCGCTCATAAACTAAAGTGCTAAACACCTCGGAAATTACTTGATAAATACAAAGCTGTTCGACGGGTTTTTCACTAGTTTATTATTGTAGTTTTTCGATAGAACTCGACAGGCGATCCGAAGTGATCTTAATAACTAAAGTGCTTCATTTGGAAGGTGTTTAATTACATGACATGAAAAATGCTAGTGTCAAAATGTCGTTGGAGAGATCAACAAACAGCACTTGTACTAATCGGATCAATTTGAAAAAGGGGTGTTATATGACACCCATTTGAAAGTCTTGACAGGCTTTCATTGATCATAAATCGTTTAAAGTGCTCGCTCGATCATTTCCATTTCCCACCTATTTACGTCATTTACCCAGCTATTTTCACAATATTTTCGACATTCACATGTCACTTTTCATTTGTGATCGCCTTATGTTATGACGACAATCGATTTTCATTTCCATTTCCATTCCGATTCTCTGTTTCATTCCTATTCCCATTCCCGTTTCCAGTTCAAGTTCAGCCAGTTCCAAAGGCAACTGTCCCCCTCATATATGTATTGGCCGATTTATCGAGAGTGCATTAAGAAAACATGATTTCCACGTGATTTCCATTCAAATTGTTTGGCTAACCGCGAAATCGATTTTAGCTTTGCCACCGGCTGCCGGTTCTCCAATCTCGATACTCGATTGATCGTTATTTATTTGCATTGGCTCGCTGCCGGTTGCCCCTGAATGTTGTTGCAGCATGATCGGAAAATCTTGGGCCACAAATGACGTCAGCTCCCGATCTGTCTGCACAGTGTCCACAATTGAAAACAATTTGCAATCTGCTAAATGCTCGCAGCACCAACTGCAATTGCTGGTGCTGACACATT
Source organism: Zaprionus kolodkinae (assembly GCA_018901885.1). Classification (NCBI taxonomy): domain Eukaryota; kingdom Metazoa; phylum Arthropoda; class Insecta; order Diptera; family Drosophilidae; genus Zaprionus; species Zaprionus kolodkinae. The sequence continues at coordinate 1,531,711 of JAEIFM010000498.1, forward strand.
TTGTGCGACGCCCATCGATTTGCTGAATAAACACTCCGATTGAGATAATGGAACTCTCGAGCAACATTTGTATACGCTATGAGAAATGTATATGCAAATTTCATTTGCCGACGATCTGTGCGCATGCGCGGCAATCTATTGAATGCCACGTTGACAGTTTTCTGCTTATGCGACGTTGCCAGTTTTCTGCAATGCTTTAAACAATGCTTTGCAGTTCTCAGTTATCTTCTCTTTCCTCCTAAATAATCGAACATTTTTATGTTTTCTTAAACGACACGACAAATGACAAAATTATACATTTTTTTTCGAGTGTATTCAAATTACCGTAATCTGCGTAATCTCTGAGGCTGACTGGCTGTCAAATCTTTCGCATTTTATGTTATTCTCCATTTGGGTAATTTTCCAGTCTTATCGCCATAATGAAATTAAATAATTTATTTTAATGGTCGCTTGTGTTATCGGGGCTAAGTGTTTTTCGCTGTATTACTTCAAGCCAAACTTGTGAAAACATCAAGTGAGACCACAGATCAGTATTAAGCGATTAGCAAATACCCTGTAAGCGGAGTGAAAAAGCTAAGGTGGCACTGATTATGAAAATATTAGAAAGGAGTATTTAGTTGCCCATTCGTGGGCAGGGTACACGACTGTTTAGCATGGCCAACATTGAGTCTTGGCCTGCGGCTGCATTATGCAAAATTGACCAAAATTGGCTAAAATGATTGCCGACAAAACTGCACAAAGCCGGCAGCCAGTTCGTGACTCGCCCCCGTCTCCACATTTCCCAAGAACGGCATTAGACAAAGACCATCGGATGCCATCGGATTGCCTCCATGGAAGCCGACACGTAAGTTATTTGCCCAAGTGCTTTGATCGCACTTCGATAGATGATTGAAGAGCCGCCTGCGCCTGCCTGAGCACCTGAGCTGCATTAAGCGAGGAACTTGGAACGTGGCGAACATTTGTCATAATGCGGAACCGATAGTAGTCGTTTCTATTATTTCTGTAGTTGTTGTTGTTGCTGCTGTGCATGAGGGGTATGTATGTGCCATGCAAGTCAAGCATAAATAGTACATACATTGTACATATATACAGACATCAAAGCTAAGGCCAGAGTTCAGGAGCCCGCTTAAGTGAGCCCCCACGCATTTTGTTCAGTCTTATGATATGCTCTCACAACGGGTCTGCATATTTTACCATTAAATATGTAACATTACTCATATAAAATAATAATACAATAAAATATATTATTATATTTCAATGAATATTTTATTTATAAACAGCATAAAGTGAACCATTCTTCCTCAAACTTTTATATCGCTTTTGTCCCATCCTTTGTTTTGACTAAACGCTCATCCCTAGCGCACTTTATTGACACAATGTAATTGGAAGAAACTCTTAAAACAAACACAAGTGATTTTAAGATCTTATTTTAAACATAAAATATCTACATATGTACATACATAATTTAATATGTACTCAGCTGATTCTGTCAGAACATAATGAAGTACAGCTTGGAAATACTCACATAGTGTATCCAGCGTATGTATTCCCTCTGTCTCCCTCTCTTGTCTTTAATTGGATCACTAAAAATTGAAATTGTTTTAATTTGAAGCATGGGTAAAAAAAACCGCTGCGAATTGGCAAACGGAAACACCAAAAAATGCTACAATTAATCAATTGCCACAATGAGAAGGAATCTTGGGTGCGTGGGCAACGCGTTACCAATTGGACATCGACAAGCCCTGAACTGATCGAAGGCAGGTATTGTGGGCGAAGGGGTGGTAGCAGAATGAAGGTAGTGGAGCCTCAGTCTCACCGAAACTTCATTAAAAACGAAATAAGGCGAGACACAAACCCGACTTGTCAGCCAGATAAGTGGCAGTTATAAATCACACACACGCACACACACATACGGACGCTTCAATGCCAATGGGGTATGCGTGCGGATCAAAGACTTGGCTAAATTCAAAAGCCCACACAATCACGCGCACACACACACACGCTCACAAATACAATCGCATGACTAAGTAGCTACGTTTTTCCAAGAAAATCTAAGCAAACTCGTCCCTCTCAAGCACTATAGCAAATATTTTTGACAGCGTTATAAATACATTTTTGCCCGTGTGCACATAAACAAAACCCAAATACTTTCATACAAAAACAAACCAAAATAACAATATAAGAGAAACAAAAACAACATTAACATTAGCTGAGCTAAGATGCGACAATGTCAGTGCCAGCAGTGAGTGAAAATGAGAGCAAAACGAATCTGGCAAGGGGCCAAATCAAAATCCGATTATATTCCGTGTGTAAAAAATGAAATGCCGTAATAGTGGCAAAAAACGCAACAACAAACAGCAAGACTAATAAAGAAAATCGTATTAGCAAAGCGTTTTACGTTTAAAGTAAAGACTACGAGATACCCAGTGAGCACAGCTGTGGGATTAAACAACGAAAGAGCAAGATATAATATATTCATATTGTGAAGTGGAATTAAACGATAGTTAATCTCTTAATTTGTAAGGTTTTCCAATTGCAATTAGAAAGAAACATATGTTTATATACATATAATATTTACAATATGTATGACTTACCATATTTTCATCATACTTACAATCTAAGTATATCATCATAGTTTAATTGTTGATATCTAAATTTGCAGATGGTAAACAAATTATAGCTACTTGTAGCCTCCTCATTTGTGTGTTTTTAGTACGTATTATAGTAGGCAGTTTCAGCTATAAATTCAGCAAGTCGGAAATTAACAGTGAATGAAAATATACATAAATTTGTGTATTTTATCAGGCGTAAACCTCACAAATTATCGTAAACTGGACGACAGCTTAATGCCAGCGAAGGACAATGGAAATATATCATCATCATCATCATAAATGCTATGAAATTATAGTTGATGGCATATGTTTACTTATACTCTATATAAACACCTTTATAACGCAATTTTTAAACTCGTAAAAATTTGCTTAAACTGAAATATTCGAGTTATTGGAGAGCATTTAAAAAGCGAGCACTATATTTTTCTCAGTATAACGCCTAAGCTATACCATATAGATTATAGCAAATTCAGTTTGTATAAGTATATAGCTCTCTCAGAAACCATTCATTAATTCTACATTAATAACTGAGCGAGCGAGGGCGGGGCGTGTCCAATATTACCAAGCAATTGGGCATATCAATGAACGTATCCGTTACGATTTCCGCTGATTCGTAAAGTGCGACAAATTGCCAAGCACTTGAATTATTTATTATTCATTAACAAAAGTGCCAACTCAATTGGCACGGCAAATCACGACGAGCTCATCATCATCATCGTCAGTCCAGCGATTGCATGTCGAGGCAAATGATCCCAAAAAAAAGGCGGAAAATGTTGGAAAATTCTATAGTTTTTTGCGTGCAATAAAAAATGTTTTAGTAATTATTTTTTTGTTGCTGCACTCACGTAACTCATGACATTGTTAATTAAACTGTACAATTGTTTGGAGTGTATGCATGGGTGTGTGTGTGAGTGTCGTTGCTCCGCAATTGTATCAGACATGACGCATTGCTCATACGCCGTGTGTATCCGCTTTAAGGTTTACTGTCTGTCTGTTTGTTGCGTCCACTGCAGAGCAATGACTCCATCTTGGGTAGACGACTACTACCTTAGCTGACTTAGCACTAAAGTTAATTCCATTTGGATGCCGAAACTTTTCATTGCTTTGTTTATTGGCGGCTTTTTATGGCTTTTTAGCCTACGATTCGCAAGACATGCAAAATATTTCGGTGTAGGCGAGTTAATTCGCTCAGCCGGCGCCAAAGCCACCAACGCCCTCGCACCCCAACTCGCAGAGCTCATGAAAATGTAGTTGGAGGTGGGCTACAGCTCTGGGGTAGGGGTTGGGGTTCAGAAAGGTTGCTAACTGACTGACGAGCGCTTTGTTTGCATTTCGGGTGGCGTCATGGCGTCACATTCAGCAGGCGATTGGGAACGAGCGCTAATTTAATTTGCAAATTAGCCATAGCCCCCGTCGCAAGTTGCGATCTTGTTGTCGACCGCGTAATGCATCGGGCGCTAAGTAAGCCAAGTGATGGGCAAATATAAAGATGGCATTTTGGTAGTGCACTTATCAGTCCGACATTACGTATTCATAATGCCCTAAGGTGTTGCTGATAAATCTCTGGAATCCCCTTCAAAGCGACTGCAGGCATTCGGTTCTTCACGCTTATTTGTCTTGCTAAATTATCTGAATTTCAAATGCAGGCAGTCGAGCGTATCAGAGCAGACGCCCCACTCCCAAGTCCCCCTACCCTCTATACCCTATGGCACCCCAGCTCAAGGTGCTGTGGCAGCAAGTTCTTTGGTTCCCAGCGTCGAGCTTTGTTTGTGCTCTGTCACCAGTTGCCACGTTGTCACAATGTGTTGCCCCCCTTAATGATGATGATGATAATGATGATGTAGATACATGTGTAATTATAATTATGTCTGTCTGGGCTACCGTTGCGCAGTGCAAATAATGCGACTGGTTTTCAAGTTTGTCTGTACCGGAAATGTGACCCAGAGCGAACTCCAACCGCAAATGAAACTGGAACCCGAACCCGAACTGGAACTGGAACTGGTGCTGCAGATCTCATTGGGCACATCCCACCCCAGCAGCATAATCAGCTGCATTGTCTTCTGCAGCGATTTGTTGCGATATTACGATTATTAAACCAATTCACGGATTATCAACCCGTTATGCAAAACCGGAGTTATCCAACTCTGCTTCGATCTAGTTTCTCTGTTTCAACGTTTAGCTGCTGCCTCACTTTCGCTCCAGTGAAAATGTATTAACAAATTCTCTTGAATTTTTGGTGAAAAACTCCAAATGAGTTGCCGTTTCTGGGTTTTCTTTTTCTCGTGTCGGCGCGAATCAAAGCAGACGCGTTGGCTCCAGACTTTTTGGGTATCTGAAAATAAACATTTCTTTCTGGAACTCGTACTCGCACTCGTTCTCGCACGTGTGAATAAACTCGTACTCTATTTGGAGTTGAAAGTTTGTTTGGAATTTACTTTTGATGCGACAACAATGAATTGTTTATTGCCGAGCTGCATGCGAGATTCGTGTAGATTTAATAGACTACAAACTCGACCACACTCGACATATACCTCCTCCTTTTTTTACTTGGCGAATCAATGGCACTGTGAAAGACCCTAAAGAGTTCGTAATTGCTACTCCCAAAAGGGTTCATTAGAGGCATGCAAAACAATATGGACAATAACAATGGGAATGAGTGAGTACCCGGAGTCGGAGTCGGAGTCGTACTCCCATTCGCAATCGCATTCGTATTCATGCTTGTAGTTCCGCACTCACAGCACGTTCTGTGCCGGCAGAAGAGTTCAGTCAACTCTGCGAATCGCTTTTGGCTTTTTTATTTGTGTAACACGAGTCGAACAAGCCGCCGACTCCGGCTGAGCAAATGACAACTGGAAGATGAAGAAGAAGCACAGTGGAATCGGTTAACATTATTTTTATTGTTTTCGCACAATAAGCGGGTTCTTGAACCATCAATTAATTGGCCACTTAAACAGTTAGACAGTACTGTGACATAATGACGAATCGATTGCTGAATAAGGGTTCTTCTGACTTGACCTATATTTGTAGCCGCAGTTGTAGGCTTAGCATCCTTTGGTATTTCGCCTGTTTAGCATGTGTTTCCCCCGCTCCATGTTAATTAATGCAGAATTGTCGCAGAGTGAAAGAAAGAGCGATGCGACGATAAAGAAAGCAAGAATTGGGTCAGTGAGCAATTGAATCAGTGGAAAAGTAAATGGAAAAGCGCGAAATTCTGTAAACAGACCCTGAGCATATGGCGGGCTTTAATAGGGAGCATTACACACTAAGAAAAAAGGGAAGATGGCGAGCAAGGAAGAGGGTGGAGGGAGAGATGCAAGAAGTTAATCAAGCGGCGGCATATCTGATCTCGTCATCTTTCTCTCCGCGTATGTGACTCATAAATCTGGCCAGAGTCAAAGAAAAACGACGCAGCCAGATGAAGAAGAAAGGAACTCGCTTGTAAACAGGTCGAGGGGAGGGGCGGGCAGAAGTTGTTTACATAACCCACTTGCCAGAGACCCGGTAAACTCTTTTTCAATACGCTCCGAAAATGGGTTATCATCGTACATAGTATATTTTTGTGACCCAAGCGAGGTGTTGTGTGAATGGGAATCGAATGGGGAAATGGGGAATGATGGAACTAGTGTGTGGAGTGAGAGAGCACACATTGTACTTAAAGTAATTAACAAAAAAGCTAACAAAAAGCGATTGTCTGTCATGTTGTGATTTTGATGGCAGCGATAAGATAGCGAGACCACGAACTGCAGTAGAAAGTCAAGCAAGCTGTCGGCGATGACGTAAATTCTGGTATTTCTTTTCCGCCTATCGGCAACTATCGCACACAGCCGATAACAAATACATGCATACACAAGCAGTTACCGATATCAGTGCTGCTTGGGTCTTTCACAACAAGAGTTCTGTTGCAGCCAGGTGAAGTGGAAAATGTATGTTGACTTCCTCATTGCCCCAGTCCAGTTCTCAGAATATTTCTTATCTTTTATCAAGTAAGAATTGCCGATTTCGGGAAAAGTATAGGAATTTAAGAAGAAACAATTACTTTGAGTCTGTTCATAACTGAAGATCGAATTACGAATTCATGTGAAGATCAGCAAGTTCAAAGTCTGCTTTTGAACTCTAGTTGAGCCAGACGCCAGTTCCATTGCGGCCAGTTAACGCATGATTGCTTTCCAGGTCCCCCCTTCTCCTCACTCACTCTCTCCCTCTCTCTAGCTCCCCTTTCTCTTTATGTTAAACGATCTTGTATGTGCGCTAAATGCCAAAAAGCAATTTAGTTTAATGGCCTGTGGAACAAGGAACGCAAAAGAAGAGACGACGAGAAGACGAGTAGCCGAGTAGAAAATAAGCGAATGTGCATATGCTTCAATTGGTGCCCAACCGATTGGCGATACACCCGCAGCTCGAGCTCACTCGCATGAGCTGTTTGCTATGGTATGCGCGATTTCAAGCTCGATTTGTGAAGACACTTAACAACACTCAAATTTCATCGTGGCATATCGATTTATTAGCCACAGCAAATACATATAGAAATCAATATTTCTGATTTAAATTCCGACGGGCAATCGAGGTTATATTTAGAATTGTGATCTATGGGGGGAATATGCGAATCGCATTGTTCGATATTTTTAGAAGGCACAAGAGAAAACAATTTCAACATTTGGCGCCGGCCAGTTCGTACTCTATTTAGATGAACATGCGCATCAGTGCAATAAGAAGAACAATAATCAGGCGCACCCCCCGTGGCGACACGTGCCACTGCACGTCGAACAGTGCACGGTGATGGCTCCCCTTACTCCCTTCTTTCCCCTCCACTTCCCACCCAGCAACGTCAAATTGATTGAATTGCCTCACAATTAATGTCATTGGCTTAATTTACACACACACACACACACGCTTACTTTATTTTAGTTTTCATAGCGTTTTCAGTTTCGACACGCTCATTAACCGTTTAATTACAAACTCACCTAATGCATATTCACCAATCTTTCAAAATTTCGCCTTCTATTTTTCCCGCTCTTTCTCTCTCTTTCTCTCTCTATCTTCCTCTCGCTCTCATACAGCCATCATATCCTTTTCGAATCCCCAAATGCTAAACTCATCGATATACGCGCCAACAACAACACCAGCTACAACAACGCGAACTGCAGCCATTGAGATAGCTTCATCATCGTCAGGAACAGCAGGCGCTGCAATTCCACCTGCATCATCATCATCATCGTCTTCATCAAAACCATCAAGCTCAGCGAGCGACTCATCCACAGCCCCGGCACTAGGCGGTCTCGGGGCAGGTGGTCCGTTTAACGGTTTTGTTGCAAAGTTGCGAAATTTCAAGTTTGACGAATCGAAAAATATTAAGAAACGTTTGCATTTCGATTTTATATCGAAGGACAGATTTTTGGGTATGTTTTCAAAATTCCACTTTGCATACATTTTAAAAGTTCTCACGATACCAGACAGGTATCTATAGTCGATAGTTTCATACATTTTTATAAGTATCGTAAGTCGTTAATCCCCCTCCTTGCACCTGTACCCATCTCTTTTGACATGTTCATTAACCATTTTGGGAGAACTTTTACGAGCTCAGCTATCCCAGTGCCAGAACCGACCCAGTTATGCGTTGGCGCCTCACGCATAACGCCCACAACTTATTTACCTCATTCAAAACTCGATTCGATAGGTAAGCTGCCGTTAAAATGCTACTTGGAGCTCGACTTATGCATATTAATGTGTCCAACCGGAGGAGGAGTGTTCCATGTTGCCGACTAATGAACCAGCGACGTCTCGCACATGTGGGATGCGGAACATGTGTTCCCTACCCCCTTGTAAAATGAAATTCTCAATCGCTTCTCACCCAACCGCACACTGAGAAAGGGCAAGGGGGTAGGCAAACTAAACAAACAATAAATAAAAACTAAAAACAAAAAACCGACAACATTTAAAAAGCTTTCCACATCAGGCGAATTATGATTCGAGGCAGAGATCTAATTTATCCGATAGTATACGAAGCACCTACATAAGGTACGTCCGTCTGTCTGTCCCCTTGACATGATCCACAATCGTATTGCAGCTGCAGTATGCGTCTAGATAGTTGATTTTTAATTTGGCAGCTCCCCCGAAAAATTTGTTGCATTGGCTGCCACACATAAATTCCATTTGCCAGGAAGATCAAAGCCAAAGGCTGTGCAGATGTGGCAGATGTTATCCCATAGTACACAGATTGCCCACTGTGTGACAGGTGGAACGACGGCGACAGTGCCAGTCGACAGCCGTGTTAGAAAGTTGCCTTGACCACCTTTATGGCCACGAACAATTTGCTAACCTCTTTGTTCGGCTTAATTAAAGCCCAGAGAAATGCAGATACATAGCTGCAACACGCTGGCATTCCACTTGCATGCGAGGCAGCCCTCCCCACCCCGAATCACACGTCATAAAACAGCCGCCCATGGTGGTTTATAGCCAAAGTCCAGCGAGCGGATCAGGCTAATGCTAATCGTTAAGGTAATTGAAAATGCCCAGCACGTGTGGCTTCTGCCCGCGTTTGGTGCTCCAACCTAAAGCTGGCTAGGTAGGTAGGTGGCTAGGCAAACACTGCGTGCTAAAAATTTTGGTCACTTACAGAAAAAGAGGAGCTAGAAATCATTAATCACATTGTTTATTATTATAAAATAGCTTGGTATTAGTTTATTTGCGAGTGAATTGAGCTCACACTATTAAGCCTTTTTCCTGCCACTTTGTTAATATATTGACATAATCTTAAGGATGAGTATACACATGTTCACATTTTCTGCACATGTTACTGGGAGCCACAACTTTTGGTTAGCACTGTAGACGCTGTTTGTTTATGCACAGAGCCCATTTGGCTGACGGACTGCTCTTTCGTCTTTCTACACGTGTTCCGGCATTAAAAATGATCCACACATTAATTTTCACTCAAGTTTTCGCCAAATAAGCAATAAGTTTTCTGTTTCGAGTTTAATGATCTCTCGCACAGCGGGATTGGAGTGGCGGTTTCCAGGGGAGAATTGAAGTTCGTGGCGCTGTCATCGGCACACTAAATGGCTTGTTACGCACTCGGAAATTGGCTAAATTATGCTATAAATCAATTTGATGTTTACACGTCGCTCTGTGGAAACACATTTTTTTATTTTCTGAAAATTTATTCAAATTGTAACGAAATGAGGGGAATGCCAGAAGTAAGGGCGCATAGAAGAACGCGCTATAAACTGTTTTATAGTGCACTCAAAAATATTCAAAACGGTGGGACAAAACCCATACACATTACGATGCACCCCCATAATACAACTTGATAACTTCAACATTAAATTGAAGCACAGTTTTAATGAGCTTACGATAAAAAATATTTATATTTCTGTTACAATACTTTCCCATGCATGTACATATATCATTAATGAAGTATACTTATCTTGTTCTTATCGACAGGCGGTCAACTAAAGACCAAAAACGGACAAAAATATGTATTCAATGGGCCTCCATCCGGGGTGTATGTCTCGCGGACCTGCCTCATCGTCTCCTTGCTGATAATGGTGGCAGCTTTGATCTCTGCGGTGATCCTCACGTATTTGCTAACGACGCAGGCCATACCGCCGCCCAGTCCCACTGCCAGGTGAGTGAGTTCCCGCTCCAGTTGCCAATTATACTCAAATCGAAGTAGGTGTGGCACGCAAGTGCTTTTTTTTGTTTTTGGCAAACTGGCTAATTGACAGTCGACCCAAACATAACCTCATTTCGTGAGAGAGTAAAAGCAATCATCACTACGTTCTGCCATCTCTGACGCATTTCGAGGTGCGGAAGGGTGACCCAAAAAGTTTTTTCTTTTCTGCATAGGGCGTGGTCCTGTTCTGTGCAAATTTAATTCAGCATTTTACAAAAAAGCTTGTCCTTTTTTTTACAGTGCCAGGAATAGCGTACTCGACCCGACAACAGAAGGTACCCTGGTTTGGGAAAGTTCTTCAATCAAAACGACGACTGCAGGCACAACTGCAGCTCCTACTGCAGCTCCTACTGCAGCTCCAACTGAAGCTCCAACTGCAGCTCCAACTGCAGCTCCAACTGCAGCTCCAACGCCAACAACTGGACCCGTAGGCGACATACCCAAGGAGAACAAGACGACTGCGGTGGAAGAGCTCAAGAGTGACCAGGCAACAGATCGCCCGCTGCAGCTGTATGAGGGCTGGCGTCCACTTCAGTACACGTAAGTAATGAAGCAAAGGGGGTGTGGCAAGAGGAGCACAAGCAGCACTTTAATCTCGATTGAATAATGATTACAATTGCTTTGGCACGCGAGCGAGCTCCATCCTCGTGTAGCATATCAATTGGCGTGTGACACAAATTGATTGTGGAGATTTGCTGCTTCCGGCTCGAAACGGAATGCATCATCTAGCACGTTAGCTTGAGACTTCTGACCTCGTAAGTGCAAGTGAATTTATCCCTTAAGACTTCTGGGTGCAGGCATTGACGTCATGACACGGCAACCACCTCTCCTTAAAGTGGGTCAAGGCTGATGTCCAATTCCTCTGCTTGCCCAAGTGCATCTTCACTGGGTTTTCAGCTAATACAGACATAACAACTTGTTGTACAATTGCGCGCACCGCTGACCAAGCTCAGCTTGCCTGCATCTTCAGCCTCATCTTCTTCTTCTTCTTGGCGCCCGGGTCGGCATAGATCAGAGCAGCTGACGCAGCACGCACGCCAACTGACAGCGAACCGATCAGAGATGAGCTTGCCGAGATGCCAGCTTACTAGACCATGCTGCTGCCCCTCTGCTACTGCTGCTGCATGCATTAATGTAATTGACACAGAAATTCGAAGAAGGGGCTCAATTTGCGCCCGACAGAGACTATCGATTCCGTTGCCGTTGCCGTTGCTGCGGCTGCGGCTGCAATCGATGCTAACTGATTTTGCAGCTGCTGATCAAAGCAAACGCCTGTCTGCACCCCTGTCCCTGCATGTGTGGCAATTTGTGCTGCATATACGCTTCCTGGTTGCCGCAATTAAAAGCAACAAGGCTGCATCTGCCGTCCAGTCTGGCAGGGAATGCAACCGGTCCACAACAGCAACGAAATGCACGACTCGCAAGGCGGCAGGGCATCTCGCATGGCACACGTCACATGCTTGTGGCTTCGCTCTGGTTCAAATGGTTTTTCTGGGGCAGCACAAGTCTCTTGCCTGACCCGAGAGATGGCCCTGCCATAGTATGTATGTGGCATGTGATGTGCTGCGCTTTCCTGATTGATTGATTGACACTTTTGACTGAAGCGACTTGTCGTTTTTGGCAGCGATATGTGAAATGTGGTGGCAACTAATGTGATACGAATCGTCACTCATCTCCCTTTTGCAGGATTGTCATTGAGCCAAATGTCGAGGCGTCTACCAACAATGGCAGCCTGGTCATTGAAATCGAACGTGACCCCAAGGTGACCACATGGGAGCCCATTGTGCTGGATGTCTTTAACGTGAGCGTCGACCAGGTGAACGTGATTCGCACACCACGCGACAAATACGCGGCTGAGGAAGATTTGAAATTTAATTGTGACTATGGGAAGGAGAACTCCACGTTCGTGGTCAGATTGAACGAAACCTATGCCAACGAGTCGCAGTTGCGTGTGCAGCTGAGCCTCAATTTTGTCAGCCAAATCACGGACACCCTGCAGGGCATCTATAAGACCAGCTACACGAACCCCGAGACAAACAAGTTGGAGTAAGTAATCGTCGTGCTTAAATCAGCTCGTATATCTCTCTCTGACACTTACTCTCTCCCTCTCTCTTACTCTTGCTCTCTCCGGAGCAGTTGGGTAATCTCAACGCAGTTCTCACCCATCGATGCTCGACGTGCCTTTCCCTGCTTCGATCGTCCGGATATGAAAGCCAACTTTACCGTCAGCATTGTTCATGACGATAAGATGAACATGACTCTCTCGAATATGCCCGAATTGCGCAAGAGGTAAGCATTTTAATTGGTTAACTAGTGAAGATTAAGTCTAAAAGAGCCTCTACCCTTTCAGCATTGATCGTCCTGGCTTCACGCGTGTCGACTTTATGGCCACTCCCAAAATGCCAACCTATTTGCTGGCGTTTATTGTCTCGAACATGCAGGACTCCCATTTTGTTTACGAGGACAGCAGTCTGGTGCCACGTGTAGAGATTTGGACTCGGCCATTGTTTGTCGAAATGACGAAGTATGCTTATAAAATGGTGCGCAAGTTCCTACCCTACTACGAGGAGTATTTTGGCATCAAGAACAAACTGCCCAAGATTGATCTCGTCTCGGTGCCAGACTTCGGATTCGGTGCCATGGAGAATTGGGGCCTGATAACGTTCCGTGACTCGGCACTGCTGGTGCCAGAGGATCAAGAGCTGGCCTCTTCATCCGAGCACATGCAGTATGTTGCTCAGATAGTTGCCCATGAGCTGGCTCATCAATGGTTTGGCAATCTGGTCACGCCTAAGTGGTGGGATGATTTGTGGCTGAAGGAGGGGTTTGCCTGCTACATGAGCTACAAGGCGCTCGATCATGTACATCCCGAGTTTCAGATCATGGACACCTTTACGGTGCTGGTGAGTAATCAACCGACGATCAATCCGTTCAGTCTTTCATTGGACACTTTTCTATTCGCAGGAGTTCAAGGAATCCATGCAACATGATGCAACAAACACTTCGCACGCCATCTCCTTTGATGTGAAATCAAGTAACGATGTGCGACGCATATTCGATCCCATCAGCTACTCCAAGGGAACCATTTTACTGCGTATGCTGAATTCCATTGTGGGTGAAGAGGCCTTCCGTGCCGCCACGCAAGATCTTTTGCAGCACTTCGCCTACGAGAACATAAACCGCGATGATCTGTGGGCGTTCCTCACCCGACATGGGCACGAAAAGGGCACTCTGCCTGAGACAATGAATGTGAAGCAGATAATGGACTCATGGATAACACAACCGGGCTACCCAGTGGTTCATGTGAATCGCAGTGGCACTGATTTGGTGCTCAGGCAGGAGCGATACTTGTTACCCACACGCAATCCTGCAGACCGTAGTCGCTGGTACATACCCATCACCTTCGAGACTGATGAACTGCATAAAGGCGACAACATACCCACCCACTGGATGAACCAGGATGAGAATGAACTGATCATCAAGAACGTATTCGCCACGAACGATACCACGAACAACATTGTCTACCTGAACCTAAACAGACAAGCTTACTACCGGGTTAACTATGACGAGTCGTCGTGGCTGGCGATTAAGAAGAACTTCAGCATGATTCCGAGAATTAGTCGTGCTCAGCTGCTGGACGACGCCCTGCACTTGGCTCAGGCAGCGTACCTTCCCTACGATATACCGTATGACTAGAAATCCTTTTCGTATTTGGCTTGTCACTAACCTATTACCCTTTCAGATTAACGTTCCTCATGGAACTGTACTCATCCATGGACGATGAGCTGTTATGGAGCGCAGCTAAGCCGGGTCTCAACTATTTGATCTACAATCTGAAACGGGAACCAGCCTACGAGACCTTCAGGGTAAGTTAATTTTAATCATAGCAGCCTATCAGTGATAACTTTACGATTACCGATATCCGATTCGATTCAGGCCTTCATGAAGTTCTTGGTGAAGCCCGCCTTTGATCACTATGGTCTGAACGAGCCGGACAACGAGTCTCATATGCAGCTCAAGCACCGCGCCCTGGTCGCCAATTTTGCCTGCAAGTTTAACTATGATCGCTGTACTCAGGTGGCTCAGATGAAGTTCCGCGAATGGATGCGAGCACCTAGGAAGAATCCGTATGTACATAACTACTGGTTACTGGATCTAAGATAAAACTAGCCGCACATTCTTTACAGCATTAAACCCAATCTTAAATCGGTGATCTACTGCACGGCGTTAGCGGAGGGCTCCTACCAGGAGTGGTACTTTGCTTATAAGCAGTACAAACGAACTAACAGTGCTTCGGAGAAGGAGGAGATCCTCACGTCGCTAGGCTGCACCACAAAGCCGTGGCTACTTTCCAAGTAAGTATCGAAATATAGAATAATCTATGATCAATGATTAACTCGTTTTGTCCTGCTTAGGTACTTGAACTTGACCATAAACTCGACGGCAGGCATACTTAAACAAGACGGAGCATTAGCTTTCCGAGCAGTGGCATCCAATGCGATTGGCTATGAGATTGCCTTTGACTTCTTGCAGACCAATATTAAGGAAATTGCTGACTAGTGAGTTACTCGATGACATAATCAATTGGATCAATCAACTAGCTATGTATTTAATTTCATTTGCAGCTATGGTGATGGCTTTTCCACAATCTCGGACATGATAAAGTCGCTGACCATCTATATGAACAAGGACTACCACAAACAGCAGCTGCAGACCTTGGCCGCTAACTGCCACAAACTGGGCCTGAAGGCTGTTGAGGTAGCCATCTCGATGGCCATGGAACAAGTGAACGACAACATCTATTGGCGCAGTCACTCATATGACAGTCTTAAAGGGTTTCTCGAGGGCATAGTCAGCGAGCTGCAGATAAACATATTCTAAGCTTAAGTCTTTCACTTAGCTTTTCAACCAAAAATTGCGACGTTATTCTTATTCAAAAGCCTCAATATTATTTTAAAAGCCGAATTATTTGCGAAAAGTGATATAAACGTGTAAGTTAGCCAACTTAGTTAAGATAAAGCCTATTCTACTTTTTGCAACTGTGTGCGTGTGTATATTTATTTATTTATAAGTCCAGCTTCGTGTACTATTGTAATATTATGATTTGTTATTTGTAACTGAAATTTAAAATATTATCACGTTCCTAAAGATGGCATCTATTTCTATGAGAATACAAATTTATATAGTATCACTCAACCAACGGGCAATTCTGAAGATCCAAAAAGTCTTTAGCAGGAAAAAAAATTTAATCAGAGCACACACAGATGTTTGTAATTGTAAGTGTCTATCCATGTTGCAAAAAAAGAGAAAAAAACTAGGAACTTTAAAACTAAGCCATTTAACATTAAGTAAACCAAAAATATATTTTAAACCAAAATTGATCTGATTTTTGTCATATAAACGCCCATGAAGTATACTTTAAGTGAAGACGGATTGTAGCCTCCAAAACAAGGGGAGAACGAGTGTCCTTAATGCATGGTTTGAAGTATTGCGAAATCTAGATAAATATAAAAATAAACGTAACCATTATAAAAGTTTTTTGTAAAACCTAATTCTTAAAAACACACTTTTTCGCTTAGTACACAATCTTGTAAATACGTTTAAGGCACATTAATCGAAAACAAATAAACCATGTAATTACTTGAATTTTGTTTAAATTACTTTCAGTGTTGTAATGTTTTTACAAATTCTCATTATCGCGCCAATTTATTTCGTTGAATCACTTTTAATGCACGAAAGTGATTTTTACATTTATTCATCAGACTCATTTTTATATTGACGGCAAGTGCAAAGTGATTGTATCGCTGATTAATAAAAAATATCCATTGAACTGTGGAGTAATTGCATCATGTTTACCAGGCAAACACCTATAATCTTTAATGATGTTAACGGATGTTATTTACAAGATTTCCCGCTTTTTTATTTTAAAAATATTCCACGTGCAAGGTGGCAACGCCATTAACATTCCAGTTTTTCTTCAATCTTTATACCATCCAACTTGGGGATAGACTTGGATTACAATATGATTCTTAAAAAATGTAACCAATTTACATGGATAGATTAAATCTGAAATAGCTTTAACTAAAAAAAATAAAAATTTGTGTTTTGAACTTTAATGCAGTTATTAACACGTATTTTTATGAGGTATGAGTATTTTTTGTTTTGTTTGACTTTTCGATATTTTTGACAGCAAAAAATACCAAAAGCATCGAAAATTAAATCCAGCTCTACTTGGAGACACACCTTAAAAGTATCGCACAATCTTTTTTCCTCTGGCTCTCTATCATATGTTTCAAACATCGATTATACATAATTTATTATATCGATTGTTTTGTCATCTCTATGGCAGTAAGCTTAATCATAAGTTATCAAAATGAGTATATTGGAATGGAATAGAATAGAGTTTTTTAATTTAATTGCTTTACCAAATCCCAAATTGCAAAATATCAATGCTGACATTACAGCCTACTGTTATAATGCTATTAAAGCCGCCAATGGAACAATCAGCACCAACGCTGTACTTTGTGACAACAATGGATTTGTACATGTTTTGTTTGACATAGATAAGCAATTAAAACCTGTAAGTTTTAAAAGCGTTGACAACGAACGAGTAGTTAAATTTGCGTCACTTACCACAAACAATATACTGGCATTAGTATCACAGGAAAATAACTGCAAATCGCTATGCATAAGTATATACGATTTAAGCAAGTTGAGCAAAAAGGAGATGAACCCATGCATTGCTACAGCAACTTTGGCAACAACAAGTTGCGCGACATTTCTTCAAATTGAAGTCGTAGAACCTTCTAAAATCTATGCACTAGCTATAGGGTTTGAGAAGGGCGACACTTTACTGCATTACGGCAACATCAACCGCGATCTTTTAATAAATATGCGTCGTCATGTTACTTGCTTAAGTCCCATTAATGGAATACAATTTGAAATAAACAATCCTCAATCAGGTGTACAACCGAATTGCAACATGTTCATATCGTGCCTTGATGGAGTATATTGCCTTCCTTTAAACGATAAAGGCGTCTTAGAGCCAAAGATTCCCCTGGACAATAAGAAGAACCTTCATAATCATTGTTGTACAATATCTAGAGCGATTGGATCAGAAACATTTTTTGTTGTTGCCCGAGATGATGCAATATACTGTTTCACACCTGATGGTCGTGGTCCGTGCTATGCAATAGATGGAATAAAGATATTTATCTCTTGGATAGAGCACCATCTTATCGTTGTAACAAAAAAAGGACAAGACTTTTTTGTAATATGTGTTGACGTTGATAATAAATTAATTGTCTCATATAAGCAAATTAAAAACTTGGTTTGTGTGGTAAGTGGCAAAAAGTCCAACCACATTATTACCAAAGCATTGAACGCAACTACCGGTTATACTTATAATATATTTAAATTACAAGAGCTCAGTACGACTCGTCAAGTTCAACTTCTCTTATTAAAACGCATGCACGATAATGCCCTTAGGATATTAGAAAGAGAAGGAAATTCCAACGGTGAAAACAAAGCGTATGTACACCTGCAATACGGTAATAATTTACTAAAGAGAAATTACACTACAAGAGCAGTAAAGGAATTTGAACAAACTATTGGGGCTATTAAGCCGTATCACATAATTTCAAAACTGATACTGTCTCGGAACAATGATGATCTCAAAAAATACCTAAGTAGGTTATTGGATAGTGAAAACGTTACAATCGATCAAAAAAATTTATTTAAAAGCTGCGTTGATCGAGAAAATTTAGACATAAATATTGAAAAACTTTGGGATTGTCGCAACAATTCCTCAATTTCGGACTATAAACAACTATCTGTACGAATTTTAAACTCATCAACTGATTTAAAATGTAATGTCATACCAGATTTTCACAATGCTGATGAAGATGAAATATATAATTTCTTCCAAGAACATGGACCGGTTCTTATTTCAGAACACTACATTGACGTTCTAGAGACCCTTAAGTCACTAGTAAAAAATCAACAAATTAAAGATATTTTGCGTTTCTTAAATATTTTCTTAGACAATACAGAATTGTGTGCAAAGTTATTGGAAAGTTTTATCGAACAAAATTCTGGAAATGAAAAGTTGTATAACCTTTTGCTTGCTTTATATCTGGGACTTTGGCAAGAAAAAAAAATGTCTGCGGAAACTATTTCTGAATATCTTAAAAAATTATCTAGACTTGAAATGAAACTTGTGGTTTGCAAGGCACATTTATTTTCAATTGGACCGAATAAAGTGCAAGCTGTTAATGATAATGAACTAACTGTTAATGAAGCTAAGCTTTTCAAATCATTAAAGGATCACTTTAAAAACAATCCAAATTTAGAAAATTTGCTTACAATCGAGCCTCGATCGTTGCTCTCAGTATTAGACGCAGTATGTACAACAGAACATGTAAAGCTTTCGGATATAAGATCATTTTTACTCGAAGAATTTAAGAACCGTTCAAATGCCATTGGATCTGAAATCATTAAAATTGGAAACCTCAATGATTCCATTCAAAGTAAAAGCTCACATCTATCACAATTTAAATTGAATTCGATTGAATTCCGCAATAGCACCTGCGATATTTGCCGTCAATTATTACACATGCCCATGACTTATTTCTTATGTCAACACTCATTCCACAAAGAATGCTTACGTCATTATAATTATAATAAGGCACAGTTTGGTGATGCAAGTGAGTGCGTTTTGTGCAATGGAAACAATAAAACTTCTGGACTGTCTGCTGTAAACTTTGATAATAATGATCCTACTGAATCCAGCAACACAATTGAAGGAATTTCAAAACTGTTTTCCTCAGGCATTCTAATGGACAGAGATACACAACATCTTGCAGATAGTATGAGCTACAATCCTTTGCCAACGAGTAACAATCCTTTTGATAATAATCCTTTTGATAATAATCCATTTGATAATAATCCTTTTGATGATAATGATAACTTTAACACAAATTATTGATTGTTTTATAACATAAGCATAAATGTACCTTCAACATTAAAAATTATATTATTTATTATTTGTTGTTATCATTCAACTCTATTAAACCAACTATACTTAAATGTTTTAAAATTTTTATACTTTATTAGTTTTTTTTCATATGACTGGTAATGAAAAATAACTGAACTCTTTTAAAGCTATATTAAATTGAAATTCCGATGTTAGGAGCATATTTAGATCTAGCTCTCTCCAACATAAATAGCAAATGATTGACTGTATAACCAACTTAAAAGTAAAGTGATCTCTGAGATCCTTGACACAACTTTGTTCGCCATACTGTTGTATGCTATATCTATACGGTATAATTAAATAGAAAACCTAAGTCGATTTACTCAAAATAAACAAAATCAATCGCGCAATGAAAAGAAAATAAGGCTAGTTCAAAAATATCCGTAGCTCTAATATGGAGTTGAATATTCTGAGTTTTTTTTTTTGTTAAGTACGACACAGGTTCGATTGCGGTAAGCTTACCTCAAGATGTCCAATTTATCCCCCGGCATTCATTTACCAGAAAAATTATCAATTAAAAATGCATGTTTTAGTTTTACACATTTTTAAACGAAATCTTTGCATTAACAAGCAGGCGAACATGTGTTTCACCGAATCTAAGTTTGGTTTTTATAACAAATGATCAATTTCCTCATACAGAATCGTCCCCATAAAGAAATCGCTCATTATGCATCATCACGTGGGATTCCCAATTCAGCGTTAGTCCATTTTTTGGGATCAGGATAGTCAAACTCTCCCTATGACAACAAAAGTTTATTATATTAATAAAATAGTATGCACAAACATATGTTCATATATACATATATTAGGTTACTTACAGTTATGTGGTCGGGCTCATGCCATAAATGCCAAATGACCCACCACCACATAGCTCCACCAACAATAACAGCTCCAATTTTGGTCTTCTTTGAATGTGGTGGAGGAGCACTCCGGTAAGACACTCTTAAACAGTGAAAATACACAATTATGTTACATAAACAAACAGATGATACGATTTTCTAGGGGACAACATTTGATTTGAGATAACATTTCAACTTACACATGACTCTTTCTATTTATTAATTTCGCGGAGGAGTTCAGAACATTTTCTGAACTTCCAATTACTAACAAACGGCGAATTGCCTGTATGTTCCGAAACATCTTCTACTTTTATGCTAGAATGGAAGAAAACATATAGTGATGGAAAACTTCACCTCCGTCGATACATCGATTATCAAGTTATTCGATTTCAGTTTTTTACTCGATTTGGATGTGAATGAAATTTATTAATTAATCGATGGTGGGGCTTGATTTTTACAAAATGTTCTCCGGGATGCACAGCTTATAATATAGCTATCATCTAAGCGTCCTTTTTATAAACTGGACTCCAAATAAGGAAATAAATAAATTTGTAAATATATATGTATTTATTTAAAGCAAAGTCAATAGTTTTTGTAAATAACAAAATAGTCATTTCGATAAAATTTAATTTGTACGGAATGCATAAAACATATTTCGTTCATACAATCTATTCATAAAAGTGTTTTTCGACCCAGCGAGGTAATGTGAATGCAGCTTTATGTATTTTACTGGAATAGTATTTTAAGTTTAACAAATCAATTTCGGAATTCTCAAAATTTGTAATAGGTTCTTCAAGCTGCCGGCTTTCGTCGAGAGAAGCTATGACAAATCCTATATGACCACATGGATAGGATGGTACCGAAGTAATAGCATAGGCTACTTTAGGAAAATGTAGTGCGCAACCAGTCATTGTTTTCTTTACATAATCTAAATCCAACCAAAAGCTTCCACCTTGAGAACACACTATACCACCATCTCGGAGAGCTTCCTTAAGTAATCCATAATAGCTCTCCTGAAACAAACTAGCTGCAGGTCCAACCGGGTCTGAGCTATCAGTTATAATAACATCGAACTGTTTCTTATGATTTTTCATGTACTCAAATCCATCTCCAATAGTCAGCTTAAGCTTTTCATTATCGAATCCACAAGCCATAGCAGGCAGAAATTTCTTAGACACTTCGACTACACGATCATCAATTTCAACCTGATGGACTTCCTTAACAAGTGGATGCTTGACAACTTCACGCGCCACACCACCGTCACCCCCGCCAACAATCAGTACTTTCTCGGGATTTGGATGGCAACATAGAGGCAAAAAAGAAATCATTTCCTGGTACGAGAACTCATCCCGGGATGTACATTGAATGACACCATCCAATACTAAGCACCTTCCATAGTTTTCACTGAAAAAGAAAGTTTTTTAATCGATAATAAATATTCGATAAAAATTTACATATAATGTACAATGTACTTTTTGGCATTATGTGAACTTTTTAAATATTCAAACATTTATGGTACAGACCGTCCGACATTCAATTTCTACATAATTACATAATTTTGTTATCAAAGTTCAAAAATAATCTATCGGAATTCATGACCTTTAAGTTGAACCGATCTCTTCAAGGCTCACCCTTGTTACGACAACACACTACTAATATAATAGCTTAAAAGTATTAAATATATATATATTTATATAAATACGCATTTAAACAAGCATATGGATTTATAATGGATAAACATACTTACACATCCATTGTAAATGCATAAGCATGTTCATATGTATTGGCATGCAGATATTTCGTATCATTCAGTATGCCAGTATGTAGATCTTGCTTTCAAAAACAAACAAATGAAGCTACTCACGTTTCAAGTATTTGAATATCTTGGAATTCAGATTTTTCTGAATGAAGCACTTCTTTAACTTTAAGTGAAAACGACTGTCCAGGCCATAATTCATCCTGGATCTCACTAAACCAGCCACTTGAAATCTTATTCATTTTTGTGATGCTGCTAAAATTGTTCTTGATCCTGACTTGTCAACGTGTAGGCACGTATTGAAATGTGTGTGATTATACTATCAATTCTGTTGTACAAACACATTCTAATCTGGGATCAATGAAAATCTTGAGCACACGTGTTCAGAAATTAGAGTAACCATACTTTGAAAATGTAAAAATCCTATAAATTAAATTATAAGTGACTAAATATTTTAAACTTTTTTAATTTAATTATTTCAAACTTTTAATATACCATAATTGAAATATAAGCGGCATTGAATAGTAAACTAATAAGAAAAGCTTAATCCGTATTATTAAAAAAAAATTTAATGAAAGAACATATTTACGTCTTATTAATTTCCATATATTTTGTTTTTTTATGTTTAACATGTTACTTTTAAAAGCATTCACTTTAAAGCAAATTAGACACTCTATACTTGAGGAATGCCTCGAAAGTTATACACCATTACTACCTGCTATATCATTTCCAGTTAATTTGCTTTAAACCCTGTTTAAGTGTCCTAACAATTAAATGCATGAGCTTTTCTAGAAGAAGGAGTGCATATTAATAGTTTTTGCAAAACTTTGTTTGAATTGATTTGTTGTGAATTTTAGAACTATATTTTTCCACATGGTTTAATACACTTTCTAGTAAAAAACAAGTCGGTAAGGCTACAGTCGTGCGCGCCTGACAGTAAGGTACCCTTCTCCCAAATTTTAAAATCCGCTACAAACGTGTAACTACACTGATAATTTCAAACAGAGAATTTCAAATAATTCTACTACATATGGCTTCCTCGCTCACACTTACACACACACACACGCGCGTAATGAGTAAAGCGACGTCGACGTCAACTGCTCAAAGCAGCGCACAGGCTGCTGCTCGTACCGAACATTTGTACTGAAAACGTTGACTTGAATATCCTCTGTTATTGATCAAATCAGATTGCAATTTGGAAGATATGTTCATATTGCATTGAGCTTCATGTATACCGTAGCAGAACATTATGAGCTCAATAGTTTGCTTAATAATCGTAAATTACCGATTTGCGGGGGCGGTGGGCGTGGCTTTAAACATTTGAAATAAACTTCATCTGCCTATGATATTTACCAACTTGAATGCCAAGTAGCTTTTTTAATAGCTGAGATCTGTTGTCTTAAGCAAACAGACGGACATAGCTCATTCAACTCGGATAGTGATCCCGAGCAAGAATATATATACTTAATGGGGTCTGCCACGCCTCTTTACGTCTGTTACATACATATGCCTGTTGCACTAAGTTTTTTGACCGTTTTTAATGGTCGAAGGGTATAAGTTAATTGATAACTGTTAAATTCTCTTCACCTTTCCAGTTGTATATGATTAATGTGTAACCGACTTGTCTATTGCTAACCGCTTTACATCAGTTACAAGATATAAACGCAACAAATCGCATCATACAATTCAGGTCATAAACAGTTGACTTGGCTTTAGAGTACTTTTCTTTTTCAAAAACAAAAACGTAAATATCATTACGAACGATTTTTCCCATTTTTAATATAAAAATGTATAAATATAGTATAAATAAAAACTAACCAATAAGTTTAGGAGCACAGTTTCAGCTATGTATATTTGAAATATTTTCACAGAAAAATATTTGTTGCATTTAACGCTTTCTATGCATATGCTCGCGATTCTTTCGTTTCCAGGCAGCACGGCGGGATCCACCAATAGTTTGGGAGTAACGGTATCCCTTACCAATACCACGAGAGCTCTTGCCGGCTGAAGTCAATCCGCGAAGTTCGCGATGCTTGTGCACATGCTTGCAAATCCAGTTAATCTTAGGATCACGGCAGATGGCATTGTGATGAATATCTACCAAGATAACCTCAAAGTATTTGTAGGAAGCATCCTGAGCTACCCAGTAGGAGTTCAGAACACGCAGTCCTCCAAGTCTGCGACCAACACGCTCCTGAAAATTAAAAATATAGTCGTTATTTTACATGCATAAAATAGGAAAGATTTCTACATCAAAAAAAGTAAAATTTCAGACATCTAAGGAAGAAAAGGCATCACAATTGTCTTCAAGTGAAAAGGTTGTATCATCAAATTAAAATAAAAGTTTTGCCTGAGCAAAACCAAACTTACTTCAGCGATCGACTGCAATCCACGGTATGGCTTCAATTGGTTGACACCATGGCTCTTGGGCTTGCCATAAGTGCATCCCTTAGGCACAGGGCGCTTACGACCACCACGACGGACGCGAATTCTGTAAATCACATATCCTTGCTTGGCGCGGTATCCCAGACGACGAGCCTTATCTGGGCGAGTCGGTCTTGGCGAACGGTGCAGTTTAGTCAACTGACGATATTGCCAGACACGGATACGAAGCAAGTAACGCATAACATCGCTCTGCTTCTTCCTGTACAGTTCTTGCATATACCGGTAGGCACCCATTTCCAATCTAGTATAGACCTAGTAACAAATGGAATTTGTTATTTTTCATTTTAATAACTTGTCACATCATTGGTCTATTCAGAAAACAATCCATCTTCTCTTCATATTCATTTCAACCTTACAATTTGAAAAGAAATTAGATTAAATCATTGAATTGTAATGAATCTGTCATAGAAACAATCTAATATATTCAGAATGTCCATAATCTGCACATAGCACAATAAGTGCTTCAGAGTGGTGCATGGAAATATCATCATTATGCAGTTTTTACTTAAATACGTATATTTTCCTTAAGATGTATTTACCTGTTGAATAGAACAAGAAATAATTTTGTTTAATATCCAGTGATTAAAAAATAAATATACAATTTTTTAACTGGAGCACAAAGTTCTCACACCTACCTTGACGGCCGACCAAAATCCAAAAGAAGGAAATGGTTCAATTTGGTGATGATAAATAATTGTCAGAGATGCATTCACAAATTTTTACAAACATGATTTTATTAATTTATCGATAACTAAGTGAGACAGTGGCAATGGAGAGACGATGCTAAAAGTCAATAATCGATTTGAATCACCATTCCATAATAATTTACATGTGTTTTATTATTGCAAATAAATTATTATATGTTAGGAATGTTCAAAGGAAAATGCTTTTAACAGTTTCGAAAATATTGTGTCCATTAGATTACAATATCACCTGGACCATTTATTGCTTCAACAACAGAAAATTCAGTAACGTAAATTTTCCTTGATTCAAACGACAGATTTTACATATATTTTTTGTTAACCTAATACATGACTAAATTTAATCAACGCATTCTTAAACCCTGATAAAAAATTAATTTCGCCTGCAAAACACGTAAATATGTTCAGGGCTTTATAATTAAATATGTTTTACCAGAAATCGTATCTGATTATAACCAATGGAAAATAATCGATAAATTAACCACGATCGAGAAGACCATATTATTAATTAAGTTGCCGGTTGAATCAGCCGGGTTGTGTTTCACAAATAGTATGTTTACAATTATCAAAGATGAATTAAATTTACTGAATTCCGTTAGATCTTCCATAAAATGTATACCTTGTTACACTTCGTCAATCCTTAAAATGCTAATAATAGCAATGTTATAAAAACATACATCCATGCAGTTTGTTTAGGTAATGAATCTATTTTTTGCTAATTTCAGGTCGGCACGATCGAAACAAGTGAATGTGCGCGCACGTACTTTGCAAATTATTACAGAGCTTAAACTATGCTTATTTACTTAATTGATTTACAATGAAGTATGTAACAAAAATTGGACTCATACGTAGATTCAGTTTGCAGTCTCACAAGCGTCAACCCAATCATTATAAACATCAATAGGCTCTGATAGAAAGTTAATCCCTGTTTGAAAATCTTCCAAGCATACGCGACATGTTATTTTAGCAGTGTTTCTTCCTTTGTCCCTGAAAAGTAAATCCAATGATGAAAATCGAAATATATTTTTTTAAACATGCACTTGCATCTTACATTTTAACTTCACACGACTTTTCATGATTGCAAAATGGACAATTAAATTGTTGATCCAGTGGCTCAATGTTTTTTCTTTTAGGTGGAGGTTTTCTTTTAGACTTTCTTCTTCCCATATTACAATTTTACAATAAAAATTGTTTATAAACGTAAAAATGCGACTTTCTGTTGTTAGTTTTTTCAGGGATGTACAAAACAACGACGTGAGTATCGACTAAGCTTATCGATATTAAAAATACTGCATACATTTTCATGTTTCTAAAACTGAATCGATTGCCGATTTTATCCACTAAAATTAACCTGAAGATGTGTAGCAAATATGCACGCAGACTGACTGCCTTATTTAGATATATCACATGCATTTTAAGGGGAAATGGTGAATTTAATTATCGTCCTAAATGAATATGCAGTAACAAAGTTTACTCATCAAGAAATAACAAGAAAACAAGTAATATATTCAAAAATTAGGGTCACACTAAAGTTTGAATTAACTATTATGATTATAGATATATATGTATAATATAACAAATTAATTTATCGATTCACTATAAACATTTAATTTTACATATATATATATAATAAATTAAAGGCAATGTAATATTCTGTTTATTAACAAAACACTTCTATTGTTATTTGAAGGCCATATATGCGTAAAGAACAAAAGGTATTTCGTTTAAAAGGCGTTATGAGTTTAAACTCTCAAAATCGAATATTTCGCTGTGTATCGAAAACATAACATTTTCGTTATTTGCAACACTGAAAGATACGTTGACAATTTTGATTGGTCCACATGTGTCCAATCAAATAAGTCCACCGGTTTTTGAGAAAAATTGTATGCTTATCTCTTTCCAACATTAGCTCTCTCCTAGTCAGAGTTCAGTTGCTTACATTTCAACATAGCCGGCATTAAGTCATATTGTTAAAAAATTGTTCAGTCCGTAAAGTAAGTTCATTGATTGAAGTTGGTGGAAGACCACGTGTAACATAATGTATCTCAAAGCAATCATTGCATTGTTGACAATCGGCTTAATAAATGCCGAAGTTTTCTTAGAAGAAAAGTTTGAAAACGGTAAGCAATCAAAATTTTGTGATTACCAACGTCTTTTTCACCTCAATTCATATACTTTGTAGATAATTGGAAAGATGAATGGGTTTACAGTAAGCATCCCGGCAAAGAATTTGGCAAGTTTGTCCGCTCTGCCGGTTCCTTTTTCAACGATGCTGAAGCAGATAAAGGTAAGTTCAATCACTAAATTAACGTCTTCAAAATTTGTGTATGTACGCTTACGCACACAAACGCGTATATGTATGTATACATACTTACTCTTGCATATTTGTGACGTGTGCCTGCGCGTGTTTGTGTGTATATGTATAAACGTTAATACAATCTATGTATATACAAATACGAATACATGTACCACCCATATATGAATGTGAAAATTCAATAAACATATATTCATTTTAATTGAATAGGTATTCAGACATCTCAGGATGCCCGATTCTATGCGCTGTCAAAGAAATTCGATGGATTTTCCAACAAAGACAAGCCACTGGTTGTCCAATTCTCAGTGAAACACGAGCAAAATATTGACTGTGGAGGCGGTTATGTGAAACTCTTCGATTGCTCTTTGGATCAGACAGACATGCACGGCGAATCGCCCTATGAAATTATGTTTGGTCCAGATATTTGCGGACCCGGTACCAAGAAGGTTCATGTTATTCTGAGCTACAAGGGAAAGAATCATTTGATCAACAAGGATATCAGATGCAAGGATGACGTGTACACCCACTTCTATACACTGGTTGTTAAGCCCGACAATACCTATGAAGTTTTGATCGACAACGAGAAAGTGGAATCTGGCAACTTGGAAGATGATTGGGATTTCCTGGCCCCCAAGAAAATTAAGGATCCTAATGCAAAGAAACCAGAGGATTGGGATGATAAGGCTACCATTCCTGACCCTGATGATAAGAAACCAGAGGATTGGGACAAGCCAGAGCACATTCCAGACCCCGATGCTACTAAACCAGAAGATTGGGATGATGAGATGGATGGCGAATGGGAACCACCCATGGTCGATAACCCAGAATACAAGGGAGAATGGCAGCCTAAGCAGCTGGATAATCCAAACTACAAAGGTGCATGGGAGCATCCAGAAATCGACAACCCTGAATACAGCCCGGACGATCAACTATATCTTCGCAATGAGATCTGCACTTTGGGCTTCGATTTGTGGCAAGTCAAGTCTGGAACAATATTCGACAATGTTCTTATTACTGATGATATTGAGTTGGCATCAAAGGAAGCAGCTGGAGTTAAGAACACACAAGCAGGTGAAAAGAAAGTGAAAGAACAGCAAGATGAGGAGCAAAGGAAAAAGGACGAAGAAGAGTCAAAGAAAAATACAGATAAGGATGACGAAGATGAAGACGATGAAGATGAGGACAGTATTGACTCCAAGCAAGAGACTGATGAGAACGGACACGATGAATTGTAATTGGAAGAATCTGCAAAATCAAGACTTAACTAGAACAAAGTCTTGCTAACTTAAGATGCTCCGTAAGAATATTAATGTATATTTAAAATTAGGAAGACTTATAAATTATTAATAAATAAATTGCATTTTTGTCTTCGAAACAGGTCAAAAATATACAAATAACAAAATCTATTCCTGTTTTGTCGATGCCTGTTACTTGCAGATAGCTTTATCGTAGTCAGTCCAAGCTTTTGGTAATGGTTTGACATTTAAACTCGTAGCGCAAGCGCCAGCATTGCATTTGCAAAAACACAAAATTGACACGTATTCTCTACAGGTTTTTGAATTTGTTAAGAGTTGCGAAAGATTCGCAAATTGATTACTTTTGTATACTCTTCCCTAAAAATAAACATACGATGTGTTTGTTACTCGACTGAGCTGACTATATTAAAGCGTAAGGCTAATACAGCTGACTAGTATGTATGTATAGATTTACGTATGTTTATCTCAGATATATGTATGTACATACACATTTGCTTGAATAAACGGTGCAGTAGCTAAACTCTCTTCTGCACTTATTTTTACGAGACTGAGCACAGTGCAAGCAATTTTGCGCTCAGCACTTCAGGTTCGATTGAGTTGAATGTTCAAACGCTTGAGAAAACGAACTTATGAAACATGTATGATAATGATGCATTCGTGAATCAGCTCAGCATGACTATGCGATATGGAGTTTCACAACAATTTAATCTAGAAATTTCTTCGATACTACAAACAGTAACTACATAGATAAAATTAAGATCCCTTGAAACCATTTGATTATGTTATTCTATTTAGGTCACACAGGTAAAATAAAGTTTCCCAAGGTGTGTATGACACCTAGATAATGGTATTTAATAAGGTCTGACCCATAGTACATACTAAGACAATATCGTCATATCGCTAGAAGCATTGATGAAAACCTTCAGCCCATCAGCAGACAATCATGCACAAAGTAGATTTCTCGAAAAATATGAGCAAAAATTCACAAAATATATAAAACGATCCGTTATATATTTCATGACGAACAAAACATTGGTCATATGAAACACAAATAATTTCACAAAACGTGAAGAGAACAAGTTGCATCTTCTGAATTTATTAATTCATTCTGTGGTTTACTTTAAGCATAAACGTCACGCTGAGCCTTCTCCCAAGCAGCAATAGGACCATGCTCGGGGCGGTATTTCACATTGCAACCATCCTGCTCCAGGCGGTTATCGTCGCGCAGCTCTTCATAACGCTCCCGATCGTATTTGGTGAATCCCCACTTCTTGGAAACGTAGATCTAGTGGAAAGTTTTGATTAATATTTTGAATTACACAAAGTAATGATAACTTACCTTTTGGCGACCAGGGAACTTGAACTTGGCACGGCGCAGAGCTTCTACAACTTGTGCCTTGTATCTGTCGCTGGAACGCACAGACATAATTGGCTGGCCAATACGCACACGCGCAACTGTTCCCTGCGGCTTTCCAAAAGCTCCTCTCATTCCAGTTTGAAGCCTATAAAATTACACGTCAAAATAAATTAAACAGTATAAAATATATGATATAGTGTACTTGCCTATCAGCTCCAGCGCACGACAACATCTTGTTTATGCGAATAACATGGAATGGATGGCAACGCATTCTGATGTGGAATTGATCCTTTCCGCAGTACTTCACTAGGTATTTGTTACAGCAAATACGTCCAGCTTCCAAAGCCTCGCTACTCAGTTGTTCGTATTCATCGGAAACCAAGTGAACACAAAGAGGGAAATCTTCAACTGTTGCTTTTTTTCTTCCCAAATCGAAGATGCGAATCTTGGGGTCGGGCACACCACGACAGAAACGCGACTTTGGGTAAGGCTTGTTCTTACAATAGCGGTAACTTGAATAAAATAAAACAAAATTAATTTACGAATCTTCATCGCAGCCACAGCAGTAAGTTGCTTACCATCTTGCAGGTCGGCGACCCATCTTGAACCTAATGAGAATAGAAAAAAATAGCCAATTAAATAATGTATAACCACTTCAATTTGATGAATATTACAAAAGAATATTTCACAATATATTAATATGACTTAAAATTAATAAATAACAAGCAGATGACCGCAAATATAACAGATATTAAAACTCTATGTACCTTCCACTCAACGGTACAAAACGAAAGGGACAAAATCAGCACAGCGGAAGTGTCTTATGCACCAATGACACTGTAATAGCGAACGGGCACACCGATGTTAAAAACCACATATACACGGAACGATTTGAAGCAGATTTAGTGTCACATTAGAATCGATTATCCCCGACTTCCAACTACTAGAACTTCAGGGAGCATAATACTATTATTTTCGATAACTTATATTTACCAAGAACATTTCTACTTATTCATAATTAATTAAGTCAATGTAAACGGTAAAGGGTAATAATGGTGGCAGGGAATTTATAAACAATCACCTTTTTCTAGCGTGAATCATTAATTATTAAATATGTGTTAAGAATATATTCCCTGTTTAATGAATAATGCAAAATTGTATTTTTTTATATCTGTATAACTGAACTAAAACAACACATTGTCTATGTTGTAAAGTATTTTTTATTTATTGCAACTGCTTGAATTTGGTTTTATCGAAGTTGAGTGGCGCTGACAATTCATCAGCACATCACTCATGCAGGCTTTATTTTCAATATTCGAATGTATGCGATTACATGAATTAATTATCACTTATTATTTATTATTATTTATATGACATTTTGATTTTGTTATTCATTTTTATGACCACACTATAAGCTCTTATTATATAATTTTTGTGATTGGCATTTATGAATGAAGCTTTGTGTGTTGATAAATAAAACTATAGTTTAATCAAAAAAATTAAAACTATAGTTTAATCAAAAAAATCAAAACTAGAGTTTAATCATCATCGCTTCTTCTTAAAATTGAGCGTGTGTCTTTATTTTGCGTTTGCACTTGTTATGGTCGTTTTTAGATTTCTCATATTTTAAGATATAATACTTATGTTAAAATATGGGAACCCTAAAAATATATACAGTATGAAAAGCTAATTTGAATTATTGATGGGTAAGGAATCTTTATTATATTATCGGTATATATTATTTATATATATATTATTTTATATTATATTATATTATATTATATATATATATTTTCAATATATTTTTAATTCAGTGACAATGCATCATATCCGATAACCAATTTGTAATGGTTTCGTAATTTATGTAAAAGAAATTTATATGATTGTTAGTTTAATGTATAGTGTAAATTATACCATTTTATCAAACAACCAAAATAAAATTATAATATAATAGATTATTTACAGTTTATCTAAAATTTATATACAAAATAATGCGGCAACACTATTGATATGTTATGATGGAACATTTTCAAGAATTCAATCGATAATTTCACATCTCTAGGAAACTCATTGATATATGACTGTAGATCGCTACACATATAACTTCTATTCAAAATTTTAATTTGTTTGGATTTTTCACCAACATGGCTTCTGCAGGTTTGATTTAAATATATTTTCTATGTACATTCTATATTTGCTCAATATTTAAGTATTGTTTGGTCAAGTTCGGTAAAATGAAATTAATTGGGCGTTCCTCGTGGCTAGCGTTTTCGACACGTAATAGTGTACGCTTTCACGTTGGAAGTGGGCTCACATGCACACTTATACAATTGTGTATGCACGACATACATACATACTTTTATATGTATTGCATATAATTTATATTGATTGTCATAAATTTAACTTGAATGTTTAAATTTTGATTTTAGGCAAAAAAGGGAAGAAGAATAAAGGAACTGTTATTTCTCTTCAATCGTTCCTTTCCAACGGTGATGCACCCGTGGGAACTACGCAAGTTTCTAAAAAAGTCAGAAATTTTGATGGTGATGAAAGTGACGATGGAAGTCATACTCTGCCTTTAGTTTATCAACTTCCTACCGCACCAAGGGCAAATAGAATATTTGATGATGACTCCATCCCTCACAGGCCGCCGTTTATAGCATACATCAACAATTTACCATTTGATGCCAGTGAAGATGACATTTACGAATTTTTTGGTTCTATAAATTTGGCATCATTAAGATTACCGCGTGAAGATGGTGAAACTGGTCGGTCAAGAGGATTTGGTTACGTTGAATTGGAGAATCGGGAGGACTTAATTCATGTGCTAAGTTTACCGGATCCATCAATTAAGGGTCGTCGCATTCGGATTGAGCTGTCTAATGAAAATGACCAACAAAATCGTCAAAAGGGGAATCGCCGCTTTGAAGGATTTGGAAATTCAAATGAAAATCGAGATTCCGGAAATTGGAGACTGGATAATCAAAACAATGGAGGTGGATTCGAAAGAAATTCTGATCGTAATTATGATCGCGGCTTCAATCGCGATAGAAAGCCAATAACTGAAAGGGAAGACGATAACACTCCCGGTTCATGGCGTACAAGCAGTCGGCAGCCATCTACAGACTTTTCGCCTCCTCGAAGGGATCGTGATCAAATATCTGACAAATATCGAGGTAGAAATGATAGAAATGATAGAAATGATTCTCATATGAGAGAGGACACTTCAAATTCAGAAGAGAGGCCGAAGTTAAATTTGAAACCTAGAACACTACCGTTACCGGAAATAGTAACTAAACCAGAGGAAGAACTCGGTGAAGAAAGCGTCGAGACAAAAACCAATACTAAACCAAGTGGTACCACTTCTTTGAACGTTTTTGGCTCAGCTAAACCTGTAGATACAGCCACGAGAGAACTAGAGATTGAGGAACGTTTAGCTGAAGCTAGACGTCAGCAAAAAGCACGTCATGAAGAAGAAATAATAAATGATAAGCTCGCTGAAGTTAAAATTGACAAAAATGATAGTGAAAATGCCAATGCAGAAACGATTAGTTGGCGTCGTACCCAGGTGTTGGATGCTAAGGGTAAATAAGAGTTCAGTTTAAATTGTACTGTTGTAACAGAAGTGTATATTTTAGATGAACGGCGTGATGAAGATCCAGACAGTAATAAACACAATAAGCCACGCGACCGACACGACAGGTAAGAATTAGTTTGGTGTTTTTTTTTTTTTTTTTTTTTTTTTTTAATTTTTTAGGAATATAAATTTTAATTAGATTGTGAATATTTTATTATATATTACACAATATTTTTGAAATCAGCATATTTATTTTTAAATATTACTGTTAAAAACAGATAAAGTTGATTACTGGACATTAAGGAGAGCCTCTATGTATGTCATTAAGTTAAATAATAATTAAAAATATTTATTTTAAATTTGAAAACAATAGAACAAAAAACAACGATGATCATGAGGGGAAAGTCAAAGAAGAATATAAAAGTAAACGAAATGAACGTCAGGTCAAGAATACCTCTCAACAGGCTGAACCTGTAAGTACAGCAATATAAATTTCGTATTAATTTATGTATGTGTGTTTTATTTGTTACATCGATTTTCAATTTATATTTGTAGGTTTTGCAGTCTTCCAACAAGTATTCTGGACTTGACGATGACTCATCCGAGTAAACAATCTTTCTATATTTGTAATAAATGATTAAAAGAAAAAAATAACATCTACATTTAACAATTTAAAAATAAAATCCCATAACTGAGTCAAATTATTTATATTACGCATTTCATTAAGTTTAATGTTTAGCATTTCAATAATTTTTAAATATAATTTAATAATCCTCAATAATAATTTTGGAATCCTTCATTTAAATTTATGTATGTAATGCTGAACAGTAAGCTTCATTTTTTTTGTGTCCAGCAGAACGCTCGGCTGTTCACGCTAAAGCTCTGCAATCTGTTCGAGTAGTTTGTCCCGCATATAATTCACGGGCATTACTTTGCAGTTTCTGGGCGTAGCCCAGGCTTTTGACAGAGTATGGCTTGATGGACTCATGCTTAAAATAAAAAAAACTGCTGCCACAAAGCTATTGGAGACGTACCTTAAGAAACGTAATTTCGTAGTCAGATGCAACAAGAGCGTGTCTCAGGACTGCAACATTAACGCTAGTGTCGCCCAAAGAAGCGAGGTGGGCCTTTACATACTTTATACATCGGATATACCCATAAGCACTCGGCTAACAACGCATACGTTCACCAAACCCTCAACCAAATCAACTTAATTGCTAGCTTGCCACCGTAAATGTTCTGCAAATTGGCGCATCCGTATTAACGAGACCAAAAGCAAAAGCTCAACCGAAAAACATGTCCTCCTCTAGTAATAGAACTTACCTGGACGTACACCTAGACGTGCGGCTAACATGGCTTAGGAAAAGTGATGCAAAAACAACAAATATGAAGCTTAAAGCAGTTAGTCTCCACTGGTTAATCAACGCCCTTTCTCCCCTAAGTCTTGACCACAAGGTTTTTCTATTCAACACCTTGCTTAAGCCAATATGGATGTACGGCTCTGAGCTATGGGACAACGCGTTAAAAGGCAACTTACCCATTGTGCAGGGAGCCCAATCAA
Organism: Zaprionus kolodkinae; assembly: GCA_018901885.1. Taxonomy (NCBI): domain Eukaryota; kingdom Metazoa; phylum Arthropoda; class Insecta; order Diptera; family Drosophilidae; genus Zaprionus; species Zaprionus kolodkinae. Next base: position 1,566,832 of record JAEIFM010000498.1, read on the forward strand.
AAAATTTGCGCACTATAATTGGGGCTCCGTGGTACCTCCGAAACGAAAATATACACAGAGACTTGTAAGTCAAACTTGTCAAATGCGAAATATCTGCAAGAAAAGTTAATTACTTAAACAAGCTTGATGCACATCCCCTTATCAGGCGGTTGCTGAGAGTTAGCAGCTCAAGTCGGCTGCAGCGAAACCATCAACCAACCCAGGGTAAATTCTTACGGCCGCAAATTCATAATTTTTCACTGAATTGTAACCTTATAAAGATTAGACAACTTTGTGTTTGTCTCCAAAGAGAAGATACAATAAATAACAAGTAACGAAAAAAAAATGGCTTGTAGTTTCTGCTACATATTCTTTGTGGTAAGGCATGTTTCGCTACCATTTTGCAGTATGAACTAACTACGGATTAAAGATACGGATCTTTGTCATAGGTTTTATTTATTTATTTGATTTTTGTTTTAAATGTGTAATCTAGCAAATATTAATCGGGGTTTAAAATAATGGGAAGAATTATAAGAAATGGCTCCAATAAAGAATTATAATAAAAGATGGAAACAAATAATTTAACAATTGTTTAACATTTGTTTCAATCTATCATTTTTTCCATTATCCAATTGTTCCTGTATATCATTAACAGAACGAGTTTTTTTTTACATTTAAAATGCCATGCCCACCGCCTAAGCAAACCAAAATTTCGCGGTTTTTCAGAAAATATTAAAGTAATATCGGTTTTTGATTATTTTGAAAAGTATTGAAGTCATATTAGTTTGCTTTGGTATACCATATGAACTTATTCTGGAAATTACAATTTGATTGGACAGATAACACTTTGTTTTGTCCTTTATATTTTCGTGACTTTTTTGCATCATATTTTTTTTTACGATTTATTGACGTATTAACTGTGATTAAATTATTGGTACATTACAAAAATGTTATATTAACAATAATATATATATATGTCTCTCACAAAACTTAAAGCCTCTGTAGTCAAAGTTACATTTAAATACTAGTTTTAATTTGTACTTATAATAATAAAATAAATAAATGAGAGTTTCATAGACTTAGTGTTCGGTCATAAATGTACATAAGTACATACATACGGTACTTACGGCTGTGGTTATCAAAATTCAAATCGGAACTACACAGAGGTCATATTTGCAAATGTTTATACCAAAAGCTTGGAAAGCACGCATGCGCAAGCTTAAAAGCGTTTTCTGCAAACTTGACAGATGTAGTGCTCTGGAAGCTGTAGGCTTAGTCTCGGGACCGAAATAATCAAAAATTGAAATACCGTGATGGCAATTTAAAGGCATATTTACAAACTATGTAGAAATGTGAAATACATAAACTGGATTTAAATTAAATATATGTATATATCAAAATATATTAGTGTATATATGCTGAGTATATATCATTGTAGATGCAGTTTTTCGGATGCAAAATAGCTATATACATACATGTTTGTATGTGTATCGGTATTCGAGTATACATTTTTTACATATCTCCTATGCTGTATTAATTGAAGAAAGATAGCAAAGTGTGTGTATTATGAAACAAAATAAGAATTAGTTTATTTAAAAGTTGTTTATATGTATTATGATAATGCATTTAGTAAAGCTTACTACCGTTATAAGGTACTCAATATTTATTGAATGTATTTTACGGTTGTCTACCGGTATAGTTTATGTCCTTAAACGGATCAATTTGGTATCAACATAAAAACTATGATTGACATAGGTTATTTTAAGGCCATTAGCAGATTTTTCTGATTTTACCATTAATCAAAAGCTGCAATATATATATATATTTACATACACAGGTATACATAAAGTACACAAGTTCATAGATAATTGTGCATGCATAAGTGCATCAGCATAAAAACCTACATTGGTCTGCACATTCAATTACATACAAGGGCATATGCTACAAATATACATGTATGTGCTATATCAATTGCATTTACTCGCGATAAGTGATAAAAGACGCCAAAAATATATCTTAATGCCGAAAATCAACGTGGCCCGATTTTCAACATAAACATAAGCTCAATCGTTGGACAAATTACGTAAAAACAATGAAAAGAATTATAAAGCTTCTGTTTGTCTTGTGTATTGTGAAGTTAGTTTTTGGAACGAAAGATGGTAAGTCAATGAAAGTGTGAAATTCAACTACAAAATACACCCAAATCGAAAATATGTACCTCTACACGCATTACACTTGATAGCATTATTGGTACAAGATTATTTTGTATACCTTTTAATTTATTAAAAATCTATAAAACATATATTTAAAATTTTGCAAATGTACTTAGTTGGGAAAATATAATATTGATAAGAATTTCTTTCGCAAATGAAGTTCAAATAGAAGTAACATACAAATTAACAACAAAAATGTATTTTAGGATTCGTTCAAAAAATAGAATCTTTGGTTGGAGAAACTGTTGACCTTCCATGTAATGTATCAAGCTATGCTGAAGACGAAGCAGTTTTAGTTTTGTGGTACCGGGATGACATTGGTACCCCCATATACAGGTAATTTATAGAAAAGGCATTACAATTATTAAAAATTCGAAATTAATATTCATACCATAAGTTGTCATTAATATTCATTTTATGACTTGAATTAAATTTAAATATAATTAATATACACATAGTGTGGATATGCGAGCCGGTATATCAGAAAAACCCAAGCGATGGTCTGACGATTCTGTTTTTGGAGGAAGAGCTTATTTTGTTTTTGAAAATGAGCCTGGCAAGCTTACTGTTGAAAAAGTACAAGCCAACGACGCGGGAGTTTATAGATGCCGAGTGGATTTCTTGAAAGCACAAACATACAATTCTCGCCTACGGCTGGATATAATCAGTGAGTTATAGTTATATATTTATATTTATAGTTATAGTTAGTTTTTTTGTATAATATATAAGGACAATAATAAGCAATTATTTTTATTTCTCAATTAAAGCCCCTCCCAAACAAGTTGTTATTCGAGATAGTGCCAACGTGGAACGGTCAACAGTTGTGGGTCCTTACAACGAGGGTGATATTGTCGTGCTAAAATGTCAGGTTGTTGGAGGTTAGAAAATATAATAAAATATATTTTCAATTAAAATCTTAAAATTACAGCATTGTGCACTTATTTTTTGTTATAATTTTTTTTTTTTAATTAAATCATTTTTATTAAAAATTTCTGCACAATTTAACATATGTCACTATATTTATAGGATATCCGATTCCAACCATAAATTGGTTTCGCGATGGCGTTGAAATCCCAAGTAACACAAATTATTTGTCGGGAAAAACAATACAACAAAGCGAAATAACGCTTGGACCACTTGGACGAGGTGATCTAAATTCGAGACTAATTTGTAGGGCAATGAATCATCCCAAATCATCAATTGTCGAAGCTGTAGTTCAAATCGACATGAACTGTGAGTAGTTTTTTTTAAATGTATATTTTATGTCTTTTATTGACGTATGTAGATGTTTAAAAATGAAATCGATTTAAAAAGAGAAAAAAAAAGTTGATTTGTTATCTGTGTTACAAAAGAATTGAATTAGTAAATATGTATATGGGTATTTTTAACGGTAATTGAAATAAGCCTTGCTTTTACCGGTATTTTTTTGTATGGATATATGCATACCATAGGAAAAAAATGGGTCAACATAACAGCGAAATTTTAAAGTATTAAATAGAACATGTTGCAAGGTAGCATTTCGTTAAAAAGCATTGTTTTAAACAATTGTTAGCATTAGCATTATTAATTATTTAATTACAAAACAAAACAAATAATAAACAAAAATTCGTTAGAAAGTTTATTGAGAAAAATTGGGTAAATTTTGTTGATAAAATATATAGCATATATTCAAATAAGATTATTTCAACAAACATTTTCGATAACAATGAAAACAATTTTTTAGTTGCTCCATTAAATATAAGGCTGCTGGGAGCTTATCAGCCTTTATCAGCTGGACGCAGATATGATTTACTGTGTCAAAGCGCCGGATCCCGACCTCCTGCTATAATAACTTGGTGGCAAAATGGTATAAGATTGGAGAAGACCACAGAAACCGTAAGTGGAAATGTGTAAAATATATTCATTATTTTTGCAACAAAAGTAAGCAGCATTCAAATTTTTGTAATTAATATTTAAATATGGTTGCTTGGGGAAATTGTTGACTGACTAAACAAAATATATATTTCTGTCATTATTATAGACTTCAAGTGATGGAAATCAAACAACAAGTACACTCTCAATTAACGTTAGCAAAACAGATTCAGGAAAGTTTTTATCATGTAAAGCTTACAACCATGCTGTTCCTTCTGTGCCACTAGAAGATGGTTGGAAATTGGACATTCAGTGTAAATATAAAAACTTGTTGTCAAAAAAAGTTTGTAAGAAAAATATAATATTATATAAATTAAATTGTAGATATACCTGAAGCATACGTTCGGCTAGGAACATCCCTCGATGCTCATGCTTTACGGGAAGGAACTGACGTATACTTCGACTGTTTAGTAGTTGCTCATCCACAGGTGTTTCGAATAGAATGGAGGCATAACGTAAGTGTGATCTCCATTTGTATTTGTAAAAACTATGTACTTATAATTATGAAACTAACGATAATATTTTTTTCACAGAATCATCTTTTGCTACATAATATATCCCAAGGGATTATAATCAGCAACCATTCGTTGGTATTACAAGGTGTTACAAGGTCCACTGCCGGCAATTACTCATGTGTCGGGTTTAATGCAGAAGGAGAAGGCATCAGCGAACCCTTCGTACTTAATATTTTATGTAAGAAGATTTATTTTGACAACCAAAATTATATGTTAAAACACCATTCTTTCTTTCGGAAATTCGTCTTTCATTTATGTAGACGCTCCCACTTGTGCGCAAAACCAACCAAAAATCTATGGCGTAGCAAAACAGGAAGAAGCTCAAATTAAATGCATCGTGGATGCCAATCCCCAAGACGTCGACTTTAGTTGGACTTTCAATAATTCTGCAGAGAGTATTGATGTTGCAACAAATCATATATTTCGTCTAGGTAGTTTATTGAATTTATTTTTAATGTTGTCAGATGCTACAATTAAATTTTTCTCTCAGGTACAACATCTATTGTCACATATACACCGATAACTGAACTAGACTATGGTACACTTTTATGTGTCGCTACCAACAAGATAGGTAGACAACGAATTCCATGTGTATTTCATATTATTGCTGCAGGTAAATAACTTAAGATATATAATAATTTTTATAGAAAATATATATATATATATATTTTTTATTTAAAAAGGTCGCCCAGATCAAGTACATAATTGTACTCTGTTGAATATTTCAATGACGTCTCTAACGGCAACTTGTAGTGATGGATTTAATGGTGGATTACCCCAATTGTTTTTATTAGAACTTCAAGATGCAAATAATAAGGTATGTATTTCGTTCAACATACTACAAGTCAAGGCGGCTTTTTAGAAGTGATGATTAAAATGCTCATTTATCGCATCTAATAATATTATTTACTGATATATTTAGGAAATACGAGCAAATATAACTTCCACTGTGCCAAGATTTACAGTTTCGGACCTTCTTCCTGGAAATGTCTATATCTTATCAATTTTTGCCTATAATTCCAAAGGCCGATCGGATCCGACGATAGTCAATGCTGCAATGCTGCGAATGCCTGAGAAGCAGTTAACATTTGAACAAAGTATGAACACATGCGTTATTAAATATTGATTTCATTTAATTTTTGTTATCTGACTTATTTAAAAATAAAACAATAAATTAATACAAATATTATTTACTTTTCAGGCAATAAACCAAGAGCCGAGCTGTTATTTTCGCCAATGATATCACTTACTATTGGACTAACCTTGGCTGTATTTGTCGCTAGCTTAGCTATCGTCCTTGCATTGCGTATTCCATGTACAGCTAGCACACGACGACGTCAAAAGGAGGTGTCTATTGAAAATGAGTCCAGAGATGTGTCCCCTGGACCGAGCGATCATAGTGCCAGTAAAGATATGGAAGAAGCTGATGATAGAAATCCAGATGTTGTCCCCGAAACTATTGATTATGATGCAGAGGTAAGTGCACATGAAGAAAGCGTGGGAGACCCCACAAAGTATATATAGTCTTGCTCAGAACCACTAGCCGAGTCGATTAAGCCATGTCGAGCCATGTTGAGAGACCGGATCTTAGATTTTATAGGATAGACACCAAATGTTGATTGAAGGTTCATGTAGTTCATAGGCAGATCAAGTTTATTTTAAACACCACGTCCTCGGTCCCCTTAAATCAGTAATCTGCTTCGGTATAATTTTTTTTGCACGTGTCTGTGTGGGTGGGAGCGAGTAAGCAATAGGAGGCAGAAGTCGGTGTTTGAAATTATATATGTGGTTCTTATCGAGTTTTCAAAATTGGTCGATAGGTGTTTCACTGCCGGTGCGCTCGACTGTAGCTTTACCGACTATTTTTTTTTTGCCTTTTTAGTTTAGTTTTATAATGTTTTAGAATGTATATATGTTAAAAATTAATAAATGTTTTAAATTGCAGATTGAATGTGTCCGGAAAAGGCAGCATATATCAATAATCGACACCACCAGCTGCAATCGCCGAAGCAGTAAATTTATTAATGCATCCGAGCTACACGTCGACAATTCAACGTTATGTGCGGCGCATAATATTGGGTATTGCACTTTGCGCACTGCCAGGCACAGATCTGATAAACAACCACTTGCGACATTGCCAATGGTATGTTGAATTGAAACCAAGTAAACTTTAAATAGTTATAATCTTTTGATATCCTTATTACCTTTTCAGAATACGCCTCCACATGTTTATTCTAATGCCATTGCTCAATGCACGCTACCTCGCCAATCTTATCAAAATGAATGGCCGCGATATGCAAGCAATGTAGCTGAACGAACTCAAGTAGCACCCATTTCAACGTTTCATCAACTATCGATTTCCACAGACAAATCCTATCAGCATTTGAACCAAGAATCTTTGGAAGAATATGCAGGCTCACCATCCTCTGCATCGAATAGTTCAGTCATTTCAGCATCCAATCCGTATGCTCCACATGGTTCTCGTGGTAGAACTATGGCACTACAGCACATGAACCAAGCCCAATCCAGCAGACTCTGCATTGGATCACCACAAAACAATCTAATTAATACTGTTGAACAAAGCCAATCTGACGACGAAGCTACCGTCCAAACTCCATTGATGCTAAAACGAGACAGTTCTGTCTGACTATAAAAATCTCACAGGGTTTTTAACTAGGCTCTGTGACGATTTTTGAACGTAATGTCGTTTTTAAATGTATTTATAATTTTTAGATATACATTTTAATACCATTAAGTAAATATTATACGAATATTCCTGGTAAAATAATAACTATCCATATTGGTTTAAAAATACAAAATACATTTTTGTTCCTTATTTTGTTGAACTCGCTTAACAAAGTCCGACATATTCCTTTTTCTAAAAAAAACTTATTGTTAGTTTTTGAGCTTTTGAAATTACATTGGTCATTACAAATTTTTTTTATATGACGTGAATGATATAATTGGACCACGCATTCAAGAGTCTGTATTACAAGCAATTAGTAAAGTTGTCTGTTTTAAACATCTGTACAATTAAAAGAAAGTTTAAGTTCTTTGAAAGTTGATTTTTGTTTTTTAAATTACGGACTTTAAAGAGATGTGTTTTATATATTCTGACCAAATCGGAGCAATATATCATATTCATACATACATAGCTGTCATTCAAAGCATCTGCAATGGTATGTCGTCTTCGGCCATCCAAAAGTAGCCAATCTTTCATTTTTAACATTAATTAGAATGCTATCTTCTGTGTAACCGCTAAATCTTACTAACAAATAAAACAATACATAAGTGGAATATATAAAAAAAAAAAAAAATAGACAGAATCTAATAAACGTAACTTGTTTTAGTATTTAAAAGATAATGCGATGGCAATGCTACTATCGAAAGGTCAAAGAAATAATCATCATGCCAATAGTGAATATAGAGTATTTGATAGTTGGGGTTGAGCGAGTGAAGCTAAACTTGCAGACATTGTCAACTTTTCCTCAATTTCTCCGATATCAATCTATTTGGAAAGAGGTTTGTACTCTACATTTCTTTAACATATTTCTGTAGCATATTTTAAACGGCACTGTTTATATTTAAAAAATATTAAATTGTTTTGCATATTTAAAATAGAATTAAGTTTATTTAAATCAGACGGTTATCAATCATCAAGATAACATGCTTAATGCATAACAACAATGAATATTAAATGCTGGATAGTAATTCTAATGTTGACAATAAATAGACGCATCACATGCTTTGATCAATTTAATAGTTCTGATATTGCTATAAACAATAATACTGCCATTGGTGTCAGTTCACATAGAAAAAGTAAATTTCTATTCGATACTATTTTTCGAATAAGTACCGGGGTATCAAATGCTTTCGGCTTCGAAACAGATGATGAAGCAGAAAATATTGAAAACAATAATGTTGCAACCTGTGACTGTGGTAAGTTTGCAAATTGCTGTTTTTTTAAGTTTAACTATGTAGTAAAGGCCTGCATGAAAATATAATAAAAATTAAACATAAAAAATATTTAAGTCTCGTTAGGATGTGAGTTCCGATAAAACAATTTTTTATATTTCTTAAGTCGTTGCTAAAAATAAAAGACTTTGATATGCAAGGCAAAAAATTTGTTAAGAGGTTTCTAGGTTTATAGGTCGACTATCAAGCTTAAATTATTCACTTGTTCTAAGAAACCAGTACTAAAACGCAGTCTAAAGGTCGAATTTCTCCAAATGGTACAAATATGCCTACTTAAATTAGTGAAAACAAGTAAAGAAAGCGACATATGTGTATTCGTACTCTTCTATACGAAGACATTGTGCCCTCATTCAAAAATTTTGCTTTCACATAATATAAAAAGTTGACAAATATTCAATCATAAACAAACTGAATTGTTTTATTGTAAGTAAAACAAACCTATTATGGACTTAAGCAATTTAAAGTTAATTGGACAACTTTCTGGGCATAGTGGAGCGCTAATATTTATTTTTAGATCAAAATCTGAGCTATTTAATTATTTATTTATTTACTTTTACAGATTGTGGATTTTCCAATGAGGAAAATAGAATAGTTGGTGGAAAGCCAACAGGTGTAAACCAATATCCGTGGATGGCTCGAATAATATATGATGGAAAATTTCATTGTGGAGGATCACTGCTAACAAAAGACTACGTTCTTTCTGCAGCTCATTGTATTAAAAAATTAAGAAGGTCAAAAATAAGAATAATATTTGGAGATCACGATCAAGAAATTACATCTGAATCTCGAGCTATCCAAAGAGCAGTAACTGCTGTAATAAAGCATAAAAACTTTGATCCTGATACGTATAATAACGACATCGCGTTATTAAGGCTAAGAAAACCTATAATATTTTCAAAAATAATAAAGCCTGTTTGCCTTCCAAGATATAACTATGATCCTGCAGGTAATTATGCTGATTGTTTATATGTTTCCATAAATGTGTAAAATCTACAATTAGTAGATATTATAATTTTCGAAAGATAGCAAAATTTTAATGCAATTTTGATTTTTTTTTTTAGGTCGAATAGGAACTGTCGTTGGTTGGGGCCGTACCTCAGAAGGGGGAGTGTTGCCGTCTATTGTCAACCAAGTGAAAGTCCCTATAATGTCACTTGCAGAATGTCGAAATCAAAAGTACAAAAGCACACGTATAACGACAAGTATGTTGTGTGCTGGAAGACCACGCATGGACTCTTGCCAAGGTGATAGTGGGGGACCGCTGCTATTATCGAATGGTGTAAAATATTTTATAGTAGGTGTTGTATCTTGGGGAGTCGGATGTGGTCGCGAAGGGTATCCTGGCGTATACACTCGAATAAGTAAATTTATTCCATGGATAAAATCTAATTTAGAAAATACATGTTTGTGTTCATAGTTATTTATTTTTTTATTTGAAATAAAAGCACATAATATGTTATTAAATTTACCATACATTTTTTTTTAATTTTTTATATCGGGATATTAAAACTTGTCCACAAAATATAAATAAAACTGATACAAAAATATAAATAAACAAAATATAAATAAAGATTTTTTACCTCAAACGGTCTATAAAAATAAATTACGATAATTGTATCGATATATATAATATCGATATTTAAGACGATGTTTTGAGTTTGCTATCTTCTCTAATTATTATTAAACAAGCTAAAATCTATAAACAAACCAAGACAAATAAAAAATGAGCTTACCACCAACTTTATTGCAACGACTGGCGTCTCGCGGTTTATTTGCTAAAAAATGTAAGATTATTTAATAATAAAACATCGCTATATAAATATTTTTCAAATGAGTGCATCTGTTTATTAATATTTTTCGAATGAGTGCAGAGTGTGTAGACAAAAACGAGCTTGATTGAGAAAAAAACAAACAATAGTTAACTTTTACATATTATTTTTTTAGCGCAAACGTTAGTAGCCGAACCATTGGAAGAAGAAATCATTGCAGAAAATTATGATGAAGAAGACAGACAACCGGCAAATACTGAGCAAGCCAGTTCTACATCTAAAGAGTCAAATGAACATTTCTGGTCAGAACGAATTAAAAAAAGAATAGGAGTTACAGAATCCTATCATGGTTTTAAGCTGTGTCCAAACAAATATAATATTTGGCATAACTGCACTCTATATTGTGTCAACAGATGGACAACAGGCCGACCAAAACCAAGTGACAAGTATCTTAAACGATATAAGAGATTACTTCGTAAATATCCACTTGGTAAAGACTGGAAAGAAACCTATGATACTGCCTGTGGTGTTTATTATTTCTATAATTCGTCATCTCAAAAAGTTTCTTGGCTACCTCCGACACATCCGCAAGCCCGTATTTCGAATAGCGCTGCCACATTGCGAAGGCAATTAGCTAATTCAAATGATAAATTCAATTTCGAGACCAAATCAAATGTCAAAAATCAAAATGAGGCAGAAATTGGTGCCTTTTCTTCATTTGCTCCTTCTAAGAAAAAATAGAATACAATCTTACCCTAAAAAATTGTTTGAAATTTGTTAAAAATTGATAATAAATATTTTCAGACTATTGTTTAATGTGTTTTTATCGACTTTAAAACAAAGAACTGTATACCTATATGATGTACATATCAAAATAAATAAAGGTGTATTTTAGCCCTGTGAAAACTTTGAAACAGCAAATAATAACCGTGCTTAATGAGTCTATTAGAAAAATATAGCTAAGAACATACCCCATTTGGCTTATAATTCATTATTAGAACCTAAATTCGTTCCACTTTTTATTAAGAAAGAAAAAGTCGAACGCGTCCTACAGTGGTCGCCCAATTTAGAAAAAGTCACGAAAGCTACAATCAAACGAACCCTCAGTAAAATATCATTCGTCAAATTTTTAAAATTCGTTAAAGTCAGGTAAACACACTCTTACAGAAAATTCTGCACACATTATTTTTGACATCTATAGCTCTTCTACTAATACATTTTCGACGCTGCGCACTATCGATATTAATATTTCTCAGCAGCCTACTAGCAGCGCTGCTCGTATATATATGGTAATAGCAAATAACCGATATGCGTAAGCGATGAGCGTACAATCGAAAATTAAAATTAGCTAAACAATGCAGGAATACACAAAATTGGTATTACTCGCTTTTTTAATAGCTGAGATCGATACATTAAAATGCCAAGGATCAATTGACTCGGCTAGAGATTCTGAACCAGGGGTTTCTAACGTCTTTTCTTTCCGATACTTACATTTACACAATCAGAATTCTTTTGCCGTCATTCCGTTCTTTGTGCACGCACTTTCGCTAAAACTTCTATACATGTAAGGTATGTGTGAAAACAGAAAGTTACTTCGCTTTATATTCGCATATTTGTAATTTGTGTCAGAGTGAGGTGTGTCAACATTTGATGTAAACACGATCTGTGTATGTTATCTACTAAAGAAACAAATATCAAGTATCTAGCTCCCATAATAATTGTTGCAAAAGACTACATGCCTTCTTCATTGCAAACATTTTAAATGTAAGTTCTAAAATAAATTTAGTACATTGTCATTGTCCAATTCAAGTATTCGGTCTTTCTTCTATACCATAGCTTATAAAATTAATTTCCGATTGTTTTGTGGTGTTTTCGCTAGTTCCATATAATGTGTGTTTTTTGCCAACAGAACAAAAGTTTTCACAAACCCTCTTTAACAAAAATCGATAAAATTTAGCTTCGATATTTTTCTCATCACTAACGTAATCTACTTACTTTTGTGACATCCCTACTTTTAGTTATATTTTCCAAGCTGACATGAAAATTGAGAAAAGGCCGTAATCTGTATAGTTAAACAAATTAACAATGGTTTCTATGCAATTTGTATTGCAACCTCTTCCGGGAACTGATGAGCAATTCATTGAAAGGTAGGAACGTATATTTATTAAGAAAGTCTTAAATATTTGTCTACATTTGTTTGGTATTATTGATCATATGCACATGTTAAACACATGTGTATACACATGCATATGTGTGTGTGATTCTTTGAATTTTGAGCTATACATAAATGCATACTTATATGCAATTGTATTTTTATGCATATATGCATATGCACATATGCATAAAGATTTATATACTAGTATGAATTTAATCTTAAATCAAATTCACGAATGTAATTTGCTTTATTAACGCTAACGTTAGAAAGGCTAGTACATGTAAAAAAAAGCATGTGAATATATACATACATATTATATGTATGTACATTTAAAATATGTCTATGATACATTGTGTATAAGAGAGCCGCACAAATTTATGTAAGTTCTTATGTATAACAAATTACATTGTATAAATATATTTGCTTTAATATATAACATTAATTAAATATACGAGAATTTCATACATTGTATTAATACGTATGTACTTATGTATGTATTTACAAAATACACCATGACTTATCAAGAAAATGTTACTTTGTTTACGTCTTCAAATTCTACAAATATGTATAAAAGATAAAAAAAAACCTCTAAGGACTAGAATTATTCTATTGCACTTTGAATTTATTCATAAACTTATTAACAACTATATAAATACTTGAATATGAAAACAACAATTATGTTTATTAATAACTCTAACTCAGTATCATACATCATTAAATCGACGCGTCATAAACTAAGTCGTGAGTTCGGTCATCCAAATGTACATATATTGCTTTTATGTTCAGGATAGGTTAACAACGCGGTCATGTTTTGTATGACGATCTCGGCTTGAAGATATTTTCTATCTCATTGTGTTTAATACAAAGTTGTACTAACGTTTAAAAATAGGTACATTTTCAAATATTTATTAATATAAAATATATTGCCTCAAAATATTATAAGCGAACGGACTTTATCTTAAACTTCCCAACTTATAATATAAGCATTAGTTGTTAAGTTATATAATGATTAATTCATTATAATTTATTACCCGGCACTGTTTCTACGGCTACATGCATTTAAATATTTACAATTTTAGTTCTCATCAAGGTATTAAATTTAACAATTGCCTTTTTCAGAATTCGTGAAATCTCTGATAAAGTAAACCGTTTTGGTTCTGGTACTCATAGAATATTTGAACAATTAAAAATACCAGTTAAGGATGTGGTCATTGGACCGAACCATATTGGAGTACTTCTTGAAGATGGAAAGGCATTTCGGGTTGCTTTTTCTATAAATTCTGAAAAACTTGATTTGACCAAATCAGACAATAAATGGTACGTTAAAAAATTAGATGCACGTGAACTTTCTCTAATAACCGTGATTTGTATACAGTGCTCCTTCCGGCGGAGTCGCAGCAACAAATGCTCCAAAGGCTCCATCATCGTCTCGTCCTATGGCTCGTTCTAGAGCTCGACTTCTGCGAGCAACAGGAAGGGCAAGCACTAGTGGCCAAGGCTCCGGATCAAGAAGTACTGGCGTAATAATTGGAGGTAGCACAGCCAACCGACCTCTTGTTACAGTTCCAGCCACTTATGTGCCTGAGGAGCTTATATCTCAAGCAGAAGTTGTACTTCAAGGAAAAAGTCGGAATCTTATAATTCGAGAGTTACAGGTATGTAACACAATGTTATTGTTATTTCAAATCTTTAATTTCAAACGTTCTCAATTATAGCGCACAAATCTTGATGTGAATTTGGCTGTAAACAATTTGCTTTCACGTGATGACGAGGAAGCTGAGGATACTGAAGAAGGAGGGGACAATTATGTTCCGGAAGATCTAATTTCTCTACTGGACAATGGATTTTCGGGAGATAACAATAGTGTTATCATCGACCCTTCTGACGGGCTATTTTCCGAAGAAATTTTCAGTAATTATTCGAGCATTAGAAAGTAAGTAATAAAAAATAAATTTATTGCTTTTTAACTTTATCTAGTCGAAAAGGCAAAAGGCAAACAGTTGAGCCAGCCCGGCTGTAAGATACATTCGCCCAATCATGAAATTCCGTTACACTTTATACAGTAAATTCTATGGCCGCCAGTTAGTTTTCCTGACAACTATTCTCAGCATTATGCTGGCAGCATATTTCGTACATTATTACTTATTTGCCTTGAAGAACTACTGTGTTATTGGCTTTCAGCTATGAAGTATATATAACTTGAAAACTTTTCTTGATAATCGCAAAATATTTATTTGCGAAATTACCAATTTTCATGTCAAATTTGGTGCCCTTAGTTTTCCTAATATATCCGAACATGTAACCGAATAGACGCCCATAGTATATCCTTATTTTGACAATTTTTTTTGGTCGAACGGTATAAAAAGCGACACGTAGGAACCCATGTATATAGCACATGTATGTATATATGATGGTTAAAATAAGCAAATATTTCCATGTTCAAGAACAAAAGTATCTATTTCTGTCAATACAATATTAAAATTGTGTTTCTTGGAGGGGTAAACATTATAATATCGAAATAAGACACTAAACAAATATTTTAACAAGCCTTCCTTTTGTCTCTTTTTAGTTTGCTTTTCGATCGTATTCGCAGTGAACGGACTAACGCCAACTCGAGCGGTTCAGATAATAATCGTACATCTGCACCTTCCAGTGGTATTATTTCTGGAAGTGGTAACTTATCGAATCAGCTGTCTTCTGCTAATGCTGATCGTGAAGCATTTAGTCGCTGGCGTGACCGTCAGTATTATGGCCCGCGTCGCTGGATTAGTAAAGATGATTATACCTGGGAAAAGGAAACAGGTGAATACATTACTTTTTATTCCGAAAATATAGATATTGTAACTTAACTTACAAATTCTTTAGATCCTAAAAAGAAGGAACCTTCTTCATTGCCATCGCCAATATGGATATCTGAAGAATGGCAGCCATGGCCTGGGTCGGTTCGGTTCAAAACAATTGGTGCTCTATATTCCGAATTTATCGCTCTCTCAGAAAATGGAGAATTGCATCAATGGCGTTGGGGAGACTTGGAACCATATAAATCTGATGTAAGTCACATTAACAGTTCTTTCTATAACCACTGCATAACATTTAATTTACACAATAATGCCCAAACATAAATGTATGGAAATTCTAAATTAACTTTAATTTTGTCACGTTTGATTTAGACGGAAAACGTGTATCACCCCAAAACTTTGTCTTTGAACATTACCGAAAAGGTCGAGCTTTTATCAGCAAATTTTATAAGATGTTCAGTAGTAACGGAATCGAATCGTGTTGCCACTTGGATGGACGAACAGCTAGGATACCTAGGATCGAAATTAGAGCATGTTTCTACAGCTTTTAACGAGTTCAACATTGACCCCATAACAACCGTACATGTCTGTTCATTGTACACAGCTGTTAGAACCGAAAGCAATAACATATATTGGTGGGGAGTTTTACCTTTCGATCAACGCCGCTATTTATGGGATAAGTTTCGAACTAAGACTAAAAAGCCATTTAAAGTGGTTGCGGCTGAAATTAATGTTGGCTCACAAGTTGTAATGAAAAAATGTCCTATTTACCAAACAGGATCAATTGGTTTTACTTGTACTAACGGCATACCCAAAGTTGGACAATTAATCAATTCTGTATGGGATTTCTCGGACGTCTGTCGTATGAAAATATTGAACATTGGATCAGCTTCAGGAACAGACAAAAACCAGGCCACCGCTGCATTGAGTAGCTTAGAGAAGGAAATCTCAAAGGCAACATCAGCACAACCAACTACTTCTAACAAAAGCTCTCAAATAAGTTCGACAAGTAAGGAATCCAATGATCGAATCGATATGCCACCACCGCCTTCTCCAGCGTCTAGTACATGTAGTGATACTGGTAGTGTTAATTCCCACAAACGCACGAAAAGAATGACAACTAAGGAGGAGAGCAACAATTTCCAAGAGGGCAGAAAGGATGAAGAATTATGGCAATTAAAGGACATTGTTTTTGTCGAAGACAAGATTGGCCCGATTGGAAAAGTTTTGAAAGTAGATGGTGACTACGTGGCAGTTCGTTTTCCACCACTAAGTTGCACTAATGCCGCCGCTAAAGAAGAAGGCAAGGAGGACGATTGGCAGCAATGCCGTCTGTTACGTCGGGAAGATGTCCAAATCTATCGATCGGCAGTCTCTTCACGTGGCCCAGACTGGCTACAAAAGCAACCTAAGAAGATAAATATCGGAGCTGATCCATCAAACGCGCAGCTTCTGACAATATCAGTTGATACACGTGGAATCCATGTTATTAAAAAAGTGTTCGGAAAAATTCATTACAGTCTGTATAACTTATACAACAGTAAACAAGAGCAAAACTGCCAATTTCCCACAGACTGCACATCGTTTTTAGGTGCCTCGGCTAATAACATTTCAATGGCTTGTAACAATGATTGCAACGGCAATAGCAGTACAATTGTGCTAAGAGATGGCAACGGAGCACTTTATCCTCTAGCGAAAGATTGTATTGGGTCCATTAAAGATCCGCAGTGGTTTGATTTGCCACCAGTAAAGTCGGTAACAATGGCTACAATATCGCTTCCGCCGGTTTCAAATTGCATTAATCTCAAATCAAAAGTATGCATGACTGCGCTGCTTTTTGTTACCCAAAAACTTATGCCACATATTCTGCGTTGTGATGTTAAGAATTCCATTGCAATGCTTATGCGTCTTGAAAAAGAAGACCGCAAGGAAACAATATCCGTTGTTGAAGAGCGCTGTGATGGTAACCGGAACATATTCCACGCCTGCGTTATTATGTGTGCGCCAACCTCTAACAAGGACTCGCAGCTTTCCTCGGAGCTGGCAAATAGTGGAGAAAAGAAAACATTAACTGCTGGAATTTCATTGCCTCGAACAGGAAGTGGATCCACTTTGGCATATGGAAATGCCTTTGGTGGTAGTAGTGGTAGCTACAATGACAATTCCAGTTTTGCCACTGTGTCAGCAAGTATAAATTCACCATCCTCTTCTGGATCATCATTAAGTAGGGAAAATCGAATAAGTCTTCGGGACATGATGCATCGACTGATAAACACTGAACAGACAGAACAAAACACACAGGCGTCGACTAGCGCTGGCGAAGATCACGCATATGTACCATCGCCTTGGTCAGCCGATTCGGGTACAGCGAATAATCTTAGTACCACGGGAAATCAAAATGCAGCAGATATTGCCGATGATGATGTTTCGAAGATGTTACCTTCTACATCATCAGGTATTAATGTGTCGAACAGCAGCAGCAACAAAGTTGGAAGCTCTAATTATACTTTCGACCTGCAACAACGACGTGAGCACGCTATTGCTATTCTTCAAAACCTGTGTGCTAGTCTAGCCATGCGTCCTTTTCTCTATCAACTGCTTAGTGCCAAAGATGCTCAGGGTCAAACCCCCTTCATGTTAGCAGTTTCAAGTCGTGCGTACGAAGCTGGCATAATAATTTTGAATACAATTTTATTGATTTCTGAACAAGATGCACAGCTTAAAGATGCTATGATCTTCCCAAGTGGCTCACCAGCTGACCAATCGCCTTTGCATGTTATCTGTTATAACGACACATGTTCCTTTACATGGACAGGTGCGGACCACATAAATCAAAATATATTTGAATGCAAAACATGCGGCCTTACTGGGTCCCTTTGTTGCTGCACTGAATGCGCTCGTGTCTGCCATAAGGGTCATGATTGTAAATTAAAACGCACTGCACCAACAGCATATTGCGACTGCTGGGAAAAATGTAAATGCAAAGCATTAATTGCAGGGAATCTCACAAAGCGGTTTGCATTGCTCTGCAAACTTGTCTCGTGCACAGACTTGGTTACGAAATTCAACTCTAAAGGAGAATCAATATTGCTATTTTTGATTCAAACTGTTGGCCGGCAAATAGTTGAACAACGTCAATATCGCTTTAACGTTAGAGTGCGAAATGTTGGTAATAATGCAGGAAATGCGAATGGAAGCAGCACAGTTATAAACAATCGAAAGAGTTCGTCTCTTGACATTGATAGTGACATGCCAGACCACGATCTTGAGCCACCAAAGTTTGCAAGAAAAGCACTTGAACGCCTTCTTATTGATTGGCAAGCAGTGCGTTCAATGATAATGAGTGGGGCTGAGAAAAATGAACCTAATTTACAAAACATACCTGGAAATACTAATGAAGGATCGAATTCAGAAAGTTTCAACGTGTTTATACAATCTCAGCATGGCTCTACCTTGCTTGACAAATTTACACACAGCCTTATAGTAAAATGTACTAGTGATCATCTGGACACGCTCTTACTGACCTTGGTACGAGAACTACAAAACTTTTCTGTTCTGGATCGTTGCAAAGAGGCTGAGGAAGTCGCACGACGATTTGTGCGCTCTGTTGCTCGTGTATTTGTCATTTTTAATTTGGAGAAACAACCGAATCCGGAAAAACGCAAGAGTCACTCTTCATGTAACAAATATGTTCAGAGCTGCGTAAAGGTGTTCCAAACATTGCATAAAATTTCTATTGAGGAACTGTGTGAGGTATCTGAGGCTTTAATAGCACCAGTGCGACTTGGTGTTGTTCGCCCTACGGCTCCGTTTTCAATGTCATCATCTAATCTGGATGTAAGTGTAGCCTTAAGTAACCAGTCGGGGCATACATTTTAATTTTCTCTTACAATTTTGTAGAATTCTGATGACTTGTTTAGCGTTGAACCATTGGCGCCATCGAATGTTGAGTCAACTTCCGAGCAAATAGTAATTCATGATAATATGAATGTTCAAAGCTCTAGCTTCAGTGTACAGCAAAACTACGACGTAGTTTCCATGGATAGTAAGTATGAAAATAGTGATGTTAGGTCGTTTTTAAAGGTTTTTTTTTGTATTATTATTAGCCCTACGAGATCCTTCGGAATCAGAAGAAATTCCTAGTCGTGAAAACAATTTGAGTAGTCATGATGACGACATGATTGAAAACCAACGAAACGACGAAGGTTTGCAAGATGATGAAAGTGATAACGATTTCACTTTTAATGATGCAGAGACAGAATCGGACTCGGATGATAACCAAAGCAATCAAGATGTTCAAAGAAGCGTTCAAACAGGTGCCAATGTTGGATCAGAAACAGGTAAAGTAATGTACTCCTTGTACTATGTATTTGTTTCTTTTAATAAGATTGCACTGAAAAGTAGCATTTTAAATCACGTTAATAAATCACTAACCATTTGAAAACAAATTGCTGTAGATATTGGAGTTCTCTTTCTGGAAGATGAATCTGGAGATTCCTCAGCCCAAGAGGAAGATGGATCTGAAGAAGGCGAATCAGATGACCAGTCTGATGAATTTTCTTTTAACGACCAGCAACTTGAACGGCGAAACATTAATTCCAATGCACGTAACGATCTCACGCCACAAACAATGCAATGGGCAATTAGAAGTCGCGACAATGCTCGACCATCAGTCCGAGTGCCAACAGGTTCAAACCTCGTTTTTATTGATCCAATGGCATTACGTCGATCAACCGTACCAGCTACTACAGCCGTTAACACAACAACAGCTGAGTCCCATACAATGGCGACTACTGCCAGCAATTTGGGAAGAGCGTTTGGTATAACAATTCGTCAAGTGTCGGAACTTTTAAGTATTATGTCATATAATATGATGAACGATACGGAAACTTCATTAAAAGTCACTATGCAAGAGGCAATTGCAGTTCACGTAAGTATTTTAAAATTTTGTCATACATCTACAAATAATAATTAATAATTTTAATTGTTACTATTTTATGTTAGGAATTTGTTGAAAAACGTTTAAAGCCAACGTGGGACTGGATGTTTACAGTTATGGACGGAACAGAGGCACAGCTTAAATTCGGCGCGTATTTGACCAACTACACTGATCCAACTCATCCTTTGCATCCACTAAACCTTAGCGCTCAAGCAACCACAAGCCAGCCATCTACATCAACTTCTACAACAGCGGGAGTTAATGTGATTGGTAAGACATAAACATAAGACATATAATGTGATTGGTAAGACAACATATAAATTTCTTTTAAGGTCCAAGTTCACGGCGAGATTTCTTTACATATTGTCTATCATTGATGCGAGCACATACATCCGAACATAGAGATGCACTCCCAGTCTTAGATATAACTGCATTGCGACATATTTCATACGTGCTCGATGCATTTGTTTACTACATGCGTAATGAAACCAGCTTTTACGACAAAACAGATTCTGTCTCCGGACGTGTAAACAATTTATCCAATTATATTGAAAATGATGATACTGACGATGAACTGAGTAACATTGAGGATTCAAATACCGATAAGCAATACTTTAACAGCTTATATTCAAATTCTAACAATCGGAAGTATGCGTTTTTTAATAGATCTGACTCAACGCTGAGCTTAGGTTGTTCAGCTCCTGATGGTTTTGATTTGCCTCTTGATATGGCCATGCCGTTGGCAGATAAACCTCACTTACTGCAACCAAATTCAAAGCGACAAGAGCTTTTTGCTAATCTACCATTGCATGCAGTTTCGGCATCTGTAAAAGACAATACCAACAAAAGCAACACTTCATATCAGAGCACAATTGATCAACCACCCACTAGGTTGGGTTTCTCTAATTTTATGAAGACTGGAGAAACTGCTGACCTTGACACAGTTAGTCATTCTTCTGTTACTGGAGTTTCTGCAAAAACAATCGAATCGAAAGAAGATGGCGCCCCAAAAGATGATGAAGCGACCAATACAAATATTTACGTTCAATTAAAGAAAAAACAGTGCTTAGAAGATACCAAGATGGAAGAAGGTAATTTCAATTACCTATATAAATTTCCGTAATATTATTATTATTATTATTATTGTTTTTTTGTAGGAAAAAAATACTTCGAAAGCGATATGGATGGAGAAGATGTGCAGATGTCTGATGATACACCAGGGACAAGTAGGACAGCGGATGTTATTGCTACTCGGCCTGAAATCATTATTGCACCTACCAAAATTCCGGCTCGCGGTGGTTTGCGGGACGAATTGGCTACACCAAATAACTCTGCAGTGCGCAGCGTTATCGTCCGCGCTGGAGCACCTGCTTTAAAAGTCGATTTAGATGACATAGCATTATCTGAATCTAGAAATTCGTCGGTGAATGCAATCCAGTCCGCGCATCAGGTTAAATGTGATACTAGTTCCGAAAAGGTACCACCCCAGGCAATGATTCCGACGCGTGGTTTTCTGTTTTTCAAAAGCAGCTCATCCGATCTTCCTTCATGGAACTTTTTACTAAGTCGCTGGAAACTGTCGTTAGATCTCTTCGGTCGTGTTTTTATGGATGACGTTGGCATGGAACATGGCTCAGTTTTGCCAGAATTGCGAGGTTTTCCTGTTAAAGAAATGCGATTTAGACGTCATATGGAAAAACTTCGCAATGGACAACAACGTGATTTAGTGCTTTGTAAGCTTGATCGGAATCGAGAGAGCTTAATTATCCAAACATTTAAGGAACTAAATGCTCAATTTGGTACTCAAAATCGACGAGCTCAGCCACCCATTACATTTAACAGAGTTAAAGTCACTTTTAAAGATGAACCTGGCGAAGGATCAGGTGTGGCTCGAAGCTTCTACACATCTATTTCTGAAGCGTTATTAGCAAGTGCTAAATTGCCTAATCTTGATTCTGTGCAAGCAGGTGGTACTCATAGTAAGTATGGTGTACCGTTTTCAAGTATTCTACGCAGTAGAACCGTGTCAGGTTCTAGTCGCGATACACCAACTTTGCAAAGACGCGGTACCGGTAGTAAAATACTATGGCGGACAGCTCGGGAACGAAAAACATTAAATGTTGATGCCAGGCCATACACCCCATCTACTAACGCAGGTATGATTTGATTTGTTTAATGTTTTTTTTTAAATATTTTATATGTTTTTATTTGATTATCCATCAAGATAATGCTGTGTCAGACAGTTCAAATGATCATTTGTCTGTACACCTTCAACAACTTGGAGAACGACTTTATCCTAAGGTGGGAACTGAAATAAGCGTAAAACGTAAAATTAAATATTATTTTTAATATAAACATCTATTTAGATCTATTCAATAAACTCAACACACGCAGCGAAAATAACTGGAATGCTCCTCGAAATACCAACACCTCAACTTTTATCTGTTCTGTCTTCGGATGAAACATTACGACAAAAAGTTAATGAGGCAGTCGAGATAATTAATTTCAAGCAAAAGTTTGAACTAAATGTGCAAAACCAACAGAAAAAATCACCATCCGGAGCACTTGTTGAATCAATTGAAGGGGATAATGAACCATTGTTTTACTCTCCCGGAAAACGTGGCTTTTATACTCCACGCCAAGGACTTGCATCTTTTGAACGTATTAATGCATTTAGAAATATCGGCAGGTAAATAAATATTTCAATTGGACAGCGGATACATACATTTTAACACATTTTATCTTAGACTTATTGGACTTTGTCTGCTACAAAACGAGCTGCTTCCACTGTTTCTTCAAAGACATGTTTTGAAATACGTGCTAGGACGAAAAATTAAATTTCACGATTTGGCCTTTTTTGATCCAGCGTTGTACGAATCGTTCCGTCAAATCATACAAAACGCACAGACAAAAGAAGGGGAAGAAAGTATAAACCGAATGGAGCTCAGCTTTGTGTGAGTGTTGTTTAATATATCGTAAATTTAAATTTAAATACATTTGATATATTTGTTTTCCTAAAGAATTGATTTGATGAAAGAGGAAGGTTGTGGTAACCGGGAGTTGATCCCAGGCGGACGTGACATACCCGTAACCTCTAGTAATATTTTCGATTACGTTAGACGTTATACTGAATACAGGCTTATTAAATCCCAAGAAAAAGCGCTTGAGGTAATGATTTTACAAAATACTTTGAAATAATTGCTAAATTCCAAATTCAATATTACTACAGGCATTAAAAGATGGTGTGTTTGACGTTCTACCCGACAACTGCATGAACAGCCTTACTGCCGAAGACTTACGTTTACTTTTGAATGGTGTTGGTGATATTAATGTTTCGACATTAATTTCATATACGACATTTAACGATGAGTCAAGCGAAGGACCTGACAAACTCTTGAAATTCAAAAGGTGGTTTTGGAGTATTGTAGAAAAAATGAATACGTTGGAACGTCAGGATTTGGTATGAAATGTTTAAATCATTTAAAACCTTAACAACTCTCAGTAATAATTTAAATATTTGTAGGTATATTTTTGGACTGGATCACCTGCTTTGCCGGCATCGGAAGAAGGATTCCAGCCCTTACCATCTGTTACTATAAGACCAGCAGATGACTCTCATCTTCCTACTGCAAACACTTGTATATCTCGTCTTTATATACCCCTATATTCCAGCAAATCGATTTTACGTAGTAAAATGTTAATGGCCATTAAATCCAAAAATTTTGGATTCGTTTGAAGAAAATAACTAAGTTTTTGGTTTAAGTTAAGAATCACGTAAATGTGCTTATTACAATTATTTTGTATTTGAGGACTTTTGAATTATGACTATTCCACATTTGTAACCAAACAACCATTGTATGTATATCCATTCCTTAATTTTGGATTTTATTTAAAACTATGGCGATTTTCCTGTCTAAGCAAACATCTTTGAATTGTTAATTATAAGGTCATTCCTGGATACAATTCAACCGGATATATAACACTAGGGAAATATTGAAAAAGCAAAGATAAACATGTACATGTTAGGACACGCTTGCTTTTATATTACATTCATTTTAATATAGGAAATGTAATAAAATTCATGTATATTAACCAGGGAATAAAACTTTAATGGTAACCGTTATTCAAAACAATAAATTATTTTATATCGAAAACAGCACCTAGTGACCTTTTAATTTAATATTTATATGTACAAACTTGCAGGTTGAAGTTTTGCATCTCCAAAAAAAATAGCTCAATAACGTAAGTATCATTAGGATAAAGATGTTACAGGCCACGGAATGTTCAAATAAATGCCACAAGCGCTGGTTTTCAGATCATTACGTGACGTTATAGAAACAATCAGCCAAAATAATTTGTTTGAATGAAAACTTGTTTTATTGTAAGCAAGAAGACGAAATCACTTAGGTAGCCTTTCTAGTTTTAATGTAAATAATACTGTCTAGTTTTAAATAATTATTAATTATATATTAATAAATTTTGTCTATGCATGAACGAAGTTAAACAACGCATTGCGACTGTGCAGAGACAATGGCATTTTGGCATCTTTCAACAGATATTACGTACCATCTTTCAACAGATATTACGTACCAAACTGCATTGATCTTATCAAACGACATATTTCTATTTTTCTATTCCTTTATAAGTGTTCCATGGGATTTATGTAGGTAAGGTCTACACGTTGGCCACTCAAAATATTTTATATTTAAAAAATGCCACGTTAAATATAAATATAAATAGAATCAACGATTGCGCAGCTGAAACGGCGGAGACTTGGGCGAAGAGAAAACAATGTCTGTCCGCGATTTTAACTTTATGTTAACACTGATACACCAATGGTCCTTTATCCAATCGGACAATGTTTAGAGGTGCCTTTCTTAACCAAAAGTTTCATATAGGCAAATTTTAAAATCGCAAATTGCTCTAATCAACTTTAGTTGTATATGATAAAATATATTTAAACATATAAGAATTTATTTGTAATGAATTTTTAAGCGATTTATTACTGCTTAATGCGTACTTCTTTGTATACTCTTTGACAACTTGTAATAATTTTTGATATTCGAGCTCTTTAGTTGTTAATTTCTTGTTATAATCTTGCATTAGTTTTACGCCACGCTCTGCAATATCAATATATTTTTCCTTGAAAATATAAAATGTTAAAAATTCCAGGACAACAAATTGTTTAAAAAAAAAAAAAAAAAAAAAAAATATTCAGTTGAAAAGCGCATAAATGCTAGACTCTGAAAAATTATAATTTATCATAAGCTTTAGTGAAACTAAAAAAATTTTAAGGGAATAAAGCACAATAAATAAATAAATAAATATCAATATCAATAAAGTCTTCGTTATCATGCCACTTCGATGGATCTATGTCTAAAAAAGTAGGTAATGCTACAGTCGGGTGCCCGACAGTAAGATACCCTTCTCCCAATTTTTAAAATCCGTTACAAGTGTGTAACTATACTCATAATTTCAAACAGAGAATTCCTTCAACCATTGCAAATGGTCAAAAAAGGGTATACTAACTTTGTGCAAAATGTATGTAACAGGCATAAGAAGGCGTGGCAGAACCCATAAAGTATATATATTCTTGCTCAGGATCACTAGCCGAGTCGATTGAGACATGTCCGTCTGTTTGTTTGAGACAACAGATCTCAGCTATTAAAAAAGCTAGAGACACCAAATTTTGTATGAAGGTTCCTATATATCCGGGGCAGGTGAAGTTTATGTCAAATGTTTGATGTCACGCCCACCGCCCCCGCAAATCGGTAATTTGCGATTATTAAGCATTGAAGCATTGAGTATTGAACTTATAAAGTTCTGCTTCGGTATGTATAAAGCTAAATGCAATATATATCCTCCAAATTACAATCCGATCGGACTAATAACACAGAAGTTATTCAAGTCAACGTATTCAGTACAAATGTTCGGTACGAGCAGCAGCCGACGCGCTGCTTTGAGCAGTTGACGCCGACGTCGACGTTGCGTCGTGTCGCTTTACCCTTTATGCGCGTCGCTGTGTGAGTGCGAGCGAGTAAGCTATATGAAGTACAAGAATTTGTTTGTAACGGATTTTAAAAATTGGGAGAAGGGTATCTTACTGTCGGGCGCCCGACTGTAGCCCTACCTACTCGTTTTTTCCTATTATCTTCTCGCAGCCGCTGCAAAGTTCTGGTATTGAATGCGTATTCGTCGACATCATGGCCCAAAGCTTAAACAACCGCAAAAATCAAATGCATAGCTGCATTATTGGAAATCTGCCATTTGTTCAACGGTGAAAGAACTCGGGATGTTAAAAAGCTTTTCCTGCCTCTTTTTATAGGGAATAATTCTAAATCTGAACTTGAAATGTCCATATCTTCTTGAACAGCAGACAAAGCATCACTGTTGTTGTCACTTTCAGAAGATCTAATACAATCTATAATACAATCTTTGTTATTATTTAAAGATCCCGCAAAATAAATCAACATGACTACCTTTGTCTGCACTATTAGCAACACGAATGGTTTCTCTGCACTTGAGAGCTCGTTCCTTTTCTTCACGTGGTTCCTTCCGCCTTTCTTTGCCTGCCAGTGATGCATCTAAGCCACCTAAATGACCCTGACGTCCATTATGTCGTTGCATTTCAAGGAATTTCTTATCCTCTTCAATTGACATCATATCCATTGCATTTGCATGTGCAATATCAAAAAGGTTGTCCAAATTGTCAACGAAAGCCGCTTGTTTGGCTCCTGTTTTGTTTTTATTCTTGCTGAGATTTTTCCACTCGTCAAAAAGTTTTTCCAACTTATTAATACAATGGTATTCTTGGCGGATAGGGATTCGGGCTTTCGACCAAAACGCGGCTGCTGCTTTCACGGCGAGTCCCGCGCTTTTGCGCACAGTTAACTTCAATTTCTTATGGTTGGTAACTGCGATCCCAGAATATGAGGAGAGTCGTGGCCAAGTAAAAATATTACATCACTTGAACGCGATTTGGACATTTTGATTCGAACACGCTTTACACGTTAATTCCCGGTTAAAATTGTAAAAGAGTTGCACAGATTTTGTGTTCACACAATGGTTGGAGTTATCGATATTTTATACTTGGAAAATACTCAATCAAATGCGTTTTACCGCCAATTCTTAACCAATTTGAATAGTTGAAAGCATTTTGAAAAGAAAACTAAGCGAACTTAAAATAAAGTTGATTAGAGTACCTAAAACCTTAAATGCTCACAAAAAAAAAAACAGAATTTTATCCAAAATATACAACATTTCAGCCAAAAAATGCCTATATCAAACTTTTGGTTGAGAAATGCACCTCTAAACATTATCTGATCGGGCTAAAACTTTACAAATTTAAGTTTTACACCAAAACGAACAATTTGAGACCTTTAATTTTCGATTTTTTTTTCCTCCATACAAATAAGCCGAACCCTTATCTTGGCACTGCCGTCAAGTCCAGTAACAGCATTCGTATCGAGATCAAGCGGAGACTAACAGGTAACACTTAACAAGACGCTCATCCTATTCATGCTCTTACACGGCGCAGAGGCATGGGTACTGTCGGAAACGGATGCAGCAGAACGGATGCAGGGAACGACTTTCGCATTCAACTGAACCACATACTGTACGGGCTCTAAAACGACATTGAAGCAGTCCGGCGCATTACAATACAAAGTATGCGCTGGCTCGAATATGTCGTACGTAAAAAGTTAAAAGTAAACAGCAACAATGAACTAAGTTTTTCCAATCGTAAATATCAATTATGTATGTATTTAAATTATATTTATTTTCATTATTCGGTTAGTTATTTTTTAAAAGTTTCCTGCAAATTCGTTTGGTTTTTCTTGCATAAACAGAGTCTACTTTCATTTCACGTATTCAGACATTCAAGTACTATATTAGCATTAAGGTAATATGTATATATTTGAAAAACTTTTTTATTCATATTTATTTTATAATAAAAGTTTTTAGAAATTTAAATAGAAATCTAGAATTTTAATCTCGTATATTAAAACGACATTTTTCTAGAATATTATTTCGAATAATTGTATAATATGGGTGCAATTTCAAAACTTCCTGACTTACTTTAATAGCATCTGTATATTGTTTTAATTTCATATTATTTAATGCTACTTTATAGCCAATGTGTGGTCTCGAATGACCACAACTTTTCCACGCATCTTCGTAGTGTTTGGCAGCAGCGTTATATGATTGCAATTTTTCTGCTATATATCCGGCCAATTCGTAAGCTTTGGTGCAAGATTTGTTATACTTCAGAACACGACTTACAAAACTTTCGGCCACATCCAACTTGTTGACAGATATATAAATGTCGGCTAGTAGTAGCCAGCTTCGTTCCAAATACTCGGCCTCTTCATAGGTCCAGTCAATTTGAGCTATACGTTTTAAGTGGTTCTTAGCTCGCTGAACTTGCTTCAATTGAACCAAAGCGTTGGCTGCACCATACGCCGCTGCCACCATTAATGTCCCACTGTCTGTGTGCATGAGTTCAGTAAAATCCTTTAGGGCAGATTCTATTTGATATTTCTGTTTCGAAGCCATTTGAAGGAAATTCCAAAGAATACGACGAATTACAAAATTCTCCTGAAATTCGCCAGGTCGAGGTGAAATTTCTTTAATCAAACGTTCAGCCGTCCGAAGTGCGATTAGACGGGACTCACTGAGATCAAGCTCATCTCCAGTGTCAAGAATGTTATTCGCATTGGGTATTTCATCATCAGGATTAATGCAAATTTCAATCATATTAAGTTTTGCCTGCTGCCCCCATATATGATCTCTTCGCGACAAATTAAAGTACCGCAATGCGTTATTAAGGTTTCCATTGTACCATTCAAATAAACCATTACAATAGTTTAGGCCTGATGTATTTTTAGATTGTAGTGTTGTTTTCGTAGCGTTATGTAAGTAAGGTACACTTTCGGAAAGCGTGCCAGAACGTCTCATTACTTCGATAAAACGAGCCAGCGCTGTCCAATTGTATGGTTGAGATACTAATAATTGAGAGAAGTGATATGCGGCATTTTTGAAATCCATCTAAAAGGGATGACAAATATTTAAAATGTTTAAAATAGGCTAGGATCTAACTTCGCCAACAATGTAAAACGCGTGTGCCACGCCATTTGTGACTGAGGTAAAATTTTAAATATCATTGAAAGTTTTCCCCATTTAAAAATATACTTCTTACCTTTTTAAATGACAGGTCTGCCATCATTACAGAAGCTGCTTCATTATTGGTGTCAATTTGAAGAATCTGCATACACGTATTGCGACACATTTCCATTTCTTTAGATTTCATTTGAAGTTTTGCAAGAGAAACTAATATTTCGAGATCGTTGGGTGTATATTTGAAACATTCCCGGAAGTTAGTAATCGCCATTTCGTTGTTTTTCATGTAAACCGCATGTTGTGCTATCAATAAATAAATTCTAAAAAGATTTTATAAATTATTATATCCATTACTTTATAAAATAAGAATTACTTCGTTATGAAATGCGAAAAATATTATTATTATTTTCTCTTGTTCCTTTTCAAATATATCATAAACTATGCGTTGTTAGCTTACAATTCTGTATTTATTTATCAAAACAATTTTATTGAATATAAAACGATTTTGACAAAACTTATCGATAGACTGAACCGATAATTAATGTTATGCACCAGCACTAAAAGCAGAAAACAAAAAGTGTTGGTTGTAATTTTGTGAAAATTGACATACGTTTGAAATGGCAGACGACTTACAAAATTATAAATGCCAATTACAGCAAGTAAGCCACCTAAATGAACACTAATAGTTTCGTGATTGATTGTATTAAGGCTATTTCTGGTTCTATAAATATCAGCCATTACAGTGCTATAAACATTCGTGAATGTTTATAAATATGCATACAATGATGTTGGAAGTGTAAAACAACTATCTTAAAGTATTGGTGGTTTTTAAGACACAATATACAAGAAAACTTTGGTCTATTGTTTTTTTAGTAACATATCAAGAACATCGAAGTGCTTATAATTGAGGCTTAAAACAACGCCAGATACATACATATATTTAATGGTTGTCATGTATTTATTATGGTGTATTCTATTTACATTTATTGTTTGTATTTTTAGAGACATTAATGCAGTGTTAATTTTTTTTCTTATCTAGGTAGAAGCAGCATTACAGACGGACCCAAATAATGAAGAGCTTTTAAAACTTAAGGACGATCTTCAGGAAGTTATTAAATTAACTCGGGATTTGATTAAAACGCAATTAGAAGAGCAGCGGAAATCCTCGTACGTAGAACCATCCTCATCAAAAACAGCGTCGTCAAATTACTTTGACGAAATTGAAGCTGCTCTTTTAGAGGCTGAAAAACTGGTGACATCCGCAAAAGTCTGGAAAATTGGGGACAAATGTCAAGCGAAATGGACAGAAGATGGTCAGTATTATGACGCCACCATCGAAGGTATAACGGGTAAAGGTGAGGTCAGTGTAATCTTTGATGCCTATCAAAATCGTTCCACAACTACAATAAATGAATTGCGAGAACGTACCGCCAGAAATGAGGTATTTCCCTCTAACAAGTAAGTACTACATTTATAAATTTTGTCATATAAATGTATGTATGTAAATCTGTTATTTTTAATAGGCGACACAGACCAAATCAAAAAGAATATCTTAAAAAGCGTAAACAAAAGAAACAACAACGTTTTAAAGACTTGGAAGAAGAACGCGAATCGGACAAAAACAAATGGCTTAATTTCACGACAAAAAATCAAAAGAAGCCCGGCATGAAAGTCAACAGTATATTTGCGTCACCAGATAATGTTAGTGGAAGGGTTGGTATTGGCACATGTGGAACAGCCGGTAAGGGTATGACTGATTTTACTATTGGAGAAAAATATCGCAAAGGTCTGTAAATAAACAAAAAATAAAATACACTACAGAATATCTTTTATTTGAATAACAAACTATGGCAAATATAAGCACATGAATAAAGCTCATTAAACCCAGTACTGTACAAAATAAAAACCTAAGATTGGCATGCATGACCCAAAACAGCTTCAGATGCAATTCATATTTCATTCTGTTTTTTTTTAACAGTTCTAAAAGATTCAAAAATATAAAATGTAAACATCGCAAGCAAGTCATCGTTAAAACATTAAAGTTGTGGTTGTTTTTTTTTATAGATAATTTAAAAATAATTTCAAACATACCTTGATAACATTTTGGACTGTTCATAAACATTTTCTGATAGATTTTTTGAATAGAGTTTTTGCATATGCAATTGATTGTCCCGTGCTTGTTCTAAGGATTTCATTGATTGAAAAATGTTTCCAGATTTTTCATATACTCGTGCCAGAAGTAACAGTTGTTTTGTTTTCAGTTGCATATCCGAAAGGCTCTCAGAATTTCTAAAAACCAAGTGCATTAATTTAAGTAAAATAGTTTAGTAATGCTCTTTTTGTTTACGTTTTGTTTTTATCGTTTTCTGTCAATACGTTGACTGCCTTCTGAAAGTGTTTTAGTTTTAAAAGAAGTTCAGCTAGATCCAACTTTAAGGCGGAGCATTCTGGAGATTGAATCATTTCCAGATAAAATTTTAGAGCTGTCGAGTAATGATGGCTCTTAACATAAACTCGACCAAGTTTTTTGACCAACAGGACATTTGATGGACACATATCGATGGCTTTTTGATATGCAGATATTCCCAAGACAGTTTCTGCAATGTATGAATTGGTTGCACTTTTGGTTTTCATGGATACCATATATTATAATTACGGCCAACCTTGGATAGAAAGGTACGCATCACCTAACATCAAAAAGCTTTTAGGTCCAGGTCGGACTTCTGTTAATCCCTTAAAGCACCCAGAGAATGCACTGCGGTTTTTTTGGTGATGCAGATAGATGTTTGCTAAACGTTTTCTTGCCTAATTATTTTAAAAATAAATATAACAAATGATAGTATGATTTAAATAAGTTTATATTAGTGGAGTTAACTAATTGAACTATGTGAATACAATTAGCAACTAATTAAGTAAGTATTTACCATTATGTAATATGACTCATCTGGATTAATACCTGAAAGCAAACTTATCGCTTTGGTAAAATTGCATTTTTCTATCATTAACTGCGAATGAGCAATTATTAAACGACCCATTTCAGTTGAACCGCTAAATTCTTCAATAGCGATTTGTAAGATGCGTTGACTTTCGTAGATCCCCTGAGAATCACCAATATCACGCAGAACAAAGATAAGCTCGATATATAATGTCATCTTATCTGAGCTATTTAATAACCGTTCACTTTGCATTGAATCTTGAGATTTATGGGAACCGGTTAGTAGTCCTCCTACTAATTGCAATGCTAGAACCAAACTCTGATGAGCCTCATTTAAGTTACCCTGGTGCTTAAGTACAATTCCTTTCAGAAGATGGTACATAGGCTGTTCACGCACTTTAAAATCATGTGTTAACGCCTGTTCTAGGTAGTCACATGCATTCGAATACTGTGATTTTCCGACAAGTATTTGAGCCATGAGAAGATGTGCTTCGGTGCAGGTCTCTCCAAAGATGTTTAGTATATGCTGTAATCTGCTAATAGCTTTTGAGTATTCGCCGCGCAGATACTCCACCTTGGCTCGCATTAACATGGCCTATAATAAGAAATAAAGATTATCTGATCTATTGAAATTACACCGTTATTGTTTACCCCTTTGTGTCCGGGGCAGACATGTAGAATCGTTTCCAGTATATTGAGACTATGTTTCAAAGTAGCATGTTGTGATTGGTCATGGTGAAAGTCTAGCTCAGAGTCAGCTTCTTGGTTTGGGGTCGGCGTATAACGGATGAGTACCGTACATATCTCGAGCATAAGATCAGGGTTCAATTGGCATATGTAGTCAACGCCATAAGAAAATAAATCAAGTTTTCGGATATGCAGACCTACCGCCTCGGCCAATGATTGAACCAACGTCAAATGTTGCTCATTCGAATCTGCCAAATAGGCATTCATATAGGCAATCATTGGTTCCGGTCTATAATCCGAGAGTTTCGTGAGGTATGCCAACTGTTGTCGTATCTGCTGGCGATTATCAACATCTGAAGTGGATTTCAGTTTGCAAAGCGTAAGTCCGCAAAGTGCATTAAAATTACTACTATCAATATTACAAGCCGAACGAAATGAAATTTCAGCATCAGCAACCTTATCCTGAAGTAATTGTTGATATCCAAGTTCAGTTATCAAATCTACATTTCCAGGGTTTTGTTCGTTCACTTTTTCAATATATTCCTGAGTCAACTGAAGCGTTTGAACATGCCGTGTACATATTCGAGAAAATAAACGACATGTTTCCAACAGAAGCTTATAATTTGCAGGCTCAATACCCTCTATAGATGACAGCAGTTGCTGTAGAGTTGATGTGCCAGATTTTGCATCGCTCTCGTGCACCATATGCAATACTGCCTTAGTGCGCAAAGCGGATATATTAAAAGGTTCCATATTTATCACACGCATAGCAGTGTCCAACGAGTGATCCAGGTCAAGTGCGGCAAATTGCATTTCCATTTTCTGAACAAGCGGGATGCTTATATCGGGATAACGAGTGCTGAGTTTATTAAGAATTTGTTGCGACGATTCGAATTGTTGCGATTTTTGATAGAATCGTACAAGTGCCAATGAAGCGTCAATATTCTTTCCTCCGTTACGCTCGATGCATCCTTCAAGCTGAGCTTGAATTTTTCCTGGTAATGTTTGGCCATCCACACTTAAAGCGAGCTCGCACCAGACTTTCAATATTAACGCCGCATCGGAACTACTGTTGTCGGGTGTTATCGACTTGGCAACATAATCGAGGGCGTTGCTAAAGTCTCCAACAAAGTAAAGAAACACAGCAGCAAAATAATATGATCCAGCGCTACCATGATCATTTCGTTCTTCACTAGTTCGACTTTCTAATGCATGCACTGCATCAAAATCGATTAATCGACAATGTTTATGTGCATATATAAGAGTCATTGTAGCAGCCAAGCCTAGTTGCACATCGTTTTTCAGCGGATTCAATTCTCGGATACATTCCTGCATACGGTTGCCTAATGCCAGAGCAATGCCATTAAATAATCTAAACTCCGACTGAATAGGGAATTTAGCCAATCCATCCAATGCAGCTTTTTGCATTGAATTATAAAAGGATGACCGGCCATAGTACAGTACCAAGCTTATGTAGTCATTACAATCCATTTTGACAGTTTTTAATTTTTTGTAATATCAAAATACAGTGAATAGTTTATGGATTATTTAGATTATTTGATATAATGTGCCACAAAGCCGCATGATATCTGAAGTCTCAGATTATTCTTCACATTTTCCGATTCCTCTTTGGTTTTAGATTACATATTTTAGATATTCAGGTTCATACTCTTTCACATAATATTTTACAAAGCCACAGTATATCTTAATTTTCAGATTATGTTGCACTGCGTATTCCAAAGCCGCCTAAAACAAAGAAAACATATTAAAAACTACACCACATGTACTCGTTGTTAAAGTATAATAATATTATAAATTATTATATGTATTAGTACATATTTTTCAATAATTAACACTCATCTAACTCATTCGCGTCCGACTAATAAACACGAACTGAAACCAAATAAAAGGATAGATTGTTTGTATTTGGCTTAAATAATTTATATGCGTTTGTATGCCTACAATGATACGTACAAACAAGAACATCATTTAGTCTATTAGCATACATACACACAGTGACATATGGAAGTTTGAAAGCAAATAATTGTTTTATAGCAACCGATTTACATGGCAACAGTTTCATCAAACTTCTATATGAAGTAACTTGGTCAACAAATACCTTAGCCACTAGCTTGCCGAGACCATGACCGCCAAGAGCTTTAGGAACACGAGTATGTTTTATTTCCATTATCCCATCGTGAATAGTATATGTTAGAAAAACCTTTTCGTTATCCATTTCAATGTAAAACATCTCGCCATTATTCTTTATAGTTATGAAAGTAGTCATGGATCTATGTGGAAATCGGTCTGGACCTTGATATGGTAAGTTTTTCTTCCTTAGAGCGGCTTTACATAGATTTACGGCCAAGGGAATATTTCTTAGTAACTGATAATTTCGCTGCGGTAATAAACTTTTGCATAGACGTTGAGAGCTTCTTGATAGAAGTCTTGAAACGTACATTTTTTAAATTTAAATTTCAGACATAGATTTATGTAAATACCAATCCTATACAATTAAAATTTTGGGATAGCTCAAAATGGAACGATGGAACTATCGATTAAGTCAAATCGATATTTCGAATCGTAATTGGCTTCTTTTGAAAGCTACCATCTCTACAACTAAAATCAATATATGTACTAATAAATTGGATTTATATTTATTAAATTCCCACTAACCGATATTAATGAGAGTGCAATCAAACATTCAAAAGTTATTACTGTTTATAATTAGTGTAAGAACTGTATTAATAAAACAAAGATTTTTTATCTGATCCCAGATTATGTAGCCTATATTGTTAGCGGTTAGTTTTCTAACCATTGAATGACTTAAAATATTTTTGTGTGAAATAAAATGCGGCAATAAGCTTTATGGGATACATTTAAAAATAATCGGTTGTTTTCGATATCTATTAATATCGATTGTTTTACATATTTTCACTAATATACCAAAAGATACATTATAAGAGATAATTATTAAAATGGAAGCAACAAATGAAGTCTGGTCGGACACAAAACTTATGCTGGTAACAGCCAATGTTGGAAGTTTGTTTGAAGATGTAAGTAGTTTGGATTTCATCCGAAAAGTCATTAAACAGTAAACATTTAGATTTGTTTTGAAACACACGCACATATGTACAATACATGTATGTGCATATGTGTATGTATGTGTACATTATCTATATGCAAATGTAAATAATTTTGAATGCTCAACTTTCAGCCGAAGAGACTTCTATCAATATGGCTAGAAGAGTTTATAGCTAAAATTACGGAAGTGAACCCGAGATTCTTAGCTTTGCATCTTCAAGAGGTGGGTGGTAAAACATACGAAAACTCCATGGAGCACGTGCAGGAGTTTATTCGAAATTTATGCGATGCTATGTTTGTTAATGATTTTAAATACGTTTGCATTTATATGGATGAAGATTTTAAATCAGCTGAACATTTCACAGTAAGCATCCGTGTTTTGTAAGCATCTTGTTTTACACATATAATTTAAATCAACTATTTGGTAGGCACTTGGCAACATCTACTTTGGACATACAGATTTGCGTACATTAAAAATTTGGAATTTCTTAAGTCATGGCTGGGAAGATAAGCTAGGTGAAAATAAACAAATATTTTCAGGAAACATTGAACAAATTCCGACCAAGGACAAGTCTAAATTTCCCCAACATTTTTTTCCAGAAGTAAGTTTGAAATATAGGTAATTTTTCACAGTTTCAATTTAACTATACATATATTATTCCTAATACATCATATAAATTAAGTACATACATATTATTGAATTAACATTGATAATATAAATGTAGTTACAAATTATTTTAAAATAAAGATGGATCTTTACTTTAGTGTAAATGGTCACGAAAAGGTTTTATGCGGACACGTTGGGAGATAAATGGGACTGCGATTGATCTAGTCAATATACATCTATTTCATGATGCATCTAATTTGGCAGCATGTGAAAATTTTCCATCCGTATACTGTAAAACTAGGAGACGAGCCCTAGTGCACACTATTGAAAGGTAATACTCTAACATTAATGTTATACGGTTTCTGACCAGTTATTATTTATTTTAGATTCCACATAGATATCAAAAATGGGTTTGTACCTTTTTTCCTATTCGG
This sequence comes from Zaprionus kolodkinae, assembly GCA_018901885.1. Classification (NCBI taxonomy): domain Eukaryota; kingdom Metazoa; phylum Arthropoda; class Insecta; order Diptera; family Drosophilidae; genus Zaprionus; species Zaprionus kolodkinae. The sequence goes on from JAEIFM010000498.1 coordinate 1,603,950, forward strand.
AGATTTTAATTTTAGATGCGATACAGCTGGAGTTGTAAAAGTAAGTATCATTGACTTCATGACTTTGTTGGCTAATGTACTAAATGTGATTATATTTTATGTGGTGATTAGGAATTAACTGAAAACTTAAACGTCCATCGAATCCAAAGTTTAAAAAATGAAAGCACTAAAATTCATTACCGAAATTCCATTGGCAACAATATACTTACCGTGGGCAGAAAAGAATTTAGTCATGCTGATCATCAACTAAAGTTCAAAGAATATTGGGTAATGCTATTGTATAACATCGAATAAATAAATATAAAGATTTTTTTTCCATTTAGTTAAAGAAGTTTGACAGAGAACTGGAACCTCTTTCGGAAATTTTATTTGAATATCCAATAAATTTTATTCCATCATACCCATTTGAAGAAGATCCCGAAATGCCAACCGATTATATGTCCACAAGATGTCCTGCGTGGTGTGATCGTATTCTGATGACACCTCAAGTTAAAGACATTATTCAATCAAACGATTGGAAATATGATATGATTGGCGAATCTGCATGCATGGGAGACCACAAGGTATTTAATTACTTTAATTTTTTTAATAAACTGTGTTTCTAAACTGTGTACCTCCATAAGCGATGTCTGCATAAGTTTCAACTTTGTACTACTTTATTCAACTTATACATCACCGCTGAAGCGCCTATTGCGATTATCAAAACTAACACTTTCACTGTTCTAGAATATATTAAAAATTCTCTTTTATATACTGTTTTAAACTAATATATTTCTCTCTCTCTTTTTAATAATGTAGCCCATATACTTATCAGTTTGCCTTAAACCAAATCAAGGTACTTATATATCATGTGATTGCAACTGTATATACACTCATGCAAATAACAACAACAATGGGACATCCCCTGTTCAATGCAATTCGTGTCCTTATTCAAATAAACTATATAATGAAATTGTCAAAGAAAATAATACTTTAAAAGAAGTTAGTGTTCGAGAAAACTCTTCCATATTATTTTCCAAGGATAATTTAATTAAAGAAGACACAAAACATAGTAATAACTATGCGTCAAATCTTCCAAACATTAGAATCGATATAATAGAATCAGATAATTTATGTGATTGTATGTGTTCCCTAGTATCTATTCCTGAGACCTGCAATAGCAATGGAGATGCGATTGAAACAAGAAGAATTGTTTGTCCAACGTGCCATGATAATATATACAAAAATCGCTTTAATCTATTATCAAATAGTATTACAGAAAATATATTTGTAAACCAAATTCAAGATTCACAACATCTCAGTACTTATATTGATAATGCTCATAGAGATCCATACACCCCAGAAAGCTATGATTCTCATTCGCCAAATCTTGACTTAACTATTTCAAGCAATAACTGCAATATACCGTGTACCGATATTATGGAAAACGATTTGGATAAATTACATTATAGTAATGAAAAACATCAGTCTATGAACACTTCAAATGATAATTGTAAAAGCTCAAATACTTTTAAATCTTTTGCTGAAAATCAATCGCGAAACTCGGTATCACCCGTGCAATTGAAATCACGTTTAGAAACCCTTAAACGAATATCAGATAAGGACTACACAACCGTTAAAAAAGATGTTGATAATACTGAAGTTATTTGTTCCTCCTCAGAAACAATTTCAAGCACTCAACATCGAAAGCCTTGTATATTATCTATGTGTTGTAGTATTCACTAATTAAGGTTTTCAGTTTTATTTTTGTTAAATTTAGCAGGAAACTACCTGTTTTTATTTATTGTTAATCCTTATTTTTTGTTGTGAGTTCACATTGATTATTTATATGTATATAGTATCTATTATTTTATAATACAAGTATGTAATTGTATATTAACGAAAGAAATAATTTATTGAAGTATACATTACCATTTAAATTAAACATTTTTGACATTTTAGTATTTCACTATAGATAATACTAAAATACTCAAAAATTACAAGAATCTTGAAGACAAAACAATATTATTTTAATCAACGACTTAACTTCCATGAAATTTTCGAATAACTGAAAATTAAAACCTATCTTTTAAATATGAGTCTGTTAGTATAAGTGATTATTTTTAATTTATTTAATTTTTTATTATACATATTCCTTTTTGTAAAATGTTTATTTCTATTTGTTTATTGTTATACAAACTAAAATAATAAATATATATTTGTTTTAACATATTACTTGCATTTATTTTATTATTTTATAACGCTTGCCATATTTTTGAATTTCAGCTTTATTTATCGTTTAACGCTCCATTACCATCCTTGTCTTGTCTTATAATTCATTTTGTATTGTAATTGTAGGGGCTTCAAGTCACAACAACATAGTCGAAACACAGAGAACATTAAAGGCATTAATGAATCAATCAATGGTGGATGAAAGCCTTTGGATAGAACAATCTAATATGGATGACACTAGTGTATCGCATAGTCCACTTTCTAGATACATTCTCGTAAAGCCAATATCGCCAAGCGCTAATGAAGAACCCCAAGATGATCGTTCCAGTAATTTGGATACAGATAACGGAGCCTTGCTTAAAGAGACTAGTGTATAAACGAGCCAGCCATTCCAAACGTCGACAAACGGATATCCCAGAGTAAATAATGGGATTCGTTTTGTAGATGTAATCTACTTATTATCTACTGTTGTAATAATGTTGTGTGTTAATAAATAGAAAATATGAAATCAAACAAACCAACCCTTTAGAAAAACAGGAAATTTCATAAACTAAATGAAAAGCTAGACTTTATTATAAAAGGAGTTAGAAATAAAAGCGCTAAGCTTTATTTAAACATTCACAATTGAAATTCCTATCCATTGATTATTCGATTAGTTTTTTTGCTTTGAAATATCTGCGAAGGTACAAAACTTGCCAAGTAGCCAATCCAAGTAGGCAGCACATACTGAATATGCTAAAGAATAAGACTCTACTATTGGTTTTTTCTGTAACAAAAAAAAAAGATGTTTGGTTTTAAGTTCACCTAATATTAAATAAATATTACCATTAGTATCACGCATTTCCTCTTCACGTTTGCGCATAAGAGCAAAATCCAATACAATTGAATCCGACAGATCTTCCAAACGTTTTAGATCAACTTCAAGTGGCTTTAGTTTGGAAGCTTCTCCAATCTTTAATTAAACAAACAATTAACCCATAAATTCATCAACTATAGTTGTACAACACTTACGCCTTCGTAGCTCTTAGTTTCAACTCCTTTTTTAGTTAACAGTGAGACTTCTTGACTGATTCCACGTTGATCTAGAAATGATTTATGTGTTTTTCATCAACATATTGCATGCATCTCTGTCTTTTAAGCGTAGTAGAATATGACTTACGTGGTGGGACTTTTGATATAAAGCAAATTTCGTACGTGTCATACACCTCCGACGTGAAGCTGAATTTACCCTTGGTTACATGTTCCTTTTGCGACAAAATGTGACCCTTCGTATCCCTAGCCTGTGAAGGAATTTTATCTTACATAGTATATCCTTTTATTTAAACAAGTTTAACTTACAATATAGTCTATAATTTGACCAGGTACATCGGAGACTTCGTATTCGCCCATCACCAACTGATTTGCTTGTATATCTTCCTTAAGACATTTTTGTGTGTTTGGTGCCAAGTGAAACATGACACCGTGAAGTGGACAAATATATCCCAATATTGTCAGGGCGCAAATAAATATTTTCAACATTTTTGAACTAATACTTAAAAAATAAATTTGACAACTTGTCTATAGATGAGGTGGCGTATGCATGTTAAAAACATCGATACGATTATGCTTTACTTTAATGTATCGATATTTTCGTGACACATTAAGCGATGACTACGTGCAAATAGCAACAAAATTTCAACGAACCGAAACTTGGGAAATGGGACACAGAAATTATATATAATTCCATCATCAAAACTTAGCTGAGATGGCATTAAATATACAAAATAAATGTCTTAAAAACACCATTTATAATCTTCTATCGCTAAACATTTTAAATCAACTAATTTTAAAAAATTGACAGAAACTTATGGAAATGGTATTAAGTATCGATATACAAGCCTCGAAAGCTATCAATCGATATTTTTAACAGTATCATTGACAATTTTTCAGTTCTAATTTTCGTACTAAACTCGGACACATATTTGAGTTTACATACAGCTAGTGTATATTTGCATTTTTTTACAAGCGCTTTAAGATGACTGAAGTTTCGGAACCCTTGACATTGGCCAGAGGTAAAGATATTCAATTACATATTTGCATGTTTGAGTATGTAATAATTATATCCGAACATATTGTTACAGATGTAAAACGGTCTATAGAACTCTTGGAAAAATTGCAGGCCAGTGGAGATTTCCCAACAACAAAACTGGCTGCATTACAAAAGGTTCTCAATTCAGATTTCCTCAACTCAGTTCGTGAAGTATACGAACATGTTTACGAGACAGTTGATATACAAGGCTCGCATGACGTTCGTGCATCAGCCACAGCAAAGGCAACCGTGGCTGCTTTTGCTGCCAGCGAAGGACATGCACATCCTCGAGTCGTAGAATTGCCAAAAACTGAGGAAGGTTTGTACATACAAACGTTCACTATATATTTTTGTCAATACAAAAAACTATCGGTTATGACTATTTCTTACAGGATTAGGTTTCAATGTTATGGGAGGCAAGGAACAAAACTCTCCCATTTATATATCTCGAATTATCCCAGGTGGAGTGGCAGACAGACATGGAGGACTTAAAAGAGGAGATCAATTACTTTCCGTTAATGGTGTGGTATGTTTTTAATCTATAATGTATGATCAATATTTACTCTAATTATTTGCAATTTGATTATAGTCTGTTGAAGGTGAAAACCATGAGAGAGCAGTCGAATTGCTTAAGCAGGCCGTCGGTTCAGTTAAGCTTGTGGTGCGTTACACCCCCAAAGTTCTCGAAGAAATGGAAATGCGTTTCGACAAGCAGCGTAATACACGTCGTCGCCAATAAAATATCCACATACGAATTATATATTATTGAACTATTGAGATGTTATAATAAATATTTATTAAAGGTTCCTTAGCCCTTAAAAGCGATTCCAGTAAAATTGTTTTGAATTATGATATACATATTTCAAAACTGAATGTTTCGGAACACCCCCTTTGTCTTATACATATAAATATATTTAGTGGATTTTTATGCTCTTCGCCGAGTAAATCATGCTAGGGTTCCACTGTGGATATCAAAGCAATCATAAAAATATGTACATCAGATCTTTTAAAATTCGCTAGGTCATTGCTTGTTTAAGCATATGTACATGTAAACAAAGAGTACAAGCTTAGGTGGTTGTAATACAGATCTATAATTTGTTGTTTTTTTGTAATTTATCAATAATACGTACATATGAAAATTGTTATACATTAGGTTAAACAAAAATTAAATTAAACATAAGGTATTCTAGGTCGTTGGAAATAAATCCTGTGTCCCATGGTCATTAGCAGGATGTATAGTAGTAACATTTGCCAGAGGAACTTGTGTACCACTTGATCCTGCAGTATTCTGGTTGTTATTGTTTCGGACATTACTTATTGAAGTGGTGGGCTTATTGGAGCTAGATCTATCCACTGTAGATGGAGGCTCATCATCATCAGAGCACTCGACACTAGATATTGAGAAATTATCCTTTAATGAGTAAGGAAAATATATTATTTTTAGCATTTGTGAATAGATTAAAATTAGTATCTTACAGCATCACGTTGCGATTTGTAGCCCATCAACTTTAGTTTCCGTTCTTCCCTCATGCGATTTAGTCTTTTTAAAAGTGTATAATGTTGTTCCACTCGACGTAAACATGTTTTACAGATAGTTTTAGGTAATGGATCTGTTGGAGATATCTATGTATATGGAAAACGGCTGTAAATGGTTTGGTCATGACTTAAAATTTGTCTTCAAACTACATACAGTGATTGGTAAGTAGTTGTTGATTTTTTCAACAAGGAATAAACGCTGTCCATGATCTCCATAAATGTGTATTACTGTTCTGTGCATTTCTGAACAAAGGCGGCAAAGAAATCCAGAAATACAAGCCTTTTCAATGCTTCCCATGGTGGATAATAACTGTATATACCAATATCTTTGGTGTAGCGTCTAGGCGTTTGATTAATTTATCACAAAAATAAATATTTCAATTCAGATATATGTCTGTGGTAATTTTATGATTCCATACTATGAGTGGTAATGTCACTTTTATGCACTTAGTTCTACATAAAAATTCACATAAAGTAATATGTTTGCCTCTTGCTTTAACACATATGTTTTTACTTACAATGAATGACAAGGGTGTATAATTGATAGTTTTGAGATGTTCCAATTTCAGTTATCGATAACACACTTATGCTTCATGATGTCGATAAAATGGTTTTAACTTTATAAGCGTTTTAAAATTAATGTTTAAATTAAATAATTCATAATAAAAATACTATATTATATAAGCCTTATAATCCAAAAGAAAATTTAAAATAAATATAAAATAAAAATGTAATGTAATGTAAACTAGGCATTCATTCTGACACCAGTGAACACTCTTTCTTGATATTTTATATTAATTATTATAATAATGGTTACTGCACACCTCCTTATAATTCTCATATAACAATCGGAAAAGTTATCGTGTTAAATCTTTCTCCAATTATCTGGAGGACTCTTTACTAATCGTTATAAATAATTTTATTTTACTGGTATAATGTGGATTGAGTTTTCAATAATATTTTGGGTTTCACCTTTAGTTTATGTTTAGTTGAAAATTATATTAAGATTTGTGTTGATTTTCTTTATGAAGCTTATTAAATAATGACAGCATATTTTTAACTGTTCCCTCTTTGTATTTACAGGATCCAAGACTTAAAATTAAACCCTACAAAATATCAGAGTAACAATAATTTAATAGTTTCTAAAGATCCTTTCCCTTTAGCATAAATAGTATACACATTTTCGGATCTGTGTTCTTTGTGCTTTACTTCGTAAATTTTAAAATCATATAGTAGTAATTCGACTTTTATATGTTCTTACAGCTTTTACCCTTTGTAGAGAATGCTACAATGAAACAATTCCATTGCCATCCTGACATTAGAATTACTTTTATTTTATGTTTTTTTCTGCCGAATTTTATACAATCAAAACGACAACTTTCCCCATGAAACACGAGTAGATACAATTATTACCCGATTAGTACAAGAATTTCGGACAACCGTCTCAATAAATAATTTAAACAACATAATTTGAAATTGTTGAAAATCTTTATTTTCATTTTACACACCCATTTAATGGGCTGTTTAAATACTTCCTAATTAAGTAAATTTAAAAACTTGCTTACACATTAATATATACATACATATATATGTGTAAATACATACACAAGTATTGCTAGTCCGTATTATTTTAAGGCAAATATAGTACATCGGTGCTTAGATTCAAATTATTTATTAACTAAAGTGTGTATTCTAATAATTATTGCTGAAAAGACTGTTTGCAACTAAAATAATATCTTTTGAGATTTTTCCGCAAGTTGATTCCTTAACATTTTCTCCATTTAATGCTGTTTGAAGTGGCAGCAGAAAATTCGTGTGCGGACTAGAACTAAATTGATAGTTTTCGATTGTATCATAGATTGTTTTAAATAATGGTTGTGTATTCGAATGAAAATATCCTCGGTTACCATGTATTATTTTTATTCCCGATTGAGAAGTATTGCAAATACTCATATACATACAATGATCTGGGCGGTAATTATATTGACAGGGCATTAAATGTAGCTTATCAGGATGAAAATAAAAAAGAATATTTATTATATCTTGGTCCCCCCAGGTAATACGTAGTTTGTACTCTTTGTAGATAGGTAAAACATGTTGCTCCCAATTGAAATCCCGCATACGGCTAAGGTTCATTAACATTACACCAGAATTTACTCCTAGTTGACCATAAAATGGATGTCGAGCAAAACGGTTGTACCATCCTATATTTTTATCTTCGTGCTCAGGTGCTAATGCCGCAATTTGACTCTCGTTGAATTTTCCAAAAAAATTCCATATGTCCGAGATTGGAGATAGAAATAGAGTATCTGTATCAACATATAACAGCGAATCAACATCTTTCAGAAGCGACTGTTTGTAATTAAAAGAATAAGATGATTGAATTATAATATATTTTGCATGTGTTAATATTTTACATGTAGACTAAATATCCCAGTTGTTGCAGCTAAAAACTTAAATTGAATGTTACTACTACTCTACTAAATGTAAATATATATTTAAATAATAACTATAATAATAATAACTCCAATGGTATATTTATATTTCTACTTACCGGTAAAAACAGACGTTGCGCGGCACACGGCTTGAAAAGAGATTTCCACTCCATTTCACTTTGATTTGGAAATTTTAAAGGTAAAATTTCAAAGTCGAATATTTGGGGAAAGAGGTCACGCCAGTCCGTCAGTTTTTCATTTATTATTTCATTTAATGCAGTCTCGGCAAATATCAAAAATTTTAGGCTTTCTTGATAAACATTGAAAAGTAAAGCTGACTTTATCATAACTAGAGTTTCTTGAGCTCTCTGGCCACAAGCAACTACCACAACATGCAAAGGAACCTTCCTTCTATCTCTGTAAATAAATTATTGTTTACCATAATTAGGTCTGAAGTTTTACAAAAGTACGTACATAAGTACGTATGCGTTTAAGAAAAATATGTGCATATTTAAAATTACTGAATTATGTATTTTTGATTGTAATGCAGGAACATTAATTTACTACTAATTTTTAATATTTGTATCTTGGTGTTTACTTACATTTTATTTGTTCCACTGTTAAACAATGAATGTTCCCATTGCGGTCGTTCATAAAATATGTAAAGCAACGTTGTTACAGCGATTATGCTTAAACAACATATATAAAAGTGGCGCTAGAATGAATAAACGGGTAAGATAAGTTCTAAATAAATTCCCCTCCAATTATTACCATTTTGTTCATTTTAGTTTAGTGCATGCGATGTTACTTAGAAAAATCAGAACTAAGAAGGAGCTCTAACTTCTTGGTATGCCTTAACGGATCCGATATTACAATTCCATTCTTTACTTTAAAACAGTTGGAACAACCTCGTTAGAAATAAAAGCGAACAGCTGCACCTATCGACACAGTCTCATTATAAACAATTTCATTGTTTACTATTGGCAGGCAGAATAAAGCGCGGTTTGTGTTCACCTTTATGCCACTAACACAAACATGCTTGGGTTCAGTCAACACGATATGTTTAAATAAAAGAATAAATACAAAATTTATCGATATATATTCGTTTATTTAAGTATTTTTTCGTATTCATTATATTATTTAAGAGTATTTATTTATTATATCAATACAAATTATGATACTTATCTATAATATACTAATGCTTTATAAACATTACATTTGGCATAATTATACTAAATAAGAAATAATTGTTGGTTTTTTTTTTCTTAAATAAACGTTACAGTACACCTGTCGACAAAGTCACAACATCTCAGGCATATTTCGATAATTCACTATTCTCAATTCAAAGGACGGTGATTATCGGAATATCGATATATATTTCCACATTTAGTGAGTCATATTCCCCTACTCTTTTGGACCATTGTCCTAAAGATCTTAAAGTTACAAGATAATCCAATTTATTGTCATTTGATTTCAATATGTCATATCACCAAGGTGGAATGCCAGATCAAAGCTTTCTTTGGGATGTATTTCAAAGGTAGGTTTAATTGTATAAATCGTGTATCGTTTCGCAATTAACACGTATATTTGCGTAGTAAGACAAGCAGGTACATACATATGTGTGAATAGTTTTTTAATAATCGTTTTTATATTTTAGGGTAGATAAAGACAGAAGCGGGCACATTTCTGCGGATGAACTTCAAGTGGCTCTTTCTAATGGTACCTGGTCGGCTTTCAATCCAGAAACCGTTAGACTAATGATTGGCATGTTTGACCGCGAGAACAGGGGAACAGTATCTTTTCAAGATTTTGGTGCACTTTGGAAATATGTTACTGATTGGCAAAACTGTTTCAAATCATTTGACCGGGACAATTCTGGCAACATTGATAAACATGAACTAAAAACTGCTCTGACTTCATTTGGATACCGCCTTTCTGATCACCTTGTTGAAGTTTTGCTTCGTAAATTTGACCGATTTGGGCGTGGGACTATTCTTTTTGATGATTTCATTCAATGTTGTATAGTTCTCTATGTAAGTAATTCCATGACTTTTAATTAACGAACTATGAATTTATAATTCAATCGCGGTAAAGCTAGTTAGTCTGTCTGTCTGGTCTTTGGGCGAATACACAGATTTTGGCTACTTTAAGCAAGAGGGAAGAGAAAACTGGGTGCTTTGCCCACCTTCCTCGCAAATCTGTAATTGACGATTACTATGTCAGTTTAAAAGTTGCAATAATAATGGATTATATGGCAATCCGGTCTAATAACACGAAAATTATTCAAGTGAACATTTTCTATACTTACATTCAAACCGAGCTGCGACTTGCTGCTTTAGTATATCGTGTTTAAGGGAGCGTAAAAAAATTACATATAAGCAGAATTTGCTATTGAGATGTAGTTGGATGTTTTTAACGGTTTCGCTCGACTGTAGCTTTTGTTACTTGATTTATATTCCTTTTGTGTATTCTCGGAAACCTATATATATTCATACCCATATATTTTCAGACTTTAACAACAGCCTTCAGGCAACATGATACGGATATGGATGGAGTAATTACTATTCACTATGAACAGTTTTTAAGTATGGTATTTTCATTGAAAATCTAAAATTACAAAATACTTACCACTAAATACATTAGATAATTTTTTAATGTAAATATTAAGTTTCTTCCACAAATTTTATTCACTTAAGTGGCCAAATACATAAATATATATTTGTAATAATATTGAAAATTATGAAAATAAATCTTTCTTTGGCTCTAATTGGCGTATCGTTCCAAATTTGGGTTGCAGATAGCACAATTGTTATCTGAGGTAATACTATTATTAAATCTATTTTTGCTTATGCTTACGCAGATATGGTTTTAAAATGTGTATAATAGCTTTGTATCCTTAAAATAATTTTGAGAGCTTTTATGGGAAAGTATGCCTAAAATGTGAAAAGTCTTTAACTTAATAATGTTAATATGCTTATATTTATTTATGATATTTAGCCAAATTTCTAAGAAAGTATCAGCAATCCTAAAAACAAGGAATCAAAAAATGGCTAACGACCAGAATTTTTGGATAAACTTTTTCAGATGTTAGACATAAATTAAAGTCATATTTGTCGTAAAAGAATTACAAGCATTGCCGGCAATATACAGGGTTGGCCATTTTAGGTGGATCCATGTGAATACTCCATAACTTTGACAAGAAACTTCAGATCAAGGATTTATAGGACTTGTTTGAAGCTTTGGCTTTAGGAGATTTGGAAGACGATATTACGCTGGTATCGCTACCAGCTCAAATATTGCAATGTTCATACTTTTCGATATTTTCCTTCGTGTTTTCCAACTTTTGCTCCAATAAATATGCTATTTTTCGACGATTTTTCATGTGAATACTCCATAACTTTGACAAGAAACTTCAGATCAAGCATTTATAGGACTTGTTTGAAGCTTTGGCTTTAGAAGATTTGAAAGAAAAAATAAACCTGTTTACCAAACAAATCCAATATTGCATTGCTCCAATACATTACGCTATTTTCCTTCGTTAATAAATATGCTATTTTTCGACGATTTTTCGCGTAGAGTCCTCAGTTTGTTGATATTAATTATTGCATCCAATTTGCGCCGGAGAAAAAATTCCTACGGTCTAAAGTCAGATGAAGACGCAGCCCAGTCAAAATCTCTGTTTCTGCTATTAACAATCAAAAAATCATTGTAGATCGACCTATTTCAGTGGTATGGTATAGTATTTTACTCGTACCAGTATTGTTCATGGCCATTTTCATGAATAGTTTGCATGAAACAATCGGTTATCTCAGCTCGATAACGCACCATACCCAGTGCTTTTGATTGTAATCGTTTATCTCCAAACGCGATTAAACATTTTTGGGGTTGGAGTGAATTTATTAGTTTTATTGTGCTGTTTGAGGCCGCTCTTTTCGCTTTATTTTTTAATCCATGAAAATCTGAGCTCTAAATATTGAGAGGTTATTTTCAATGTACAGCTTAAAAATTTCAGGGTGCGCAAATGGCGTGTACTGCTTCACACAAAAATTCTCCTTGAGCCAAAGTTATATCAATCGTCGATACACATATCACCATGGGTCATCTAACATGGCCAATATGTATATCTCAATTGCACAAGAACAATTTGCAAATTAAATTCATATATTTTGGATTTTGATCAAATCAAATATACACAGCTAAAAACAAAATCGACTTAAAACTGATGGTGGAAACGGAATTCTTTAAAATTGTTTCATTCCAGCAGTTTCGTGAACTAGTTCAAAAAGACATTTTAGTTCTGTCGCCTATACCCTTTCTTGTTTCAGTAATTTACGTTGTTCCGGCTTGGAAGAATGAGAGGAGTATATTGTCGGCTTTCATATTAGCTAAAAACACTTTTCATTTAGAGAAAACCGCATTTGTAAATTAATATATTTTAATTTGTATAAGTTAAGAGTGTCCAACCATATTGAAACTGTTCAGAAAAAAGTTAAAATGTCGGAACTACAATCATCATTACTATTGAAAAAGCAATTAGCAGGTATGTTTCACATGTCGCTCTATATGAATATATGAATGTATGTACATGCCGATGACCGTATTTATAAATGCTTACAACATATGAAGGTATAAAATTCAAATACAACAAAGCACATCTCGCAGACATCCGTCTTCAGACAGAAACGTGGGTACATACACAAATTGTACATCATTTTATACGAAGCTATACTCATTGTGCGTCCATCGATATATGTAAATCCAAGGACCGTATTCAAAGAATATAATTTAAATGTACATATGCTGCATATACACATATATATTCATACATATTATTGTAAGGTTAATATCTTTAAAACGCTTTTGTACATTTGCGTATAAAAATACATTAATTATATATATAATATATAAGAAGGTGTATACGCTTCGTTTTACATATGTATTCTTTACGCGTGGGACATGTAAATATATGTGTCTGTTTAAGCATAAATACATACATACATGCATGTTCTATTGTCCTTACAAATTTCATATGAGACTCTTTCCCATATCCTTTTTTTTTGTGCATTCTCTTTGTGTTTTTAAGTCATTGTACGAACATATATGTATACGAATAAACACGCGATAATACAAATTTGTTTCACAATGCGTGGCCAAAAGATGAGTGTTTGAACGCCAAGTCATTATGTTATAAAACTACAATTTTTTTTGCACGTCCTTTTGAAAGCAACCACAGGCGGCTTATATAGATATAATTTATTAAACGTTTGAGATCAATATTAATTTATTATTATATTGGTAAACATACAAGTTAGTGCTAAAATTATTCAATAATGATCAATTTTGTTAAGATCATTCATAGGGTAGCTAGTATATACATTCTGTAATATTACTAATTCGCGAACTTATGAGAGTAAAATTATAATTGCTAAAACTCTTTTTTTTCCGAAAGATCAGCAAAGAAAAAATCTCTGGGGATATAGGAACGCATACATACAGTGTGTCCACCATATACAATAGGCAACAAGTACATATGTCTTTCGCACTTATTCTTCCCTTGACCTCGAATAAGATGACAAAGACAAAATTGTCGAAAGAGTTAACAAAATAAAAACACGGGATAAATATTAAGCAAATTAAACACAAGATGAAAAATTCATTATTTACATATGTATGTGTCATCTTAATATATGGTAGAGTAGTAAATTATTTAAATAATGAAAAATAATTGATTTGATATTTACACGGAAATATGTATGTTTGTGTATTTGATTATTATTTAGTTCTAAAAACACAAATAATTATACTTGTTTATTAATTATAAAAACAATTTTTTACCATTTCTTCTTTCAGAACTAAATAAGAACCCAGTGGAAGGTTTTTCAGCTGGATTAATTGATGAAAATGATATATTTCGCTGGGAAGTTCTTATAATTGGACCACCAGATACACTCTAGTAGGTTAATTAAAATAAATATAAATATTTCTATAAATTTTTTTCCCAATACTATAGCTAATCGATATATTTAGGAAAGATATTTTATTAATGAAGTCGATGATGATAATTTTATATTACAATTCATAATTTATGTCATATTTTCATCATTAACTTAAGTTAGATTTCCTATCCACTGACCCTAAGTAATCCCTCTAAGCATTTAGATTTTATTACATCGTGTTCAGCTTGAGTTGAAATAAGATTTTATACTTACTTGACAATAATTGTAACTTATTGTTTATTTTTTTTTAATTTACAGCGAAGGGGGCTTCTTTAAAGCGCACTTATACTTCCCTAAAGAATATCCTCTGCGCCCACCCCGAATGAAGTTTGTTACAGAGATCTGGCACCCAAATATTGAAAAGAACGGCGATGTTTGTATTTCAATCTTGCACGAACCTGGAGATGACAAATGGGGTTACGAGAAGGCATCAGAGCGTTGGTTGCCAGTGCACACAGTAGAAACTATTTTGATATCGGTGATATCAATGTTGGCGGACCCCAATGATGAGTCTCCAGCAAATGTTGATGCTGCTAAGGAATGGAGAGAATCCTATACTGATTTCAAGCGCAAAGTGGCACGCTGTGTGCGAAAAAGCCAAGAGGAGTGTTCGTAGAAGCCGAATTTGCTCTATATTTGTATATTTATATTAAAAATTTGATACATTAAAATGAATAACTGAATTAATAGAGATTACCTAATATTTTTAATTTAGAATGATTATTAACATGGGAATGTAAAATAATTTATACCTGAACACTTTAAATATTAAAGGTAACTGCTTCGAATTAGCTAGGGAGGAAAATCTTATAATGTAAGCATTGTGCAATTTTTTGTTATTCCATTTAATCAGAATACCACATTGAATTTCACAATTTTAAACAAAATATTTACGAAGAAAGCGGCACCACTTTTAAGCGGCAAAATTGAGTTCAGGACCTATTTTTAACTGAAAATTGTATTGCTACCGAAATCTTAATCAAGAAATACAACTCTCACACAATCGTTCGGACTTTGCTTTGATTCCCATTTTAAAAGAAATGCCTTCTCGAATGTGTTGTATATTGTGACATTTATTTATTTTTATATTTTGAAAAATTATGCTAGGGACTTATTGAGTTTTAAAAAAGTATTTATTCATTTTCTTCTATAACGTGCGATATATTTTGAACTCGTGAGTCGATATTCAGAATTGATTTTCGATAAGTTTGAGCTTAAAAGCTCCTATCGTTTAGTGTTGGCTACAAACGTACACGCATATATGTATAGCCTAAAAGAAAAGCTTAACCAGTCAACGAGATTCCTTTAAGTCTTGAAATATGCACATGCATGTATATGTACGAATATGTACATATGTAAACATGTACTTTAAAAATTATTTGAATTGTTCGATTTTCACAACTCTATTAACATGCGTAAATCGCTGATAAAAAACGGTAAAATATTAAAGTTATTAGAAAGTTCAAACTCTATTGTGATGGTACACACATGAACATATGTTTACATTTGTGTTTATTTAGATGAACAAGGAAGAACTATTGTCCATAATATTATGGAAGCTTATGTTCGGTACATCTATACAACCACAAGTGTATGTACATGCATATATCCTTGCCCAACGTTATTAATAACTTATTAACTCATTGATATAAATACTCTCGCTTAACATGGTGTACGTGTATGTGCATGCGTATTAAGCTCGGATGCTTAAGCCGATACACACAAATGTGTTTACCAAAACACAAACAAAAATAAGCTCACAATTGACAAGCAGTCGCGATACTCATGTGAAAGTTAATAAGCAAGTTCAAATAATTTCTTTCTTTCCGTCATCAAAAAGGACTTTGATGCCTTTGCAATACTTATTAAAATGTGTTAAAGTGTGTGTTTTCTGTATTATGCATAATACACTATAGGAATACGGGTAAATAGGAATGTATGCGTGGCTATATGTATTATAAATTATGCATGTATTAAGCGATAACGAAAATGTTATAAACATTCACATAAAATACGTTCAAAAGTATTCACGTATGTTTCTACATTTCAGTACAAAGCAATTGTTTAAGTTGATTGCACGTGCACACACAGTATAAAAGGGAACGTTCCAATATAAACAGTGAAATAGTGTTTATTTAGGTTGAAGTTGAAACTTGAAATCTTCTACAGTTTTAAAAGCCATCGTTTGTATTCGAAAAAATTCATGCATATACATTTGTAAAGCACTTAAAGCCGTGTCGTTGTCGTGTAATTTCGTAATGCAAAATCAAATCTGGTACGTGATCTAATGATCTCTTTATATCAATACGAACAACAGAGAAGCATAGTCATTCGCATACGCAAATATATTATGTAAATAAATCTAACTTGTGCGATCGGATTGCGGCAAAAAAACAAATAAATTCACCAACTAATCTTGTGGCTAACGCAAGCTTTAACTTTTGGTTAATATATTAGATGAATAGTCATTTAATCGTGTAATGGTTTGAATCAGTATAAGAACTAAAAGTATTTTTTTAAATACGCATCAATTTGTCAGTATGATCCTTTATTGTTAACGAAACTATCTGTAATACATCGTGCTTCTCGCTCAATAAGAACGAAAGTTTCAATGCAATTTTTATATTTTTATACAAAGTTTTCCAGTCTAATCTAAATCGATTTATATATTATACCTTGTTATTCGACTTTGTATTTAATATAGGGGCGTACGATCGTACGTTGTATAGATGACGGTGCAGTGCGTTGCATGTTTGCGTGCGTATGTGATCACATAGATACTGTACCTATTTATATATATGTATATATATTCGCTTTACTGATGAACCATTTTGGTACTGGGTATCTCGAGTGTGCTTAAAAAACTCATTGTTTTACAAGTATAATACTAAGTTTTAAAGTTTATTTAAGTGTCGCTTGCATTTGTTTCTCAAAAAAGTTATTTAAAAAAATGCAAACATTTTTGAACATGAAACTGCCCGTCAGTTTAGTGGGTATTTTACGGTCGTGACTTTGCCCACCCCTATTTGCATATACATAATGCGATTCTTATTTGTATATTATTACAAATCGTGAGTAAAAAAAAAAAACAGTGGATCCTAAGTTCATCTGATTGCTGAGGTTGTTTCATGAAGCCAATCCCATTTTCTTGACAGTAGTTGCTTTAATCTTCTACGATGGTGTGTATTTGGAAAACTGTGCTGCCTATAATACTTGTTTTAACGTTTTCGTTTGGAAAAACAATACCTCACAATGAGCACGCTGTGCAAAGCAAATTGATCGACAATGCAAATCCTTCCAATACTTCAATAAGTGTAGAAACTGAATCTATACGGAAATTTGATCATGCCGAAAGCAAGGAATTTACACGTCATATCTTCAACATTTTTTGGAATATTATCATTAAAGCATATCATGCTGGCGAAATTGATGTTCAGTATTTTCGTAGTACAGCTTACAGTTTTATAAAGCTGGCAAAATCAGAATTAGCTGATGTTGTTGAGAGTGTAAAAAGTGCTTATCAGTTAATAAATAAAAGTAATTTTGAGAAAGGAAAACTTTTCACAAATATAACTCGTCCGTATGATAATGCTTGTCAGGCGGTGGAAGCTCTGATTAATCTAAGTACCTCAGAATTGCAGAGCTGCTGTAATATTAAGATTAAGCCTTTAATTTTTCTGTGCCGAAATATTCGATCTTTACTGATCTCTAGTGCTGGTTATATAGCTGATATTGCTTGGAAACTCAATCAGATTGAACATTGTTTTGAGAACAGTATTATGAGCCCAGACCAAACGATGCGATGCCTTAACTCGTCTTTCGAAGAGATCATTAATCTACTTCAAAATTTTATTAAAGTAATACGACAGTTCGATAAGCTTATGCATGTTAAAATACTATACTCTAGATGTTGTATTTCTTTAGTTATCGTTGATGTTCAAAACTAATAAATAAAACTTTATAAATATATGTATTTGCTATGTTTGTTTTTTTACTATATAATCCCCTAAAAATATGAATATGTATTTTGTTTATTGTAGCTTTCGTTAGTTTCTTTGATTAATATCGTTTAAATATTAAATTATTCTTACCACAATAGTTTTAACTAGAACACTCATAGTTTATTCAATATGTTTTAATAACTTTGAATATTATAAAAACACTGTTTTAAGCTTCCATGCATTTGACGTCTGGGAAAATCTGCTGGTATACAATCAACAAGGGCCTTTGGCTCATTTGATGAAGATTCATTTATGTTAGCTTGACGTCGGAGTCTAAGTGCTGAAACACGACCTTTTTTAGTTTTGATATCATAAAATGTTTCCAAATCCTCAAGCTGATTGAAAAGTATTTCAAAATCTTCTTCAGCGTTTTGAAGAAATTTGCATCGAATTTCGAAGTTTCCAAAATAAAAGCAATTAAAAATTCTCTGAATTCGAAACTCTAATTGGCGCATGATATATTTACTGGTTATTTCTGTGATTGAAAACACATCATATGCAGTGTTGAGTTTTCCACTGACCGTGCACTTAAAAAGTTCCGCTGAAAATTGTTGCAAAAATTCCATATATTCCCGACAACAGGCCTCATCACCCTTAAAGTTCCAGTTTTGCAAAACAAATTGCTGAACATCGGAATAGTAATTAAAAGTGTTTTTAACACTAATTAGGGTGCTCTGCGTATATTCTAACACTTCGTCGATTATCTCCGATAGGATTATATGAAAGAATTCCATTTCCGAAAAATAATTAGTCAGCAAAAGCTTTACGAACTTGGGTTGGGTCGATGGGATCTGTCGAAGTTGCAATAAAAGTGTATTACTCGAATTTTTGATAACTTCAAAATAAACTTCAGCATCATGAGCAAATGTATTCGCTGCATCAGCTGCTGTGTGAAAAAAGTTGGATAATTCTTCTAATTTTAGAATTGGATTCGGTGTATTTGGGCTATGGTCATCCAAAACATTTAGCACACTAGATGTAGTTAAATTTCTCTGAAGATTTTCGAGGAAATTCCTTAATTGATTTTGTAGAACTTGCTTCGATGCGTCGGCTGATCTCATCGTATTATAGAAATCCAAAGGTAAATACTCCCCTCTTATGGGATGCGTCGATCTAATGGGCCTTGAGAAAGGCTTTCCCGTTAACTCTGTGCACATTATGCACTGTATTACAAAAGTAAACCATGCCAGCCATAATGTTAGTTTTATGTGGAAGCAAATCATTTCCTAAACGTAAGAAGTGACCACATTTATCACTATTATTCATTTTACTTTTTATAATTCTATAAATTTTCTTACTGTTATTTATTTGTTTGCTGAATTTGAAGAAAAAAAGACAATTTCGCTGTTGAAACGAAAAGAACTGAATGACCAAATACAACACACACTTATGTATACATGCATATTCATGTTTATACGTACGGAATAATATCAAAGGCTAAATATAGACCTTAAAATAAATTAAGTGTGCGCCTGTTGGATGTTTTCACAGTCTATTAACAATGTGCCTTATAGGTCCATATACTGGACTAATGTACATTTTAAATCTTGCTTCACTTCAGAATTATAAAGATATTTATTTACTTGATTTATTATCTACTTAGATCTCATTTATAAAAAAAAGTTAGAGATACCAAAGTTGGCCTTAAGTTCCGGTAATGTTGGTTGTTTGAGTGTATTTACAATTTTCGATACCACGCCTATCCCCCACGGTAACTTCGTCTTATTAAACAAAGTTTTCAAGGCGTGGAAGACCCCTTTAAAGTATATATATTCTGCTTAGAATCACTAGCGGAGTCGTTTGGGCCATGTTTGTCTGTCCGTTTACGACAACGGATTTCAGCTATTATAAAAGCTAGAGACACCAAATTTGGAATGAAGGTTTCTGTATATCATAGGCAGATGAAGTTTATTTCCAGTATGATTCGCTGTATGGAGTAAATAGTGTGTTAACTAGTTTGTAACGGTTTTTTTTTTAATTGGGCAAGGGTATCGTACTCTCGGGCGCCCTCGACTGTAGCCTTCCCCACTTGTTTCTGCAAATGTTTTGGTGTGTCTGTGAGATGAAGAATTTAATTCGAACTTTCTGATTAAAATCATATTTATGGTTACATGTTTCACTTCGGTTACTAAAGCTTTAGTTCGGACTGATTTGAATTGTCGTAACTACACCTTGATTGAGTTTTTTTTTTTAAACAATTTTATAATCTATAATAATATTATTTTCGTTTACCACTTTTTTCAAGCACAGAAAATCGAATCATAGATATGGGTCCCAAACATAGTTGTAATATTATATAAAAT
This sequence comes from Zaprionus kolodkinae, assembly GCA_018901885.1. NCBI lineage: Eukaryota > Metazoa > Arthropoda > Insecta > Diptera > Drosophilidae > Zaprionus > Zaprionus kolodkinae. The sequence continues at coordinate 1,624,500 of JAEIFM010000498.1, forward strand.
TTCGAACGATGGCAGAGTTCAGTGTTATATCAAAAAACAGCACCGAAACCTTAGCTAATTGCCAAATTTTGGATAAAGATGACCAATCAATAGATAAAGCAAATAATCTTACATGTGATCTGAATGAGGCTGTTAATTTAGAGTGCAATAAGGATAACAATGAAGTTGTGAAACGATGTGACTACGATAACATAATGACGACCAATACAGAATCAGCTTTAATGTTGCAGGATCAATTTGATAAAATTCAGATTGATTCTACAGACGACCCTGTGGATGATTGTTTACCTGCTAACTCAGTTGGAACAAAACCAAAAATCAAAAATCATGTGCACCGTCCTGAAAAGATAGGTACGGATAATATTGAAAATAGATCTAAAAAACCACAATGTGATCATAAAAGTGATGACGATATGTCTTTAGCACATTCTTTTAATTCCGGTCCAGCTGCTGCGCCCAATAATGCTAAATATTTTATTGACACTGTCCCGCATGACAGTAGTGATATTACGGAGAAGCCTGTACCAAAAAGTTCACCGCATCTAAAACAAAATCATGCTTCTCTTCTGAAATCCCAATCATTGGACTTAGGTATCGATGACTGTGCATTATTAAATATCGATCGAAAGCTCCATAACCGACTACTTCCTAATATAAATGAATATCGCTCTACGGATTGTGAAAATCAGCTAGCTACTGATGATGAAAAGCAAACAGCATACGATACAGAGGTTAGGAGTGAGGAGGCATGTCCACACTTGACTCAGCGACCTAGCGTTACGTCCATGATGTTTCAGTCAGCGGAGACTCGTCCAATATATCCAAACGTTCCATACAGTCCATATGGCAGTCCTTTCGGAAGTCCGCGCTCTGTGCGAAGGAGACCTCCTTTACGTGAATCTCGTAGAATATCTATAGAAAAATCAGGAAGTTTTCTACAACTAAACCAATATAAGCTGATGGATAAAATTGGCCAGGTAATATAATTGAATATTAATTTAATCAATCCTAGAATTCTTAATTTATTATTTTTAGGGATCGTATGGACTTGTAAAGCTTGCTTACTCCGAAGAAGACTCGACACATTATGCCATGAAGATTCTCTCAAAAAAGCGGCTTCTGCGGCAAGCTGCATTAATGCGACGTAGCGCGAAACAAACGACATCACCTCTCGATCGTGTTTATAGAGAAATTGCAGTTTTAAAAAAATTAGATCATCCCAACATTGTGAAATTAGTTGAAGTACTTGATGATCCGGTAGAGGATTCCCTTTATATGGTTTTTGAGTTGGTTAAAAATGGAGAGGTACTAAGTATTCCCACAGATAAGCCATTATCGGAGGAACGCGCTTGGAGTGTGTTTAGAGATACATTACTGGGCCTAGAATATTGTAAGTATAAGTTCAAAAAGTTGAGGAATAGTTTTTAATAATATTATTTTTCCCTAAGTGCATTATCAAAAAATTATCCACGCGGACCTAAAACCAGGAAACCTACTTCTGACGGAATGTGGTCATGTTAAAATTGCCGATTTGGGAGTTTGTAATGAGTTTCTTGGAGAAGACGCAACAATGAGTAATGGCTCCACTGCCGGCACACCAGCTTTTCGAGCTCCAGAAACGCTTGTTTTGGGCAAGGTATGTAATATTACAAATTACTGAATAGTTCTAATGTTTATTTTCTTATGTAGAATGTATATTGTGGTCGTGCAGCGGATATCTGGGCTTTAGGAGTGACATTATTTTCTTTGGTTTATGGAAATGTCCCCTTTCAAGATACTTCGATACCCAAACTTTATGAAAAAATACAAAACGAAGAAGTAATCTTTCCAGAGTCACCAAAAATAAGTGATGGCTTGCGATACTGCATTGTTAGTATGCTAGAAAAGGATGCATCATATCGAATACCTTTACCACAATTAAAGGTATACTATCACAAATTCTCAGTATAAATGAATATCAAAATTAATTGATTTCGTGTAATTATTTTATAGGAAAACACATGGGTTACCCGAAATGGATTATGTCCTTTGCCTACAGAAGATGAAAACTGTTGTTTAGTTCAAATTGATGATGAAGATATAAATTCTGTAGTGCGCAGTATCCCAAAGTTGGATACGTTAATTTTGATCAAAACAATGCTCAAAAATCACTCCTTTGGCAATCCCTTTATGAAAGGTATCTCAGGACGAGCACCTCAGCCAGGTGGTTCCAGATTACAAAAATTCATCCAGGCTGGGAGATCAAACTCGGCGCCCGGCTCGTATCACATAGCATTAGACAAGTATAAAATCCTCCATATTTATTAATTTTCTTTAATCAGTTAAAATATATATATTCCAGGCAACAATCATCGGAAAATACACTTCCATCACTAACAGAACATTGTTCGAATCAAAATATTTGATATATATTTTAATGAGCAGACCCGAATCTATATGAAGAATAACACCATTAATTTGAACAATATACTCTTGTATAAGTACTTGCTTTTCCGGGCCAAGCCTTCCAATCCTATTGATATTTATTCACTAGTGCTTTATATTATAACACGGCTTATGTATATTGAAAAAAATATTATCGGTCTTAAAGATTTTCAGAATCTTAAATAAAATTACATTTTCTCTTCGATTTTAGTTAATTAAATTTGAAATAAATATGCATATACATAAATAAATAGAAACATCCTGTTATTCAAGGATACGTAAATATCGGTATTTAACTTATATCAATCCAATTTGTGCCCAATATATAAATAAAGAATTTTTTGCTTAAGTAAAGTATTTAAATTTATATTTTTAGGTATCAACGATTACTCTTTTACAACATAAAAATCAAAATACGCTACAGAATGATACCCTATTAAATGGTGTGGAATTGAATAAAAACAAATGATTTGGTCAGCCTTATAGTATATGAAGTATGGCGGTACTTTCAGGCCATCGTCTCACTTCATTTTAGTAAGGGAATGAAATGAAACTGGAACATAGAAAACAAAATGCAGTTTTCAGCTTGTTGAAATTACTCTGAGTGTTTTCAAACGAACGGGAGTCCCAAATTTTGATATTCTTTTATCAGCTGATATATTGATACATATATGCGATACAGTAAATTCAGTTGCTGGGACCTGCAGATTCCCATAGGTTTTACAGGAACGTAAGGGTGTAACTCTCATAATCATACACTCAATTAAATATATGTATTTATGTATTTAGTAAAATAACAATAAAATATTTATTTATAATTTATATTAACAATATAACAACATTTTATTTTTAAGAATACCCAGCCCTGGTTGTGAATATTAACTCACACCTAACTATCGGCTATAATATCAAATGAACCAGTGCAGTTGTTCATCTGAGTCCTGTTCAATTTATTATGTACTAAACGGAACGCGAGTGCTCTATTATCAAAAGTCAGATGTTTATGTGTTTTATGTGAAGTAATTACTGTTGGAATCAGTTGGAATTATACACAAGAATCATGGGTATGTACTTAGGTTTAGGCAGTGATTCAAATGGATAAATTACTGTTTGCAAACACAGACGTATTGTATTAATCGACAACCAAGCTTCATGTTCCAATAGCAATTTATATAGCTATGTGTGCACTGCATATGTATATGCACATCGTATAAAACGCCTATATCAGATTGGCTTTTGTTATTTACGGCTTGATGTTAAATAACCGGCAACATAACATGCATTATAACAAATACACAGAGTTACACCCACATATCAGCAGTTCTTATCGGATCTACCTACTAATTATTAGCACAGAAAGAACCGAAATTTTGCTCGGCTTAAATAAACATTAAAAGCTTATTTTTCTTAACAGAGCCCCTTTAATACTCTTTAAATAATTGTAGGTATCAACGAGGATGAATCAGTTAAGAAACTGGAGAAACACTTGTCACTTCTAAAAGAGGAGTACACAAAACTACAGCGCAGCTATGTAGAATTAGAGCGAAAATATAACGAAGCAGTTGCTTCAGCATCCGATGTTGAAGCAACAGGAGAATACAGCAGTTTTGTTTCCCGACTTGCGCTGACTGCGTCATCGCTGTATGGACGCTCAATATATTCAGACTTAAACATTCGAACTAAAAACAATGACACTCCGATGCCCGCCCATAAGTTTGTTTTGCATGCTCGATCGGACAAATGGCGCAACGAGGTACTGGACAACGCCAATGAACTAGATTGGAGCGATTTAGAGGAGGATGTTGCGACGGCTCTGCTGCGTTGGATTTATACAGATATAGTCGATTTACAACATGATAGATTGACATTGGGACTTCTTAAAGTGGCTCATCGTTTCGCCTTACCTTCCCTACTTGGACTTTGTGAACGAACATTAGTTGCTTCGGTGGGCGTTCGATCGTGTGTGCGTTTCTACTGTGTCGCTGAAGAAGTCGGTGCAGCAACGCTTCTGGAATACTGTTCGGGCATTATTTCAACGCACTGGGATGATCTAACAACGCAAGACTTTGAGCACATGTCCGGGCCACTTCTGTACAAGATGCTTAAGAATAAAACAAAATATCCCCTGCATGCTGCAGTTAGACTTATGCGCGACGATGTCGTATTTTTGTGCCTTGTGGAAAACGATACTACGGTAAGTTGCTTCACATTTTTTTCAACTATATTTTGGTTTTCATTAAAGACCTTGTTAATACTTTATTTACATGGTCTACATAATTTTTACCATCTTTTCCTATAAAAAAAAACACAATGACTGAACACAATCTATAGGGCATTGTTTTTTCAATAACTTCAATAACAAATTATTAAATGAAAAATTAACAAAGTTATATATATTTTTATTTAACAAAATACCATATTCATAGGTATACAATTTATTTAGTTCGTTTTATATATCACAACAGTGCAAAAATCAACTTCGATTTGTTAACTACAGTATAAAATTCTCATATTGATATGCGACATTTAACAAAATGATTGCGTTAATTAATGTTATTATTATTAAAATTGGCTTATTAAAGTTGAAGGAATTAGCTGAATTGCACAGATTACCCCGGCAATAGCAATGCACATTAATGGATCCCGCCAAGTTGTTGGATTGTACTTCTGAACATCCTTCCTTGTAAACTTCTTGCACTAGATGCTCTTGTTCCCACTGTTTGTTGCGAAATACCTGTAAATTTAAATGATCGCTTTATTTGTGTATTATCATTTAATGATAAAAATTACCTGAGTAGTGTTCTTTTGCTGCGCACATCCTCTCGTGACAGTTTCTTGTTTCTGTCCATTTTGGAGATGTAGAGTAGATATGGTTTTCAGACACATCGTTGAGTATGGACAATTGGTCATGTAACTAGATGTCTCCTCAAATTTAGAACACAATGGTGTAACAACGGTTGTATTATTTATAAAATACTTTTCAACTGTTACTGAACACTTGTAGCATTGAAGTACTTCATTGTCCGTGCACCTTCCTGAAATTATTAAGAATTCTCAATATTTTGAAGTATGTGTTTATCAATAATTATTAAGTATTTAGTCACAACGGACTCCATACTGATATTTTGATACTGAACGTTAATAAAGACATATAGAAAATCGTATTTTTTTTTTTCTACAACCTTTAAATATACAAACCTAAGGTCGCAACAGCAAACAAAATAACCCCTTTGAATAAGTCAGCACAGCCTCGATTTTCTAGGCCCCAAATCATTATGTATATACAAACATAAGTACAATTATGTTTTATCCAAACAGTTTAATTTGAATTTACGTTTCTCTAGTGGGCGCAAAAATGTTAATATTATCTAGAAAAAGCGTAGAAATAAAATTACATTTGAGTTATTTGAATTTATTCAATTATTTGATATTTATATAAATACTTTTGAAAATAAATCTTAGTTATTATGTTAAAAAAAAAATCACAATTTTATGTACTGAAATGGTTCGAGTTGATTTCGGACCACACAGCAACAGTCTTTTTAATTTAATAAACAATATTTCCGTAGAGATCATTTAACACAAACACATGTAAATGCGAAGATAACTGCTTTTCCGGTTGTTTTATTTTTTTTCTTGTGATATCATTTACACACATGTAGATTTGAGAGAGCACTTTAGTTTTTTTCAGTGAGCATCACTATTGCTATGTGACAATGAGGGTCGTTGATAAATTTAAATTTGTAGATTACGCATTCTTATCAATTGCCAGAGCATCCTTAGGGCGTAATTTATACAAAAACAAAAGTTTGATTGATTTTATATACATGCATATGTGGTATTTCTGAATTGTTTTTCATAATTTTTTCAATTTGTATTCTGGACACTCATTAGTTTGTACTTTCATACATATGAACATATCGATATAAAGACCCACAAAGGAAAGGCAAAAAACGATAGCCGGCCGTAAGGTGAAAGTCTCTCAAAACATGCGTGTACATAAACATATACATAAGTATTTGTGCATATATGTAATTAGGAATGTGAATGTGTTGCAATGTACAATTGCAAAAGACTCTACACTAGTACATGAAAATAATACTATATTAGATGTGTCGGAAATACATACATACATACATATGTATGTAAAATAGGTTGATTAATTTGAATCACATATAATAAACTTATTCTTTTAGTCAACGTACGCACATATACATAAAGATATAAATTACACGTTCTTAAACACAACAAATGTACATAAATAAGCAAAATGGAACACACCAAACAGCGTTGCAAATACTTGCTCACGCGAGAGAGAAAGACTGACAGAAGAAATTCATGATTTAAAAGAACATACGGACGACATGCCACAAAGCCAATCTCTTTTCTCTGCCAATGCGTGTACCATTCGTGACGTCACAAGTTTATCAGGGCTGCATAAACATGAAATTTGGAATAGGCTTTAAGAAAATTTAAATAAATTTTGAATTACTGTCTGAATATGTATGCATAAATATACGTAAGCGGGTACCTATGTGTATGTTAATTTCAGCATTGTATTAACAAATAAAATATTTTAAATATAAATATGTAAATAATATAATATAATAATATATAAATTTATAATTTATAGGTAGGTAAATATAAGGTTGATGTTGATGTGTCACAGAGAGACTATAGCTATACATTCAAGTTATTTTTATTTATTGAGAATATATATAATTGATTTTTATTATTATTCTTTTATAGCTATCCGAAGTTGTAAATAGCTTGTCCGAACATGGACAGCTACCATTACAATTGGCCTTATACTCGAAAAATATGCAGATAGCCCAGACCCTTGTAAAGAATGGTTGTGCAAATGTTAATGCCTATGACGCCACTGTAAGTGATACCTTTGTAATATTAATCTGTTCATTATAAAATTTATATAAAACGTATTCGACCAGGGCTCAACCCTTCTTATAGATGCCGTTAAGAGAGCCGATCAGTTTGCAGCAGATTTTCTCTTAAATCAAAATTGCCTTGTTGATCTTAAGTCCAGGTATACGCCCTTTGTTGAAATATTGATCACCATGAGAATTATATATGCTTAATCCATTTTAGGCCTTCAGCAGATACTGCTCTTCATATACTATGCGGTTACGGTGAAAGTCATCCCGATTATAATAGTTTGACTAATATGATCGAGATTGGATCGAAAATCTTGGATCAGATGCAAAGCGTCAACGTTCAAAATCTACTAGGCCAGACAGCCCTCCATATTGCTATAGCATCGAAAAATACCGCAATGGTAGACCTTTTGCTTAACGTGCCTGATATAGACATTAATTTACGGACATGTGATGAAAAATGCGCTCTTGAGCTGAGTTTAACAACGTTTAAAGACGAAAATTTCAACCTGGCTTCAAGGCTCTTAAAGATGGGAGCAAAGCCGAATCCCTTAAAATCTGAGACAAATAACAGCCTGTTACAATTGCTTGCTTTAGCTGGAAAAGAGTCGGAAAGTGCTGCAATATTTCTAGCTGATTTTGCAGATCTTAATCATCTGAACAACGCCGGAATGTCTGTTCTACATATTGCGGCAAAGCAAAATATGCCATTACTAGTGACCAAGTTACTTAACGCAGGCGCTTCTTCAAACATCCTGAGCAGTGCAACGGATTTGAAAACACCACTACATCTAGCTGTCGAAATGAATGCACATGAAGTTATAAATGCGTTTGTCAATTTCCAAAAAAATAGCTCCAATCAAATTGATTTTAACTGCAAGGACGTTAATGGAGATTCACCATTAAGTTTATGTTTGGCATTAGATCGTATTGAATTGGCTCCAATGCTAATTTCTGGAGGTGCAGATGTAAACGCAAGGAATGGCCAAGATTTGACTTTGCTGCATCAATCGATATTGAGCGAAGACAATGAGAAAGCAATTTTCTTACTAGATCAAGGCGCTGATATTAACGCCCTCACAGGTAAGTGGTCTGTAAAGGCATTCCAAGTGACCAACAATATAATTCGTAAATAGTAAAACTTATAGAAATTATGTTATATTAACCTGTTGATTATATTTCTATATTTTATTTTAGGAGATCAGAAGTCAGCCTTGCAAATTGCAATAGACTGTCATTTGCCCAAAGTCGTTGATGCTCTTTGCACTAAGGGAGTAGATCTCAGTACATTAAATACCAAAGGAGATCCACCACTGTGGACGGCTTTGGAACTTGGATATGAAGATGTGGCACAAATATTTATTCGACATGGAGTGGATACTGATTGTTGGGGACCAGGCCCAGAGGGCTGTCAACAAACATTGCTACACCGCGCAATCGATGAAAACAACGAATTGACTGCAGTTTTTCTCATTCGCAATCAATGCGATTTAGATTCACCTCGTCAGTTAGGACCAAATGGGGAAGGTGCTGACGAAGTTAATGAGAAAGCATCGTCCTTACATCTTTGTTGCCAGTGGGGTCTTACGAAGGTTGTGCAAGCTCTTATCGATCACGGTGCAAACGTAAACGCCTTAGATGTTAATAACAAAACGCCAGCACATATTGCTATTGAAAATCAACATGACGATATTATTAATATTCTACTCTGCCATCCGGGTATTGATTTAAAGTTACGCGACAAATCCGGGTTCACGCCTTTTGCTACTGCTTTAGCCATTCGTAATCATAAGGCTGCTCAGCGCATTCTCGAAAAACTTCCAAATGCGGCTGAGATAATGGATCAACGTGGGCGTAACTTCTTGCATGTGGCCATTATAAAAGATGATTTGGAAAGCGTCCTCTTTTTATTGGCCATACAAGTAGATGTAAATTCGCGTGTCCATGATGCCTATCAATCCACGCCACTTCACTTGGCAGCCTCATCAAAAAATGAAATGATTATACGAAACTTAATTTTGGCTGGCGCACGAGTAAATGAGAGAGATGCGGTCCAAAAAATGCCACTTCATATTGCAATTGAACGCGGAAATATTTCAGCAGTCTCAGCATTAATTCAAAATAATGCAGATTTTGATGCAATTGATGCCGATGGGAACAACGCCTTACATCTGGCTGTACAAGGTGGTCAACTCGCAATAGTTCGGGAATTATTAACCGAGTCACGCGTTAACGCTGAAGCAACCAATGCGAAAGGCCGGAATCCGTTGCATGAACTTTGTAGGGTTGGCGAAGATAACTCTGGTGCTGCAATTTGTGAACTTTTTCTTGAATGTATGCCAAAGTACCCAATTAACATTCCTGATATGGATGGCAATACACCATTGCTCCTATCGTATATGCGAGGTCAGGCACCTTTGTGTAAAGTTCTCGTTAAAGCTGGTGCCTGCTTGGGTGCTCAAAATCGCGAAGGTATCACTATTTTCAACTATAAGCTAGCCACAGATCAATTACTCAACAAATTATTGGACCAATTGCCTATGGAATCACCATGGTCCGAGTCAGAGTTGTGTCAGGATTGTAACTCAAAATTTTCGCTTACCATGAGAAAGCATCACTGGTAAGTAGAATAAGAAAAATATGTTATACATATTGTTACATTTTAACTATATTATTCTTCATTTAGTCGACATTGCGGACGAGTATTGTGCTCTAAGTGCTCAAATAATGACGTACCTATTCTAAAATTTGGCATAAATAAGCCTGTAAGAGTGTGCAACGTTTGCTTTGATGTTCTTCATGGAGGAAGTTAAAACGATTCAAGGTTATCCTTTTTGGGAACTTTGATCTGGTATTATATGGTATGTCAACATGCATCTCAAGATATTTTAAAGTTAAAATATTTGCAATTAAACATTATATACAATATCAACAAAATTTAAATATTTTCGATTCTTTCAGAAAAACGAACGGAGCTATATACCATATACATTATTAATGGAAAATTTGATTAACTAAAACTGCTTCAGTACACATTTAACATTTATCAGTGACTCAAGGATTAAAGGCCGATGTTTTAAATATGTGTAAATATTGAGCCTATAATTTATTGAACTAACAATAAAAACCAATTTGTATAAAAATTGTATTTTTTATGTAATGTACATTTACAAATGTTTTCTTTTTGGGTTGTTGAAAATAAAACTCATTAAAGGTAAAGCCAAAACTTCAAGTGAAGTGAATCTCCTTCAAGGTGTTTGCACTTTACTTACCTTCTTTTATTTATAATTAATTAGCATATATGAATGCAACATACCAATGCTTTTCCGCTCATAACGAAACGTTTGATTTCATTCGTCTAGGAAAAGATAAGATATTACCATAGCTTTATTGCTAAATAAAAATAATGCGAAACAAATTCATTAATCATAATCTTTAACAAGTTTACTCAAGAAAAAGACATAATCATATGTCCTTGCGTACATAATGTTGTTTCTCTACTTGAGCTTATGGAAAAGACTGTGTGCGACGCAATGGTCCAACTCGCCGACAAAATCGAACAGTTCCTCGACACACGTCTCGGTGGTTTTTGAACGACCATTGACGCGGTCATTGCATTCCTGGTATTTATTGTAAAGCGATTCAATGTGGGGTTTGCTTTGGCAAGATTCCTTCCATAAACATACGTAAATAGGTTAGAGGTTGTTTGGGACAAGTATTTGAAGTCTCATCTACAATAATTAAAGTACTTACCCTAAGAGTTGCTTGTGGGTCTACCAGTTCCTCTTCATCTTCGTCGTCAGCTTTAACCACTGGAAGTCCAATATTTTTCCAAAATGCCATTTTTGTTGCTAAAATGTTTGAGAGTCATAAAATTATTTAACAAATAAAAATTACATTTACACATATGAGTACATAAGTATTATGTATTATGAAGTACATATGCATGTGAATTTTGAAGTCATGTTTACTCGAAACTTTGAATTAAACATTTAAAAAGTTACACACATTCGCCAACAACCGAGAAAGGGTATTTGTTAACCAAAAATATTAGGTACTTAATATAATTTTATAAAATAAAAACAAGCAAGAACCTTTTGCGGATTTTGTGATGCAACCACGACGGATAAATTATTGACAACGTTGCCAGATTGTTTTAATTTAACACATATGCTTTTACAGTGCGCTTACATACCACTAGGGCTTAATTATTACAACGCCGTTAAAATAACTCAGTAATTTATTTTAGGATATTTATTAACCAATTAAATTTTTCATACCAAAGGTATATCAAATTAATTGTTTTTTATTTTAAATTAAGTAATTTAATCGGCAAAACCCAGTTAAGTTCACTTACACAATATATCGATAGAAATTGAAATATCGATAAAATTGATTTTACATCCCTTCGAGGCCTCGTTTTTCTGTATATTTTTATTCTACTGTGTCTTTATGCTTCAGTTGTTGTTAAATATCAGGATTTATGGAATTTCTGGATGAGATAAATACAATGCAAGATTATTAATATGATGTAAAGAATCCATACGTTGGAAATAATTAATTGAAGGAAAGAAGCAGAACCTTTTAGATCCCCTTTAGTATAAACCCGGACAGACTGTGAGCCCGCCGACGTAGTCGGCAGCTGTTTATAGTTAATATAAACGTAAGTATTAAAAGTTATTCGAACACGCTTTTAATAATTTCATTCTTTATATACACGCGGATTTACAGAAATGAACGTCAAAAAATAGTTTTCATCTAAGATTTTCATTATTCTCGACTGTAAACGTGGCCAACGACAAACAGCAAATGGATACCAGCAATAATTGCTACATAAATAATGGCGGAGAGGCATTTGGAGACCAGGACAATATTGCAATGCAAGGATTTCGGGACGGAACAGCAGGCAATTCAATAAATCAAGCCAGAATGCACCGAAATTTTAAGCTATTAGCGGACCCCCAACTATTGAAATGCGGATCAAAGTTGTACCGTTACGACGGTGTTGTTCCCGGAGATCCAACATATCCGGCAATTACCCCAAGGGACCCACGTAATCCTCTCATTCGCATTCGAGCTAAACCCATTGAACCATTGATGCTCGTTGTACCCCGGTAATATACAATCGTAATTATACTTAATGCAATCTTATACAAATATTTATTAACCACAGATTTGTGATTGACGCGGATTACGTTGGTCAGCCACCTGCCATAGAAGTGACGGTCGTAAATCTCAATGACAACATCGACAAGCAATTCCTTTCTAGCCTTTTAGATAAATGCGGATCCACAGATGAAATTAATATATATCATCATCCTACAACAAATAAGCATTTGGGTATAGCGCGTATTGTTTTTGAGAGTACCAAAGGAGCACGTCAATTTATTGAAAAGTATAATCAAAAATCGGTAATGGGGAAAGTAAGTGTACAGCTTTTATAAAGTAGCTTATTAGAATAAATCAACTATAAATATTTATTATCTATTTAACAGATTCTTAATGTGTTCTGCGATCCTTTTGGTGCAGTTTTGAAAAAAACGATCGACAACCTAACGAATCCGGTGGTACCTAAGCCGATTATCACCACTATACCGCATTCAACACAACAGCCATTAACAACAAAAGAACATACCCAAGATTACATGGAAAAAGACGATCCAATAATGACATCCGGTGGTGGATATAATTCATTTAATAAAACGTCAATGTTTATGGATATGGATTGTGATCGCCCCAAAGATCGTGAACGAGATAGATTTATAAATGGTCATGTACGACATTCCGTGGAAAGAGCATATGATCGAGAACGTGGAACACGAAGTAAATATAGTAGTAGCTCGCGTCACAGTCGACATTACTACTCTAGGGGATGCCGTGATAAAAGTCCAGACTCAAGCAGAGAACGAATTTACAGTTCCAGAGACAGAGATCGGGATACAAGGTCGTATGAATATTCTCGCTCTAAAGGTCGAGATAAATTTCGAGAGCGTGAAAGATCAAGGGATCTTCCTCGGGAACGCTTAAGAGAAAGGAGAGATCACAGGCTAAGTCCATCAAAAGACCGAGATTACAGAGAGCGCGATCGCTCAATCGATGTTGAAGGGGATCGCAAAGACCGCAACAGTGGTAAACATGATAAGCGTTATTTAAGTAATGATTGCGTGGATGAAAAAAACGGAGCTTCATCAATGTTCAAGAACCAACAATACTTCTCTGGCATTCCGGGTTCAAACTTAGATCCATCTGGTAGCTATGGGTACGGCCAATATTGTTATTCAATGCCGGAAAACCTACAATCGTGGCCAAGCTCTCATAGAAGGTGGCATGCTACACAACCTGTACTGGCACCCCCTCCGCCTCCAGAGGAAGAAGAAAATTGGGATGATCCGCAAACATCGTCACTGGCGTTCCATATGAAAGATCAAAACTCGCTTTTGTCTGATTCAATTGTTCAAAAACCATTATCACCAAAGCGGACAAGTTCCAGCAAATGTGATAATAATCTAGCGACGCACGCCGAATCTGATGCTACTACAGAAAATGTGGATTTAGACACTCGAATTGCTCTAATATTTAAAGGAAAGACATTTGGAAATGCTCCACCCTTCCTTCAAATGGATAGTAGTGACTCCGAAACTGATAAAACAAAGGCTGATGAAGCTATCGAAAGCATTGAGTCTCATTGTGATTCAAACAGTTCGCATAACAAAAAAACTGTCGATAAAACTGTCTCGTCCATTCAGCCACATGGTGCCAGCGATATATCAAGTGATGAAGATATTTTAAATAAAAAAGAAACCCAAAAATCGTCTGTGGCAGCGCTTGAAACGAATGATAATGATGACAATATGTCTCTGTCAAGTTTATCTTCGCATGAAGATACCATAAAAATGTCTGTGGAGCCAAATCAAATAAGTACAAAAATGATACCTCCTGGATATGCAGATCTGAAGGAAACTACAGATAACAGCAATTATTATTATCATCACCCAGCATATGGATATGGACATTACCCTTCAGCAATTGGATCAAATTCTGGATTGACTGGAAAGTACTTTTCTAACAGTGCATACATGCAATCATCTTACCTCCCCGGTGTTGTTCATCCTGATCAGTTTAATATAAATGCGTATACCCAGTCATATAGCCAATATCATCACCATACGCAGACAGGTCAGAATGATGAACTAAAGCAGAATATTAAAAAAGTGACCAACATTATATTGGAAGAGTTGAAACAAATTCTCAAGCGCGATGTTAACAAACGTATGATTGAAATGACAGCTTTTAAAAATTTTGAAGTTTGGTGGGATGAACAAACGGCAAAAGCCCGCTCAAGACATTTGTCGACAGCAACTGATACGCCCACTCCAGCGATTAACAATACAGTAGAAAAACAAACAAGTATAGACAAGCCACCAGACATAAACCATATAATCAATACGCAAAGAGAAATGCCAGATTTTCAATCATTTTCAAGTATTGGTTTACGAGCTGCTATGCCAAAATTGCCATCATTTCGACGAGTTCCAAAACATACTAGTCCGATTCCCGATAAACTAGAAAGAGATTTAAGTGATCAAGAAGAAATGGTACAACGTTCTGATTCAGATAAAGAAGATTCTAATATGGGTAGTTCTGATGCAGCAAATCTCAATTTAAAGAGGAGTTCCTTGCAAAGGGATGTTGGTAAACTACATAACATAAGATTAAAAAGAAAAGGAAGTGCTTCAAGTTTTTTTTCGTCATCTACGTCTTCGTCATCCAACAGCAGTGATAATGACGATGATAACCTTTCCGATGGACCTGAAAACCAAAGAAGTAGTGATGATGATGAAAGTTTCGATATTGATATAAGCAATACAAACGAGAGAGATAAATTCTCTAAGAGGTGTAATCGTGACGTGAAATCCACCGAAGGTAATACACATACGGTGTATTCAGACTCGGAAGAAGAGCATCAATCAATAAATAGGATATCAGCCACTAAGCGTGGTCGTACGAAAAAAATTGATATATATTCTGACAGTGATGAAGACAATGATCGAAAGACGGAAGACTCTAAAATTGAAAGCAAGACTAAACAAAATATTATTTCGTCTATACCATCTGATCTTGAAGATATAAGCAAAGATAGTTCTTTTGGAATGGAAGAAACTGGTCAAATTGAATCCGAATTAAAGGCTGATGCTGACGATAAAATAGATAGCGAATCCCGCCGTTCACTTACACCAGTTCCACCGCCAGATTACAATGAGGAAACTGTTTCAAAGCTTGACGGTGCAAACACAAAGACACACTACGAATACGATCGTATCTATAGTGATTCTGATGAAGAGCGTGAATATCAAGAAAAGCGCCGTCGAAATACTGAGTATATGGCTCAAATTGAACGCGAATTTTTGGAAGAACAGCAAATGAAAGCAAGTCAGCCAGAAAATACATTAAATTCGAATCTCAGTCTAGATATAAAAAAGATTTCATCATTCGATGTATCGCGATCGTCTGATATATCACAACAGCCTGCGTCGTTTGAAACCAAATTGGGTAATTTATCGGATGATTTGGTAAAGTACAGAAAAGAAAGTCAAACTACTGAACTCAAAGGTAAATTTAGTATGAGCCCAGAAAAAACTAAAGAAAGTCAGAACCCCGATAGCTCTATTTCTGTAAGAGATGATAAAGGCCCCATTATTGTAAGAACAGAAAATGAATTTAATGCGGATGCGTATCCCAAAACGCAAAGTATCATTCAACCAAATGAAGATACAAGCACTTACAACGGAAAACAATCACCAGCGTCCTCAGACAGTGGATCGAGTCAGGCATCGCAAGCCAGTCAAGTAGCTCTTGAACATTGCTATTCGTTGCCACCCCAAGCGCAGGTAGCTTCTGTTAACTCTGTTTCAAAGCCCAAAAAAGAGACTGATATTAATCAGGTTACTAAACCAGGCCCAGGACGGCCACGAAAAGATTCAGTTCGTGCTCAAAAGAAGAGAAAAGATTCGTTTGCTGTTCGTCAGACTAACAATAAGAAAACCAAAATTGAATCAATGCATAACCCGCTTACAGACCTGATTCGAGAAGCTGCGAACTTTGTGCCGCGTGAAATGTTTAATGCACGAGATCAAAACGAAGAGATGGTAATTTTGTACACTTTTCTTACGAAAGGTATTGATTTAGAGGATATTAACTACATCAAGATGAGCTATAGTGAGCATCTACAAAAAGAGCCATATGCGTAAGTGAAATATTCACATTACCGTTGTCGTTTTATAATTCATTTATATTTTTCTGTGATTTCAGTATATTTTTAAACAATACTCATTGGGTAAATCACTGCACCACAGACAGGGCATTCTGGCCTCCTCCCCCTAAGAAACGACGAAAAGACGACGAGCTTATGCGTCATAAAACTGGCTGTGCAAGAACCGAAGGTTTTTATAAATTGGATGTTCGGGAAAAAGCCAAACACAAATATCATCATGCGAAGGCAAACGCCTATGATGCCCAAAATGAAGATAGATGCGACGAGCCAACGGTGCTTTCCAATCATCATCATAATAATAAATTGATATCCAAAATGCAGGGTATATCGCGTGAAGCACGATCAAATCAACGACGCCTCTTGACGGCGTTTGGTTCGATGGCCGAATCCGAGCTGTTGAAATTCAATCAACTCAAATTCCGTAAAAAGCAGCTCAAATTTGCTAAATCTGCCATTCACGATTGGGGGTTATTTGCAATGGAACCTATTGCGGCTGATGAGATGGTTATCGAATACGTTGGACAAATGATTCGGCCAGTTGTAGCTGATTTAAGAGAGACGAAATATGAGGCTATCGGTATTGGAAGCTCCTATTTATTCCGCATTGATATGGAAACTATAATCGATGCTACAAAATGTGGAAATTTGGCAAGATTCATCAATCACAGTTGTAATGTAAGTATTATTGAAATTTTGCTTTAAAAATCTAGAAACTAATTATTTTGGTTTTAATTGCAGCCAAATTGTTATGCCAAAGTCATAACCATAGAGTCCGAAAAAAAAATCGTTATATATTCAAAGCAGCCAATTGGCATTAACGAAGAAATAACTTACGATTACAAATTTCCCTTGGAGGAGGAAAAGATACCATGCCTATGTGGTGCTCAAGGATGCAGGGGTACACTTAATTAATATGAAGATACAAGATTTAAACATATTTTGTTATTGCTTATAATATTTACAAATAATAGTTTCTATTAGAGTTACATTTAATAGAGGAGTTTTATTTTAAGTCAATTTAAATGAACTTGTTTCAATAATCGGTTGCATAAAAATACCGCAAATAAAAACGTTTATAGCATTTGGTTTATAAAATTAGTAAAATAGTATTAACTAGAAATGTATCTATCTTTAAACTGTCGTTTCACGTCATGTCTAATTCAAAATAATCGCATCAAAAAACGAACATAAAAAGTGGGCAGGAATTGTCGTTTTGCTAAGTTTAAAAGATTATATAAATATACATAATGCTTATGCTATTTATTTTATATATAAAACTTCTGTAAATACATATATAGATTAATATTTAAAATGTAAAATATAATGTGAATAATCTGTATAAAGTTAAAATAATTTATATCCTATTTGCATAAAAACTGCAATTGTTTTAGTTACAATATGTTGGCCATAAGATCAATACCTATTGCTTTTTACTGGAAAGAACATAGAATTGTTTAAAATGGTCCTAAACTTGATGGGGCAAAAATAAATTTGCTTACAAAATTTAAAAAGTAAATATGTACATTTGTTTTTCATACTAAGAGAAATTTATCAAAATAAGAAACTCGAAGATTTATTGATTCAAGAAAACGCCGGATATTTGTTTAGAATGAGTGGTTTATTGTAAACTTGGTTTTATGGATGTTTGCATGTCCAGTTGCGCTTGAGCAATATCTTCTAGGGCTGTCTGTATTTTTTCTAGCAATAATTCACCCTTTTGAACGACATGCTCAAGTTGCTCGGCTGTTTCTTGATTCTCGATCTCAAGTCGCTTAAGGCTCGAGTTTTGTAATTCTATAGAGCTGTCTTCATTGGGCAACGACTCGATTAGGGTGTCGATATCTTTAGCACAGCGAGCTATTAGTTGGGCAAAGAGTTGGGCATAATCCTCCTGAGGCGGGTTTTGTATGGGCGTTTGTGAGCCTGTTCTGTCAAAATTTGCGAACTTGCTAGGGTATGATGTTTGCTGAATGACTCCAATTGCATTGCAAAAATGTTCGGCTTGCTACAAACAAAATAACAGGGTTAATGCAATCTTAAATTTATATACATATGTTGTATAGATCACACCTGGTTTACAGTATCTTGCAATTGAGTAAGTCTGTCGGCCATATCTAGTTTTATTGGAAATTTTTTATAATTGATCGAGCTTGTATTATTGTTTATAACACAATTAAATAAAGACACATAAAGTCAGAATAACATTTGTTTATTGGTGGTGGGACTTATGGATGGTATTCTTATCGATATTTCAATATTGTGATGAACCTTGTATCGTATCGTGTTTTTCGTAAGTGTGAGCACGATATAATTTTGACAATGTAAAAAGAGAATAGCATATCTTAGGGCTTACACAAAAAGAAGATGCAGTTCGAGTTGACAAAAAAGGATTAATAAGAAGTATTAAGCAGAAGCAAAGAGGATTTTACCAAAGAGTATTTGAATTTTTAATCGTTTGATTCTCTTTGGCAACCTTTACTGTTAATTGTCATGTTCAATACCTTTTGTGTTTGCCTGATAAAAAGCAAGCAAGCAGAGCGCAGCACCCTGCTTTACCATCTTCGGCCTAAACAAAAGCACTGCTTGAATGCGATTAACGACAGTTTTTTGAACTAAATTTTAAATTTCTCAAAGCAGCTAGCGCGATGCGGTTCTTTGAAACGGTTATTTTTGTGCTGACTGCTATGAGCCACGTCCACAAGGTCGTAGAATGTATGTGGCGACCTTGACCAGAGTTATTGCCCGTTTTCTCGAGATGAAAAAATGAAAAATACAAAGTCTCCTTGTTATTGAAAAGTCCTGGCGACGTCTCAATAAGAGTAAAAAAAAGAGAAGGAAAAATATATTGTGTTTTTGCTGAATTGTTTTGAAAGACTGGTGTAAGTAATGTTTTTGGAATTGTTAATTGTTACACCTGGGGCAAGTAAAATAATACGCTGGACTTGAAAAACTATATTGTGTACTTTAGTATATTATAATACTTTTATAATAAAATAAATGCATAAATGAAGCAAATAAATACTTTTCTTAAATAAAAGTTGGGTGTAATAAAAGGTCATTTTTTGGAAATAAAAATAATAAGTATGTTAATATGATTCAAAGAGGCTCGTATATGACTAATAAAAGGAGTCGAAGAAGACTTGAAACTTATTAGCTAAATAATTCAAAATCGATTTGTTAAAGCCTAGAAATGTTATCTTAAAAGAAACGAAATCGAATAAGAAAATATGATGATATGATAATACAATAACTAATATGGTAATATGGAAAAAAGAAACGGCAAGTTATCAGCTTATCAAATCCGCAAGTATAAGAGTGTAATGCGTTACAAGTTTATAGTTGACGATTTACGATAATGTATGTTCAAAATATATGCAGCGTGCCATTTTAATTGTAATATATTTTTTTCTTTTTGCAGACTTGACTTTTTCCTCTGATGTGCATATATGACTACAGTCCGTAATATGACGGAAGTTAATGTCTATGGTATGGTAGTTACCTAAGCGCAATACTTCTGAAACGGAAAGGAGGCTTGTACTGATGTTGACGGTTCCACACACGGTTCCTTGGGCTCTCTAAACCATGACCACTCTCAACGCACCGCAAACAATGCACAGTAAAAACGTAGATGATACTGCAGACAACAAAAGACATGAAGACTCCACTGACAATTTTGAGTACACAACATCGACGCTCTTCAGTGGATACAAAAAGTTTCTCCAAACCAGTTATACAAGTCAAAGAGCCGAAAAACGCGGCTGAGATCCACATACTTTGGTTCCCAGCTCGGCCAGCTCAGTATTGGTTAAGAGTTGATGGTTAGTACACGCAGTTTCTTCGTTCGGCTCTCATAAGACTGACACTTTTTATGCAGTCCGCATACTTAAGATCTGTGTATATTGTGAGTGAAAGGCCCCATCCATCATTTCTTGATCTACATTCGGCATTGAAAGTGTGAGCTGATAACGTTCTGCCATAAGGGTTACCTCATCTCTTTCTCTCGCTGGGGAAGAAAAGAAAGCGGTCTAGATAATTGGCAATACCTGAAGATAAATCTATGTGAGTCTCCATCCAAAAAACAAACATACATAGGTATTTTTATATATCAAGCTAATTCGCAAGACAATACTAATTATGTTATATGTATATTATTTTTGTATTCATATGTAGTGTGCACCCTCGAGGTGAATATGTAAATAAATGTATGATTTGATTACACATTAGTGGGGTTTCGCATACATGTGGTTCGTATCATTCATGTGAGTGAAAGTTGGGCAAAGAAGAGTGCATTGCTTGGATAATTAAATAATAAAATACAATGCAATAATTTACATATATCAATCGATTTCAACTTCCACATACCGAGACGGCATACGTGATTTAAGGACTTAAGCAGGATGCGGTTCTCTTTTTGTTTAGAGTAGAGAGTAAAACCTAGACTGGTTTTGAGTTCCCTATTTTTTTGGTTCTTATGTTTATAAAACCAGTTTCGCCGAATATAAAATGGGTAGCTGATTTCAAAGGCATTTGTTATTGTTTCCTTATTGACGATTATGCGTCAGCTGATACGCGAATCAACTATATAAATACAAATTTTAGACTGGCTTTTAGCTATTTTCATTTGACATGTTTTTAGCGGAATATGTAATAGAAAAGAAGAGAGAAAGCATCTTCTTTGCTCGTGTGTGCGTTGAATATGCCACAAAAACAAAGACATATGTGGAGCTACATGAGCTACATTTAAAACCTACCTTATATGTTGCAGGTGATGGTTAGGAAAGAATACGTGTGTTCAAGAGCTGGGACATGGCTTATATCATTCACATTCATCGCATGCTTCGTTGCCAATGGCGAGGGACATGGAAGACTGATTGAACCCCCAAGTAGAGCTTCGGCCTGGCGTTACGGATTTCAAACGCCACCGGATTATAATGACCATGAACTCTATTGTGGCGGGTTTACGCGTCAGTGGAAGCGCAATGGTGGAAAATGTGGAGAGTGTGGCGATGCCTGGGATATGCCAGAGCCCCGACCACATGAGAACGGTGGACAATGGGGACAGGGGGTTGTTGTGCGGAGTTATATGCCGGGTACCGACCTAACAATTCGAGTAGAGCTAACGGCAAGTCACATGGGGTAAGCTAAAATAGGAAAGAATCTAAAGATATTATAATAATAATCATTATTTACAGCTATTTCGAGTTTAGACTGTGTCCAAAAGCAAGCGCCAAACAGGCGTGTCTCGACGAGAACGTACTAAAAATTCTTAGTGGCTCGCCTTCACAGCCCGGTCCCGCAGATTTGGATACTCGGTTCTATCCACGGAATGGAAGTCGAATCTATGAAATGAAAGCTCGCTTGCCTGGTTCGTTTCACGCATCTTGAATTATAAACTGAGGCTATATCCTATATATTTATTTCTCGTAGAAATGTTATGCAATCAGTGTGTGCTGCAGTGGCGCTATGTGGCCGGAAATAATTGGGGCATGTGCGATGATGGTAATGGTGCTGTCGGTTGTGGTCCCCAGGAAGAGTTTCGTTCATGTTCCGATATTGCGTTAACTACCGATGCACGTATACCTCCATATCGTCCTGTTCTACGACCAACGATACGTGTTACCACACCACCCAAGAATGACCAAGTGGAAGTGCATGTTGATGAGCAACTGAGTCCACTTATTACAGTGTTATGTATTATAATGTTGCTGGGATTCATTGGCATTGGAATATGGATCATCTATAAATTCTATCATATTAAAATAACAACATGGTCGAAAGCACTTCTTCAAAGACTTTGCAAGAAACAGGAAAACTCCTCTATTGGAAATCTTTCAAATGGCAAAGTCTTTAGTCCTATTGTTTCTATTGCTGATCTGGAGAAAGGCAGAGAATCAACTCCTCCCATCCCACCACCTCGAACTAAGCGAGATACTCGCATTAAGGAAATGTCTGATTTATCTTAAATTTAATGGATTTTTTTACTGCCGTAAAACCTATTAGTATTTCTCTTTGCATTTCTTTACCTTATATCTAGTTAAAATCAAGTATTTATTATCTAATTCTACTCCATAGTTTTGTAATGCTCAACATCTTTTCTCACTAGAACTAAATAGAATATACAATATATTATGTAATTTTGAAGTGTTCATCTTTGTTTTTTAGGATTACGTACGCATGCTAAAAATATATATGTGTGCTTCACATTTTCCATCCATTTTTACCAAACTATAAAGACACTATTTATAAATATCATATTTTCATTATTGAGGTGTTTTTTGAACACAGATGTGATTTTGAGGTTGACAATAAGCTTTCCACAGGTGTTTGAAAATTTAAAAGACCTTACGAAGAATGAAATAAATAAAAAATAAAATGAAAATTGTTTGCAAAACAATATATTACTCATGGCATAGAAATAAATTAATTACAAAGATCTTAATATTACAGTTTATAGATTAGTTTGTATACAAAAAGACAAGGGAGCAATTACAGCACCCTGAAGTTGATGTCATGCAGGGGCAGGACCTTCTGGGCAAATAAAACAATAGCGGATGCAGGCTGTGTAGACGCCAGATCACAAAAGATGTGACATTGGTTGTCCTTCGAACCGGCCAATGGGCGTGCTATAAATGCGAAAATGGACTTATTCACGGATCGCTGAAGTTCCTCGTCGGTAGCAGTGACGCTCCAAAAATGATTGTCCGGGTCCAGACAAAAATGGGATACGTTCCTGGCTGGGTAGTGTCGCCGCAGGAATTGCGTTCTTGTATTATCCGTTAAGGTTATACCCTGTTGCGATACCTTAAACTGAACCTCCAAGGGAGTTGGTAGTGTTTTGTTTGAGTACATTTCATGCACGGCCCGACGCACTGCCTCGTCCCCAGTAAGCGACTCCACGTCGCTCTGATAAAGGTAAAGTACATTGCAGGCGGCGCTTGGAAGAACAGGGATTTCCGGCTGGTAATGTTTAGTATTATCTCGATCGGGTAGTATCAACGTGCAAGGAAGGGACATTTTGTTAATCGAATGCTCGAACACAAAGGCAGATAGCGATGTGAACTCTGGCTCATTTTTACATCCCATAAGACGTACTCCTCGGGTTGTGGGCTCGATGAGAAAGTGCCGCACCAGCTGATCGCCATATCCAGGTGCAGTAACTACACCAACCGGTGGCTTAGCCACACGCAAAACTAATCCGAAGGCGTCACGGTACGTGGTTGAGTTTCGAATGAGAAAGGTTCCTGGTACGGCATTACGTAATAACTCAACAGCCTCATCACGACTCATGTTGGGCTTGTACCACAGCTCAGATGAATTCTTTGCGAATTTTACCAAATGTGGTTCTACTTCCTTGGTTTGAGTGATGCCCTCGAAATGCTGTTCATCTGGGGCAGACCTGGTGCCAGTTACGAATGAATTTGGTGCTGTGTAGGGACTTACGCAGCGCTCGTTGATGGGTTTGGGAACAACCGGAAACTCGGGAGTTTCTGAACGATATTGTAAATTTATGTTTGGCGATAGCTTTTCAGTTGATATTTCAATGGGGTGCACTGGTACTGCCTGCTCTACTATATCCACTAATGGTGTCTCCAGTTTTTTACCGATTTCATCCAAATCATTTTGAATTTCCTTTTCGCGTGTCAGCTTTATTGCCAACTCTCTTTTTACTTCGTCGGCGTGTCCAATGCGCTCGATTAACATATCTTCGAACTCTTCTCGGGAGGGTGTCTTCCTCAGTAATGGGATTGATGAAGATATACTGGGTCGATTCGTTTTTCGGGGACTCAAATTAACTGTCGATTGGGTACTGGGACTCGGCCTACGATCGACCGTTTCTAACCCAATATTTACATCAACATGATTCAAGTTGCTAGCACTAAATCCAGTGGGAATGTCGCCATATTTAAATGGCAGGGCGTTCTCGCGAGCATGGTAAGGTATATTTTCTGGATCAGTATCCAAACTACTTGTTTCTTCCGCACTATACATATTGCGATTCAAGCGAACATATGGCTGCTGCTCGGGTACTGAGGCCATTCAAAAAATACGTGTATTTTTTGTACGTATATTTTCACAATTCCCAAAGTATAAATAGTCTATTCGTCTACACTCAGAAAATATGCATGTGCTATAGGCAATGTTATGTACTATGCGTCTTTGCGTTATACACCTCAACCGTGCGCCGCGGGCCAGAACAGACTGTAGACTGAAGTCTAAAGATACAAATGAACTAATCATTTGATCTAAATATATACCCTTTACCCAATAAAAGCAATGATTCGGGTATATTTGATTTTCTTTGGTAGACCTCTTAAAGATTTCAAGCACCTTACATTTTTTAAAAACTGTTGGTCTAAAGAGATCTGAGTTTTCCAATCTAAAATTCAAATGTTGGGTAAATTTCTCGTCAAATTTGGCTTTCAAAATTTAAATTTGTGAAATGTACATTAAATTCTACTTTTTAAGATGATTTCCACATTTTTTCGATTTTCAAAAATAGCTTTTATTTGTTCTAGAAAGCTCGGTGCATTGATTTCATGACACCCAGGGTATTTTCAGAGCAATGTAAAAGATTTTTGATTCTGTATAGTTTTTGTAAATATTTTTAGTACATAAACAATGTTTTTCTGATTTAAGGCGAGAGTATTCAACAAGGAGACAGAAAAAAAATTAAATTTGAAACTAACACAATTCTGTATCATATTCTTTATTTGCTTTGTGGTCCCAAAATAAAAAACCAACTACCTTTAAAATAACTCTTATGAAAAAATTTACAATATTCCTTGATGTTCTATTGTTCAAAAAATTAGAATGTTTTTAGAAAAATACTGAGTGCCCTTATTTTAAAACTTAAAATAATTTTAATTGAATTATGAACTATACGTATGTATATTCTGAAATCAGCAATTCGTACGTTATTGTTATTCCTTATTTATAGTATTGAATTCTTAATGAGATACTAAAGGTTTTTAGGAGTTTCACCCGAAGACCCCGTTATACCAGATAATAATTTTTTTGTAAATTTACGTAGTTCCAAGGGATCCTCGTTATTAAAATCATCCATTACCGTCTGCATTTGTTCTTTAAGACCATCAGCAATTGATGTTGTGATCCGATCTTTAAACAAGTTGGTTATAGGACTCAAAATAATTCCTGTAAATTGTCGAATCAATCGAGCTTGGTCCAGTTGAACATTAATATTCCTGTTAACAAAAATGTTGTTGTCATATCCATAAAGAACAAAGTAGGAGATTCAAGTGTACAGTACCTGAATTCAATAATACGAAAATCGTAGAGGTGTAGGTTCGAATTAAGCACGTTGACGGCGAGTTCCGCGTAGACGATGGTGTCATCTAGTGATCCAATCACTTTTCCGTTTCCCTCAATTGCCATTAACTTAAGCAAAAAGTCGTATTCAAACTATAAAGCAAGTTAAGAATTAAAACATGCTACATATATTTTCAATCATGCTTAGCTGAGCTTATCTAAAATAGTAATATCGGTTCGTCTTGGAATGATAGTGAATGGGCTTTCCTTCTATTATAGACAAACAGTGATATGTATTGTATGTGGTGTCGGCGTTATTTACCTGAAGTTTGTTTATTTTTAAGTAAAATCGACTCAGAAAAGATTTGCCTTCATATGTCATAAAGGCATCTTTGTATCTCTGGATGCCTGCAAGATTGTAAACAATTCCATTGGTTAGATGCAAACCGGCCTCGTAAGTTATGAAGAAAGGCTTCTGGTAAAGAAAGCAATACATTAAATAATGTTATCGAGGTTTTATTTTTAACTAAATACCACAGAGATGCTTTCTTTCATATCTGGTAGCTGGAGATGCTCGATACCCAACTTTTGTAGATGTGCCAGAACCATAACGGTAACCATATCGACTTCTGTATTAATATTTGTCCAGCCTACATCTTCCTTATCGAAGGCACTCGTATTGTTAGCCACATCACGACGAAACCTTAAAGAAGGAACAAGTTTATAATATTGCATTCAATTTAAAAAAAAAATCCCATAAATTAATTACCTGAGTGACTCATTCTCGATTCCTTCACTAGTAGTGAAAACAGTCAATAGTATTCCAATCAAATAGAAAATCATTATATTTCTATTCGCATATGTGATTATTATTTTTCAGTTTCGAAACAATGTAACGTGTTATTTTGCTGTTGCTGTCCGTACCTTTGACTCGTGCTGTTAAAGGTCTCCACCCTACTTCAACAATAATTATATAAAGCTTTGATTTGCATTAGTCATATTGGATAAGAACATTTCTAGGGCAAGACACCGAATATATCCAAGTGTTTAGCCAGTTAAGATTAGGTAATCATTGAAAAACGCTTAAATAATATCATAGACCACCCAATTGCATATTAACCAATGTCTTTGGATATATACATATGTATATTTACGCTGAACTCACTATAGTAGTATCTACATATAGAGGTAGCCTGGTATATGCAATGATAAACACAATATTGATTTGCTTTCAAGACACGAATTAAAGTGGTCATAAACGAATAATAAAACAATTACTTGTTTATGTACATATATATACAACACTAAATATAGTCGATTTATTTACGAATGTACGTAAATGTATATACATACATAACATATATATGTCTATGAGCACGTACATATTATTATGTATATATGAAAGTACTATTTTTTTATATTGTCATAATAGTATTAATATTACTATTTTTGTATTTTATTTTTTGTATTACTACTAACTGCACAGCGCGTACATAGACCCTGCTTCGAGTACGATTAAAATAATTACTCTCTTCCTACTTAGCTACTTTGCCAGCCCCTTCGGCTGTGTAGCTTGCGAGCGCGCTGACAAACTGAGATCGAAGCTCGAAACGAGACGTGGACGCACTTGTGAGAGCGATTGAGGTTGAAATAAAACTGCTACTGTGTGGCGCGGCGTGATCAGACGACGTCGAGCCTCGTCCAATTTTATCACATTCACGAACTTGATCTTGTTGAGCTTTTCAATGGGGTGCAATGTTAGTAGGCAAAGCTTACCTCCCAATTTCAACACATTTAGTTCATATATAATATATATCTTGTGTGTGCGTGCAATGAGAATCAGAATTAACTATCAGTTTTGTTTGTATTGCCTCTCAGTCACTTTGTGATTCTATAATATATATATTATAAATGTTCAAATTAGAACACTTAAATGTGTAACAACTGCCATAGGTCAGTTTAAAAATGTTTGGAAAACCTGTTTTAAGATGCATTGTAATCCGAAACATAATGTCCGTGATAATATGATGATATGCGTATGAAAATGATGCCAGTACGATGTAGAACTTGATAAACCTTAACTTTGTGGTTGGCCAATTCCGTTTTATCATGTTTTATTTGTTTCAGTTGTTATGGTGCATACCAACATCTTCAGTTTGAATTTAACTTAAAACAATTTAACGAAATCCTGGGTTTGTAATTATTTAGCGGCTTCGGTTTGGGAAATAGGATCGATCTTGACCTCGGGGAACTTGAACTCAGGGAATTTGAGCATGTCTGTCTTTCCATCGCTGCCGAACTGCTTGGCAACACGGTCCAGTTCGTTCTTTAATTCCTTCTCGATTTCTGGATTGGAGTCGACCAGTTTGCCGCCTCTGCAGATCAAAAATGCAAGGTAATAAATGCTTTACATTCATTTTTCTGATTACTTACGAGCTCTTCTGCTTGTACTCGCGAACTTTGTCAAGGAACAGCTGCTGGATAGGGTCGGATGGGGTTCCCTGTGCCTTGTTCAGAGCTGGGGCAATGATGGCAATGCTACGGCGAGCCTCTGTGCGCAGAACGCGGACACCGGTAAGAATGGATTGTGTCAGCATCTGGAAATAAATTTAATATAAGTTTTGTCTTCTTTGATTGCAGTGGTAACAATTCTTCCGATTTGGTAACCTTAAAAAAGGTTATGTAATATGTGTATGTTATGGCCGTGCAAGTAAATTGCCATGATATAATGATTACTTTTGCTTAGGCAGCTCGCGCAAAATAAGCACAAAGTTTTTTAATTCAAATATTTTAATAGTTTTTACCATAAAATCCTTTTTCAAAGCACCTTATGGGAAAAATTGCGAATGACAAGCAGAGTGACTTTTCAATGCTAATACAAAAATACCCAATAAACAATGCTTACAACTCAAGTAAAAATGCAAGAAAATACTAGTAGTATATACTGAAATTATAAGCAATAAAATACCAAAAAATGCATTCAATATATCTTTTAATCAAGAAATATAGATAAATCTTATACAAAACAGATCTAATAAATTTTTAAGATACTCTTTTGTTTATTTTACAGTTTATATTAAAAAAAAAAATAATGTGTACATACTGGTAATTGAGGATATATCGGTTCTAAATATCGATATTTATAGTTTCGATAATCACGATCCGATTATTGTTAATGTTCCACGTCAAACTCTTGCTGGGCAGAATAGAAATATTGTTTAAAAATTCATTCCAATTAAGTAAATTGCATTAAAAATGGTCAGTTTGCTGCAGGAAATCGACACAGAACATGAGGACATGGTACATCATGCCGCACTGGACTTCTATGGACTATTACTAGCTACTTGTTCGTCAGATGGCAGTGTACGAATTTTTCACTCTCGTAAAAACAACAAGGCACTCGCCGAACTCAAAGGCCACCAGGGTCCAGTTTGGCAAGTAGCATGGGCACATCCTAAATTTGGAAACATCCTTGCATCGTGCTCATATGATCGCAAAGTAATTGTATGGAAATCAACTACACCCAGGGATTGGACAAAATTGTGAGTGTCAAATTTTGTTGGGCGTGTGTGTGACATGCATACACACACTTGCATGAGTATCTTTGATTGTGAGCATTGTTATCTACAATGACGCTTGTGGCAGCTCATACAATTCATTACATTTACACTCTTGCCACATTTCAGATACGAGTACAGCAACCACGACTCTTCGGTGAACTCGGTTGACTTTGCGCCATCTGAGTATGGGCTAGTGCTGGCATGCGCTAGTTCGGATGGTTCCATTTCTGTATTGACTTGCAACACAGAATACGGTGTTTGGGATGCCAAAAAGATACCCAATGCACATACTATTGGAGTGAATGCTATTTCGTGGTGTCCGGCACAGGGACCGGATGCTGCCTTTGATCAGCGCGTGACATCGCGCAATACAGCAATCAAACGGTTGGTCAGCGGTGGATGCGATAATCTTGTTAAAATTTGGCGGGAAGACAGTGACAGATGGACAGAGGAGCATCGTCTCGAAGCACATTCGGATTGGGTGCGAGACGTTGCATGGGCTCCATCGATTGGCTTACCCCGCTTACAGATTGCGTCGGCTTCGCAAGATCGTCACGTAATCATTTGGAGCAGCAATTCAGACCTTTCGCAGTGGACATCTAGTGTACTGCATACATTTGATGACGCCGTATGGAGCATTTCCTGGTCCACAACAGGCAATGTGCTTGCTGTCACTGGAGGAGATAACAATGTCTCGTTGTGGAAAGAGAATAGTGAGGGTCAATGGATACGCATAAACTACGAGTCGGGCACTGCCATTCAATCGAAGCAGCCTCATCACTTACACAATGCCAACCAACAGCAGCCGCAACAGCCTTCACATCCCCCCCAGTCGTCTGACTCGGAGCATAGCTCAAACTTATCCAACTCAAACCTGTCAAACTCACAGCTGTCAAACTAAAATCAATGCACATCTGTAGACCATCGTAATACATCTTCAAAGTCGTGGTCAGTGTATCTTATTAATAAAATTATATCTTATATGAAAGAACTTCAAAAACGTTCATTGTAGTGTGAATTGTAAGTATTGATAGAGTGCATGTTCAAGAAATTGTTAAATAATTTCGATATTCACATTTGTGAGGGAATTGGATCAGCACCCCGTACAATGCTCCCTTTGCAATTTCAATCACCGAAAGGAAGTTCATTATTTGTAGTTAATCTGCTACACGTGCCAACATAAAGTAGAACAACAGGAAAATGCCTAATGTGCGTTCATTACGGAGTACTCAAATACGTAGAGCTTAAATACCATATTGAGAATGGGGCGTTGGAGAGAAATGATTTATTAAATTTTGAAGTCGGTATAACATAATTAATTTAAGTTATGTGTTACTAAAATAATGGTCAGAAAGGTAAGTTTGTTTATCATAAATTTAGAATAAAAATTGGAATGTTTTGTAATGACTTGCAATTAGGTGTATTGTGATTAACTTCCAAATTTTTGGGGAAAAAAAAAAACAAAATTAATAAAACGATTTGAATCGTAAATTAATAAGAATCCATTAATTCATTGTTAGACGAAAGAATTAATTTAATTTAGTAGAGATGCTTTGCACGTCAGCTTACGTTTAATATGTTAAATTTTGACTAAAATATTTGATTAATGAACATTAAATTATTTCAAGGTTTCTTCCAATAATTGCTTGCCTCAGAATGTGAATATTTAATTAGGGTGCAAGCTCAAAACATCCTGGTTCCAGTTTTGATTACAGAGCAAGTCCAATTAAAATCAATTATTTTTTTCAATTGCAACTGTAATTACAAATGTCAATCAATAGGTCCTTTTGGGGTTAACAGGAAAGATTCTAGAACTTGGCTATTGCATGTTGGTGATTATTAATACAGTACGTTCGTTGGGGTCTACACGAATAAAGCGCACCCTGCTTCCAGTCACAGTCTACAGTCCCCTATTATTTAGCAATCATACTCTCTTCATTATGCCAATTAGTCACTACCTTTGCGTTCCTCAGCGTAAGTTTTTTGCCATTTCGAAATTCTTGCTCTCTCCAAGTCCAAGCTATAGCTTATAATGTAAAGTTTTTCTTAAGGATTTTTACCGATTACACTTAATTATTGGCGTAACAAGGGACTGCTGCAGGCCATAAAGACTTTCGCATACCGTGATACCACCATACCATACTGTGTGCGTCACCTAAGTCCTAAGTAATTGTTACTGTTGTGGTTGATTTTATGTGCGCCTCAGGGGTTCGGCTGGGCCTAGTACGCGTCGTGCAATTTCCGAAAAGCCGTAGACCTACAGCAAGCCATGGTGATGTCATGGATTGCGTGCACTTGACCCGTCATCAATGTATGAGAGAGCCAACACAACCAAAGCGCTGGCCGGGCTTATATGCCAGAGCCCGTGAAACCCGTGATATTGCACACAAGTCTCGACTCCAACTTGAGGTTGGCCGCCGCAATCAACCTGGTTCAATCATGTTTTCTGCCTACTACCAGGACTGACCTCAAGTTAGCCGCAATGTTTGCCAAAGTTGCAAAAGTTTTTTTTTTTCTTTTCTCGAGGCATTGATTTTTCTTTCTCTAAATTTTGGGTGTTTGGGTGTTTGTTTTGGTTCGTTTATGGGTGTTTTCGAAACTTTTACTTTTGTTCATGCGTAAATTTGCATATTCGTGAGCGCAACGACGAGTCCAACTTGAACTTTCGTTTAGATGGATGAAGGGTCTAACGCATGAGGGAATAATATGTATGTATGTATGTAGAACATAGCGGATTTACGTAGTTGCCGCTTGCGTTATTAAAAGAATTTCGTGGTCAAAAGGGAGTAGGGGGTAGTACGTTTATATAAATAAAGTACCTTCTGTAACTATTTTTCGTCACGTGAAAGTATCTTCCGGAGTTTGCTTTGACAAAAAGTCAAGGAGGATCATCCGAACGGACCTACAAGAAATTGGGGAAGACTGTTAAGATCTGACAGGAAGAGAAAAAAAGTCTGAGCACTGCCAGAGCAAAAACACAGCTTACATTGAAGTAATTTTAAAATGTGCAAGAGATTTCGTGAGATTTTTTTTATTGCTTTATTATTATATACACGTATGTCATATCAATTATAATTAGGAATAATAGTTTCTAAAACTTGTAAGAATGCATGCAACATGCAACAGGCAAAACAAGGCTCTGCAAAAAAGATACCCTATACCCTGACTTCAACTATATGTAAAAGATTTAACTTAGCGGGAAATGAGTTGGTTTGTTAATGTACTATATGGTATTTTTCTGAGTACCGCTTGAAAAATGAATGCATGTTGAACATGATATTATCGGTTAGAGTCCTAGGGTCTAGACTATAGATGCAAGTATTACGCTTGAGGAAAATATGAAATTAAAGTACCTAAATTGGCATTTACTCGAAAGCTTATAGCGACTGCGAGTTCGGTTCCGCTTTGCTGCAAGAACGTGCTCATCGTCAACTCCACAGACTTCGTGAGTAAAATTATATATAAACCATGTAGTACTTAAGGTTCCCTGCTCAAGAGGTCGCACTTTACATTTTCTGGGCATTCGCAGTAATTAATCATTTGGTCAGGAATATGGCATGGCAGTCAGATTGCGAAAGAAACAGAAATGGTTCTTTAATTACCGGGCACAGGGGCTCAACGTGCAACGTCTCGCCAAAACTTCTGATTCGTGATTTTTCTATATAATTTCAGCACAGAATTTGGGCCACAACATTTATCAACAATGTCAAAATAAGGATGAATATTTTCTACGTAAGCAAATTTGTACAGTGGTAGCGCGATAAAAGGAATTAATAATAGAACGAAATTAAAACGCGATAATCATAAACTGTTTGCATGTCGTATTAGGTAGGAATATTTGTGAAATAATATGCGCTTTATAATCAGTGCTTTTCTGCAGATCAGGCAAAAGGTTAAACAGATTTCCAGAAATTCCTTATAACATTCCTTTGTGGAATAAAAGGGAGTTAGTTCCTCCCTTAATTGTTTCTACGCATACTTTATGCGTTCTGTAGGGTTATTAATAAGTAATTTGCTGGAGAACCTAATTAAATATGCCATGCAAATATTTATATATAAATTCGCATTTCGTCTCTGCGCAAAAATGAAAACAAGTTAAACTAGAATAATCGTATTATGTTTGCAAAATGTTTTGATTGTTTTTTACTCCTCGTGATATAAACAAGAATAATAAGCGTATACTATATGCATTTTGTTTTGGTTTTAATTTGAAGAAACTCGTTATATGGCTTAAGACGTATTTAATTAAAAGACCTGTGTATTCAGAATTTCTGCGAATGTCTTTCACAAAATGTTTGATAAAAATTTAATTAATGATAATAAAAACAAACTACTGACAGGTTATCTGTGTACTCTAACTGCAATAGAGCATCTCGGCGTTGGCTTGCAGGATGTACCCGACCTAATACTACAATTCTACATACGATACGATATGTAGATAGACACACTATAGTCGCGTGCACTATTCAAACTACTCCTACACACTCCCGACAGACATTCGTTCGTATTGCCCCAAAAAAAATCCAACTGATCGATATGCAAATTGTGATTTGTAAAATTGGCAATTTGGACATTGTGGGCGTGGCATGCAACCTTTTGGCGAGCAACAAGCGCGCCTCCTGCTGCTGGAGGCAAATAATGCAGGCAAAACGTAATTAGAGAAACCTAACCGAACCGCGAATACAAAGAATAATGGTCAAAACAGTATTTGCTTTTGTTTTAGCCTTAAAAAGAGAAAGAGTTTTGTTGACGTTGTGCGTGCTAATGCCACACTTTATTGTTGTTGCTTGTGGACGTATTAGTTAGTACGTTAGCTACGAAACTAGGCTATGCAGTGGGCTCTAATGACTTCGCCATTATTATAATACACACGGAGACGAGGCCGACTCAACCTGAACCCAACAGCAACAACAACAACAACAGGACGAAGGTAAAACTACAAAAAATCCATCTTCGTTAACGAAACTAACACGAAGTCAGTACAAGTGCGTTAGAGCATGCATACCTATACAATGGATGCCTTCTCACATACCCTACCTTTGAGAGACCAAGAGAGCATATACGACTATGCAGACTGCACTAGCACACCAACGTCTTTGAATCCCGGCGAGAGTATACAGACTTCGCAGGCGCGTCGTTTTTTACACTGAGCCCCTTGAGAGTGCAGGGGCCTTAGCAGAGTATTTCGGGGTAGGGTAGGCATGTAAATGAGTTGGCGTGAGCGGGTAGCAAGCAGCAAGCAATCGTTGAGCCCGCCGTCGTCGTCGTACCGCGATGATTGTACAAAATTTAAGCTACGTGCTAGCTAGGATATTCATCACTTGGATTTCAAACGCGCAAGCGAGTGGTTCTCGTTCTTGGATTGCAAGCTAGTCTCAGCTAGGTAGTATCGAGGTATATCTAAGTGTGTGCAAGTTCGAAAGTCCAAGTTATTTGCCTAACAAAATCTTCGGATTTTTTTGTAAGCTTGGCTTAGTGCGCGCAGTTAGAGATTTGTGTGACCTTTTCGAGGTCGGAAACAATTTTAGCTTTTCGATTTGCATAAATTGGCTGTGCAAAAAAAAAAAAACAAGTTAAACCAAGAAGAACAACAACTGAGAATCGAAACTGTTTTGGGTTACCAAAATTACATAGTGCGTGAGAGAGAAATCACTTACAAGGTTTACATAACTCTCGCTCGATTTTTGGCGCCTTAATTCCACCTGAACACGCTCAGCTCACGCTAAGGTGAACCAAAGAAATGCAGCCCTTGAAGCGATTCACACAATGCGGTAGCCTTACCATGCTCTTCGGCGTCTTCATCATACTCTTCGGGGTTAGCTCCACGGCATTGACCACATTCGGCAAGACCAATAATCAACCGCCACCCACACAGGGTCCCATTGGTGAGTACGATACGTAGGTGTTAGACAGAATTTACGAGTAAACAAATTCTTGACCCAAGGAAGTCCGATTTCCTACATGGCAGTTTTAAAACCTAAACGGGTTGAGGGGATAGATTCGAGTATTGTAATTTATATACATATATCTTAACGGAAACAACTATAAAGTGGTTAGTTTTAAATCGATACAATTTAATAGCATACACAAATTTAGAAATATTATATATAAATGCATTCCTAAAACTAAAGCTTAAAATAAAATATAAACCTATTCGAAACTCGAAACTTGACTTAGTTTCTTCCATCTAGTTCACTGTGATTAAGTAGTAGTTGGAAAACGATTAATAAAACAAATTATAGGCTGAAGGGAATCGTTAAATGCAAATCATATGGTTCTTATAGCCTAAATCGACTGATATCCTACACCGCCCACTAACTCGAAGCGAATCGCATAATGACATGTTCTGTGGCGTATCGTGGTGCCCGATTTGTTGACTAAGTACACAAGTAGCTAAACTGTTTTCCCCAGATTTAGCTACTAGCATAAAGAAAAGAATTGATCAAACAAGTCAGTCAAATGGAATGACAACAAGGCTAACGTCAAAGCAGAACAGCAAATAAACGTAAATTATCCGAATCACATGCCTAGTCAGTAGTGTGGGTGGTAGATACCGCCTATCAATAGAACTCCATTCTACCCTTACTCACAGTCTTATAACATTCGAAAATCATTTGAAATTGTTATGCTTTATTCTTTCTACTACACGTATATGTTTAGTTACTCTGTATCACTGGAAAATAAAATATTTTTTACCATGCTCTATTTTATTCGACTCACAGTCAAAGGACGCGAATGTAGCACCCACGATGACTGCTCTGCCATAGACCGTACCAGTTGTGTGAAGGACCCCAATGACTACAAGACACGCTGTCTGTGTGGTGATGATTCTCCACCCATGAATGGACTTTGCCCAGATGTGCTTAAAGGTGAGTAAAAATTCTGAAATGACGCGAAGAGAGAGGGGCGCAGGCAGGCGCATCTCAGAATTAGTTAGCACGCCTTAGTTAGTATGATATGTAGCTAATTGCTTGCTATATACATACATATATGTTTGTGCAGATGACATTAAGAATTCAGTAGCTCTGCTTAGCTTTTTGGAAGCTAGTTCCATTGTTTGCCAGCAGCCTGACTCGAGTACCAGCGCGGCTGTAAATGAGAATTAAACAAAGCCTCCAGAGGATGCAATGGTGTGTGTATACGAGTGTGAATAATTATGAGTGTCACTTTTATAACACATCCAAGGTTTATGCTGGTCTTCTATGTATTTATGTTTTTATTTTGTACCCCATAGAGTCCACACAAAGATTATTTCAAGCTTGCTCTGGCATTGGCGTCGCAAAATATTAATTATACATTATATGCGTAATATGTCTTTGTCTTCTGTCTTTGTAGATTGGAAACCCAAAATACAGATTTCCCGCATAGACATCCAAAATTCAATTTATTAATAATTTAAAATCAATGTTAAAATTGTCGAACACTTAATAAAAAGTTATCTCTTATTATTTCAAGTATTCTTAACCGTGATTTTCTTTGCCTATTTTTATTTTATTTAACGCTAATAATAACCATGGAATTTACGTTTTTAAGAAAGGATTTTATTTATTGTAGCGTAGGGCCAAATTTATGAGATTATGTCGTGACTAAAACGGGCTACCGTTACAATACCGCAGTGCCAATTTATGACATGCAGCACTCTGCAATTTGCACAACGCACAAACATACACTCTCTTAAATTTATTATATATATATATAGTATATAGAAAAGCTACTTAAGCTATGTGGTCTATTTTGGTTTTCTTAATCAGGACTGCGTCATAAGTGCAACAGCAACAACGACTGCGAAGATGGAATGGTTTGTCAGTTTGACAATAATCGCACCATAGGAGTATCCAAATTCATGTCGAGTAAAACCAAGCTGTGCCTCTGCGACAACGATAATGGCTATGTGGAGGATATATTGCACGATATTTGCAGTGGAGGTAGATTATAAAAGAAATGTATGATTGCTATGTTTGTTACCGTTTTAAAATTTACAGGAGATCAACAAACTCTGATCAACATTTTGTGTTGCGTTGGTTCCCTGCTGACGCCTTTGGTGGTCAGCATGAAACAACTCTTCTAGAAGGCTTTACGAACAGAAGACAGGACATAAGTCGAAGAAGCAGAATAATTATTTTAAATCATTTTTATCTCCTTTAGTGATCCATAAAATGTGCCTCAATAATTGAAACAAAAAACAAAAACAAAAACATTGTTAATGTACTTCTTATGCCCCGATAATGCTCCCCAGAAAATCTCAACATAAATCGGATATTGCATGTTGTAGTCGGCATGTCGCCTTAATGTCGTTATATATAATATAAGTTTTATAAGTACCACCGTCAATTTATTCGCTTCTCACACAAGTCGCGTTATACAAAATATATAAATATATATATACGATATATATATATATATACACACTAGTCTGTACTTGATGTGTTAGTGAACAACTGTTGCCTGACATGTAATCAATATCAATTAAAACTATGTAGAAAACTTCAGCGCACTTCAATAAATTCATTTTATACTCGTATATATGTTTTATTCATAGGTCAAATATACAAATCAATTAAATAACTTAATATTCAATATTATCTTCAACTTTCACAATTTGTTTGCATATCGAAAATCTTATGATCTTCAATTTTAAATCATTAGCAAATATTAATTTTTAAAAATAAGAACTTGTTGCATAACCACATAAATTTTGTACGTTTGCAGTTAAGAATTTTTACCATTAATATCATTTTTTCCGTAGCCGTTAGACTTTGTTAAATAAATGTTTTAAAAATCAGATCTGTTGTATTAATATAATATTACTGGTAATAAACCGGGCAGAACAAATGGAAAAGGGAAAATGCAATTTCACTTATAGTTAAAATTTTGTAAAAAAACATATTTTGTAGCAAAGTTTTTCGTTGGTTATTAAAAAAAAAAAAAAATATTTTTTATAGAAAAATTAAATAATATATTTTTTTAAAAAAAAAAAAAAAATAAACTCGCTTTATTTTTGTGCAAAAAAACTTATTTTTATAAAAAAAGATAAACTCGCCCAACGTGGGGCTCGAACCCACGACCCTGAGATTAAGAGTCTCATGCTCTACCGACTGAGCTAGCCGGGCATTTAATTAGAGAAGCGCAAAAGCCAACAAGAATAAGCTTTGGACAGCTCGAAACATTTGATTGGTTTTTGCTTTAATAGTTTGCTATTTTTAAAGTTTTAAAATCAAGCTGTTTCACTGAGAGTTATATAGTTTTTACCTTGGATTGTAAAATTATATGGAGTTTTTTCATAATTCGATAATGCATAATATTTATTTACTGCTGTTGCTCTTAATGTCAACCACTTTCAAACAGTATTCCGTGCGGCCTCGCTTCATACCTTTCGAATTGGTGAGAGTGCGAGAGAGCAACACACGAAT
The DNA here is from genome assembly GCA_018901885.1 of Zaprionus kolodkinae. NCBI lineage: Eukaryota > Metazoa > Arthropoda > Insecta > Diptera > Drosophilidae > Zaprionus > Zaprionus kolodkinae. The sequence goes on from JAEIFM010000498.1 coordinate 1,663,324, forward strand.
TTCTCTGCAAGACAGAGCTTTTTGAACTGCCGGCAACAATAAAAGCTCTGCGCGAAAGCTTTTTGTGATTCAAACAAACAAATGCAGCTCGCGTACGACGACAATTTAACGCTTCGTTCAATTCGAGAGGTGCGTTTGCTTCAGAGAAGTGTTTTACTACTAACAATGTAATACAACGTGTGGAATATTTTCCCTTAGATAAATATATCATTTAATTTAAATAATATAATCTGTGCCAAGTTTTGCTCTTGGATAACAACCAAGTTATAAAATAATCTCATCTTAACGGTTTGACTCTAGAGTTCTAGTGATTATTAATTAAATGTAGTTAATCTAAAAGTGTGTTCAGAAAATAATAAAAAGGGTGAATTTGCATACAAATTGAGAAATACGCATATCGTCAAAAACGCTTCCGGTGCAACAACGATTTAACGATATCAATTGAAGCTTATTCACCTGTAAAAAGTCGGGCTTAGGTACGTACATATGTATGTATGTAATTAGGGGCCCGAGAAATAGGCAAAATATATGTATGTTGGTTCCAAACAATGCATGGCATTCTCTAGCCATGAGATCATTTAAAAACAAACACGAAATAATCTCTAAAAAGATATGTAAAAGATACAATAATATATAATGTGAGGGGATAATAGTCTTGTTTAAATCTAATTGTTGGTTAATAAATTTGGAGTACCATGATATCTATAATATCACCTAGAGCATCACGGATTTTGATAACTTTAAAGATTACATTTTATATATCCAATACTCCACACCAAACCATTAAAAGATTTGAACTCGTGTATTCTCTCGTCGTAATGCTAGTTCTGAGGTGCCCCATCGTACTGTTTTAATAGCGTACTCAAAAAATAATGTACAATGTCGTCATAAGTTAAGATTACATAATATACCAATTACCAAACACGTGTGTTTCATTATATTCTGTTTCTAAAAACCTACAAGAATTGCTGCTCGCAATTTAGAAACTTGTCTCTCTCTTCTCTAAACCAGACTTTTAAACTTTTCAAGAACCCAGAGGAAATTAAATAGGTATATTTAACACCATACCATATGATAGATACACACATGATATTTAATGCTTTTAGAAATCGAGAAAGGTAAGTTTAATGGTAAAATTTTGTTGATAATAAAATTTGTATTGTTTATCAAATGTTTTTCAGCGTAAGGTCACTTAGTAACTGACAATGAAATCAAATCCGGCTTTTGATCATGTGTATATCAATGATTCGAATAACTGTTCTACCATAAGTATTAATTATAATCTGCCTGAACAAAATTACAATCACAACACATTGGATGGCAGCTATCAAGGATCTAAAGAGTTTATATGTAAGTATTTCGAAAGAATATTTATTTGACTATTAAATTAATCTTAATATTTAAAATTTTTGTGACTATAATTTATGGTTAGTAGTGTGTAAAATAAGGCATGGCAGGAACCACAAAGGGAAAAAATAATTGCTCAGGATCAATAGCCAGATCGATTAGACGGCCATGGTCTAAATGAGACATAGATTTATTTCAGAGCCAAAAGACACAAAATATTGTTTAAAGATACCAATAGTTCTTCTAAATTTATTTTAAAGTTCGGGTGCTTGGCCGAAATGAATTTTGTTTCGACTATAAGGCAAGGTTTATTAAAGTCAAAAGACTTTACCTTTTATTATATGTTTTTTTTTCGCTTTGGGGCCCCTTCGCTACTGCACTTGCTACGGGCCTGCTTCACAATATAACCGGTACATGCTCGTATGTACATATAATTAACGATTATATTTAAAGTATTGGCAAATAAAGCTTGTGTTAGGCTAAAAACGTGATATTCGAGAAAATTGTAAACAATCATCGAACAATAATTATGATCATTTATTGTTAAGCATCTGTTACAAATATAAAAGGTCGCGTTATTGGGCCGACGCCGGTGGGGGTTTATATTAAGTGTTTAACGGGTTGAGTCCCGTGATAAATATTACTATGTACTTGTGCTATTGTATAGTGACGGATGACGGCAGAAAGGTGGATCCCAAAGATTCCTATAGGATTACGGATACCTTAAGGAATTGTTTTGAGAGTTGCCATAGGAGAATTTTCAATAAAAAAACACTCCACAAAAGGTTGCCGATTTTCCGCTGGCTGCCGGGATACAGCTCTAACGATGGAATTTGTGACTTAGTAGCAGGTATTAGTGTGGGATTAACGGTAATTCCTCAAGCGTTAGCCTACGCTGACATTGCTGGACTTCCTGCAGCGGTAAGTATATCCCATATATATGTATTTCCTATCTCATCTAATTTGTATATAATCTTTTCATCAACCTAGTATGGACTATATGCCTCTTTTATGGGTTGCTTTGTGTACATATTCCTTGGAAGTTGCAAGGATGTTCCACTAGGACCTTCAGCTATAGTTGCATTGTTAACCTACCAAGTGGCTGCGGGGTCATGGCAGAAATCGGTGATGCTCTGTTTTTTGTGCGGCATTGTGGAGCTGCTAATGGGCATCTGCGGCCTTGGTTTCCTCATTGACTTTGTGTCTGGACCAGTTGCCTCAGGATTTACATCCTCCGTCTCCCTGATTATTCTCAGCTCCCAAATTCAGAGCATTCTGGGCATAAACGCCACGGGCAACACCTTTGTGGAGATCTGGAAACAGTTATTTCTAAGGGCTCATGAGACTCGTGCTTGCGATACTGTTCTCGGCATCACCTGCATTATGCTCCTATTGACAATGCGTGCTTTGACTGGTTACCGCATTTGGAAGGACCCGGAAAACTTGAAATCGCGTTGGAAGTGCGTTGTCAACAAAACTATTTGGATTGTGTGCACAGGACGCAATGCAGTGTTGGTCATCGTGTGTTGCTTTATGGGGTATCTGCTTCATCACGATGATTATGGCACACCCTTTCGTATTGTGGGTAGTATTCCCTCGGGTCTGCCCAGCCTACAGCTACCACCCACATCGTTGAGCGCGAATGAGACCACTGACGGCTTGCCACAGAGTTTCTTTGATATTGTCCATAGTATGGGATCGGGACTAATTGTAATACCACTGATATCGCTTATGGAGAGTATTGCAATTGCCAAAGCATTCGGTAAGTTCTAAAATTGTTAGATTTTCTGTAATTCTTGGTAATCTTCGCTTTTCTGATACAGCTTCTGGAAAGCCCATAGATGCCTCACAAGAACTCATTGCTATCGGCACAGCAAATATATTAAATTCCTTTGTGCATGGCTTTCCTGGAACTGGAGCCCTGAGTCGCGGTGCTGTTAACAATGCCAGCGGAGTGCGCACGCCGCTTGGCAATATTTATACAGGCGCACTGGTAATGATGGCTCTACTTTTCCTAACACCCTACTTGTGTTTTATACCCAAATCCACGCTGGCCGCAATAATAATTAGTGCAGTAGTCTTTATGGTGGAAACCAAAGTCATTAAGCCCATGTGGCGTGCTAAAAGTGAGTTATCCCAATAGAATACGCCGCATCACATAATTTGATGATTTTCTATTTCAGAAATCGATCTTGTTCCTGGCCTTGGCACCTTTGTCTCTTGCCTGGTACTACCATTGGAATGTGGAATTCTGATTGGCATTGGGATTAATGTTATATTTATTCTGTATAATGCTGCACGTCCTAAACTTAGCATGGAAGTTCTGCTAACAAAAGCGGGCATACAATATATAATGATAACACCGGATCGCAGTCTTATTTTTCCATCCGTCGAATACGTTCGTAAGGTAGTTAACAAACAATCCGAGCGAATGAATATGCCCGTCGTGGTAGATGCCACGCATGTGTATGGTGCCGATTTCACGACGGCCACTGTCATAGATTCCCTGATCAATGACTTCAATCAACGAGGACAACTGCTCTTTTTTTATAATCTAAAGCCGAGCATCTGTGATATGTTCGAACAAGTTTCTGCCTCTCAGTTCATTGTATACTACCAGGAGCAACAACTTGATCAGATGCTAAAGGAGCGACAATATCAGCACAAATGCATAGAAACTACGTAAACTAATATACCATCGCATTATAAATATTTAATAATTATATAAAGAAATAAATTTCTTTAAATTAAAGAAATTCAATCACCTATTCTCACGTTTTTGGACTATTTAATCTTTTGCCGGGGTAAAAAATCTTCGAAAATTCGGTTTCCCAAAATGCATGTTAACACTTTAAATAATTAATCGAAAAATTTTACATTCACTTATGTTAACGCAAAATGAGCAAATATCGGCATGATAATAAATATCGATACCGGTATTTGAAATGTGGGTTATCGAAGCATGTGCGTTTGTGGCATTTTTTGGTGCTATATTCTAAAAACACATTGTTTCTTAGTCCGCTTAATTCTGTACGTTAATAATATATAATGAAACGATTAACCGACGAACGTACAAAGATTCTCTTCGAGAAATTAGCTAAATAGTAAGTGTGCAATATTTAAATAAATTTATTTCTAACAAGTTAATTTACTTTCACATAGCATTGGCTCAAATGTGCAACAATTAATTGACCGACCTGATGGCACATACTGTTTCCGCGAGCACCGAGATCGTGTTTATTATGTTTCGGAACGGATACTAAAATTGAGCGAATGCTTCGGTTATAAGCAACTAGTTTGCGTGGGAACATGTTTTGGAAAATTTTCGAAGACCAACAAACTGAAGTTTCACATTACGGCTCTTTATTACTTGGCACCTTATGCACAGTACAAAGTTTGGGTGAAGCCATCCTTTGAGCAACAGTATCTATACGGAAATCACATACCAAAGTCTGGCTTGGGCCGTATTACTGAGAACGCTGGACAGTACCAAGGAGTTGTTGTGTTCTCCATGAACGATTTGGCTCTTGGCTTTGGCGTTCTTGCACGATCCACCACGGAGTGCAAAACGGCGGATCCTTTGACGACTGTTTGCTTCCATCAATCTGATATTGGAGAATACATACGTGCTGAAGATACACTGTTTTAGACATAGCAAAGTTTATTATACGTAGCTATATTTAAGTAAAAATAATTCAGATAGAAAGTAAAGAAATCTTAACTATTGCATTAAAATAACTTTCATTTGGTAGCGAAAATGTATTCAATCAATTCTTTTTTCAACTTCTGGCCATTTATATTCTTTACATCTTTTATACACCCCACATATTATATTCATTTTATATTAATTATAATAAGAGCTGACAAACAATTTAAAAAAATAAATTTGTTCACGGAATACTATCGATATATTATCTCAAAACAAATAAAATTCAGGAATGTCACTGATGTTACCAGTAACTGTGACACAAGTCGCAGGTTCGTGAAAATCACCAATAAGCAAAATGTTTGCTTGCACATAGATTGTTTCGTTTGTTTTTTTGCATACGGTTCATGTCTAAAGTTAAACTCTGTACTAAAAGCAAACAAAATACGAAAAAGTTTTCATTCAATGGCACAGCAGAGCAGGGGAACGGCTGCGCTATGGCTGCTGTTTTTTCTGCAGATTGTAATTAGTAAGTAAAATAGAAAATTAGCACCGGACAAAAGCAAAAAAAATACGTTCGCAAACGCCAACACAGAAAGGAATTTGCTTTGTTGACTCATCCAAATTGCTTTATATTTTCTATTGCAGTTCTGGGCGAACGTACGCGCGATAAAATGTATCAGCCTATTTTGGGCGCAAGCTGCTTTCGCCGCTTGAATGGCACACATCAGACTGGATGCTCATGTAAGTAGAGCTTGAATATGTCTCTAGAATGTCACAAATGAAATTAAAATAATCAATTAATTTTGTTTATGCAGCTACTTACTCGGGTTCGGTGGGCGTATTACATAGAATACTTGTTGAAGCGGACTTGGAGTTTTTACTCAAAAGCCCCCCATCGCCGCCCTATGCCCCGCTTATACCGCCGCATTTATTCACTCGGGACAATCTGTTGCGCCTAAAGCAAGCTGGTCCGCGAATAATTTCTGTTGTTCTACTTATAAATAAGCCCGAGAAGATGAAACAATTTTCACACGAACTCAATTGTCCAAATCAATATAGCGGAATACAGCGAGAAAACAGCACGGAGACAGCAACATGTGACGCCAGTAATGTTGCCAATACCTGGAATCGTTGGGGAACGGGTCTGTTGCACGAGGACTTTCCCTTTCCCATATACTACATAGCCGACCCAGACCAAGTGGAAAAGCTGGTAAACTGTGCCGAAAACTTCAATAATTATGACTATGAATCGCACGCCGTGCGTAGCTTGTGCGCTGTTGAAGTGAAGTCGTTTATGTCAGCGGCTGTAAACACTGAGGTTTGCATGCGCCGTACTAATTTCATCAACAATCTAAGCGGCACCAAGTTTTGTGATCCCTTAGAGGGTCGAAATGTTTATGCTACAGTGTATCCTCGTAATTCCTCAGAAAATCTAGACGCCGCAGCTAAACGCACAGTAAATCCCAACGAAAAGTTCATAATCGTCTCTTCTCGGTTGGATACGACTAGCATGTTTGATGGAGTTGGTGAGTGTATTAGAAATTTTAGTATAGTGAATACTTACAAGCATTTTTCTTTTAGGATTGGGTGCATTGGATTCATTAATGGGGTTGGCCACCTTGACACAGGTGGCCCACATGTTGCGGCTGATTCTGCCTGCACAAAACAAGTTGCCAGACCAAAGGCTCAATATTCTGTTTGTAGCTTTCAATGGAGAATCTTACGACTATATTGGTTCTCAACGATTTGTCTATGATATGCAGAACTTGGACTTTCCAACGCGCAGTACGCATAGCACGCCAATTTCACTAGAAAACATTGAATTCATGCTTGATATTGGGACACTGGACGACATTGCGAACATCAAGCTTCATACAGTTACCTCAACTCAGTTGGCCGGAGATTTGCTGAAGAAGCTAAATAGCTATGCTAAATCGCCACGTTATAATTTCGAAGTTAATATCGATTCAAACGTTGGCCTCCATTTACCACCAACGTCGGCACAATCTTTTTTGAGACACGATTCGAAATTCCAAGCGTTTATATTGAATGCAGTGCCTAGTAACAAATTTTATCATTCCATTTATGACGATCTCGATAATGTGGCATTCGTATATGCTAATACAAGTCAGGACTATACCGTGCTGGCTGATGTCAGCGATACAAAGAGTTTTAAACCAGATTCTCTGCAAATGAAAGTGCGGAATGTGTCATCCATAGTGGCCATGGCGCTTTACGAGACTTTAACTGGCGTACAATACCAAAATAACCAGGTTGCCAATCCGTTGTGGGCTGATGAGTTCTTCTACTGTTTCCTGCAGTCGGCCGACTGCCCCTTATTAAGAGCTTCATCATATATGGGCAGTCCACGTGTTCTACAGCTGCCGCCGATGCGGTGGGTGTTAAGTTATATAACTGCTTTGTTGTTTCTTTTTATATACATATTGTTTTTGTATTTACAGCTACATCAGCGTATTCGGAGGGTCGCAAGAATCTTCAGGCTGGATGTATCGACTGTTCGGTTATCTGCTTTCACAACCACAACCAAATGTAGCTAAGGAAAACTGCAGCTCCTTGCCCTTATATTATTTTGCGGGCTTCAACGGCACTGGAGAGTGTCGGCTAACCACGCAGAACTACACACATGCATTAAGTCCTGCTTTCCTTATTAAAGGTGAATCTGAAAAACCTAATATTGATTTTATAAGAATTCCGTTACCCTGACTTTTTCCTTAAAGATTACAATTGGAGTTCTGGCCAATACTCAACATGGACTGAATCAACATGGTCGCAATTCAGTGCACGCATCTTCTTACGTCCGTCTAACGTGCACGAAATTACTATTCTTAGCATAGGCATTGTGGTCTTTATTATATCATTTTGCATAATATATATTATTAGCTCTCGTTGGGAGGTACTTTTTGAAGATGTGCCAGCCAGCAACGCTGCGTAAGTTATCATTATAGTTAATGATTTGCATGGTAACAATCGGTTTATATGTATTAAGTAATACTAATACTATTCTTAAGGATTTTCTGTTTGTTCATATGCTTACTTAGATTTCATATTTAACGGTTCTTTTTATTTTTAGATTATTTAATTGATGTTTTCATGGCCCTGCAGCAATAGCTGTAAACTGATTTCAACCTTATGCTCCTTGCAGTGCATGATAAAGTACTTACTTTTAATTTTAATTAAGTTTTCTCCTAAATAATTTTAAAATAATTAACCATTTCAATTTTAGATTTCCACCGCCAGCGGCCTGTTAGAAAAACAAATAACAAAAGGGTGAAAACCAAGAACTGCAAAAACACTTCGTGGATAAAAGTCCTATGCGATAACTTAATCCTCTTAAGAAAGACACTAAAATGATATTTTCAATTCTTTATAATCAACTGAATAATCACTATTTATATACATAGTTGTATTTAGACTCAAACAATAAGCAAGTAGGACATTATTAAGTGTAACATATTTAGCTATTAACCGGAGATTAACGAATTTTTGTTTTGTATTGTGTCGAAGATCAGAAGTTTGCTTTCAATTCTAAATGTACATACGTTAGATATTTAACAATAAACTTACCTGAAATCCTCTGTCAGGATTTAAGTCGATATATATACACATGTATATACATGTATATGCTTAATGTAAGTTAAAATATTTGTAATGATTTTTCTAAAAGTATTCGTTATATAAATATCCAGAATTTGTCCATCACAGTGATTGTTTTTTTTTCCTACATTTTAAGCCATCCCTGACGCCGCAGATTGACGATGGAATCGGCGATTACACGCTTCGAAGATTTCATATAGCCACCGCTGAGCAGCATCACAACAGGTATATTAAGAGCACGAAATGTGCTAAATACCAAACGATCCCGTTCGATTACCCCATCTTCGCTTAGGGCTAAGCTACCCAATGGATCCCCCCTAAGAACATCGGTGCCGGCATTATATATTACCACATCGGGCTTAAATTCAGCTAGTGCTTGCATCAGGCATCGATTGAGCTGTCTCAAATAGTAACGATCTTCGGTCATGTGCCTCAGTTCCACGCCACACCGAATGCTTAGCTTGGCCTCCTGGTCTCTGGGATAAATCAATGCATTGTACATATCCAGTATGTACACAGTCTCGACGTTCTTGAAATCCCGCTCATGGCCGTTTCCCTGATGTGCATCCAGATCGACAATCATGGCGTGCCGCACGAGATTCGGTTCAAGCTCGAACAGACGCACCAGGAGCAGAGTTATATCTGCATAGGGACAAAAGCCGCCGCCCTTGTACGAGCAACAATGATGGAAGCCGCCACCCAGATTGATTGCCCAACCGTATTCCAGTGCCAATTTACCCGCCAATATTGATCCGGCCGCCTGATAGCGCATCGGGCGAAGATATCCGCTTTGCACTGTGAAATTTGGCATAAAGATCAGGGCCGGAATTTCGGCAATGCAAGCGACGTTGACACTCCACTTTAAGGACTTCAGGTATTTGGGAGTGTGCACGCGCAACAACTGTTCCTTGGTAATTTCAGTGGGATCATAGAAATCTCCACATTCCAGCGACAACTCAGCGCACAGCAGCTACAAAACAGGAGGTAACAGTTATAACGCCAGCGAAACCTCTCCGATTTTTTGCTCTCACCTGTTGTATATGCTTTCCCTTGGCCGCATCGAAGGGATGCAGCTTCTCAAGACCCGCGAAACGCACCGAATAGTTTTTCGAATACACTATGGGTACCTTATTGGGTACTATAGAATCTTCACGTTTCATCTTATGTTTAAAACTCTTTTAATTTTGTAAACAAATCACATTGCAAAAAACCAAATGCATCCAGCAAAATTGATTTCTGTTGCGAAAACATTCGATTGCACTGCACATGTGCCGGTGCACACACACACACACAAACATACAGATGCACTTAATATGTGTGTGTGTAAGAACAGCTGTTTGCATATATGTGTGTGTGTGTGTTTGTTATTATGTTGAAATTATATTTCTTGTACATTGAGACTTCAAATTTAAACCTTCGCAACTAACAACACGATTTTAGAAATTTATAAAGAATCTTTAAATTTAATAATGGACAATACAGAAAATTTTGCAATGCAGAAAATAAGCGTAAGATTGTTCTGTAGAAGAAAACTCGGGATTCCCGCTATTGGAAAAAAGCCAAAATACAGGTTCGTATACGGACAGTTAACTATTACAGAGAACATGTGGTCAGAGCATATGAAGTTGACTATTGACTGTAGAACTTCATAGATCTTAAGTATTACTATCACGATAATAGACTTTACGCCCGCAAGTTTTTTGCAGTTCACGATAGTTATTCAATAAAGGCTTGCCACGATCGTCCTGCAGGTTCCAAAACTTTTCCATCTACAAATTTAACAATCAAGAATGTAACCCATTTAATTTATTATAATCAAAATACTTACGAATGCCAATAAAACTTCCACAGGCTTTGTGAACACGAACCACGTAACAACCTCGGCACAGGGCGGCGTAGTCAGTGAGCCTAAAAAAAAAAAAAACTAAAAATAATTAAACTGAAGTACTAACATAGTTAGTATAAGCTGACCCTGATAGGTGAAAAACTTTCCCCTTTCTGCCCCCGACAGCACCAGGATATCTCTTAGAGTGACAGGAACATCAATAGTTGCAGACATATTCATATTTTTTACACGACACACGTTCTTGAAGATCTCTTCGAAGGAGCGCAGTTTCATCTCTGGAGACTAAGTAATAAACTCGAATTGTATAAACAATTTGATAATAAGATTCCGACGACTTACGCCTACAACGCGCAGCATTACCGCCAGCACCAGAAATCCATCTGGCTCATGGATAGCCTCTTTAACCGACTCATATGCACTGTTCATATGGACGACATGCAGTTCGCCATGGAATCGCGAAGAGCCTAACATATGCTCGGAGCCCAACTCATTCGGGGATCCCCAATGCAAGTGCAGTTGTTTTGCCATATAGATACAGTCCAGTTTACAACCACAGATCGCCGGTTGTGTCCCATCCACGGCGGGAGGAATACGCATCACCACGGTGTGTCCATTATTAGCTAGTTTCAAGGGACCACTCAAAGTCTTGTGATAGTTGACAAAGGTTAGTTTCGGCGCCGATGACCTGATGGCCTGCAAATAGGGACTATAGCTGGGTGAACTTTGCGGCACATTCAGTTTTAGGAACTTACTTTCTCCTTGTCCAGCAGGATGGGCGACTGTCGTTCTCCACTTACGTTTACTTTCCAATCTTTTCCTTGTTTATCATAGTTAAAATGCGACAGCTTCGCATATTGTCGGACGACACAGTGCATCGCGAAGCCACAAACACAATCGAAATTTGTTTTGAATTAATTTTTGCTACAAATTCCAAATAAATAATGACCAAATAATAGAATGTAATTTGAAAAGCGAAGGTCAGGTTTATTTTTTTTTTTTGTTTTTTTTTTATAATTTTTGTTTAACATTTTGTCTTTTTCTTTAGTAGCTACTGATGGCTCTTAAGTAAACGGGTCGCTCGTTTATCTCCTGCAGTGTGCGGTAATTGTTGATCAGAGGACGTTGCCGTGGGTCCCTGAGAGCGAATAGTTTATTGATCTGTCGCTGAGGGAACTTAAGAACATCCGTGAAGACCGTCCAGGTAACTGATTCAGCGCAGTCGGGTGTGGTCAACGAACCTATAGAATAAATATTTTAATACGGGTTTATATAGTGGGTTTTTGGAAATTCAAGCCTACCATTATATGTGAAGAATTCTGCCGTAATAATGTCACCCAGCAATTGGCCGACCGAGAGTTGTCCACTTATTGTGGCATTCGATTGGTATGTGGTAATTCGTGGCAACTGATTAAAGATCTTGTTCAGTCCGTACAGTCGCGAATTCGGCCTGGGCCTTGGTTCAGCCTCAAAGAAGACGCCCAACACGGCGAGTCCATCCTCGAATGCGCTAGCTTCACCCACCGTAATGTTGGCATACTTCTTGTTCTTGTGCACAATATGCATCTCCACATCGTAGCGTCTCTCGTTTACGGTATGCTCAGATCCCCCCTTCTGTGCGGAACCCCAATGGAAGTGTACACTCTGCGCCTCAAATTCACCTGGCAATTTTCCGCCACTGATGTATGCGCGCTGCCCATTCCGTATGGCAGGCAGCACCATGTTGGCTGCAGGAAGAAACCTTATGAGACCGGAAACCCTGAATATATAACTCAATCCAAACCTGTGTGTCCATTGTTGACCAGCACCAGCGGCGTCTGCAGCGATTGATCGTAATTGTGGAACCTAATACGCGGAAGAGACTTGATAATAGCCTGTGGAAGAGAAGATGAGCAGCAAAGGCCATGTATCACTCCCAGTAAATCTTCTCTTCTGTTCTTGCACTCACATCATCATAGATCAAGTCAATGGGAGATTGTCTCAGCCCTGTTGCGCATGTTCCAGTCCAATCATCGCCCTGATGATCATAATTGTATTCTCCAGCTGCCTGCTCGCTTGATTCATCGTCCTGTATATCCTTAAGGTACTCCTCCGATAATTCTGAACAGGTAGTACACAATGCATTCTTTAATCAAATCTTCTAATAAATTTGTTTTTTAATTTTTTGCTTACGAATGAAGGCTTGTGTATAGGCAAAACTCAGCACTGCCAGTAAAATGATTTGGGCCGACATGCCCAGCCCGCAACGATTAAGGGAATACATAGTACGTTAGATATTATATTACTTTTGAACTTGCGATATGCACTGAATAACGCTTGCTACAAAACTGCAAATAATGTGCGATCGGGCAAAACCATTTATAGGCTGCAGCGGGCTCTCTGACTGCCAGCCTCCTCTCTTACATACAGCGCACAGCGGCGATAAGAGCCACAACCCACTGTAAAGCTCCTGTTAGATCTACTCGCAAATTTGCATAGTAATTGCTTAGTTTTTTTTACAGTCAGCACCCATGTCCAAACCAGCTCAATAACACTAAAATTGCCGCATCCGATGTACACAAGGGCGTGTTCAGTGGGGATCTTCTTGGGAATAAAAGTGCCTGAACTGGAAAGAGAAGTCAGAGTTCTTTTTAAGCCCAAAGGTTCCTTAGGTTTTGGTATATATTTATTTATTTTCTAAGGTTTTTATTTTATTATTATGACAGCCTACAAGCTAGAGATGCTCCTCCCTTCCTTAGGTTTTGGTATATATTTATTTATTTTCTAATTTATTTTTTATTATTATACCAGCCTACACAATAGAGATCCTCCTCCCTTCCTTAGGTTTTGGTTTATATTTATTTATTTTCCAAGGCTTTGTTTTTATTATTATGCCAGCCCACAAACTAAAGATCCTCCTCATTGAATCCCGCTACAACCAAAGCCACTGGATTTACGAATGCTGGCATATTCCTAATTAAACTGCAGAAGGCTGCAAGAATTCTGATTTCAGGTTCGCTGGACTCTGGATAGGCTCTCTTTGCTCTCTTATACAAAATTGAAACATGATTTTCTGGCTGACGTCGAAAGAAAGTGCAACAATGTTCAAACTGGTAAGTGTATTCTAAGTTAAAACCTGTGAAACCAGTCGTATAAATTCTAAGCCTTCTGCAAGGAACCATATGAATTAGATTCTTAACTTTCTTACCTACAGGAATATTTATTTGTTAAAGCTTTTGGAACTTTAAATTTGTTTTCATTTATTTTAATTAAAATCGGCAATTAGTTTTATGTAGATGTGTAATGCGATATCTGAAAACAATGCATACGTAGTGGATGAATAACAACGGCGTAACCGCAGATATAAGGGCGCTTGGGGTAACCTATAACATAAACGAGAAATAAAACTCTAGAAAATAAACGAAGTTAAAAACAAAACCATACAAATTCCAGTGAAGTCAAACAGTTGATCAAATGCAAAGTCGCCTTCTTGTAGAGTACACATCTTCGAGCTAGACCTTGGTCAACAGTTAAAGGGTAATTAGTTTTCATGCATTTCTAACAAATTGACAAAATAATACTTTAAAAGTCGTTACGGATAAATTGAACTAATTGGCAAGAACGCATTAAGGGCTCCTGCTGATAACCTGAGCAAAGCTTTTCGGGGAACTACTAATAATTGTAGACCAACAAATTGAATTCAGCTTGGAAGAAAAAATAGCTTCTTTTCAAGTAAGTGTATTGATGTGTCTGTATAGTTAAACATAATTTGATGGATTCCTATGGTAGCTAATCGTTCCGCTTTGTCAACTTATTAACAGAAATTGGATGCATATTAATCAGTTACAAATGATTTATCAGTTTTCACTTTCTTCTTCACACGGGAAAGACGATGGCTTAGTATATTTATTAATTGGGATAGGCCAAAAGCCCAACTACGCTTACGCATGTAGCATATGATATTTTAATCCAAAAACTAATTATGTATTCGATGCGAAAGAATAGCGCATAAGAAAGAGAGAGAGATCGCTGCGTAAGAAGATCAGAGCTATCGTACTATTGACATCTTATGTAAATCTACCACAACATTAGTGGCCTCATCTAGGGAATACCCTGTATCTGAGTCAGCGGAAATTTGGCACGCATGACAAACATAATTTGTAATTTATAAGGAAACTAACTCATGCTATTGTTTATGGAGAATGATCGTACCCAAATGTTGAGATTTTCTATAAAAACGCATGGTCGGTTTTTTGTTACTTGTTTTAAAATCTTTAATGTTTATTTTTCGATCGTAAAGGTGGGTTTAGTTTTCTTGAGTACTGTGAAATTTAGTTAATGATAACATTTTGTTTTTTAAGGTACTGCAAAATATTCTCGAAAAATATCTGTTGACAAAGTTTTATTTTTCTAACTAAGACCAATTTAATAAATAACAAAAAGGTTGGCGAAGGGTTCTTAAAATGAGCCCAGATCGGTTGCTATATATCTATTACTATAGTTATTTACAATATTGCTAGGCGTGAAAAACACTATAATCTTTTGTACTTAAGCGATAGAATACAGGTCGATTATTGCGCCGCTGAATAATCCGATAATTGTTAAGTATACGATTCCCATCGGAATCCTGTAATCCCCAGAGTTTGGACATGTCCGAAAATGGTATAGGAAGTGGTTGAGCGAACACTGTCCAAGTTACTGCTTCATTACATTTGGGTGTCGTTAAAGATCCCTTAAAGGTATAAAAGTCTCGGGTATTTAAGTCACCCAACAATTGCCCTAAGCTAATAGAGCCGGGAAGTGTCGTCTGTGTGTGATATTTGGTAATTTTCGGTACCGCAGCTAAGATTTTTCTCATTCCCGGGAATATGCGATCAGGTATCTGTAAAGTGAAAAAAAATGTACCGCCAGGACATAAAGCGCAAACTTGTACTACTTACATGTATTATCTCCAGCAAAATGCCCAGAACTGCAACGCCATCTGAATATTTCAATGCTTCGTTGATATTCACATATTTTCTATTGCGATGTACGATATGCATTTCGCCATGGTAGCGTTTGTTGTTGATCAAATGCTCCGCACCACGAGAGTTCGGCGATCCCCAGTGAAAGTGTACACCTTCGGCAACGTATTGTCCCTGGAGAAAGCCACCGGTTATGTAGGGTTTTTGGCCATTAATTGTTTCCGGTATAGTCATGTCGACTGGAAATTAACAAACACATTGCTTAGACTGGATTATGGGATTTTTGGATCGATCTATATGTGAACTCACTAGTATATCCTTTGTTGAGCAACTTTAACGGACGTTTAAGCTTTACGTCATAATTACCAAATATCATGCGTGGAATTGGTACGCTAATCGACTGAAGAGATAATATAGTAGAGCAGAGAACGATACTAATGAAAACTATTTAAAAAATAGTAATAATTTACTCTTATAATCAGTTATCTAATCGACTGTAAAATATCTAGTACATCTATATATATGCTATATATATTTAGTCAATACTCTCGGATTTCTTTTATCCAATTATCTAATTTTGATATTTAAATTTTGAAGCGCCTGGCTATATTTTTGCATCAGTAATTTATTGAGCATATGCCAAATGTTTATGATATGGCCAATCATACTTTCCATATTAATGTAAGTCCATTTTCAATAACCAACCACAGTTTTAAATTCAACCTAATCTTATCACGTAACCTATCTAAAATTGCGACAAAAATAAAAGCTTGCAAATGGAGACATCATGAGTAATTTCTTCCAAAATTACCAAGTTCCTCTTGCATTTCTAAATTAGCTTTAAACGCTGTTGCCGGAAAAAGATCATATATACTGCATGCTTGTGTGTGTGTGTGTTTGTGTGTGAATTGCACCTAACCGACTCTATAGTTTATTGCGAAATGAGGTAATCCAATTTGTATTTATGGTTTCACTTGCTTTGCTAGCACAGATAATACGAAAATGGTATTTTGCATTATGTTCAAATACAGGTAAAAGATAATTTAAGAATTCTTCACATTTGCAAATATCACAAATAACATTAACTTTCATAATATGTAGGTAGAATAACTATTTGTTGGCTTTTTTTTAATTCTTTCTACTCACGCTATCAACTGACAGTCTAATGGGATTCTGTCGTCGTCCGGTAGCGCATGTTCCTTCCCAATCGGCACCATTCTCATCAAAGTTCCAACGTGGTTCCGAATTAACCGAGTTTTCTTCAACATCTAAAAGATTAATTTAATTCCTGTATGAATACATTTTTATAAATCTGACAAGATTCATTTGTTTGAGTATTCTTAAATGGAATTTCGCATTATCGATGGATTCTAAGATCTATTCTTACGATTCTCCGGAAACTGATAAGTCAATGGAAGGATCAAAAAAAGATTTTGTAATAAATTTGTATTCATATCCGATTATATTAATTTCACGAATTTATTTTATTTTAGACTAGTGTAGTCTTTGTCTTCTTCGCGACAGCGGCAGCCGCTCGAGCACAACTAAAGTGATACCAAGAGCGCACCAGATCTTTTATACCACGAATACCCATGGATGGAGCGAGTCATCGAAGCAGTCACTGATGCTGCGCCAAGAGCTTACATAGCTTTCTTACACGACTGCTAAATACAAGAAGCCTGAATAAAAAATCGTTTTAAGATTTCGCATTGAAGAATGTCTTAAATTTTGTGTATAAATATCGATTTTTTATCTATAGGTATTCCATATAAGGACAATTAGAACATATATGTTTTAACATACATACATACAAATGTATTTGTAACATATATGGTTTGCATTTTGATCATGCATAGTTTTTTGGGTCACCTAAGATTTTCGCATTATGTGTTATATTAGTTGGATAGTTTAAGTAGTTTGTCACAAAAAGGTCTTCATGGTTGAATATGTTAAAAATGTTAGACAGAACTTTCAAAAAAATGCGGAGTGTCCACAGTCGAGCAAGCCCAATTTTGAAAAGACATTACAATCATATTACCAAACTAATAATCCCATAAAGCAAATTCAACACAAGTTCTGCGGCTTCTTGTCACTAAATGTTGAAAACGCTGAGATCCAATTTATTAGGTTCATCTATGTGCATACCGAATAAAAATATTATGGCATACAGACAGACATATGAGCATGGCTCAATTGATTCGGTTAGAGATCCTAAGCAAGAATATATATACTTTATGTGGTCTATCACGATTCCTAATCTGTTAGAGATCCTGAGCCAGAATATATATACTTTATGTGGTCTACCACGATTCCTAATGCTTTTTATATACATTTGCATAAAGTTAGTATACTCATTTTTGTCCATTTTAATGATTGTCAAATTCTATTCAGAATCTAAGGCACAACAACTATACTAGATCAATCTAAGTCGAGCCCCTTTTTGAGTCGTTAATGATCATTCCAACGTAGCGTGATCAATTCAAATTACTATTTTAATTTGCTTGGAATTTACAAATGTTTTTTGACTCCCATTATTTTCTTTTCACAAAATTAGCATATAAAACATATAAAATAAATATGTTTGGATGTTGCTTAATAAACGCAGAAACTAAAGAATGTTTTTTTTTTAGATCCTCAATGGTGCTACAGATAATAATAACTTATTGGGTACAACTAAGAGAGCTTTTAGATAAATAAATAAATGAATTAATTTGGGATAAAATGTATATTAATCAGAACACTTAAAGCGTAGTGTGTTTGCTTTTAGAAGAGTATGCGTAAGACGAGAATATAAATATGTATATATATGTTTGCAAACTTAATTTTTATGGTAGTAAGGGCTATCAAAATTAAACAATAACTGGAGAAAGGGGTTCTGTACCACAAAAAATGATTTGCATATAATATATATATTTAATGTATATATATATATTCCAACTTTATTAGCATTCCTTAATAACGAGAGAATATATGTATCCGTTTATTACTTAAAAACGATTAAACAGGTATTATACCGAATTTTGTGATATCTGCTTTCTTATACTATATGTAAACAATGTCTGTGTAAAATAATCACTTATTCTTTTGCCAACTCTGTTAAACATCTTTTTTTCGTCCTAACTAACGGACAGAAAATTATTGATTTCCAATACTACATATTGTAAGTTTTTAATTTGGATTACAATTCCGTTGCAAAGTAGATCATTGTGTCAGTGGGTCAGAAATCACCAACTGCATGCGAAATAAACTCAAACTGGCGATCCATGCTGCCATCCAAATCTAGTGATTCATCGATAAAGTGCATCTCCACGTGCTCCTGGAATGCCTTAAATGAAATTTGGCTGGAGTAGAGTTTACCGCACATGGGACACGTCTTGTCGGCGGCATCAGCCTTTTGCTTCTCCTGTATGATATTTAGACGGCTTGTGGCGGGCTGAAGCAACGGTGTGGGGGTGTATTCCTTTACGTTTTCGGGTTGGACTACTGTATGTTCATTTGGATACCGCTTGAGCTGATCATTACTAAGCCGGTCTTCAGTCTCTAAGCTCTTATCGGCCATTTCTGGTTTATTTTCAGCGTTTTGTGCACAGTTCGGACATGGTTGTAGGGCTGGAATAACGATAAGAATTGTAAGATATGCTGTGGGAAATACATGACAAAGTCTTACCCGTCGTGCGCGATTTCAGAAGCGTTATCACAGAATTTAGACCTTGTTGTTGCTTCAAGGCCTCGCGTCGCAATTCTTGCAACCCTTCCATGCAATTCTTATCGTCATCCATATTGGTATCTAATTCCTCTACTTGCAGTCCATATGGGTAGCCCAACCCGTTGCTTGCATCAAAATCTGCGTCTGTGCTTGATTCCGTCATCACCTTTTGGCGTAAAAGAGGATTTGGAGAATGCTGGGTAAATGTTTTGGAGCGAATTAAATTTTGATTCGCGCTACTAGATCCATTTGCGACGGAACCTCCTCGAGTGTTGTGAGACGTGAACATTAAATCATCCTCTTTCGATAATTGTGCCTGGTCCTTGGAAATTTTTGAAAGTCGCGACCACAGTCTTCGATTCTCATCGGATACCATATTTATTTGATCCTCTAATTGTTCCTTCTGCCGTTGCAAGTCATCCACCTGCGCGCGCAAAGATAACACATCGGAGTTGCCCTCTTTTTGACTCAGACCCTGATTACTGGCATTTAAGTATGTAGATCCGTCACGTACACGCCGATTTTCCTCCTCCATACTGGATACTCGCCGCTGCAACTGTATGCAACGCTCTTTCATTGTCTGCAACGCCACTTGCAGTGCGCAATTCATTTTGTCACTGGCCGAGGGAGTAGATGTGGAGCTAAAGGTTGTTGATGTCGTCGTGGCTTCTGTTTCCATTATAAGCACCAAATTATAATGAAACTCCGAATATTTTTGAGAATTGAATAAATTTTATTTTCCTCTTGCTGTTTTCATTTTACTCAATTGCAATGACGAAGTCGATGTGCGTTATCGATAAGCAGCAGAATCGATAATGACATTTGTAAGTCCTATCGATGAGCCGCGATGCTATCGATAAGCCGCATCAGTATCTAAAAAAATTAAAGTCAGCTCGATACAAATTGTTGTCGTTATATCGATAGGTCTTTTAAACAGCTGTAGCAATGTTGTTAGGCAAGCGGTTGCTCCATCATTACTTGAAATATAGGAGAAAAGTTTTACCCCACATTTTACAAAGCGAAAAACGATATAATGGAACCCACCCGACTCCCAAAGTATTGTTTTTCGGAACAGACAACTTTTCGTTGCCCAGTTTACAAAAATTGCACGAAAATAATGTCGACATTGGCGTTGTGACTTCGTTTAAAAGCCCGGCAAACTGCGTAAGAAGTTATGCAGAGTCACAGAAACTATGCCTGCATCGATGGCCTATAACAGCGGAACAGTGTGCGCCCTACGAGTTGGGCGTTGTTGTCTCCTTCGGCCATCTAATACCTCTGAACATTATAAATGCGTTTCCCAGCGGCATGATCAACGTGCATGCCAGCCTGCTTCCTCGTTGGCGAGGTGCTGCTCCAATAATTTATGCGATCATGAAAGGTGACAAGAAGACAGGTGTTTCGATTATGAAAATAGAGCCCCATCGTTTTGATATTGGTGCGGTAAGTAGAGTATAGTTTTTTCTTGACCCTAGATCATTCAGCCTAATAATATTTTTCCAGATACTTGCCCAGCGTGAGTTCCCTATTGCAAGTGATACTTATATGCCGGATCTGCATACTGACTTGTCCCAATTGGGAGCTGATCTGCTGCTTGATACTGTGCAAAATTTAAATGAAAATCTTCTTAAGGCGCAGCCTCAAGACGAAAGCAAGGCTAGCTACGGTATAAATATTATAACATCATGACTAAGAATATCAACTAAACTAGTCAATTTCAGCGCCAAAGATAACGCCCGGGATCACTGAGATTGTGTGGACAGATCAGAGCGCCACGGAGATTTACACGCGCTACCGTGCACTATACGGTTTCAAGAGCCTCACCACAAGTTTTCAAGGCAAACAGGTGCAGCTTCTACAGCTCCGTAAGCCCGATAATCAGTTACAGAAGTCTATAGCTCCTGGCTACTTTTACCTGCATCGTGGGAGGAAATCCCTGTTGATAGGCTGTGCGGAAAAGACCGTGCTGGAGGTTGAACGGATACGGATAGAAGGCAAGAAGCCAATGAGTGCTCATGACTTCCACAATGGATTTCTTAAGCAGGCTCGAACGTTGCAATTCAAACAAAACAAGCAGATTGCCTGTTGATTAGATGCTGGCTTTAATGATTATATGTAAGATAATAGATAGATTGGCCTAAGCCAATTCAGACGGCTTCACTTCTTTGGTGTCCGAGGATTGTTGGGTTGATTTCTGCAACAGGTTTTTGGTAAACCACATTGGGCGCGGCTTTTGCATCTCAACAATTCGCTTGCCTTTGAGTTCGTCCGCCGTCTGATCCGTTTTTTCGCCCTCGTATAGTACTACAACCTCCTTCTCTATGGGATCTAGACCGAGCTGCGCTTGTATTTTGTCCTGCATCAGCTGTGTTTCCTGACGGACTTTGTCATAGCAGAAAGCTAAAGCACAATAATTTGATTATTGTCAATGTTTATATATTGATTAACACAAGAACTTACGGCATAGCAGACCCAACTCATAATCGTGTCCACATTTCGTGCAAGTGCGTAGATTTCTTTTCTCTTTCAATGGTTTCCAAACGTACTCAGGATAGCCAAATTTGCGATTTAATCTCTTTTCTACACTGCGACGGTGCTTGGGTACGGCCCAGAGCATTCCGTCGCCCAGCAATTCCTTCAAGCTGAGCCTCGGCGTGTTGCTGTAGCTTGGAGCGCCGGTTTGCGGGTTAATAGCAAACGCCAGCGCCGGTAAAGGTCCTCCATTAATCCTTAACAGATTTTCGAGGTTTTGAACCAGGGTTTTTATTAAATAAACGAAGTTTTGGTTCATCATCTTTTCTATTTCAACTATTTATATAAATGTTAGCCTCATTGAGGAAGAGCAATGTTCCCAGGGATGCATTACGTAAAATTCATTTTATCGATATTTTACAAATCTTGATACATTTCCAATAGCTAACGCTTAAAACTCTTTTAATTGTATTAGATTAAAAAATGCAGGCTAAGTGTCTTTTAAAATTGTTGAACTCATTATTTTTTAACCATTTTTAACCTTTACATTCGAATATTGCCTAATCGAATGTAAATAAGTGTTTCTTATCGATGTACCCGGCGGGGCACAGCTGTTTCAACGCAATAAGTTGGCAAGTCTGATATTTTTTTCGGTCGGCGGCCTGCACAGCTGTTTTTGCATTATTACGTCAAAACAAAAATTTCAATAGCATTAGGTGCAAGAGCACAAATTAAATGAAAAGCTATAACAAGTAAGAAACAGCTCGATTTAAAATCAAATATATTGTCATCTGCATAACTGGACACGAGAAAAAGATGTTTGCAACAAACATGCAACAGGCGTCAAACGGACGGCATTAAACACATGGCACAGATGTGGTAGAAGGATCGCCAAAGCAAACCAGAGTGATTCCAAAACTGTAAAACGGATATGCAATATTTGCAGTCGTCGACGCCGAGTCTTCTAGCCGCCCAACGTCAACGTCAACGTCAAGTTCAAATTCAATGCGCTCGGCTCACCTGGCTGGTTAATGTGACTTCGGCTGGCTGGCTTTCGCATTCCAACACACTCATTGGGCTTTAAAAACTCACCACACGCTGTCGCCGATCGATCGCAGCCGCGCAGGCGCAGCAGCGTAGACTTACGTACACAGACTGCGGTAAAACGCGAAACACTTCGTTGAAGCCGCTGTAGCCGGACGCAAGCAACGCGCTCTGCCTGCCCTGTCTACCAAATCCGTTCGTATCGTTCAAGACAAGTCTTCATACATAGTTCGCTGGAATATCCCTCTTCGATTGGCGCGAGTGCATGTTTGTGTGTTAGTGTCGTCTCTTCCCGATCTGAATGCTGTGTGGCCTATTTAAAACTGCAGCCCAATAATAATGCTGTTCATAAATTAAACACAACCCACCTCAATTTGTGCATGTATCATTCTACTTCAGAGCTTATCGGCAAAGAAATCGCTAAAATAGTTCATTGAACGTTGACGTACGCGTCGCTAACAAAAGAAGTAAACACAAAAAGAAGTAAAAACAACAATACAAAACGAACCCTAAACAAAATATCTAATATTAAACAAAAACAAAATGGCTTGTTTGAGTACTTCCGGTCGTGTCGCGTGCGGTACGCGTCGCCAACAGACGCACAATTTCATCTGGCGCGTCATGCTCAATCACAACCTGAGGCGACAGAGTAGCAGCAATTGTCATGCCATCCAGACTGTTCCAATGACAACGCAAGGACACAGCCTGCACGAGCCTGCACGAACTCAGAACTTGGCACGCAGCTATCATGGATTAAGCTTCGGTCGGGATCAACTCGGCCTGGTGGTAAGTAAAAGCAAAAGCGAACTGTGGTGTACTGGTGGTGGGGTGTGGTGTGTGCCGTGTGTGGGGTATGGTGTGTTAGTGGTCAACTTGTTGAGCAGGCATTTAACCAGAGTGCATTGTGCATTGCGCTCATGCGCGGAGTGTTTGCCGCTAATGCGTCTGCGTGACTTTGGCTTTTGCTGTCGTTGCCTTTGCCTTGTTCGCTTTTAATTTCGCTGCAAAGCCAAAAGAAATGAAAGTGAAATTGGTTGCTTGTGGCTGCGGCTGTGGCTGTGGCTTCAACTGCGGCGGCGACTGCGACTGCGACAGAGGCAGAGGCAGTGGCAGTGGCAGCGACTGCGGCTCCGTTGTTGGCCATTGCTTTCGTGCAAGTAGCATGAAAAGCGAAAAAAGTTGTTATAGCTGTACTTGTTGTTGTTGTTGTTGTAGTTGTTGTGGGCGCAGCTGGTGTTGTTTTTGTTGGCGGAAGCCGTTATACTCATTTATTTATTATATTTTTGTTGCTTCTTTTGTTTTTCGTTTTTTTTTTTTTTATTTTTGACTTGCAATTTTGATCTTCACATATTTGCAAGGTGAAACATTTTTCCTTCTCCACGCTGCAGTTTTTAAGGTTTTCGAAGTTTGTTTTGTCTTTGTTTCTCTTCAAGTTATGCAATTCCTACCACAAATGAATATAAGTATACATACTACATGTATACGTACGTATTTATAACTCTTGATAACAATAAAAAAAACAATATAAATGTGGCTTTTCGCAAGATTAACAGCTGATTGTGAACTATCTTTAAATTGCACAATGGCTCTCAAACCGCCCTAGTAAAGCTCTCAAACTGTGCTATGTAGCGTATACGCACTGTATTCATATTTCCCAGGGGTAATTTTAATATTGAACTGGTTGAAATTTACATTCTTATAGCACTATTAACAGGCGCATTCAACTGTAAGAATTTCTAGATGTAATTTGAATATTACAATTATTTAGATTATTATATTTTGATGAGCTCAAAAATTTCACTTGTCTTGTCATACTTCGAACAGGATACATGTCCGTCTAGGATGTACTCTATACCAATTTCAGGTCGTGGCTAAAAGCCGTCTACGACGCAATTTTTGCGCTCCATTGTTTGCATCGCCTTGAAAATGTGCAGGCATTAAAATTTTAACACTGCACAATTAGTGCATAATTTATGCTATTTTCGGCTTATTGTTTTATTGCACGCAAGCTCAGTAGTCGCAGTTGTCGATGATGACCCTGGATGAGAACTTAAGGTTGTCTTAATTGCCTTAGCATTGCACTTTTCAGAGGGACAGACGGGCAGACGGACAAACAGACAGAAGCAGACGCAGTCTAATTGCATTTAGGCCTTATAACTAGGGGCATAACTAATATGCTTAATATTGTTAACTGTTTCAAGGTCTTGGCATAAATTAGTAATATATTTTCAAAAATACATGCAAGTATGTGTGCGTGTGTGTGTGTGTGTTGGGGTCTTGGGGCAACAATGTGAGGCGAAAAAGCCAAGTGCTCATAAAAATATACATTTTAATTGACACTTTTGACACACATTAGGGCAGCAGGGCAGTTTTAAATAAATATTAAAAATAAATGTCGCAAATTACTATATATACGTACATTTAATTTGTGTAAGGAAATTAAAGTAAATGATGAGAGAAAATGCAAAAAAAAAAAAAACAAAAATCAATAAGCGTCTACAAAATAAGTCAACTTTGTATGCAGTTGACGTTCTTGAATTATTTATGCATTTGTGGGGCTTAAAATTTTGGTTAAACCAAATAAATATTCCAACAACGGCGCACACACAGTGCACACCTGAGACACTGATACGCTCATCTAACTCAATCATAGGTAAACAATAAAAACAATAAAAAACGCAAATAGAAAGCTCACGTCGTCGTCGGCGTCGACGGCGGCGGCGACTTCAGCGACAATACTAGCCAAAAAGAAAAAAAAATACAAAATAACCGCCAACTAATAATACGTCGTCCGCAAAGCTACAATAACAACAACAACAACAGCAACAGCAACTACAACGAAACTATTTAAGAAACTCACTTGACTTTCTTCTTCATTTCATTTGGCATTGTTTTTGGCTTAAATGTATATTAGACATGGCACGAACCGAATGTGCTCTATAAGGCTAACTACTGTATATACAAATGCATTGCACCGATTTGGCATAGGTTCAGCCTGATTATTCCGTTTAGAAATCATATTTGGATACTCACTTCATTTCTGGCGGTATTTTCAGCTGTTTCTATTTGAATTTTCACTTTCATTGCGAACGCGTGAAATTCATCAGGTTTAACGGCTTTGTGTGAATTTGATACCAAAGCAGGCCTCCTCTCTATGCTGCTCTCTGTAAATTAGATTAGAGTGTGTCCAGATAAAAGATACATTGTATTTCTAGGGGTTATATAGGTTGAGAGATACATACAGTAAGAGTGCTTCTTCAGCATCTTTTTCACGCTTCTCTTTTTGATATTGAGTCCACTTGATGGACTCTCGGCACTTCGCGAAAGTGAAATCAATTCGAGTGTGTCTCATATCGTAGTCGTCTTAGACCTGTTTTCATTATTGAACTTCATTTCGATATATGATAATTTTCATAGTTAGCACTGATGATTTACTTTTACTTTTTCTCTGCCATTTCTGTTGTACTGCGTCCTTTAGAGAATCGTTTTGGTTTGTGATTGAGGTCTACACTTGAGATACTCTGTTATAATCTTGCGTTTTTGCACGAGAACTCAAAGTTTTGCAAGTGAGAAATTTATTAAATTGTTCATAAATACGCCAAGTCAAGAGATAAATAAATAAAGACCTTTGCTGTATGGTATACCGATAAAAAAAAACACAAAATCTGTCATATGTATACGATGTGGCCATATCGTAAATCTTTGTCTTTGTTACCGTGTCTTCATTTTCGTGTTGTTGTTTAAGTTTCAGTTTCGTAGCTGGACACTTTCTCTGGCAGCATTGCGAGTTAAGCCAGAAAGTGAATCTACCGAGAGTGAATTTGCCAAAGAGTATGTAAAGAATTCAAAGCCGCGTACTAATGTTATTTTTTTAACTGCCCAAACATGCGAAAGAAATTGAAATTGAAAACCGAAACGAAAATGAAAACGAAAACGTAAGCGAAAAGATAAGACAAAGTAATACTCTACCCTACTCTACTCTGGCAGCAAAGGGTAGTCTCGATTGCCAATATTAATCCGATGCGGGCAAGCCTAAGCGACGGCAACGACTTTCATTCACCTGCCCCATACACCTGCTCGTAGTGGTTTCGTTTGTTGTTGTTGTTGTCTTTTTGTCTTTCTTGTTTGTAGCCACGGGCTTTGGGCTCGTATTGGGCCTGCATTGGGTCTGGGTCTTGTAGTCTTTCTGTTGGCTTTTTCGCTTCATTTCTTTGACTCGTACTTGCTGACCCAATTCCAAAGACGCATGCGTTTCGTTGCTGCCGCCGCTGCTGCTGCTGCTGGCGTCGTCCTAAACTGGTTTTGTGACTGCGACCGCATTGATTGGCGGCTCTTGGGGCTAACTGTTAACTGTTAATGATTTCGGCGTTTTTCCCTCGGCCAACATTTTCGAATTTCGATTTGAAAGCGAAAGAAGCGTCTCCATTGCGACTCCAACGTTACTGTAACAGTTACTGTAAAAAGTATATCTTTGGCTACAGTTATAGTTACATAATCGCCCCGTCTCCTGGCAAAATGTCGTTTTTCCAGCATTGGTTCCATGTGTCCATGTCGCTGCCCGGCCTCAGCCTTAGCCCAATTCCCAGACTTCGGCATGAGGCATTCAATTAATCTGCTCTCCCTTGTCTTTACGGGATTCGCTGCCTTGACGACGCGTCGTTGGACCACATTCCATCAATTCGTCTGTCGGTAAATTTGATCTTTTAAGGCCAATGCTTTATCAATTAACATATCGCCCAACATTGAGATTGATGTTATATATCAATGTAGCTGCACATGCGGACAAATCTATGCAAGTATTTATCTACCTATTTATTTACCTAATTGCCACACTCGATTGTTACCAAAACCTTGAGGCACCAAAGTTAACATGGTGTTTCCTTTCGGCGCTTTCGACCAGCATTCTCGATTAGTTTGGTTAAAAGTTTCACTTGCTTGTCATTTAAAGTTGTTCAATTGATCGTTATGAGTCGATGAGTTGTTGCATTTAATCATTATGGTCTGACTTCCTGTTCAAAACGACAAAACCATCGACTAAGTAGATACGTAAATAGTGAGTGAAGTAAGTCTGTTAACGAAGTAAACAGTGTCTGCATTAATTTGTGGCACACGCGCCGCCAATGCGCCTTGCTTATCGGGAGTCGATTTTGGTTTTTCGTTTTTCGGGTTTTGGGTTTTCGTTTCGGATTTTTGGACTTTGAATTTTTCACTCTTATTTTTGGTTTTTATATAATTTCCACTGTCTGGCAGGATAAACTTGAATTTTACTGGTTTTTCACACTTTTTGGGAACTAGTTTTCTCAGTTGCGCTGCTGTTTGGCACTCTTTAATCATTTATATACCCTGTAGCTAATGAGATGGGTATTCAAGAGCATAAATAAAGTCGAAAATAAAATACTTTCCATACTTATTTTCAATTACTTAGTACAACTAACATAAGTATTTGGAATATCCTGTTTAAAAATTGATAAATTAATAGTAATTATAATAGTCCTTTTTGTATTTAGATCAACTGCAGGATGCTTTACTGTCGTATATTTTTAGGAATTAATTTTCGTGTTTATTTGTCACCAATTTCGATTTCGCACACGCACAACTGCGGTTTGCCAATAGAACTGGCAGTGCAAGAAATTAATGCAATCTTATTTCGTTAATTTTTAAGGCGGCTTAAATGTTTTCCATAAAGTTCGCCCCGATATTATGCGTGGATATTACGCATACGCCTCATGTTGCTTGATTCGTGCTGTCAACCATTTAATCTATGTATTTCATTTGATAAGACCGAGTTTATTTTTTGTCAGCAAAAACTGGCTTGTTGTTTACGTTTTATTTTGACCTATTTCAACTTATCTTTTATACATATTTCCGTCTTTAGTGCTGCAAAGCAATTTATTTTTATCACTATCGGATAGTTGTTGCATGATAATCATCGATACTATCGATTGTTTTGGATTTCTAAGTAAATTTTTAATTTTTATGATTGTTACAAGCGCAAACTTTTCTTCTCAATATTGTTTTTTTTAACTATTGAAAGTAGAATAACTGAAGTATTAAGAAATGATTATTATTGGTTGTTGCACAAATTTTTGTTACATCTCTTTCCCTCTTAGCTGAAGCTTAGTCTTCACTTTATTTAAATTATATTTTAAGTGGCGCAAAATTATTTGTTTCTACGTTATCGAACAGTGTTTGGATACTATCGATCATATCGGAAGTCTAAGCAAATTTGTAATCTTTATGAATAATGCTTTTATTTAATTTAAATTTATTGCTTGAAAATAATCGATAGTAAAAAATAAATACAATCGCTGTATCGAAAAAAGATTAA
Source organism: Zaprionus kolodkinae (assembly GCA_018901885.1). Classification (NCBI taxonomy): domain Eukaryota; kingdom Metazoa; phylum Arthropoda; class Insecta; order Diptera; family Drosophilidae; genus Zaprionus; species Zaprionus kolodkinae. Next base: position 1,692,271 of record JAEIFM010000498.1, read on the forward strand.
AACATCGATATTACCGATTGTATTGCGATCTTAACTACTCCTCTCTGGTGAAGTTTAATCTTAACTCAGTAATTCAGTTTGTTTGCCAAATACCGCCGTCAATATTCTGCTCTGTCGGAGTGACTGATTGACTGGAATTGCTGTGTGTGTCTATAGACTCGATGGCACTCGATGCGCAGCCGTAATAAAACCGTGACGGATGCCAATCGCAATACCCTGTCGCAATCTGAGCTCAGTCAATATGTTCACAGAAGCATTCTCGATGCGATTAGATGCCTATAAGGCAAATATAAGTACAGACAGATAAAAGACTGTATGGTCACAAATAGCAAGGCGCGAATGCCGACACTCAATGCTCACACACGCATTCATACTCGCACTTACACTCACACTCACATTCACTTGAGATGCGTGCGTTAGAGTTGTGTGTTAACACGCATGTTAACGAGTCTCCCACAGTGTAGAAGGTGCCAGGGCAGCGATCGAACAGTGAAAATATTCGTACCCTAACTGGCCGTGATGAGCGATTTATGTAGCCAATTGGCGCCCTGCCCTGCTCTGCCCGGCCTGCTCCTCCTTCGCAGCTCGAGCGGCCTTTTGATTATGTCAGCGACGTCCGCAGCAGCAGCAACGACGACGACGACGACGACGAAGAAGACGACGACGCTGCCGATGACGACAAAAAGGGAAAGTCCAAAGTGTCGCGCGTTTGCATTCGTCGCGGCTTCCTTCTCATCTTTTGTCTTTGTCTTCGCCTTCGTCGTCGTCTTCGTAGCTTTTGTGGCGCGCTGAACAAAACGCTGCTTACTTTCTTGGCTGCTTTTGGCCAAAATACCTTGCTGCTGCTGTTGTTGTATCTATCAGTGTGTCTATTGTTTATTGCTGTTGTTATTGTTGTTGCCCGTTATTGTTTCTGCTGTCTCTGCTGTTGGTGGTTTCCGCTTCTGCCGTACCAGATAAATTGCACATTTTTGTTTTGTTTTGTTTTATTACACTATCTGGAATATGATTGGCAATGTCGATGTTCATCATTGTGGCACTTGTAACCTCCAAACATATGCCGCTACATTCCTTCTGGTATATTGTTCTCTTAAAACTGAATAAATAATTTTAGTTTCACCAAAATTATTAACTATTTCACATTTAAGAGAATAAATGTTTTTTTTTAAGACTTCTTAATGTGCAGTTTTAAATGCTTAATATACTTACAAATTGATTAATGAGCACTTAAGGCTCAAAGACACACCGCTTAATAGATACCGACAACTACAAATTATAAATAATTTTATACAAAGATATAAACATTGAAAAATATATAAATAATTTTTTTTTAAATACAATAACTAGAATACCAAATGTCCACATTTTTATACAAATTGTGGTTATCAAATTCTAGCAGGTTTTTGTTTCAACCACTTAGCAGGCCAGAATTCTTCCAGCGATTGTTTATCCATTTTAAGTACAGCTTATAGCTCCATTTTTTTCATATTTTAAGAATTAAATTTTAAAATACATACAGTATTGGTGAAAATATGCTCAGATCGTTCTTTAAAATAAATTCTAAAAGGCCGCTTTATTTTTGATAATAATAATATCTTTCAAAGTATTATTGTTAAGAGTAGGACAAAACACGAATTGAATAAAAATTATAGGATACATTTATTATTAGTTATGATAAAATGTATTTAGTTCGTACGTGATCAAAATATTTTGTTGTGCTTGAGAGTCTTTACTTGGACTGAGCTTTATAGCCATTCGCTTCTTTCAATTCCAAAATGTTGAGCTGATATACCCGCAACGTTTCGATAATAAGTGAGAAACACAATCAATAGCAGCCCCGGCCGAGTCGACAGTAAAGTAATTTATAACAAACACGAAATGTCGCAATCGCTTTTCAGGCTTTCAATCAACACTGCGTTCAATCAAAATCACATCAAACAGCTCATTTTGCTAGAGTCTCTCATGTCTGGCTGCTACTCAAACATTGTTTTCAATTTCGAAAAATTTGCGCATTTTTTCTTCTTTTTGATTTTTTTTCTGTTTTTGTAGTCGCATTTTTTGCACATTTCAAGTGATTTTGTGGCTATTCAGTTTCAACTTCAACTTCAACTGCAATCGAGCACAGCTCGCTCCGCAATCCGTTAGATTATATTGTGGGAGCGCCCTGAGGTGCCAAATTAAATTTTCAACTCTTTTTTTTTTATTTATTTTTGTTTTTTTTTTTTGTGCGTACATCGTACGCCATGCGAATACATACATATATAACTACATATGTACATGTGCAAGCGTATGTGTCGCCTCGTAAAACCGTTTGATTGTTCGCGTCTGTGTTTTTCACTTGTCTCTCCATTTTGCGCCTGACACATGGCAATTTTTTTTGCGATACATTGCGACGCGTCTGCCGTTTATTTTCAATTTTTGCAGAGATTAAACAAATTATTTTAATACCGAAAAATTTGAGTGATTATTGAAAAATGAAAAAAATTACTTTGTAATTGCCGAGTTGAAAAATAAAGCAATTACAATTCGTAAATGATGCGATTTTCGCTAGTCAATTTGTTTGTACGCAGAGAGACCCTAATTTAGATGTATAGATATATCCATAGATCAAACAGTTTGAGGAATATGGAAATTATATGGAAAACGTGTTGTGTTAATAAAAAGGACAATTTACGGTTTGATTTTTATTTTATTTATATTAAAAATATTGAAATATTAATTTACTTATTATATATTTCATTTAAAATTTGATGCACCTGGATAATCTCCCCAGACTAGCACAGTACCATTGATAATTATTTGATTATAATAATTTATTTAAAAATAATAATTTTCGTATACTATATAATAAAAACTTTGTGTAAGAAAGTCTTTTGCTCGTATAACTATTTGATTCGAATGACTTACCTTCATTTCCCTGCTTAAATCAAAACTGAAGATATCATTAGTATTTTCATTTGATTATAATAATGTTTTTCACTTATGTAAGCGCACATCCAGTGCAGTCAGCGCAGCCAAGTGCGACGACGCGGACGTTTTACTTCCTCTTTTAGTGGCACGCAATTTCGAGCTGAAAACCTAAGTTAGTTACAGTAATTTCTGCAATTTCGAAACATTGACTTATTTTTAGTCACAATTGCAAGATCGTTTAGAATGAGCAGAAAACTTTATGGAAGAATTATTGCAAATTCCTATATACCATACAGTAAAATGTGTAGATAGTTTTAAATTTTTAAGAAAGCCTGTGTGTTATGTCGAGTGTGGCCGATGGACTTGACTTGGGTTGATTGTCTTTGGTCTTTGGGCACTGACCATACGCATAGCAATACCATAAAAACCATTTAAAATCACTCGGCGTACTTTGCAAGCTAAAAAAAACAAAACCAAAAAAACCGCAATTAAATGCATTTTTGCACGTTTGCAAAAACATAAAAGTGTAGAAAATGAATAAATGAATGTTTTGTTGTAAGTGTATTATTTTGTTTATATTTTGTTTTTGCACTTTTGGCTTTGTTTACACACAAACAAGAGTGGCAAACACTTTTTTGGACGTCTTTGTACTAATTTTAATTTAACGCACATATTGAAAATGAAAGTTTTCACGAGCTGAATTTAATTGGCTTTTGGCTTTTTTAAATTTGATGCGTCAGGGTTTTGTAACGCTCAAGTTTGGTCGATGGTCGATCGCCATCGCCATCGCCATCGCGATCGTCGTCGTCGCCGTCGTCGTTGTGGTCGCTTTCTACATACACCAAAGCGATGCCGCATGGGTATTTATGACACATATGTACACTCTTACTTAATATGAAACTGGGTCATTACAAGCCCAATCACACAATCATGGGCGAGATCTTTTCAATGAATACAAAGGCGAGTGATGGTCAGCATTGATTTTTTTGTATTTTTCTATTTACACATGCCTACATATTTATATACTATATGTTTACACACACACACTTACACACACTCTCGTGAGAGACAACAAACGTTTTGTATTTACGAGCAACATCAATGAAAAGTCATCATCATCATCAACGGCATCGGCAGCGGCATCGGCATCATCGAACCAGTTGGGCGACGTGTTAGGCCACACGTGCGTGGAAGACGACCACGACGATGATATCGATGATGTTTACGATGCTGAAGACGATGAGGGCCGGTTATGTTGCCAAGGGCGTTAAACTTTATGATCTCCGATGGCCATTGGGGCTGCAGGATCTCAGCATGCAAGTGGGTCAACACAGACACATGAGCATGTGCATGTGTGTGTGTGTGTTATGAATGTGATTGCACAGATAGTGGATGCGTAATAGCCACGCCCAGCCCCATCGCATGGCATAACTTAACACAAATATTTGCAGCTCAATTGGCTCTGTCTCTGGGGCTGTAAAAGTTGCCTCTGTTTGGGAGCCGCTTGGCGCGTTGCTGTTGACAGTTGGCAACATAAAATTTACATGTTATCGTGTTTACATGCGCACTAGTTTTATTGACTGACGTTCGGACTGACTGACAAACTGACAAGCGACGCAAACAGACAGCAGGTAGTAGCGGCACAGTCGACGAATACCAACCGAATTCAAATGTACAAAGAGTATTGCATAATTCGATGAGGTGATAATGAAATCACTTAGTAAATCTATAAAAAGCCGCTTCAGGAAGCGTTTCATTTGCTACATATAACGCAACGTTATCACATTTGCCCAGGTTCTCATAAGCTGCTTGATCATTTAACAAAGGTTTCTTGATCAGAAAACCAATGAAAAGGGCTTTGAAGTAGAACATTATAACTATCGAAATTGGGTTTGATCTGTTTGATAGAATTTCAAGTTTCCAATAATTACTATCGATTGTCTATCGAACAAGGCTGCTCAAGTATATTGTTTGCCGTAAGGAACAATGCTTTCTTTAGTAAATGCTTAAAGGCAATCAAAATTTATAATTTTTTATTAAAATAAATATCACTTTTCTTTATAAGAAATTTATCCATTGATTTTTCTTATGCTCTACTTTGAAAACATGTTTTTTATTTACTTTACATGGCATTTTATCTCCCTTTTGTCGTTTTATTAAAGTAATAATTAATTTTAATATTCTTACTTCTAACTTAAATTATAATTTATATTTTTAATTTTATTTATATTTGTAATTTTATTCCTTTTTTTTATATATTTGACGACTGCTTTAGTTGACGTTATTGCGATAACTGTTATAATTATTCATATCAATTGAAAAAATATAATTGCAAAACGTCGGATGGTCCCACCGTGCCACTATGAGTTTTTTTTGCGCTCTTTCTTCTTCTTTGCCATTGCCCACGCGCCAAACTTTTCTGTTGACAATTTGTTGCGCATTTATGTTGTGTTGCTGCGTTGTAGTTTTGGTTGTTGTAGTTGTACTCGCGGTGCGTCAACAAAAGGATTTAAAGCGCACAATTGTAATTGACGGCAAGGTCAAAAGTCGCGACGAGGGCGTTAAAAAGTGTACTTAAATTTCAGTTGACGCTTTGCCACTGCAATTTTCCAGTTATTAATCTTGCTGCCATCTAATTTAGGTGTCAGAAAAAGTTGCCTTTTGCCGCCAATAGCAGCACCAGCAGCAGCAGCACCTGCTCCGAGGCGGCTGGCGCTAAATGTTGTCGTTAATGTTGCTGCCTGCCAGCAATCGAAAGTTGTTAAGTGACTCAGAAACACTTTTTTATGTATGTTTTTCTTTAAAGTGTTTTTTTCATAACTGGCTTTTTATGATTGGCGACCGTTTATCCGCAGCACGTTTGTTTACTCCTGCAGTTTTTGACACCTTAATCATAATAATAATAATTCCAGCATTTTGTGGAAAATTCGCTAATCATATTGTCTCTGTTCTTTATTTCTTTATCTCCCCCCACACACAGGCGAGCACACATATCTGCGGCCAGAACTTCAACTCACAGACGACGACGGGTCTACGCAAACACAGCTCCGTGCACACACAACAACCCGCTGGACCTGTGCGGGAAGTCCAGATCGATCCGTATATAATACTTGATGATGAACTTAAGTATTTCTACGATGATGTGAGAGACGTAAGTTTTTTTGGAATAATAAATCAGACAGGAATATGTAATTCGAGTAGCTATTTGAACACTAAAAACAAGTACAGTCGAGTTTTGATTAAATAGGGCCAAATATATATATATAACGTACAAATAACTTCTATGTTTATCATGCGAAATCAAAGTTTCAGATATCATTTTGATGTTAATATTTATTATACACATCTAAAATTAACGTTATAAGAGTCAAATTGTGCTTACAATTTCCCTGCAATATATTTCACTATTGTCCCATTTGTTGACTCTATTTCGTATCGTCTCTGAGACCTAGTCATAATACAGTCAAATAAGGCTTAATAGACAGGGCTAATGATTCTGATCAGAAATATATGGTATAAATAGTACTTTGTGCCTGTTAACTACTTTCCGACAATTTCATGGCCTTATAACAGATAATTGAATACATTGATATAATCTATGTAAATATATTTACGTGGTAATTTTTGTGATCTATTGATTCGTCACAGTTTACACATTTTCAGTTTTATTTAGTCAATATTATTGACATCGCAACTACGTCATATGAGTCGGGGTCTTTTCCATTTTAAAACTCGGGGATTTTTTAGAATACCCTGCACAAAGATGTCTGCATAGGGAGTATGTCAAAAATAACGCAGACTGTTTTTAGCACATTTGATAAGGGAAAGTTAGATCCAAACTCTTGATTCCAGGGTATAAAACAGATCGAATTAGATAGGTATTAATACTCATCAAGACTCATAATTACTTGTTTGTATTTTTGTTAAAATGTCGCAAATATTTGCTAATTTGGGTCACTCCGAACAGATTCTCCAGACGTCACCAGACTATAAATAAACTCATATATATTTAAACCTATATAAATCAATTTATTTTACAGTTACTGCAGTCGGGTACATCGCAGCCGGAGCTGGACACTATTGCGTGCTACTACTTCGATGGTCAGGGCAAGGCGCTGCGTCCCATGGTGACCATGCTGATGGCCAAGGCGATAAACTATCATCTGAACAACGAATCACAGTGAGTAAGAAGTGTGTTTGAGTCAACTTGTGTGTTGCGCAGTGTAACAATGATTAGCAGGCATTTGCGAAATATGTATGCGCATTCTACACTATTGAATAACAATTAATGCCAAATTACTACGACATACATAATACCTGCATATACTCGTACAGTACACCTTACTGATTTCGAATTTCGTATTTGTTTTATTTTTCTATTCGCCCATCCACCTTGACAGCCAATTAGTACACAAACAACGACAGATCGCCCTCTTCTCGGAGATGGTGCACTCGGCCAGCTTAGTTCACGACGATGTCATCGACCAGTCGGACTTTCGGCGAGGCAAGCCAAGTGTTAACGCACTGTGGAATCACAAAAAGGTAAGCTACTCGAATGCAGCAAGAGATCAGCTCAGTTATGTGACCGCTTTAGTCGGATATATGGTAACTGGCTGGACCAGCTTCTTTGAGCCAATGTAAACAACGACGCCCTTTTATTCGGCATCCATGTGTCATCTCCATTTGAATTAAATTGTTTACAAACTTCAACAACGTCAACATGTTGCACAATTCCGAAGGTCCAAAGAGGTCAAGCTTTTGTTTCTCCCGTTAGCTTTTTAAACTTTTCCGATTGACAAAGTGAACATTAATTTCGTCGATCATTTTGTCATGGCAACGTAATAGCATCAACTTCAGCTAAATATTTAAATATCTTTTGTTGATTTTATCGACTTGGTAATCAACTTGGTAGTTTCTGTAGTCTTGTAACCCCGAGCCATGTTAAAAGCGTTTTCCATTTGATGATTACCATGTTAATCGATATCTTTGCAGGTCACAATGGCTGGTGATTACATTTTGTCGATTGCCTCGATTATGATAGCGCGTCTGCGCAGCGACGATGTGACGATTGTATTGAGTCAGGTAAGCAAATAGAGGAAAAACTGTATAAATAACTACATAATTGATTAAGATTAAGCATAGATAGGCCTAATATTGTAGCTAGCTCAAAATAAAGATTTATTTAAATTTATAAATTTCTGCAAAAAAAAAAAAAAAAAAATAATAATTAACTGGCTTGACTGGAAAATCTATAAGTTCATAAATTTTATGGTTCTGTTTTGCCTCTCAATTTTAGAACTTTAGCATAACTTATTTAATTATCCCAATAGAAATAGTTTAGAATAAATTTGCAAAATTTTGGCAGTCCCATAGGACAAATTAGGCCGACCAGTTTGGCTTTTTTAAAAATAACTTCTTCACGATGAATTGAGCACAAGAAATAGGTATTATTAAGCTGTTTATAAATGGGTGTCATATTTCACACACGTGGTATTCAAACACCTTTGCTTTTATGCAGAAAAAAAGTACAAAATCGACCCGACAACAGGTTAACAGTCCCTTTTGAAAATTAAGAAAGTTGCCCCCTTTTGTGCAGCTCGCTTCTTTGTGTTTTCATCAGGCAAAACTTGTTTTTTTAACGAGCTAATATCACGGGACCAGCGCTTTTTTTACTTCCTGCAACCTTGGAAAAGTCCAAGGCAAAATTAAAGGCAAAGGCGAAGGCAAAAGGGCAAGCGATAAGGTCTCTACAGTGTATCTATATATATGTATGTGTGTGTATAGGTAAAACATCGTGTAAATTTGTTGTTAAAACCGGCTTCCGCATAGTCTGTTGTTGCATTTGGTATCCATGTAATTTGCATTTACAAAATTCCTAAAATACTATGACGACTCTCAAACAAACCCGATGTGATAAACACAAATCTGAGTTTCTAAAAGTTGAAATTAGTCAGCCAAAAATTTCACTTTCAGTTCGAGTATTATGTTTGTAGATTTAAGATATCTGAACCAGCCTTGAATCAGTCATCGTGGCAGTGAGATCGCATCGATCGGCATTTTACACAATCTTAAGCTGGGTGAGCTAATAGCTCCAAGCAAAACGTTAAAATCTCCCGCTTTTTTGTTGGATTTTGAAATTTAAAGACTCTTCGAAAACGTGCCCAAGTAGTGTGTGAAGATCTGAGAGAAGATTTTGGTGGCATACTGTCTAGGCTGGTACCATTCGAGAGGTGCGGCTGCAGATTTAAATAGTTAACGCCAAAATTCAAAAAACTTGACTCAATTAGCATATAAAGTAGTTTGTTTATTTTTTTTTTGCCCCAACTTTCGATAATAGTTTCGTCTCTGGATGATCTGTAAATGCGTTTCTTTTTTGCTCTATTGCCAAACTCAAAACTAGGCCTTATGTTATGGAAGTGAAAACACTAACAGTCAGGTGTCACGTTATAGTTATCCGTACTAGGAGAATATATAAATATTCTTAAGCTGTATCGATAAAACCACAACGAGCCTAATATTATGGTTTTACTGGGTATATTTAAGTCGCTGCTAAATAAACCCAATTTATTCTAGTTTGTAAATAGGGGGAAAAAAGGTTTTTAATTTTGTATACACAGAACACTTATAATGTATAACGACTATTTAGCATTTTCTTTCATCTGCAACGACTACCTACATCAGCAGAATATGAATTTGGTATGCTAAACACGTGTTCGAATAAATTCGACGGCTTTTAGGACGTTGACAGCATTCGAATATTATAATATATAGTGGGATAAACCAGTTCTATAGGGTTCAGCAACAAAAGACAAGAAGAAATACGTTAAAAGACCTAACTATGTTGGCACGAGCGGGAATAAAGAGCTACTTGAAACAATCAGATTGTCTGATAACCTTAGCTCGTCAATGACATCAGAATGGGAATTTCTGTAACCGAATTGGTATAAACTTTAATCTATTAGCCAAGTGAAAAGCCTTGCAAGAGTTGGCCAAAAAAGAGGTGTAAACTGAAGTCACTTTCAGGTTATAACTGCCACTACGATTGCTATAGATGTGTTTCGGCCCGATGTGTTAATTATTTAACATTGACATCCAAGACGAACATAGTACTATTTACTTAGCAGGCAGAAAACTGCCAAATAACGCACACATTAAACAAGGCAATTCATTGGGAATTAGTCAAAAATACATTTATGACCGTATCGGTGTCTGGGCTATGACTCTGACTCTGACTCCATCTATCACCTTGGGCTCCTTAAATCGACAAACTACAACACTTTTCCACCAAATCTACACCCACACATACATACATACATTTAAGTGGGATCTGTGTGTACATATATATTGAATAAACTACAAAATACTCTCTGCCGTTGATATTTGCTCAACATTTTGACAAGTGCTTGCGAAATTGTCAAAGTGAATGAATGAATGAAAATGCTTTTGCGAGTAGCGACGATACCGAATAAAATAAAATCAAAACCAAACGAAGGGCGCGCCAACATTTGGAGAGCAAACAAGAAAGCAAGCCAAATCGCGAGGGTTGCTTGTAAAGTTTAGTTGGAGGTCTTCAGTGTAGTGCCAGTATTTCAACTAAAAGATAAAACAATGTATTAAAATAATAAATTATGAAAAGGTCTCTGACCTAGGCAAATGTAAAGAATGTATAAATCAATTGGCCTGAGCTCAAATCATGAAAAAGATTAAGATTTGATTCTCTTTATTTTTTGCTATTTGGTCTATCTCAGGCAAACCTATTGAGTAACCGTCGTGCAGCTGTGTGGCATTGTCCATCCTGTTGAATTTGGAATTCTCAATGAAATATTATTTACTCTTGCCTATATTTGCATTTCGCATTTGAATAGTCAGCCACGCGGAAGACACTGCACGCCCAACTTCATAGTGGGAAGAACATGTGCCTAGAAACAAGCAGAAACCTTAGGTTTTAACGATCTTTTGCTTAAGCAGATATGCTAGAATATATCACGGTTAATTGACATTTAAATGCCGTTGCCTTTACAAAAAAAAAACCATTAATTAATGATGTAATTTATTTATTTTGCAGATCCTAACGGATTTGGTTCAGGGTGAATTCATGCAGCTTGGCTCGCGGGAAACTGAGAACGAGCGCTTCGCACATTATCTGACCAAGACGTACAGGAAGACCGCATCGCTGATTGCCAACGCGTTGAAGGCGGTAAGTTGGGCCTAAACAATCGAAATGCATTTGATGCGAAGTGCAATTGCAATGTTAATGTAATTGCGTATTTGCCATTTGCCTTGCATGGATGCGTTTGTCATTGTGCCCATTTGGACAGTTGATTGAACGAACAATTGACATTGAAATTGTCTTCTTCTTTTTGTTTTGTCTTAGACCGCCGTCATCGCCCAGGCCGATGATAATGTTGCCGAGGTGGCCTTTCAGTATGGACGAAACATCGGCTTGGCTTTCCAGCTAGTGGACGATATGCTGGACTTTGTCTCATCCACAGAGCAAATGGGCAAGCCAACGGCAGCTGACTTAAAGCTGGGCTTGGCCACGGCGCCGGTTCTCTTTGCATGCGAAAAGGTGAGCCCCCACACCGGCACCAGCCACGGACCGACTTCCTCATTGCAATGACAACAGGCACACTGCACTGCAAAGTATATCTCAAATAGCTGCCTGTTTGCTCGGATCTCTGTTTGCAGTGATTACTTCGTGCTTACATACGAGTGTAGACATATGTGCATTTCCCCCTATGGCTTATGTTGATCTTGCTTGCGATGATATCATAACTTGAGTGGGATATACCATCAATTGCGTTTGAAAGGCGATTTTGATTTCGAATCAATTTCAACTGAGTAGTTTATTATGCGACGCGCAATAAACGAGTGCGTGCAGTGCGTATTAAGCGGCGCAAGCAGCCACTGCACAATGCGATTAGTTGGCCAGCTAAATGGCATCAACTAGCCATATATTTTACATAACCCATAACGCCATAGACAATGTGCGAATGTGTCGGATTGATGATTGATCAGTTTGGCATGTGAGTGGCCCACCCGAATGAGTGAGCCTACATTGGAATAACGCACATTCTATACACTTCCCCTAGTCGCAAAATCTTATTTCTGATTACAATCAAATATGTCGTATAAAGTACTGAAACAAGCCTTCTTTTTTTCTAGTACCCGGAGCTGAACCCCATGGTCATGCGTCGCTTCAGCGAGCCTGGTGATGTGGAGCGCGCCTTCGAGTTGGTACACAAGTCACACGGATTGGAGCAGACACGTTTTCTGGCTAAGAAACATTGCAACGAGGCGATACGGCTGGCACAGGAGCTGACAGAGTCACCTTATCAAAAGGGTTTGCAGGTTGTTGCCGACTTAGTCATCAATCGCATGAAGTAGAAAGAAATGATGATAATATACAAATTTAAATTATCTACTATTAAGTTAGAAGGCAGGCAACAACTGATGCTAGTTAAGTCAGCAAATATGTTATGGTCGATGAACCAAGCGGAAATTTGTAAAAAAGAAAACTAGCAAATCGTAAAAACAAAAACCAGATTTATTATTTAGTTTTTAAGCATTGTTGTTGACACTGTAAATAATTGCATAATTTGTTCACAAAAAGCTTGGATTGAAAAATTTGTGGGCAATTTAATGAAACATTATGTTGATTCGAAATGATTGTAAATGTGGAAAAATGTTAAACTCCTTTGGATTATATAATTAAATATAAATGTTAATGTCGAATTCATTAAACTTATGAGAAATTGTACAATTCTAAAACGATTCGAGACTAATTTGTAGATATTTTCTTAAAAATGCTCATGCATGTTAAATATGTAAACGGTACCAGTTTTAACAACAAAGATGTTCCACTATAAATAAAACTTTACACAACAACTATATAAAAATGGAGCCTAAAAAATCAAGAAATGAAATGTCTATTAGTCAATGCAACAAACGATATTTATAAAACGAAAGTTTATTGAATTAAGAAAATACAATTAAAATATACATTATATATTTTATTTTTTTTTATAGGTCATTTCATGCCGATTGGTTCAATAGTCGCTGCGTAATCTTTGCCAAACATTTAGACAGCACAATCTTTTCGAAATTAAAACCTATTTGACTAGTTTTTAATTTGTTCACAATAATTTGTAATGAGTTTTGAACCATTCGTGCATGAAATGCAAACCATTTTTTATATATAACCACAAGGTAGCATTAAGTTAAGGTTGTAAGTCAAATGTCAAAGAAATGTACTATTTAAACAATGCTGCCCAAAAAAAAAACAAAAAACAAACAAACAAACATGAAAAAACAAATACATAAAATACATTTTGTAATACCCCAAGAAGCGGTAAATATTACAGCTTATACAAAAAAAACCCTTATAGTACACATTAGAGACAATTGTAAAATGAATGTAGATATCTTTAAGATTTTTCAACTTTAGGTTTTAAAGAAAATAACTCAAAACAAGATATATTAAAAGCAAACGGCACTTTTACAGCCGATCATTGCGACAAAGATATTGTATGTCATCACATCTTATCTACATTCAGATTACAACAAAATCATATGGGTGCTCGGGTAATAGGTCCACTAATATAATATGTTTTTGATAATGATTGTAATGTTACGATAATTATGTATTTCAAGAGATGAATAAAATACGACTTGCTGAGCAAAACGAAATCATGTACTCACAGTTATTGCACGTCTGTAAATATATAGGATTACGGATGTGGGCTAAGTAAACAGAAGGCACCAAGCCACGCAACATTGCTTACGGCAGATGTCGGGTCATCGAGAGCGCTAATGAGACGTGGAGGTTCGTTCAATCGCTGTGGGTAAAGATGGGTTAAGCTTGGCAAACATCAACAAGTTTGTCCTCAATTGAGTTAACCGAAACTGCGGAGTAGCACACGCAATATTGCAATGGCAGTCCCCCTCCCAGTCCAATATTGATGGCTTTGGGGAACTTTCCTTTTTAATGCAGAAACCGCAGAATCAGGTCAAATTCTGGCAGCCGTGCCACAATTTCACCCAGAAGCTCGCAATGTGCGCTATAAAATAAATTTATTTTATGTCCAAGCCTCGTTACGCTTGCAACTGCTACCGATTCCCAGGCACGGATTTGAGGTAGACAAGGCGCACCACAGCCACAGCCACTTCAGCCCGATTGCAGAGCGGGTAAACAAAACGGGAAAGTGGCAGCGTGCCCGCCTAACTGGTAAAATATTTAAATGGCCAGAGCGAGTTACGCAAACGAAACGATGCAATCCTGGCCTAACTTAACAAACAACTTCAAGGACAGACGCGCAGCCTGTGCACCGCCGCCCTAACCTAGACTATAAATAACTGGCTGGCTAGCGACTGGCTGCCTAGACAACCAAATTGGTTGGGCAGGCCGAAAGTTAAGGCCCAAGCCCAACCAGGCCTGTACCAGGCACGGATCGCAGCTACCAATTCGAGGACCGGTCGAAGGTTTGAGTCTGGCACGAGACGATTTCAGTAGCGCGTTATTTGTTGAACGTGCCACTACTTCCGCTTTCCACGCGAAAGCAGCCCGAGATGACAACCAGCGATGAGATGGGGGCCTTCTGCCACGACCACATACAACATCCGTTGATGTGGTGCGATGAGAAGAAGCGACTGGTCGAGCGCAAGAACGCGGAGGAGAGTTTGCGTATGTGGAGACGTCGCAAAGCTGAGGAGTGCGCACGTAAGGAAAAGGATAAACAAGAGGTACGAAAGTTATCTAGATTAAGAATAAGATATTCGCTATGATCTTGGCCAGCTATTTCGTACCAATTGAGCTGGAAGTGCAGTTACTAAGGGCCGCGCCTAAAAGTATGCACTCGAAATTTACAGTCTTAAAAATTCTGTATCTGAAGGCTGTGAGATGTTTTGTGAGGTGGTTGCAAAAAAGGCTCCAAAGGCGACAAAACTAAAAATATTAATTTTTTTTATATTTAAAATTAACTGTAGATTTTTTATTCTGTTCAAAAAAAGTAATATTAAAAGTAATTTTATAAAAACAAGGTCAGGTTTTAAGTCGCATTTAAAACAAGCTCAAAATAGAAAATATCAATCAGAAAGATGAGTAAGATAACAGGGTTCTAGTTAAATATATTACACTTGATCTATTGATTGATCTACTCTAATACAATATAACTTGAAATATATATGAGCTGTCTTAGAAGAATGCACACTGCACCGTAAGTTAGTTTACGTGCACTCTCAGAAATGGAAATCAACATGAAGCAGCACCCACACGTCCACATTGGGTTCAAAGACCTTCCACAAGCAAATCGTAATAACGCACCCATGGATTGGTTCAACAAACTGTTTGACAAGTTTGGATTTCGCTTGAACGTAATCAAGGCAAGCATCCTGAGACTTTCAGACTTTCAAACAGCGACGTCGCGT
Source organism: Zaprionus kolodkinae (assembly GCA_018901885.1). NCBI lineage: Eukaryota > Metazoa > Arthropoda > Insecta > Diptera > Drosophilidae > Zaprionus > Zaprionus kolodkinae. The sequence continues at coordinate 1,707,607 of JAEIFM010000498.1, forward strand.
GACACGTGACTCGTAGTGAATCAAAGTAAAAATGGGTGAATGCAAAGCTATGCGAAAAATGAGCCACATTGCAACTATAACAACAACCTACAAACAAGCACACGGACGTACAAACAACTAACCCAAAGGGAATTCGATGTGAATGCGAGGTAGAAATGGGTGGGATGGGTAGATAAATATAGGCTATTTGGACGCGCTAGCGAATCGATGAGGCATAAGCCATAATTGGGTACCTAGGCTAACCTAACCGACTGGTTATCATTCTATCTCTGTGTGTATTCCGCAGTACTATGATATGTTTCTGCAGCATTGTCCCTGGGGCAGGCCAGGCGGTGGTGCACCCAATGTGGAGGTACGACGCAAGGACATTACTGCAGTCGGACTGCACTCGACGCCAACAGTTGTAAGCCATTGTGTTGCCGTGTTGCTGTGCATGTATCATTTATGTAATGCCCTTGCCACGCCCATTTTTGCAGACAACCGCCCATCGCATTAACTCGCTGCAACCGTGCCGCTACAATGACTACTTCTCCATGCAGAAAAAGTGCCAGAAGAATCCACTTGCTGCCTATCATCATCATCATCACCATCATCCGCCTGCACCTCCGCCTGGCGGGCGACTGGCACACGCACATTCCATACATCATCTGCAGGAGAGTGGACCACGGAGCAGCACTGTGACCATCTGCGAACGAGACATTCCCCACAAGCATGGCGTCAGTCTTCCCGCGAATGCTGGCAATGGTGAGAGTCTGCACATCGAATTGAAAGAGCATCCCTCAATGTCGTTTCGCAATAAAGGCCACGTGGACATTGAGCTGCGGTACAAGCCCTCGCCGCCATGCAAAGGCAAGCCGACGCTCGACAAGATTGTCGTGCACAGTGAGAGTGAGCAGCAGCAGCTGCACGAGAAGCTGGCGTCGCAGAAAAAGAAGCTTCAGGCGAAGCTGGAAAAGCCGGTGAGCGACAGTTATTCTGCACTGAGAGCCTGGCGTTACTAACCCAATTATCGTGTTTCTTGTGTCTTTTCAGCCTGCCAAGGAACCTTGGGGCAAGGCCGGACCAGGTGGCAAGCCGTGGCGCAGTCCCAAGGAAGTGGGCAACACCTTTATGAAGTCTCTTGTAAGACACGTTAAAGGCACAACGCGCTAGACGGAAATCTTAATATATAGAGAAATTTTGTAATTTTATTAGGGTTGGACTAACAAGGAAATGCTCAAGGAACTGGACCAGGACAATCCCGTGACTCCGGCTGAGAAAAACACATTCCGTAAATCGCGTGGCTGTAAGCCACCCAAGCCGCAGCGCTGCTGCGAGCTCTGCACCTGCACCTGCCCTGCCCTTAAGAATTCCAGTCCGCTGAAGCTGTCCAGAAGTAACCCGCCAGGTGCGCACCCACCGTGCGGACTACGATCGCCACCGAAGGAATGTAAGCCCGTTAAGCTTTGTCCACGCGTCTCACGTGGCCACTGTGCTGTGGGTAGCACTGCGACCAGCACATTAACCGGGGATGTCAGCACTGCCAACGGAGAGGGCGGCGGCGGCGGCGTTGAGCTGGTGCCTCTGCTAGCTCGTCGACGGGGCCTGCATCGTCCCATCAGCCTGTCCAGCACGGACGTGACCAAAAGGACGCCCTCGCATGATAGGTACGCACCACTCAAGCACAAGTCAAAGCCCAACAAAGAGCAGAACATCGACAACAGCATCAGCATCATCAAGAACATTAGTCACATGAAGCGGCTGCCGAAGAACTTGAACTGCAAGTTGCCCTGCTGCAGTTGCAACTGCGTTGCCACAGCCACAGCTAACATGCCACCCATCTGCTGCCTCAAGCGCCTCACACTGCACATACGCTAGTTTAACCCATCAATCAATCCATCTGTCTTACTGTCAGTCAGTCAGTCAGTCACTCTGTCTGTCAGTCTGTCCCCGTCTGTCAGTCTGCGCTTCCTTTGTTGCATCACTCTCTGATTCCATTTTGATCGTCAGCATGAAACATCCTGTGTTCCATTCCGTTTCCGTTTCGTGCACACGCGCGCCATCTTGCCACTGTTAGTATTTCCACTGTTAATTCCACTGTTATTTCCCCTGTTCATGCTACTGTTATTGCCAATGTTATCGCCACTGTTAGCGCCACTGTTAGTGTTGCCGTTTCTCATTTGCTTGCTCTGCGAAAATGCTGTGAAAAAAAAAAAACGAAATTGATTTGCTACTTTTGCGTCATTCTTGCGTTGTTAATGGTTTCTCTATCACTTCTTTTGGCTCATTCAGCAAGAAAATATCCATTGTAATACAAGTGAAAGTATAGCAACCAAAAGAGCAAACCAAAAACTCACCATATAAAAACAAACTGAAAACAAAAACCCAACCATAACAATATCCAAATCATAATACCAAATCTTCTATGTATCCCCGTGCTAAATTTGTGCTCAAAACCCAACCCAATAATCGAAAAAACGAAACCAAACACGTAAACAAAAAAATGCCTTAATAATACAATCGTCCAATCGTCCAATAAATCCAACGTGCAATCCATCAACCAACCCACAAAAATGTCAATTTTGATGCAGGATTCAAACGGCCGCCGATATGCGCTATCTGCATGACTTGAATGTCCAAATATCGCAGAAACGTCGCTCCGTCAGCGTCTCCAGGCAAATGGATCGCGACTTATGCAATCAACACTTCAACACATTCGAAACATTCTGGGGACGGCCAGGACATGGTGCACGCGATGGTGATAAGATAAATAAACTGAAATTGGATAATTTGCTCTATGGCGCTAGTGAAACATCTTAAGCAACTCTGGCACTCGATTTCCATTCGACTCGTTGTTTTGCTCGAAGCAAATCGTGTGTTATGTAATCGATTAATCGAGGCTCTGTTAATCGCCAATAAATATGTTCAGCAGAAGATTTAAAACTTGTACAACTTGCTGGGATTGTAAGTTGTACGAAGTGTGATTAATCTGCAGCTAGTTAGTTTTTTCTTAGAATAAGGAATATTATCAATAATTTGTAAATAAAAAAACACCTAAATATGCAGATTTCTCATTAAATATTTATGCTCTTAAACTGTAAACAAGCAAGTTATACAAAGTTATTCATATATCTTTGAGATGCTCTCAAACTAATATCAATTATGGATCCCAAAAACCAAAGTACCTGCTAGACTTCAACTACTGTGCACCGTTATATATAACAGCTGTTGTTCAAATGGATATTGAAAATGTAAAACACACTCAGAAATGCCAGGTCACGTATTCGACATTTATCAGTAAACCCCGTAGAGACAGAGGTTGGTATACCCGGGGTAACCTGTGCACGATTTCACTTGTCTGTCTTTGTTTATGTCACTGGGGCAAGTGGGGAGAGCAAAAGGGGTCCATGACTTTATCCCATTCCAATTTGTTTTGTATTTCGGGCGTTTAGAAATTCAAATATTTCACATGTGTAGCAGCTGAGCACCCTAGCACACTGCAATAAGCATATCTGTTAAATAACATACTCTGTAAACATTATACATATATACACTCTGTAAATATTAGCCATAAGTAAACATAACGATATCTGTTAACATTAACATACACTGTAAAATGTAGAATAAGAACAAGAAGAATAAAAGACAGTCTAAAACATAAAGCGAAAGAGACAAGACCTACACATGTCTCGTAATTCTAAATAGCACATGGCATAATTTATATGTACGGCAGTAATACGAGTTTGCATAGCTGAGGCAACAATTTGGACACCTAACGATAATTTGAACTTTGACTTGCATTGTGAGTGAAACGAGAGCAGAGACCCATTATGCAAAGACACATACATATAGCATACACTGCAGTCGGAATATTGCATAAATATATAAATTTAATTTCAATTTGAATTTTCTGTCAGCAGAATAAAACAGCAGATTAAATAGAATTCCTCTTTTATGCCTGGCAAATAAGAGAGAAACATTTTTGCTACATTTAATTTCATCAACGATTTGGGAAATGTGCGCAATTAGCAATTAGGAAAATAGTTATAGCCCAGACGACTAGTTGACTAGTTGATTATATCACCAAATCGCATCCCTAGTACAATCTACACATGCTCAAATAACGACTCTGAGCAAGAGAAAAAGAAAACCCATCATTACCAACGATAATTAGTCGAGCGAGTGGGCGAGGAGGAGCTTGGACGAGGTCGGGCTTAGGACACCTTGGCTCATGGCTGTAATTATTGTAACAATGTTCAGGCAGAGACCTGGGTTAAATGAAAACGCCTGGGGCAAACGACAGTCTCTAGCTGAAACTGAAACTGGAGCCAAATTGGCCAAACAGAGAGACACGAGGACGACGCAAGTTACGATGGAACTATCTATTAAGCATACGCATTAGCCATGCTGCAGGCAGGAGACGGAGACGAGGCGACGAGGTAGGGGACTTAAGTCAATAAGAGCAGCCTCCCCCCTAGAGGCGTTTTCCCAGCCTCGCTGCAGCGGTGCATAATAATTCCCTTTGTTAGCCGTGGTAAGTGCATGAGAGCAAGAGTTGGTCTACAAAAATATAGGAAAAAAAAACTATAAAAAATTTATCTCGTCCTGTCCGACAGCATTATTTGGCTTAGTGTCCAATTTTGAGCAGTTTGTCTCTGGCAAATTCTTTGGGCATTTTCGGATTTCCCTCCCAACGTCCTTTGACATGGAGCTGCTGTGCAAATAGTCGGCGAAATTTGTCTGTTCCACTAGGGATGAATTAACTATGCGAACGGGTGCATTGCCATCATAGTTAGCCCAGTGGCGAGGCTGGCGTTCTGGAATTCCCTTTGCCATTCGCCTTGGGCAAAATGGTGAAATGGCAAAAATGCAAGCTGAAGGAAGGAAGGAACTCATTGGATGGAGAGTTGACTCTCTCGCAGTTATTCATTGTATTCGTATATGTTATGTGAATGCATTCACACACACACACTCATACTCTTGCTTTGTTTAGCTCACGGCTGTTTCTGTTTCATCTTGTGTCGCCCTGTGGCTAACGGTGCTTGAAACCGATAACGTTTGTCTTCCATAAATAAAATAAATAACGGCAACGCCAACACACACGGCAACAACTCGGCAACTTTTATATTTATATGTCAGTGTTGTGTAACGCGCACATATGCACATTCACACACATGCATAAGTTCTCTCTGTGTGTGCGTGTGTGTGTGTTTGTTTTTTGCATAAATAAACCGCGCGTTGCAATAAAACTTTCGTTATGTCCAAATTGGCATTTTGATATGAATTTATATCAGGCCCAAAATAAATAGCATCGGATTAATTAGTCAGGTATATCATTTATACGAAAAGTGTTAAAGAGTTACACAGGCTATATAAGGGGTACCATAATAATTGTGCTACTTTATAACTGACTCTTTAAGCTTTTGATCTTGAAACTTTTTGAGATACTCAGTATGTTTACGACTTTTTCAGACTTGTCTGTTGTCCCCAGTCTACCCTCGGCATGGTTGAGGACAGACTCCTTGGATATTCCCTTGTTGATATCTTGCTGCGTTGGCGCTTTCACGTAATTTGCAAATCAATTTCCAGCGAGCGTAGAACAAACATACCCCACAGCTAAATGGCACCAGTTCTGCTCCTTGCCAGAGTCGCTCTCTCTCTCTTCCTCTCTCTCTTTCTCACTCGAGGATTGTGTTGTGTTGGCCGTGAGTTAGGCAGGATGTGCTCTCATTGTTTATTGGATTAGTATCGACATCGTGTCGGCATAGAAAACATTTATATGCCAAACACTTTTATCAGCTAACAAACGTAAACAGTTTAACAAAATGAAAATTCCCGCATGTAGAATACGCCATTTATTTGCACAACATCATACAATGTATGTTATAAGGATATCATATATTGCGAGAAGCGGAAAACTGTTTATTAAGCTGAGTCGTTAGAGTAGTGTTATTTTTTACTGTCCTGGGAATAAAATAGAGGGAGCTACATCGTCTGCTCCCCTTTTAGCACATACTTTTCCAATTTAAATATTTATTTGAATTATATGGCATGCAGAATGTGACATATGTCTGGCACAGCAACTTTAAGTGCCAGGGAGCACCACAAAATTGTGTGGAATATAAAATATAAGGGCGGCAGCATTTATTATTTAAGGCAGTTTCGCCACTAAAACACCGTATGGTTTTGAGCTTTACAAGTGTCACACAGCATGTGTTTACCATGTCCTTAATTCTCCAGCTCCAGCTTCAGCCTTAGCTCATACATGCCAAGTTTTATGTCGAAGTCAATGAAAAACACACATCCCCCATACCAATTTCCACTCCCAGTCCCCTTGTAAAGCAGCCTATGGCGTCGTGTGCAACTGTGCGAGTTTTGGCTTACAAACTTGACTGACTCTGATCAGGAATATGTACGTATACTTTATATGGTCTGCCTAGCACTCTCCTGTGCTTTTTAAACCATTTTCTCTTTCATGACTCGTACTACACGTTCCAAATGTTCTGCACACTTCTTTGGTTCTGTTAAACGTTTGGCCTGGTCAACTGTCAAGTTTGCATTTTGCCTGTCAAAAACTTTTTCTGGCTAAAAAATATTAATTAGTTTCGCAAAAATGAGCCCGAATGGTTAACTTTGGCTTTGGCCACTGCTCACTGCGTACTGGCCTGCCCAGTTATGCGAATGTTAATTTGCGTGAAAAATCTTGCACTTAAAGTAAACTTGATTAACAATGGAAACTTTTCGACAACGGGCCAACTTTAAGACAAGTTGGCCAATTGTTTGCACACACCGAACGACCTGCGAGTCATTTTTCACAACTTTTCTCTCTTTGCGTCAAATTAATTAAGGCAAAATTATTAAGCACAATTACGCAATCAGAGACGATAGCAGGGCTTCTTTCTACCATTATCATCTCATTAATTTAAAGTAAAACCTGAAATTGATAAATTAAAAGTTAATAAGTTAGAAACTCGCAAAAAACGAGCTAAGATTGTGGGTGTTTAAGGAAATAGATGGCACGACAAGAGCATCTTAAACATATTATTGAGTGTGTAATAATGTAATAATTTATTATTTATTATTTATTTATTTATTTATTTATTTATTTATTTATTTATTTATTTATTGATTTATTTATTTATTTATTTATTTATTTATTTATTTATTTATTTATTTATTTATTTATTTATTTATTTATTTATTTATTTATTTATTTATTTATTTATTTATTTATTTATTTATTTATTTATTTATTTATTTATTTATTTATTTATTTATTTATTTATTTATTTATTTATTTATTTATTTATTTATTTATTTATTTATTTATTTATTTATTTATTTATTTATTTATTTATTTATTTATTTATTTATTTATTTATTTATTTTTTTTTTTTTTTTTTTTTATTTATTTTTTTTATTTATTTATTTATGTGTTTATTTATTTTAATTTATTTCTTAATTCTCGGTTTTTCTTGTGTTTCCTTCCTTATTTGCTCTAAAAATACTTAATACCATTCATAGAAAACTATATATTACAAGCGAACACATTATTCATTGCATCATGGTTTGTTTTCTTCGTATATAACTTAAGAGGGAAACACAACAAAATAGAACAGAAGTAATAAATTGATAGAGCATCCATGTAGTTTCTATGCGAAGAGAAACTCTGTTTAAGTGTCAATTATTATTATCGACACTGAGAAATGCTCTATTTTTATTGGGGAGGGTATCTCGAATTTCCAAAGTGCGCATATCTTGCAAAAGAATTTTCGTGCATTTTATAGGGCTTATAGGAAGCAGGGTTGCCTTCGTGCCCTCCTGCCTTCCTGCCTGCCTCGCACAGTTTAGCTGCTGCCTGCAGCTCAATTTTGTGGCTTAATGGTTGCGATTTATCTCTGTCGAATTGCAATCGACTCTCGACTTTTACTGTGTGTGTACATACGCTTCCGCTCTTCATTGTGCATTCATAGATAAACCATTATAGCGGCAAAGGGGATTCATTGCACTAACATACTTGTACAAAGTACAAGCATACTATATAACACACATATATTATATTTGCCTTTGCCACTGCAGCTGCAGCTGCCCCGGGAATAATTCTGATGGCATGCTCCATGCTCCATGCTCCATGCTCCATGCACACTTTTATTTTCCACGAGCTGCAGATTGGTCTGGAACACGCAGGGATACACAAGGATGCAAGGATGCGCTGGGGTCTGCAGGGCAAGCGCTAAATAAACAAAAGTCTGTGACACGAAATGAGCACACCTTCCACGAGGGGGGTGGGGGGTGTGGTTGGGGTTGTAGCGGCGCCTCTTTGCTTTCGCGTGGCTGCTGCGGCACGCCGCGTTTCGCATTACCTTTTGTGCGCTCTCGAGATGCATCGGAAGCATCGGGAGAAAGACGGGTGTGTGAAAGAAGCGCATTGAAAGCGAATTGCCTGAAAGGCCTTGACTTGTGCCAGGATGCGTAGGTACTTTAGGCCTGATTAATAAGTGCCAAGAATTTAAGGTAGCGTCGCAATGGGGTTGCCAACATAAACTAAATTTAAATTTTCAAAATATAATTTTAACTCAGGTCGTAATATTTCCCATAAAAACGTGTTACACACTCTCCAGTCTTAAATGTTTGCTGTAATTAATCTCAATTCTTTCACTCGGAACTTTCAGCTTTTGCTGTTGATTGAGGCTTCAAACAAAAAAAAGGAGATGATTCTATCGGTCCGAGGAATCTACGACACTTGTACCTCAGTTGTGGTCCTGCAAATTTAATTTATTCCTAGAATTTACGCTTCGTTAGGGCCAATCAATCAGTATTCGAATACGAATTAGTAGGCCTATGTCGGCAGGCCATAGGGTGATATCAATCAAAGTCAGCAAAATACAGTGGAGATAAAGATAAAAGAGGCAAAGTAGTTATCGTCTGTCTAATGCATAGTAATCGATAAAAAACCCCAAATCTACCTATAACCGAAGAAAAAGAAGTCTTTTACTTTTGTGTATTATAATTTATTTATATATAATACATATACGTATACTTAATATCCCAGGTGACAGTTGAGATTTCGGCAGAGTTCCAAATGGAAATACATTAATATGAATGAATATATATGGTAGTTTTTGGACACCTCCCCGAATGGGGCAACACAATATACTCGCCACGAGGACGACACACAATTTCCATCAACCCATTAATTTGCATTTGCCAAATGCTACAGCAAAAACGGGTGTAGCTTTGTCCGGGGCTCGGCAGGAATCATGGCGGAAAGGGGCTTCCATTTTTGGCCAGAGGCTATACCATGATTGTTTTGTTGCAGAGTTGGGTGCAAGTACAAGCTGCTCTACAGCAGACACCGGAAAGCTATCAGGCAAGTTTCCCATTAATTACTTGCACCAGTAGGATGTATTAAAGAGAGAGAGATAGTGTAACTTACAGTGGGGGAATAATATAACAGACTGAATCCCAGCTGTCTAAGGATATTCCCTGTGTAATTTGCCAGCTTTGAAAACTTTTTAATTAATTCAAACTATTCAATTGACGAAAGACAACAGATCCCCGGTCACAAGCGACAACCAACAGGAATCTGAGGTCCCACCAAGTCCATCAAAAAAGTGAGAACCAGATGTATACCATAGAGTAGTAGCTGAGGGCAATGGTCACAGTTTCAGCTTCCAGTCGCGAAAACAACTGATTCCGCTTTTGCGGTTACACACTGCGACAGCTCTACAACTGGAGCAATACTGCTGTGGCCTTCACACATTCGCTACACACAGACACGCACACACATACACACTCACACACCATTTTCCCAGCATGTCAATGGGTTTTCCAAAAACGCGCTATGTCGCCAGCAAACAGCGCACACATACATACATATGGAAGTGTATGTAAATGTGTATATATGCAGCTGTGTCAGTAATCAGGCAACTGTAAATAAAGTGAAACTGCACAGCATTTATTATACCCTGAACGAAATGAAAATTAATGAAAAGTAGGGTATATTCAATACATACATAGTATGCATTACATTGATTATGGGACAAAGTCAAGTGTGGAATTATTTTAAAAACTGTATATGGTTTATTCCACATCAATTAACATTCGACTCTTTTTTTAAATTCTCTACAGGGTATACAACAACCGAGTGGAGTGAACAGCAGCTGTCTTAACTTGTTTTAAATTCGCTTGATAATTGCGCATAAATTTTGTGCCGACTGAAATTCAGGATATTAAATGTCGGGCATTTTGACAGCTAGGAAAATTTGTATTCAAATTTCGGATTCGGAATTTATATGGTAACAACCATATAATGCTGATAATTCCAGCGTTCCCCAATCAACCATTCGCACGGTGTTTCGTAAGCACTTTAGGGGCCTCATTATTTTTGGCAAAGCATCCAAAGAACTGGGCAAAAAAAAAATATCAAAAACAACATCATATCATTGCGGATAGTTTCATTGCATTTTTATGTTTTTAATAAACACCCAGCGAGGAAAAATTATTAAACTGCAGCCACGGGTTTTGGCAGAACGCCAGAAATCCAGATGCAATCGGCGCGGAACAGTGAACACAGTAGAGGAGCAAAGCAGTCGAGACGTCGCGACCTTTGGATGCTCTAATAGCTTAATCTTTTTAATAAATAAGTCTGAACTCTTTTTTTAATAATTTTAATTTTTTTATTTTATTTTTTTTTATTTAGTATTAAAGTCAACTATGGCCAGTCGACTAATTGGTTTACAAATGAATTTAAAGATAAATAAAAATAAAAAGTAAAGTAAAAATTTGAAATAAGAAAAAAATATATACTATTATAATAAATATAATAAATTAAAAAATTATTAACATTAACATTACCACCATCTGGGTTTAAATAGAAAAAAAAGATTTTAACCCACCCAACATTTGTTGCAAGGATGGGAAAAACCCAGAAAACCCAAATCAGATCGGGAGGAAAAGTGTTAGATTTTGATTTTGCTGTTTCATTCCGGCAGTTCCAGCGTGAATACTAACACCCTGTATATTGATATTTCCACATATATCTCATACGCCATGTTGTCTATAGAATTGCACTTTGAATCAAAATAAGAATACAAATGCAGAATGATTATAGAAACTGCACTCACGTCCGCTTCCTAAAATATTCTCAATAGAAACGAGAGTATCGTACAAAAGGCTTTATAACATAACTCAGCAATTTCGACTTTAACACTTTAAGTAGCAAAAGAAACGGCGTAAAACGGCAGCATTGAATGCGATATAGGGTAATATAAATCTCTTAAGAGAATAAATCATAATATTTGCCTGCAGTGGGCACAGCTTGAAGTGGATACTCCACATCACATACGCACATGTGTTTTTGCCTGCGTGTGCGTGTATGTGTGTGTCTGGGTGTGTGTGTGTGTGTGTGTACATTAATAATGCCCAAACATAACATACACAGAGCCGGTCCCCTGACCAACACTTATGAGTGTCCTGGTCCATGGCAGGATGTCAGTTCCTTTGAGCACGCGACGCTTAAGGCTGCAGGCTGCTCTGGCGCGTTCGTGCAACGTGCTAAATCCGAAAATATGTCACGTTGGAAAGAACAACAATTCATCACAGTGTGGAATGGGAATTATAATGGGACCGGCTCCAAATGGTCAGCAGCTCGTCTGTGGCTCAATGGCTTATCCAACGTTGAAAGCCAGAGCCTGCGGCTGTCAAATGCAAATGTTTGGATCATGTTCGGATTAGCATAAAACATGCCAAGGACAGGCAGCACCATCGCATCTGAACATATGAAAACACTAACACACATACATACTGTATGTACATGTATGCGTGTGTGTGTGTGTGTAGAAATGTACATAGTACATGTCACATAAGACAGTACGCAGGTACAAAAAAGTGCGCATATTGTTGTAGAATTCCTTTGAACTTTTCTGATTAATTTGTCATCTTATATCTTGCGAAATGTATTCTAATTATGCACTGCTTTGAGTGTTGTTCAAAACGGGAATGAATTAAATGGGTAAAACTATCTATAAGCTAACTAAACTGTAATATCTTTCTACTATATGAGTAACAAGTCTTAACAAGTTTTTGTAGCCCAAGTACAGTTTAAAATATTATTTAAAATATTATTTAATTTAAATTATTATTTGGTCAAAACGACTAGCTGAAAAACAGATCGAAAGAGACAGAGAAATATACGGGATATCTATAGATAAATAAACAGAAGTTAGGAGCTGCACTCAATCAAGCTATGTATACCAAGCCAAACCAGACTCAGCTACCTGGCCAAAATCTTGTGCTCTCGACCTCAGCTGTGGTCTGATAGATATCCGAAAAAATCACAACCTTATTCTCCGTCATTGTGCATTATATTGAATTCGATTATACTATACGATTCCGTATTGTCGAAGGGAAATATTAGAGAAACAGAACATTATGCGCAGCACATTATTAGATGCAGCGAGGTATGAAATTCAATTCTTTTGCATCTATTGTTGGCAGTTGCCCTTTCAGTTCAGCACGTTCACTTTCGTTTGTCTCTTTCCCATGCCCATTCGCTTTCCGTTTCCGTTTTCGTTTTTTTTTTTTTGGTTTTCCCTTCGCACCAGGGCGGCAAACGCGGCAGCGGCTGCGGTTGGGACTGGGCCAGAGAGAGCCCTATCCCAGTGACATTGCGGACAACAAATTAAATGCTGCCAGTTTCGTACACAAAAGGCAAAAGCAAACCCAAGTAATTGAATTGAGTCTCGCGAGAGCTTAAAAATTCATTAGAAAACTGCCCGACAAATGCAGCTCGAGCCATAAAGCTGAGTTTGGCCTGCAATCGACCCAGACCAGGCCAGAAGAGCAGACCAGCAGAATGGCAGCAACAACAAAACACAAACCAATGCAAATCAAATCAATGCCTGTCTTTCGGCAGGGTTATAAATTTCGCATGGAAACAGTCAGTCAGTTACATAAATTATAAAATTAGTTTCCATTCGTTTTCTCCCTCTCCCCTTCCCCCACTTCCGCTCCCGGCCACAGTGGCAATCAGCAAATAAATTCCGAATTTGTGAATTGTCGAAATCGAAGAAATCGCCAGGCATTTCCCTCGTTGCGGCAATGTCGAGAAACAAATTGAGTTTTTATACAACTCGGTTGACTTGATTGACATCTTGAGTGAGTTATCGCATTGACCAGTGTGTAGAGCCATCGAAAGGGAAATCCTATGTAAGTGGAGCAGCTGACCCTACCCTATACAGCAAGTTCCTGTTCCCAGGGAGTTAAATGTGAAAAGTCAAGTTATTTTGCAAGGACAAACATGAGAAAAACACTAGCTAGTAAATAACTACTCTACGAAGATTTATTGGTTTGCTCTCTTTGGGTTTATTACCAAATTTCAATTTAATGTTTGTTGATAGATTAAAGCAGGTATGAGTTCCTTTTCGATTTCCAACTCAATCACATCGATACTTTTTATTTGAATTCGCACATCCAAGTATACCCTTTTCAATGAATAATTTGTTTTATACAAAAAAAACCCTTAAGCCGCAAGAGTGTAACACTCTGTAACATGATTTAATGCAAATTAATTGAAAATAAATTAAAAGTAATTAAATTTAATTCCAATAAATGGTTGAATAATTCATTTGCGGTTGAAAAAGTCTTCATATCTTTTGTTATTTAGTTTTTTTTTCGCTTTTATTTTGAGGAACAATTATAATTTATGTATTACATATTAAAAGTAAATCGGTTTCATTTCGAGCGCCTCACAACTTATTCCATTATTGATCCGAACAGCGTTATGTTGCATATTGAGCATATTTGTTTATAAATTTCAAAAGATACAGTAATAGGTAAAAAATAATTTGCTTAAAACACTTACTACAAAACTAGCTTTCTAGTAAATTCTAATATATTTTTGTATGTATTTATTTATTTTGGTTTTAAGGATTATTAACTATTTTTTAAAGTGTATTTCAAATTGCTTGTATTTCAACTCGATATTCTATGTAATTGGTTTGCACTAGTTTTAGTTTAATAATAATTTAGAATTTTGTCTTCGTTAGGTGAAAATTTCAAGATTTTCCTTATAATATTTGGTTACAATTCAAACTACAGCTAATATCACATACATACTCGTGTGTATGTATGTATTTGTTACTAATAATTTACTGTTTTTCTCAATTCAAAGCTTAGTGAAGGATTATGATTGCATTTTAGGAAACGGCTGCACTGGGAGATTTTCTGTATTCACATATAAAAAGCCTAGACTCAAAGGAATTCACAAAAAATATTAATCCCTACACCCTTTTTTCTGTTATTAAATGAATTATTTAAAAACAAAATTCGAACATATACTTTTTAAATGAAATTTTAAAAATATAACAATATATTCAAAATTTAAACACAGAAGGTATGCTATTATACCGATATTTTAAATTTAAATAAAATCATAACAAAATTTTTAATTTACCGAAAGGATAGTAACATATTCATAACTATAACAAGATCCGGCGGTATGTCCGTTGCGAGTATATATGTGTGCTTGTATTTTATGTATTTAGATATGTGAGCAAGAGTGAGGAAACTGATATTTAATCTGAATACTAGGTATTTGTTTCACAGTGCAGTGCGCTTTACTTACTTGAAATTTACGCTTTATAATCGACAAATTTTAATTGCATTTTTCTACAGCCAGAAAATGTTTCCATTAAGTTACCCATAATTATATTTCGATTGTTCAAATTTATTACATTTAATTACTATATGAGTTTTCAGATTTTCTATTGAATATTTGAATACTTATTCGTATAATTGCGGAATCTTATATGCTATATTGAATTCAGTAAAATTGGAAGTTCGTCTTTTAATAGAATAATTCGAGCATAGCGGTTATTATAATTTATTCTATGCAGGTAGTTACTAAAATTGTTATAAGAGGTGCCTATATCGGATGCAAATTTGCAATTGGGAAGACAGTTAAAGGTATTTCAAGCCCACAGGTTATATGCAAAAACATTTCAATATATAATATATTTATGTATAACGAGTAATTGGTAAAAACTAATAGAAACTCATTGCATTTCACAATAGCACACACATGCTGCTTGCTTTTTTAATACTTGTTAGGTCCCATTTACAAAATTTCTTTTTTGGAATCAATAATCACAAAACACGAATATCTTAAGAAAAAAAAAACAAATGAAAAGCTTTGACGAAACAAGGTTTTTTCTTTATATTTGTAACAAAATTGTAAACGTAACCTAACGTCGCACCTTTAGAAAGTCATGTAAGACTCCCCAGATTATATTGAAGAAAGGCAAGGCCAACAGCATAACGGAATATTTTAAATTTTCGCCGGAATTGCAGCCATCTTCCTTACAGCAGTAAGTTTGAGTTTCCCAAATTTCTGTAAGAGTAAGAGCAAAGTATGGTTAATATCTTAGTTTAAATAAATAAAGAAAATGTACTAAAGTTTATAAATCAAATTAAAATAGCTTACCTTTCTCAACACACTCCGTAGCACAATCGCGCACAGTTGACAATTCGCTAACATATTTCTGAAATTAAGAGAGAATAGCAATAAGATTTAGATGCCAATATAAGATAGTATAACAATGAATAATAAGAGTGAGAGTCAGTTATGATTATTCTAGTGGGTGACTAGTATATACCTTTCAACAATTTTATTTCAAGATAGTATAGAATAATAATGTTGAAACTATCACATCTCTATCAAAATCATTCAAGCGAACGGAATGTATCATCCTTATACACTTTCGATTGCACTTTCTGAGCAAAATGTTAAATTTTCGTTTGAATGCACCTTGCACAATTTAAACCTCATGTTGACTTATGTCCCACACACATGCATAGTTAAGGGTAAAATAAAAATCAATAAAATCAATGCTGAGTATTGCTCAATGGACCCTAATCGAGAATATACATCAGCCCATATTTTCGTACATAAACTTGTGTACCAAGTCTTTCTATCTAACATACTAAAAGTAGCACAGCTTGCGAGTCACTTAACCCTCTTCTATGAACCAAAGGGGCCCTAGTGAACCACTTGATAGTAGACTTGAAAGAACCATTACATTGTTCTAGTCTTGGTATCCAGCACGGTTAAAACTAGAAAAATTAAACGCAACTACTACCAAATCTTTCATATTATCAACTTAAATCAATGAGGTATTTCAATTAAAAATCAATGCATCGTTCAAAATTTAACAAACACAAAGATGAGGAACATAAAATACGAATTTGAATGCTTTTATTTCCATATTTGAAAATTTCTTAAGGAAAAGCCCCCCGTCTACCGCCCCATTATCATTTCATGCAGCTCTATCAATGCACTAAAGCCAACCTGAAAGAATGAGCGAAATTTGATTTTCTCTGCGTGTGTGCAATGGCTGTGATGTGATTTCATACTACACGTAGAACGGGGGCTTTTAACTAGAAAGGAGGCCCTCAACTGGAAGAGAGCCAGCATCCGTCAACTCGGGCACAGCAGCTGACGGCTTCCATTTGCCTCATCTTGCCGAGAATATTTGGCAAGTGCAATTTGCTGCAACACGCCCGCACAAACAAGTTGCATCATGAATGAACTTTTGAATAAAATAACGTGCAGGCAACTCAGGCCCAACATAGTGTCGCCATGTGGCAAAAGTAACAGGCTTGCAAAAATGGGGAAAAAATAAAAAAAAAAATTGGAGAAAAAAGAGAACTGCATTTGATCGTAGAGATGACATAATTTACTTAACGAATTTAACAACGGCAGCCGAATAACAATTGATTTAGCAGTTTTGGTTATGATGTGGGCAAGAAAAATATAATAGGGAAGATGGAACCAGTCCAGGCCTGCTGTGTGAAGTAATATAACAATATTGTCTTTGTAGATACTATATGTAGCATAAGTGCATAATAAATATGAATTAAGAATACAATTAAAAAAAAAAAAAAAAAAAAAAAAAATAAAAAAAAATTTTTTTAAAATAATTTTTTAATTAGTAAAGGATTTCAACCCCAAAGCAGGCAGCATATCACCAATCAAACATAATAATAGATCTTTAATTTCAGATAAACTAATAATAAGCCAGACAAAAGACTTTATTAGAAAACATGTTTATTTATATGTTTGCATTTGAAATTATACTGATTTGTATCGCCCGATTTGTGCTATATAGCTCCGGAGAGCGATGCTCTGCAGAGTACTGTAACTTTGCGGGAAACTGTACTGTAGTGGGCCAGAAACCGACCTGCCAATGCTACGAAGAGATATTTCAGGGTGAATTTTGTGAGAAAGTGAAAGATCTTTGTCAGACAGATAAAAACATATGCAAGAGTCATGAGATATGTGTGCCCTATGTGGGTCAAACGATCTGCAATTGTGTGCCACAACAAGATGGATTTGATTGCAGTCAAAGGGAAGAAATCAGTCCCACCAAGATGATGTGTACCTTCAATGTGCGCGCCGTCTATGGGCAAGAGGAGAATATTCTGTTGAGTTTTGAAGAAGTGGGTAGTGACCCTTTTCGGATAGATATTTCAACACCCAGCTTACTGATTGCCAATAATCTGCGCTCAGATAGGCCAAGTCAAGCAAGAAAACTTAGACATACCAACAACTTGACGGCAACTCTGTCCGATTTGGGCATTAGAATGCATACAAGACCGCCCTATAATGATGCCTTCTATTATGTGTTTACAGCACAGTACTTTGAATTGGGTGAAACTACTTTAAACATATATGTAAGATCTCTTGACTCCCAAAGCGAATCGATGGCATTTGCTAATGTTCTTTCCCTCGCCGTGCATGTCGTGAAACCGTTGCAATCGATATGTTTACCCAAAGTTGTCTTTCAACATGGTATGAACCCAAAACATCCCCGACCTGTGCGACTCGATCAATTTGCCAACTTTCAGGCGATTGTTGAAAGATCTTGTTCGAAGCAATATACAACGCAGTGGAGTATTTACGATTCAGAAACGAGAAGTAAGAAATATCATTTGTAGTTTAATATTAAATTTGATGAGACATTCAAGAATCTCTCACAGTTTGCTATTATAATTCAAAACTTGGAAAAAGTCTTTTGTTTAAGATTCCACGATATGAATTGCGATACAAGTTCCTTGAAGACATATATCCCGATATGGTACTAACTGTAGTGTTGGCATACAAAGAAACTAATTATCCTTTGCAGCTTATAGGGGTGAGTTTATTTTACTTTTTGAATAATCCTTTAAATATCATAATAAATATTTTAGTGTTATATAAAAATTATTGTAAAAAATGTAATCGCAAGAATAGTTGGCGGAGCTTATAAAGAAGTCAATCCTAAACACAGGTTAATCCTTAATGCATCTCAGAGTCGAGAATCATTGTGGGGTAGAAAAGAGGATCATAGGTTGCTCTACTCATGGACCTTAAGTGAGGAGGATGGAAGTAACGAAAAAACTCTTGCTGTAGACAGTTTGGGTAAACAGTTTTTGAATGACTTGGAAGATTTTATCTTTTGAATAATATTATATATTTATTTATTACAGATCCCATTTTAAATATACCCTCGGAAATTTTAGATAGAGATTTTAAAAATCTCATCAAATTAACGGTTGTCAACCGGATAATCAAGTCTCGTTCGCATTCATTCACTCAAGTTATTCGTGTGGTAACCTTTAAGCCACTCACTATAGATATCGAGTGTGTTAGGAACTGTCAATCGAATCTCTTCAATATCGATCATTCATTACACCTGCGAGCTATTTGCCACGAATGCGTAATGCCCGTCTACACGTGGAAAATGAATGGAGAAAATATGAATGTGAATAACGAGCGATTTGTGAGCGAACTTAAGAGTGATGTTGGCGAAGAAATCATAATACAACTCGATATAGTTGATAAAAATAGCAAAGCTTACACTGAAATTACCTTAAAGATATCAGAACCTCCCGCTGGAGGCCGCTGTACAATCGAACCTAAAGCAGGAGAAGAATGCTTAACTAAGTTTCATATTCAATGCGTTGGCTATGAGGATTCAGATGATAATTATCCACTTTTGTATGCTTTTAAGCTGGGAACTATCTATGCAGACTATACCTATTCCGCAGAGACCTTTCTCTATCTCAACGATGTCGATAATCTTAGTGTTCATATATGTAATGCACAGTTTTCGTGCACAATCGAGAACTTAACCTTTAGCCTGAAACCCTCGTCAGACTTTAATGTAAATAACACTTTCCACATGCTAAATGATATGGGACAAAGGCAGCAGGTTTTCTGTATGCTACAAAAGCTCTCGACTTCTTCCGGGCAGATGGAGAATATGGGAAAACACTTAAGACAAATGCAACAGGATACAATAAGAACAATGATAGAAATGATAAATACATTGGAAATTGCATACAGTTCTATAAAAAGTCTGGGACGATTCGAAGATCATGAGACCCATATATTGTCGTATATCATGAGTCGCATAATATTCACATTTAATATCATCAACAGGGATACAGAAATCTTAGATATGCCAATAAAAATGTATCTTAACATGGGTAACACATTAACAGATATTGCTGAATATATATCGATACAAAAATCGAGGCACTTAGAAGCTCAACTGATACACAGCGATTTCGATCGATTTGATGATAAATTTGCTAACTGGACAAAATTTGATAAAGATATTACACAGCGCATAAATCGTTATTCGAAATTAGTTCGATTGATATACGATCTGTGGAAGTTAATCGGAAGCGCAGCAACTCATCATATTCAGCCAAGTGATAAGTTTGAGTATGCCAAATCCAAATTGAATTATAAACTGGAGATGTATGAAACAAATTCCAAAATATCCTATACTTCTCACGACTCGTACTGCCATTTCGAGGTGCCAATGGCGACTGTTGCCAATCTGAGGAATAAATTTCCAGGCAAGGCATTGATGATACAGACCTGGTGCTTTCACGACAATATATTCTGGTGGGTACCAGAGACATGGCATCCAACCACTGCAATTTTGGCATTGAACATTTATGGTCGAAATGGTAGGGATGATTCTGGTCTAGAGGCAACCGAGAACAATGTGTACAGTTTGTCTGTACGCAATGTTGATAATACAGCGAAACAAAGGCTGACGCAGACGGATGTGTTGCATCACAGTTTGGTCGTCTATAAACTTTTATTGCAGGGACAGGCGAATTTAATTGTTCAGTTTTTCAATGCATCAAGAAGTCTGCGGGTGTTGGTTAAAATGAATGTAGAACCAACCCTATTTAATCTCTATGACACAAACTGTTTCGTACCCATTGGCAGCGAACGGACGATTGTATTAAGAAATCGCTGTCCCAAACAAAGTCTGGCATATATAGCAGTGTCTAAGGCCAACTATTTTGACTTTTCACCCATCACATACTCGTATAGCCTTCGCGTACATGAGTGCTGTGAGTGGAATAGGCATTTTGATAATCCCCACTGGAGTAGAAACCCATGTTTCTCCAAGAACACAAGACATTCGTCACTTTATTCACAGTACTATGTCAATCATTTGTCTGTATTTTCCGCAAAAGATTATACTGTTCTACCAAATCGTGTACCCAATAATATAACCTTCATCAAAGATATGCAAGTCAATGTGGCCTATATGATGTTTACCTGCCTCACGATTCTAGGCACTTTGGCATTATTATTTATTGGTAAAAAGAATTGTGTCTCAAATCAGAATTTAGTACGTGTTATTCAATGGAATCGCGATGAGATAAATCCCAAAACTGAAAATATTATTGTACATATTCGCACTGGCAGTATGTTATTGGGGTATACTACAGCCAACATTCAGCTGGTATTTAAATCGGATCTGGGACGTTATAAGGTGATCGTCTTTCAAGATCCATGTAAGCCATATCTGGACACAAGTACTTCATGTTTGCTACGCCTTAGCGATGAGAAAGTACAGCTTCCCTGCAGTCTGACTATAAGTCTCGATGAATCTGGCAGATATCCGACCTGGTACTGTCGAGCAATTCAAGTGGACGATTTACGAAGAGACTTAAGTTATACGTTTCCCATATATAGATGGATTAAACGTGGTCAGAAGGTAAAAGTATCCTCATATAGGGCTGTTGCAGATGGCGATAAATATGAGAACAACAACACTCGTTGGATCAATTTTAAGAGAAGATTTCGACATTATATAAAGTTGTATTTTATCAATTGGTACCTGGTCCAACCTATCCTGGGTCCCTGGCGTTATACCGACGAGTCTTGCAGTACTTTTCAGCGCATTTGCATTTGGATCTGCAAAATTATACTTACTATAACTTTGATCTTTTGCTACTGCAGTAATACCACATATGTTACCTATAACGACTATGAACAGCAGCGTTCCGGTATAAGTATTTTTAGACTACTGGAAATCGCTTTTATTTCCTATCTCGCAACACTTATATACGATATGATTCTTATGTTTATTACCCGCACATAAATTGGACTTATTTAATTTATTTATCATTATTTATTTATTTTTATCATAATTGCTGTATTCTTCCAAAAGATTCCCATTCTTGTCTGACTGCAAATAACGTTCCAGTAAATCAATTTGAGTATTCATTATAGCGCCCAATGTGTAAATTTTCTCCTTTTCTTGTTTGAATTTTGAATGTTCCATTTTTGATTCAACCTTTGTTATTGTTAGTTTTAATTAATAAATAATTAACTTGTAAGCTTCGTTGAATTCTTTGTAATTTAGCCATTTCATAAATAATATTTTCATTTACAGTCTTACCATTAGGATTATATTTTTTACGAAAAATTTGAAATTTTTGAAACCATTGGAAAACATAGTGAAACTCTGCGCGCCAGAACTCAAATATGCTGATTGTGCCATACATCATATGAGGTTCTCCTTGAGACTTGGCAATTGTAAAGTAATAGTTTATTAGGGATATACATATATTGAGAAAGATAACAAAAATTAGAAGTTTTAGAAACACATAAGAGATAATGCCAAAGATATCGTCGTCATGGAAGATATCGTATTTGCTAAATCCAAATATATAACAAGTGCAGGCAACAATGCTCCTTCCAAATCTGTTGTAGATGTAGCTATTATTTCCTTTTATTATAGATAAAGCTAATGCATATCCAATGATAAGAACGCAAATTGCAACTGCCATTTTTACCACAGCTTTCCAAGATTTTAACAGTGTATAGGAAAAGAGTTGAATTGTGGGCGAAAACTGTAGAACCTTCCATAGTCGAATCGTAGTTAAAGCAATAAGAAATCCCATAATAAATTTTATAAAATTATGTATCTTTGTCGCAAATCTTGTATCTATATAACGCATTTTACTTTTGGTTTCAATCTCTTCAAGAATGGATTCAATCACACTTTTACGTATCAGAAAAGAAACGAGAAGAATTACATTAAGTAGAAGAATGACCAAGTCCACTTGGTTCCATATATCGTGAAGTTCCTTCGGATCAAACCACAACCGTAATATGAATGCCTTGCAAAACTGCATTAATACCAGAACATATAGAAATATAAGAACTAAATTTAAAGTATCCATGTTATACAGGGTCCCTAGCAGCTTCAGAGATACAATATTCACATCAGGAACTATGCTCCCAAAAGGAGTCTGCTCCAATCGTATAGAACAAATAATAAAAACATTTGTGTCAGTGTTAAATAACGAGAAATCCAAAAATAATACCGAAGTATTGTAATCAAGCCACTTATACTCTCGAAGATAATTTAAAATAGTTTGACTGTTCTGGCGAGTACGAGCCAAATACGTAACATATCCATCAAAATCAGAATATCTTTGATAAAATCCCGAACTTGACTTGATCAGGGGAATTTGAATGGAGTCGGTTTCCATTGGCAGCCAAGGCTTATAGATGCGCCAATAACTGTTCATATATGGATCTTGTCGATAGGGTAATTTCCATTCTGGCAAGTATTTTTCTTTCGAAAACGAAGCATCCTTAACTCCGTAATGTCGCTCTGTCAATCGCAACTGACGTAGTCGCAGAACACCTACCAATACAGTCTGTTCGCCATGCACCCATTCCACCAGATCATTCCGATCTGGATTTGGGCTAAATGCATCTATGAATGATGTTTGAATGAAATCGTATACATCGCAAATATAGCGCACTTCCTTTAAACCATAGTATAGGGTATTATTTCTGTTCAAGAGATGCTTAATATTATGCGCCACATAATACTCATGGACATCGCGTATAAGCAACATAATGTACGCAACCATAAATAAGTATTTACCAAAAAGAATCAGATCAGTTGAGATCAGTTTAAGCCGAGAATTATTCCTCTCATCACGATGCTCTTCAGTTATCCAAAGTTGGTAACGCAAGCTCCTCAATTGAATCCTTAAGTAATGTAGACGATTGCGATGGCTCGCTTCCTTGTCTGTGGGGAACTTATTCTCTTGTGGAGACCGTAAGGCAGCTGCAATTGACCCCAACACTAACTTAATGGGATCTATAAGCATATAGTGCAATAAAAGCACTAAGCCCAATGTAACCAACATTGTCTTGAATTTAGCCGGGGTCTGATAATAGCCGGAAAATATAGCTAGGGTTACAAGACTGACAGTCAGTGTAAGCATCGTAATCCCTAGTAGTATTTTATCAATTCTCTTATCTGGCATTTTAATGTGTGTCATTTATTATTACTTAATATTACTTCAACTATTTTTAAATTTACTCAAAGTGTTTTATATCGATTACATAATGTGACACAGGTTACAAAGTTATTACGATTTCTTTCGTCACTTTTTATTAAAGTGCGTTTATACATATATAAACATATATAATATACATATCACTCTTTGACTCGTATCATATTCTGACAGAGTAAAAGAGTAAAAAATCTTTCGATTGGTTTTACATCCACATCATTTTTGACGTGTTTGACGAACGTGAAAATTACTCTTTATACATATATCGAGTTTTTTTTTTGATGCATCAATTAAACAGCAAAAATCGAGTGATTTATATTTAATAGTAATTTTAAGCCGCACATTAATACCCTTTAATTTTGTTGTGCAAATTATATAACCACAGCTGTAACTTATATGTGGTAGTGCCTAGGGAAACGGACATGTAAATTCCTAACTCACCCAGGGCATTTGCACTTCTCGACCTGCGTTGAAATTATCTGCAACTAAGCGTTTTTGTATTTCCTGCTCGCATAAATCATTGGAAGTGTGCCAACGGCATCTTCACTTGCAGTGGGTATGGATGGGTCTGGCTATTTATGTTCTATCTGTATCTGCATTTCTCTGCGAATGTGTGTCACACTTTCTCTTTCTCTATCTTTCTTTTTGTTACTTGCATACACTTTTTGGGTTGTTTTTCTCATGTTCTGTAACTTGAATTTAATGACTTGTTTTCGAGAACTTTAAAGACGCATGAATGCCTCTATAATATGTTTATTTCGATGCAGTAATTTAACTACATATTATATACTATTTATTATACTTTATGTAATGTAGTCTAATTCAACTGCGCTGCTTTTGTTGACTGTAGTTAATTATAGCAATTCCTGGCCCAAAGCTCAACAATCTTTTACCCACATCAAGCTTCTTAAGTCTCTGGCTTTTAAAACCTGTTCGCCCCAAAAAAAAGAAACAACACAGCAGATAAACCTGGCATAAACGTGGACTACCGGATGCGAAGCAAAGACGGCGAAATAGTCGGAGACGACGCCGTAAAAATGCCACGTAAACGAAAATTCCGCGCCATAAATCACGAGTAAACATGTTTGGGTTTTTCTGCCTAGATGGAAAAGCCTGACCCCAGCGAGCAGAGAGCAGGAAAAACAAACAACAGGGGAAAACGCAAACCAAAAAAAAAAAAAAAACAACAAAAAAACGACAAAAAAGCGCACTGCAGAAATATGTAACAAAAAGGTTGCGTAACTGACAGGCGAGGCAAAGCGAGCAGCGGCAACGGAGCGAGAGGCGGCTGCGACCTCGGACAAAAATCCTGCGACACAAATCAACAGCGACTAAATTGAACGTCAACATGCCTTTGATTGCTCGATGCAAGTCAGTAAGTCCCTCTCTGGGCCCCCGTGTGTGTGTGTGTGTGAGTGTGTATACATGTGTGCTGGCCCCAACAACCACTTAAAGAAGAACTCAAAATGAGAGCAACTAATATTGCAAACAGACGCTGCAAGGCAACCAGCTGACAGACAGACTTCGCTCTTTAGTCTCTGTCCCAGCTTGTGCCCATCTACTGCAGGCCTGACCAATCCTCCAAGCAGCACACAACCACAGACCACATCTGCTAGCGAATGTACCGCATGCACTCGTACTCGCACTCATATTCGTACTCGCACTCGCATGTGCCACATTAACTGGCAGCTGCTTCCCCAGAGCAACGTTTCGAAAATATGCTAAGATGTCGTTCGCGCAGGGTGGCAACCTCGCACAATGTGGGGCGTGTGGTAAGTGGGCTGTGCCGGGCTGGGTTGGGTTGGGTTGGCTTGGGCTGGTTACAGACGACATCTTAGCACTCGCAAGCGAAATGGCATTAGCTTGTCATAATTCTTGTCCTGAGGATTTAAAGTGTCTGCGTGCCAAATGTCAAATCTGTTTAAACAGATGCAGATACTACGCTCGTTCATTTGTTTATGCTTTTCACAGCAAAGTTGAGTCGCAATTCATGTTTTCTCGACAATCTACAATGGAGCACGTAGCGCTGCTAGCTAGGTAATGATTCCATTATGAAGTCATAAGGAGACTATGTGAGAGGCGATGGAATAAATGCCTAAGAAACCAAAAAATGTTTTACGATTCTATGCAAATTTTAATAGTTACATTAAGCTGCAGCAACTTCGCTGATCCATTATCTGCTATATAGTTTTTATTTTAAATTTGATTGATTGATGTATTTCCCCAGCAATTAGAAAACATTGTTCTAACTCTATGCTCTATGCGCTGATTAATATAAATGCCTAAGAAATTGTTTCATACTCTATGCTAATAATAAGAGATATAGTACATTAATCTGCAGCAACATTATATTCTATATAGTTTTCATTTGAATTTTGATTGATTGATGGCAGCAGCAATTAGAAAACATTGTTCTAACTCTATGCTCTATGCGCTGATTAATATAAATGATGAAATCACAATGGCGCCTACGTAGTGCGGCCACGTTTGCGAAAAAAAAAAATGGGCAACACTGGCAGCAGGAACGATAATTAATTGCGTTAACGGCGAAGGCATCGATAGACGATAAGTAATGACTTTTGACGTGAATTGCGACACGAAACAATGATTTCCACTCAGCAGCTTGTGTTGTAATATCATCATCTCTGACAAGTGGGGAGAGCAGCACACTCTCACCCCCGATCCTCCTCTCCACCAGACACACACACACACACACTTACACCCATACACAAAAGCGAGGCTTATGTGCTTGACATTGTTTTTCCATAGTTTAATGCAGCGCAGGCGGTGCCGGCAGCACATGAGTTGCGCCTGGCTTGTGTGTGGGTCTATATGGGGGGCGGGGTTTTTCCACCTTGCAGTCGTCTACAGAGGTTCCCTCTTTTCTTTGTTGTTTTTCTGAAAATGTTCGCAGCAAAATAAATGCCATAAAGCACTCGGTTTCATACAACAAATTTCATCATATTTTATCACCCTTAGGGGTGAAATATGCTATATGTACTCGTAGTGCTGCCATAAAAGCCAGTAGACAATCTCAATAAAGTACAAGCTAAGCGTTAATATCAAACTGGGGAAAAGCCGAGTGCTAAAAGAAATACGATCAATGTAGGAATTTCGACTAATAAATCAGTAAAATTGAAATGAATCTAAATGAATAATATCATTGAGTAGCAGCTGTTTCTTTTTTTTACCACTTTCCTATGTGCATTACCTAACCTTAAAGTTAGTGTCGCCTGTAGCCAGTTTTATAGGTTAGGTTAAGCCTTTAAACACTTCTCATTTTTTTTTTGTTCAACCTGTGCCACGGCATTTGAGTTGGATACGGCTTAGCTGCTCCCCCTCCTCCATCCCCTTCGTTCCCTTTGTTACCACCTCCCTATCACAAGGACAGCAACAAAGACGCACAATTTGTGTAGATGCTGCTGCTGTGACACAAACAAAAATAATTTGCCAAGTTTTCGTGCTGAGTTGCCGCCGACCACGCCCCCGCCCTGCGTCCACGCCCGCTTATTAGTTGGACACAGCTGCACAGCGCTGGCTGACTCGTCTGCTTTGGACTTGGACTTGGACTTGAACAAACATGCTGAGAGTTTTCGCTGGCTGCAGCAGCGCAGGGAAAAACATCATTTTTCATGAAGTCTTCGCACCGTATTGCAAAACTTCGTTATGTATACACACACACACACACACAAACACACCCACATACACATATAAATGTATTTATTGGCCCCCGTGTGTGTGTGTGTGTGTGAGAGAGAAATTAAATAAATTTTGGGCTATAAATCACAGCGCCTCCGCCCTGTCTTTGAAATCCGAAGACACTCGTACTACTCGATGGGCTACGACATGGTATAACTTAATCACACAAGTTTAACCAGTCTAATGGGCAACCTTAATCAGCGGCAGATTGTATTAACGGTATTATTGGCTAACTTTAGTGCAGAGTTAGGTATGGATACTCTAGGGCAAGTGCATAGATATTTCGATTTGATTTATTTTCTTAACTCGTAAACTTTCCTACAAATTAATTCTTATAAAAACTCTAATATTATTGTGTTATTAGTTTTATTGATATCGATCAATTTTGCAATACTAATCTCTAAATCAGACATAAAATAAGTTATCTCAAGGCTTAGTACAACCCAAGTCTCAAACATCAGCAATAGTTTGACCTACATATTTTCGTAGCACAAGAACGGAATCCTTTACTTTGGGTATATAATTTAAATTCCAAATAATCAAATTGCCAGTTCTGCAGACAATTTTTGTGTGCACAAGAACTTTTTGCCACGCAGCAGCTGCATTTTTGCTAGTCCCAAATGGAGTACTCTATGGTACATATAGAAAGCCAGGCAAATAGTTGACCATGTATATGTATATTTATGAATATTTTGGCTCACAAAAAGTGTTAACATTCCCAACATAATGCAAATTCTTAATGCTACTTTAAACTTTAAGATATTTGTTAAGTGCAGAACATGATTTACATAGTTTTGTACGTATTATACTATTATTATATATTATTATTATGTTTACTATACCATATTACGTAATATAAGCATTGTGACCTTCTAAATATAATACATAAAGAGTATTTTTTCGAGTGACATTTTCAAAAGTTCTCAAAACTTTATAATACCGTAAACTAGGTAGAACATTAGAAATGACTGGAGAATTGTGTAATTCTCTGGAATTTAATTTCTATCAATACTTAGACGAGGGCACTACGGACGAGGACGACACAGACACAGAGATTATTGAATATACTGTTGAAAAAATACTCGATAATCGTGTGACTTACAATGGGCAAATTGAGTATCTGTGCAAGTGGAAGGATTTCACCGAGGAAGATAATACGTGGGAGCTTGATGAAAAACTCGATTGCCAGGAATTAATACAAGAATTCAAGATGCAACGCTCGATCAAGAACCGTAAACGTAAAGCCCAAATAAAAGAGAATGAAATGTACGAAACGAAAGCGAAAAAATTAAAACTTGACACATCCATAGTTATTTTGAATGCATTCGATTGTGGCTACAAGGCTGCCAAGGTATTGAGTGCATCTATGAAATATGATCGAATTCGATTTCTAATCAAATTCAAGGAGTTAGACGAACCAGAATTTGTATCATCCAATGTGGCTTACGAACACATTCCGCAAATGATTTTAAGATTCTATGAGACGCATTTAAAGCTTCTTAATATATTTTCTGAAGCTTCAACCTAAGCTTTATAAATGTTTTTATTATATATGGGCGTATCTGAATCAGATGGCCAAGCAGAGGCAAAAATTTGGAAGTTTATAAAAAATTTAATTGAGAGTCAACAAGATTTAGAGACTATACATCTGTATGTATCTGCCTAGAGATAAGCTAATAAAACATGTATATCTTCTTAATTTAACTTGCCAGAGATTAGCTAATAAAACATGTATATCTTCTTAATTTCACTTGCCTACATTTTCAATTACTCCTCCGTCTACGGGTCAACTGATTAGTTAATCGAAAAAATACCTCAGGGCACCTGGTTTCGACCCCAACTCAGCACAGCGAATGAATGCCTTTTCAATCTATATACAGAGATAGATGTTCTTTTTCTCGGACAATAACAAATAAAACGCTTGTTTCAAAAACTGAAAACAAGAAATTAATTACGTGCCCTGCACACAAACGTGCTCGGTGCAACTTCTTCACGCTTCGCTTTCGTTGTAGTATTAGGTCAAGGGTTACACACACATACATGCACATACTTATTCAACTTTTCATCCTTTTCCATCGCTCCACTAGTTTTTTTTTTTATTTTTACAGTATTTTTTATATTTGTTTTACGTGCTTGAGCCTCCGTGAAGCTGGCCCAACAATGGCGCTTTTGTTTATTCAGTGACCTACAGGGATACCTTCAATGGGTGTGAGTGTGTGTGTGTGTGTGTGTGTGTGTGTGTGTGTGTGTGTGTGTGTATGGGTCGGTGTCAGTGTGTATGCTGTTGTACTCGTGTGTATGCATAAGTGAGCGGCGGCAATGTGTGTGTTTGCAGCTCATTATTGAAATTCTAAATTATGCATGGGGTGCTACTGTTGTTGTTGTCGTTGTTGTTGTTGTTGTTGTGTTTGTGGTTGTTGTTGTTTGCGCAAAACAAATGCTCATAAGTTCACAATATCTGCTTAAAACCAAACTGAGCAAGTTTGTATTTGTGAGTCAACACCAGAGGAGAACGCCAACAAAAGCTACAACTAATCACAAGCTGCTCGGCAAGCCGGCAGCCCAGAAGGCGCTCACACTAGGGATGGGCGTCGATAAAGCGACACCGATATGATCTCGATACGGCAGGATATACCTAAATTAAAAACGACATAAAATTCTAAAAGATAATATTCTCAAGCAGATATATTTTTTGTAACGAGTCTAATCATAATTTTAAATTTTACTATTACATGTGCTTATGATAAAAGCGATATTATGACCAGTCTATAATTCTGTTGCTTTTTATGATATTTTCTTGTTGTTTATATCGATATTTTCCTTTACGAAACCCATCGCTATTACAGGCAGGCAACTGCGATGCGAGGACTACAACTACAACGACCACAACAGCTGCCAAGAAACACTGAAACTTTTATTACATTTACAAGCGCGACAAGGGGTGGGGGAGGGGGTGCGCTCTGTAACGGGATCTCTGTCTAATCGCCAGTGCGTCCCTGCTGCTGCTATTGTGGTTAATATTTAAACAAGGCTTTTTCTTCACTTTTGTGCTGCCAACTTCCTTCCTGGGCAGCCTCAAATTTTCTGTTGCCTACTTCTCTGCGCAGTGTAAGACTTTGAGTTATGCGTGCTAATTAGGTGAATGCCTTGCTGTATGTTTCCCGGGTGAATGGCAACTAGCCAGTCTATCATTGTAGCCTCGGCGGAAGAGCTCATCACCGTGTCGCATTAGCGGGAACGACGGCAAACTATGCCCTAATTCAAAGCATAATACAAATTCTCTTGAGCCAGCCAGTTGCCTCTTGTGCAGCCATCCCTGATATTTACGATATTTGAGAAACTTTTTTATAGCGACTTTAAAAGTTAGCTAGCCAAATGTTTCGATTAGGCTTTGCTCTACCGACAAATAGTCTAAGTTTGTTCTATAACATTAAGGCGATGTAGTTGCCGTTGCCGTATGTCTTATCAAAATTCTTGATTAAAATTCATAGACTTATAAAAAAGCTTTATATTCAAACAATTTATTTGGTAGGGTAGGGTAGTTGCTCTATTTTACTTTATATTTCGTTCACACAGCTCTCTCAAATTAAAGAACTTTTGTTTTGTAAGGCAAACATATCAAGTGACACTTCGAATTGGACTGTTTTTATCTGGACCATTTTCGTCAGTTTGAAAATTGCAAAATGAGATTTTAATTAAATCTCAAGTTGAAATTCTTGTCTTCCTTTTTGCAAATGGCAATTGTAACACAATTTACAGGATTGTGCACTTGCCCCAGCACTGGCCTCATCCGAAGGTGTTAAATATTTAATGATTGCCTCGGCCGTAGACGAAGGCAAACAGTTTGCCTCTTAAGTGGCATCGTGGCAACCCTGGCTGCAATTCGTTAAGTGCTGCTACCAACCCCGGGGAGCATGCTGCCTGCAATATGACCAAATGTATGCGCAAATTGTGCATACACACGCACACACACACACACGCACACCCATCCATACGCAGCAATCGTGCCTGGAATAATGTGCTCGGTCTTGGGACCGCAAAGCAAATTGAAATTGACAGTTTGCACTCATCGCACCGACAGAAATAGATGTAAAGCTCCTCCCCAGCTCCGACGACAGAACTAGAGCCGAGTTACCCCAAATAATCGTATTAGGTTTGTAATCGGATACGCGTCGGTTATTATTGAATTATAATTAGTGGTCTAATGGATTCGGGCGAATGAGATTCCCCTAACTCAAATGATCTTAATTATTCGACCAAATGTTGCTATCATCAATTATGAACTATGATTTTCTTTTTTGCAAAGCTCTTCAAACCGAAGAGAGAGAGAACTACAGATATCAGGATTAAAGTACAATATTACACACAAAAAAAACATTAATAAATCAGTTGAAGCAATTGGACAATGGCAGCTTTATAACTGCCATTTAATGCGATCCGGACGTGTAGCATTATATGTTCTTTATAGGGACGGATATGCTTCCGTCGACCTGTAAAAACCTTTTCCGTTTGCACAAACAGGCGTATACGTGATTCCGCTTGTTACATTTTGTACATGAGTGTTGAAGCAATTGTTCTACCATGTTATACCCATTAAAATTGCCAAAGAGGAGTAGTTAGGTTTGGTAAGATTATTGTATACATTTTTTCCAGCCTTATCAACAAAAAAAATCATTATTATGTAGAAGACAGGATGATTGATTTGAGGTCTAACTTTTACTAAGATCTATTTGCAAATTATGTTTCTGTTCTAGAAAAATACCCTATTCATATATATCATGAAATGTTCTACTGTTCCTTCGCTCTACTTACCACACAGAATTTCTCGCTCTTCTTGGTGCACTCCTTGAGATAGAGATGTGCTATCTCCTTGGAGTAATTCGAACAGGGCGTAATGGATCCTACGCCCTCATTATACTGTCCGCACATGTGGCACTTGAGGCCTTCGACTATGCCGCCGAAAAAGAAAATGACAGCCAGCAGCGACAGTGTCAGCAGTGTCGGCAGCGTCAGTGGAGGTCCGCTGGAGGCTGCAGCCGAGGCGGGCGCGGGCAGCCAGCTACGTTTGACCTTACGGCTGCAGCGTACGGTTGACATGGCATTGAGCGTAGTGACGGAGCTGGCTGGCATTGCCTTTGCTTTTGCCTTTGGGTTAGTACGCGACATTTTCTTGTATGAGTTCTGATGGGTTCTGACCTTTGACACGGTAACCAGATGCAACCAGATGCACACACACAGACAGAAGAGGGGGTGTAACACTTGCACTCAAACTAATTTCAGTTTCGGTTCGGCGACGAGTCTTTCGCGAAGCTTCTACTTATTTGTCCATTAGGATAGTAGCTGTGCCTGCAGTTACTTTTGCTCCTTCTTTGATGTCACTCGCAATATATGTTTGTATGTTTGCGTATAGTAAATGAACTTTTGATATTAACCGTGGTTACAAATTTGCTAGTGATAAAATGAAGAGAGATTATAGACAACTTGCATGTATTACATAATACCGAGAATCGACGAACTAGTTGTACCTTTAATTCAAAAAATATTAGAGTAAAATGTTATGTGAAATATCTCTATAGGAAAGCTGACTGTGGGGAGCACTGAAAAGAGCTCACGCCCTAAGAGCGCACAGATCAACCGCACTTTTAAAAGATGCGCGGTTCTCTCCCACTCCCTTATTCGGCTGAAAAATGAAACTTTTAAATTGCTTTTGTTGTTACTTAAATTGCGTGCACGTTTTTCGCGTGCATATGTGCTTGACAAGGGACTGAAAGGGGCAAAAGCGAGGAGGAGGAGGCTTAGGAAGGCTGCGAAGAGTGCTGAGTTTTTCCACGAAAATTCACTCAATTTGCTGAAAATACTTTGAAAACAGCAGCAGCAGCAGCAGCAGCAGCAGCAGAAGCAGAAGCAGTGGGAGCAGCAGAATCCTCCGCGCGCGCTGCCCTGTGAATGGCAAACCTACGAAATGCGAAATGCGAGCGAGCGAGGCGAACTTTGCGTGCTTTTTGTTGCCTACTTTTGGGCTTTGATTTAATTCATTCTCAACATTCTCGAAAGTGGGCCATGGCATGCGGTTGAGTTTTGTGCCTGCCGAAAAGTGGCCATGCCTTTCAATTGCGGCTTGTTCAATTTCGACGGCGAAATATCACCCATTACCCCTTCCCGACCACACAGACACACCCGCACACATGTCTACATATCTAGCAGGCAATTAACCAGTTTTTTTTTTTTTTTTTGTAAATTAAATGAATGAATGCGCGCCACGGTAATTTGCATGGAGGGAGGCGCAACGAGAATACGTTGCCCTTGTCCGCTAGAAATCTGCATACAGCTCGATGGAATATAAAACTATTCCCCCAAGTACTCTCGAGTGTTTTTTTTTGTAAAAGATAACTCAGTCAGTGCACACAGTAATCACAGTTCATTAAATCTCTCAGTTTGTTTAAGCAAATTTGATAACTTTTAAGCCTTGTCTTAAGACAACACAACCAATTTCAACTGGCTGACAGACAAGTCCAACTAACCCGACTTGCGCCTGGAAACTCGACTTTGAATCTTCCGCTCGTAACGTGCGTCGCGTTTGAACCGAAATCGTCGACTGCAGCAGCAGCAGCAGCAGCAAAATAAAAGAGATGGTCCACGAGCTAAGGCCGCCACGGACATTCGCACTCGTCTTCGTTCCACTCGCACGCTCGTCTGTGGCACTTGATGCATGTTCGATGTGCGATTTCAAATGTCGGCAGAGCTTCGGATTCTTTCAAATCCAACGTACAACTGCATTTCGAAAAGCGTTGATCACACAAGTAAGTTATAACAGTTATTTGCATAGTTATTTAATTATAGTAAAGCTTTTATATTTATAAAAAAAAAAAACAAATATTATTAGAATATAATATATTTTTTTCAGTAAAAATAATATAATTATTATTGTAATATATTTTTTCAGATTAGGCAAACTGCATCACCTCAAACTGCATTAGAAAACGTGTTGCCAGTTCACATTTTTCTCCCGTCATGGCTGACCTTTCAAAGTTCAAAATGATAACAAAATTGAAAACAGCGAACAACGGAAAAACAAACAAACAAATCAAAACAATTTTTTTTCAAAACAATAATATTTAATTCAGTGCATGCAATTTCGTTTATTTCCCAGTCATATCTACCTTTTGCTGAAGTCTAGCTAACTGGTTGAATTTCCAAATTGAGGGTTAAAGATTATTTGAAATCTACATCATTTATTGCTATTATTTAATTTAATTAATTTTAAACGCTTTATTCGCTGTTTTGCCTATATTCCTTTTTTCGTTAAAGTAGATTGTTTTTGGAACTCAAAAGTTGGACTTTGAATTCACTTGAATTTTATCATCAGCGAAAAGTATAATATTATCAGTATTATTTTAATAATATTTGCTGCCTTGCAACATGTTGTACGCTGTACTTCGAACATTGCATGAATGTAAAACAGCCATAAAACTATTCACACACAGTAGTCACAAAACTGCACATTGCGGTTTGTGTATTAGCTAACAGTTTAAGAGTCATAGGTGCCAACGTTTGCTCTCAGATATGTCTGTTAAATATAAATAATTGATCGTTAATTATCTTAAATTCGGGTTTTGGTTACTTGCAGTTATTTACAAAATAGAGATATATAAATTGATGCATATTTAGGCAGCGGAAAGTAAAAAGGTTCAATAGTTCATTCCAATTCTGTGCGACTTTAATTAGGTTAGGTTTTTGGTTTTTGCAAAAATTGAAGATCGACGAGCACGCGTCCATGTTGAACAACAAAAATTAGAATACGTTTTAGAATGTACATTAAATAATCATATTCTATACGTATATATGACGTAGATCAAGCTTATAATACTCTGATTTTCAGGCGAATCTCTCCCATCGTCATTAGAACAATTTGATTTATTTCCAATGCCTTACAGCGATAACACATATTGCGATAGCGATCCACTCTATCAGAATGTCAATGACATACATACAAATGTATTGATTGAGTACTGATATCGGGATTATCCCGATGACATTGCAAATCGGTTTCGTCCCCATTTGAAGTTCAGTCGTAAATTACAATTTATTAACTACACTCGCCACGATCTAAGCCAATATGATTTGATTCTTTTGGATCCAGTCGACGTAGCTGGCCACCTTGCAATAAACACCTGGATACGGTGCCACTGTGCAGGGCTTGATGCTCCACGAGACAATGCCAACCTGTTGGTTGTTATAGAGCAGCGGACCGCCAGAGTCACCACTGCATTGTCCCTTGCCACCCTCATCGACGCCACCGCATATGTGATAGCGGGGATCGGCCCGTCCTTCGTGACGCAGTGTGCACTCGTCGTCTGAGTAGATCTTCAGCCCGACCTCCTGCAGCGTACTCTGTATACTACCGCCAGTCTGAGAGGGAAAACGATTGAATTTATTAGACACATTTCAGAATGAAAGCATTTCTTTCTTACCGCATTCAGTCCCCAGCCAATAAGTGTACCAGCACCGCCCTCATCCAACTGGGGAGTGGCATAGTTCAGCTTGGGCAGCTGCACTGGTCCAACAGTTTTGTAGTCGAACTCGAATGGGATCGCCACTTGGAGTAGAGAAATATCATTGGCATAGTTATTGTTCGGATTGTACAACTCATGCTGGATGATGCGCTTCACGGAAACAACATTGGGTCCGCTGGAACTGATATTGGTTACACCATATTGCACCGAAAGCTGGCTAGCCGTACGTCCCGCGGTGCAATGGGCAGCAGTCATTACAAACTGCTGCGAAATGATGGAACCGCCGCAGGAGTGCGAACCAGTTGAACCGCGCAACGAAATCTACGTAAAATAAACTCTTCAGTCTCTCTCGTCCTATCTCAACGGATGCCTTCACACTTACCACAAAGGGATAATTCTCCACCTTAGCGTCCGTGCCATTAACCACACGTCCCATTGGGGGCGCAGCCGACACACTCACGCAGCTGACTGCCAGCAGCAACAGGGCGCATGTTTTCAGTTTTATTATAGCCATAATGTTTTTTGGCCCGATCCAGCGAGTTGACTAGCTGCCCGTGAAGTAGTTGCGACTTCTTATAGCTCGATTCGTACCCCTTAACAATCGCATAGCGTGTCCGATAAGTCAAATATTTACGACTAGCGATACGCTGGTCATAAATATTAAGGAGCCTGATCTAGCTCAGATTTACAATAAACAACCTGGCTAACACTGCATACCCGAGTATACCAATTAGTATGTTTCTTACAATTTACTCACTGTTCAAAATATTTAAGATTTTCTTCGCATAATAATTAGACTATTTAACAATCATATCGAACTAAATGTGCTTTATTATATAGCTGCCTATCTTCGCAGACAAAGACATATTTTAAACAACTTTTAATGAGGTAATCAAATTAAATAAAAAACAATTAGGAAATTTATAACGTGATGTTCAGGAATGTGTGAGATCTTAAAACAAATAATTCTTAACATATAGAAAAAAGTAATAAGTTAAATAATTTCAAAGTGTCATAATCGTACTCATTTGCAGATAAACACTTGCGTGTAGAAGCGTATACTATGTATATATGTATGTATAAGAACTACAAGGCTATGCTCGACATATTTCTACAAAAGTATTATAAAAATGCGGACCAGGCTACAACTCTAAGCTCCGAACCTCTCTATTGTATGCTGCAGCTTCGCACTGTGGACAGCTTCTGTTCCTCTTCATCCAAGTGCTTGGCACTCAAAATACTCTTGATGCTCTCGGCTTCTTTTATCCAAAACTCCAGCTTAAATGGGTTTAAAATAATAAGTTGAATTCGGTATCGAAAACTAATGACAAAACTCACTTGTTGCAACAGCAAATTACGCCGTTCTCCCTTTGGTTCGTTATTCACAAACGGCACGAGAATGCCTAATGCAGAAGTATAAGACTCAAGAGCGGCATCCAGCCTGCGTTCGTAAAGATATAACTCGCCTTTCCGACCAATTTCCAATCCATTCTTCAACGGAGGGCTTGAGTTCGATAGAGCAACTGAAAGCAATAATGGCCAAGTTAGAAGTTTGTTTTGGGTATAACTAATTTAAAAGAAAATAATGAAATAGTATTTCTAAAATTGGCTTAACGTGATTTTAGATCTATCTCATTATTTTCTTTAAGTCTCATTTTCATACAAAGCTGTTTATATCGCACATCGGGCTCAAGCATTTCCATCATGCGCGATGTACTCGCTTGACTAGTTTCGGCAGATGCCTTCACTGGTGGCTTTGCCGCTTCCTCTTTTTGTTGTCGCTGTGCCAGCAGCTTGTACTCATCTTCGATGATGACATTTTTAATCTCTTCCGCACGTTTCATATAGGCCAAAGCTCGATTCCGCAGGGTCTGACGCCGTTTGGCATCTGATTCCTCTGTGATCAGCGGAACAAAATATTGCAATGCACTGCAATACAAATAATACGCCTCCTTGTAATTATGCTTCTCATCGTGCTCTACCGCCTGGGTAACCAAATCGACTGCTTTATTCAATGTTTGCTCCGAGGGAAACGTCTTGAGATCTAAAAACGGATGTGCAAAGAAATCTGCAAACGATATGCGCTCCGTAGGCTCATGGGCCAGCAGGCGCTGAAGCAGATCATGACATTCGTTGCTGATACGAGCATTGGTGGGCAGTACAATTGGCTCAGCGTTGCGAATGCGAAGCAGTAGCTCCTCAATGGTGCGCGAGCTGTACGGCGCCTTGCCGAAGAGGCATTCATAGAGTATAACGCCAACGCTCCAGAGATCTGCCTTAGCGTCATACTGATGCTTACGCACAATTTCTGGTGCCATATAGAGTGGGGAACCTTTCAATTGTTGATTCAGTTCTCCCAATTTCAGATGTTGCGCAAAACTGCAAAACAAAAGGCTGTTTAAACGAGGGAAACGGTAACTTCCTCCACAACTTACCCAAAATCTGCAACCTTTAGGGAGACATTATTGGCGCCGCGTGTTAGCAGCAGATTCTGCGGCTTCAGATCAAAGTGTGATACATCATTGGCCCGCATATATTGCACTGCGGCTGCCAATTGGCGCAGAAAGTAACGACACGTGGACTCTGGCAGTGCCTTCTTGGTGCGTATAAAGGCCGATAAATTACCCGCATTGCAGTACTCCAGCACAATGTAAATGTTTCTAATTTGAAAATGCAAACTGGATATAATATCACACAATCATATAGTATATTTTATCTTACTTGTCATCCCAGAAAAAATCCTGCAGTGTAACAATGTATTTGTGTTTGAGATCGCGAAGCAGACGTATTTCCGTTATAAGATTATCGCGTGAGCTAGGCGATAGCGTGGACATTTCCACGTATTTGATGGCATGATAAGTACGCTGCTTCTATATATCACATACAAGTTGGGGGTAATTAGCAAATGAAAAACAGAATAGGTGCTTGAAACTTACTTTATGGCGCACTTTGTAGACTGAGGCATAACTGCCCACTCCAAGCTTTTCAAGTATGTCATAGTCAGTTATGCGTGGCAGCGACATGTTCTTTCAATTGCATTAAGCCATTAACAATATTTTACGTATATTTTTGTTTTGATTATTTAAGAATGTACTTCAATTTGGAAAAAAAAAAATCATAACAATGTATAAGACAGTCACTGCATACGGCGACACACAGCTGATACGAATTCCGCTACTTGTTGAAGAACAGTTGTGCCACTGTGGCGTAGTGGAATGCAACAGTGTGTCTGCCAGCAGATGGGTAGCACTTTTGTGATTCAGTAGGTTTGTTGTCGATGCGTAGCGCAGCAACAGATTTTATTTTTTAAAAGGTAAATAAATGAATGAAACCTCATTCCGCGTAAATTTAACTATTTTTGAAGTAATATAAGGCACGTGTACTCAACATTCGCTGCTAAGCAGAGTGAAGTGCTTAAGCCAAGGTGTTTATTTTGCTGTTTTAAGCTGGGCTTAGCAGTACGCGATGATCGTAATTGACACACCCAAAATAACAAATTAACCAGACACGCCCGTCCAGAGATGTATAAGAATTTCTTCAAAATAGTGACTTTTTACAGTTTTACAGCTCCCTTTTGGTTAACTGCGAGCTAACTATATTTGGATTTTAAAAGTAGTGACGTCACTTACAAGGCTTCATGATGAATTACGGCCGTAAAACGCCTTCGACCTACAGGTCGAACCCCTCGGTGTACTCCCATGCCACGGGCAGGTAAGTGATAACACAATTCTCAGCAAGTTGATATTTACCTATAAGCGCTATATATTTTTCAGATCTTCAACAAATCTTCATTCAAAAATGTCACGTTCCACCCGCTCTGTACGCATTCCCTGGTATCAAAGGCCCTTGCTCAAGAACAATCAGTACATAGACATACAAAAGGGTGCCATGCTTATAGGACTATTCGCTGTCGTAAGTTTATTTGGGTAACATTTTACCAATTTTTATTGAATACCAAGGGTTAACTTTGCTTTTACAGTTTCTATCCCTCTTCACTATTGGTACAACCATCTTCGATATCTATTGTTATGCCATGGCTGCACCAGGTTCCACACATTATGGTTACTTTATAATTTCCTATGAGTTTGTCTATGTGGGCAACAAGCATGGTAAGTACCAAGAGTACTATAATTTGAATTATATTTTTAAATAATCGATATTGTTTACAGTTCGTAACATGCTGATTGTCTTTGCGCTCTTTTCACTAATCTTGGCGCTTATCAACTTTGTGACAAGTGTCCTTCTCTGCGTAGCACTGCGTAAGGTAAGCTCGATGTTCTTGCATCCACATAACAAAACTATTTCACTTTCATTTCACTCATGCCCATAAGCAAGAGAAACTTGGAAAACAGAAACGCATACTAGGCAAAAGGGTAACATTGCATTGCCAACAATCATCTAACAAAAATTACAGTTTCATCCATTCAATTTAGTTCAGCTTCCTATCCAATTGGCAAAGAACATTATTTATAAATTCACTACGAGCATAGGCTAAAATAAATACTATTTATCTTTTAAAGGAATACGAAAGAAAGGTTCTGCCCTGGCTTTGGACCTTTGCCGTATTTACAGTTTGGAGGATACTGGCTCTCATCTTCTTTGCCATAGTGAATGATTTGTACTTTGCCTATAATATCCTCACGGTCCTTCTTTGGAGTATATTTTGCCTGGTTTCTATCTATGGTTGGGCTGTTGTCTACTCCCTTTTCTTGGAGTTAGTTGACCTCACAAAACTAGAGGACTTGGCACATTTACGGGTAAGTTGTCTGATGTTATTTGAAAATAGTAAACCTATCTATGAGTTGACACTTTCAGATGGGTACAATGGCCTCGCTACATGCATCTACTGCCAATTCGTTGGCTGGCTCGCGTCCTACAACACCGCACAGCACTGTATCCACTATGCCCGTGGGTTAGACCCGAGCCTATACATCAGAGCACAACGAATACCGTCCAACTAGGGATTTCGAGAAGCATTCACCGCACACGCTTATATTGTTGTATACATTCCAATTGTGTAAACATTTCCACCAGTTTAGTGCCTTAGATGCGTTTAAATTACGTATACATATCCAAGAAATATTGCTATTGCAAGTTTTTATGCAAGAATCTTCATAGTATTTAAGTATCATTCCGTCCATATAGCATTGCTTTATCTGTTTTTTGTAGTATTGTACAAATCTGCACACTGTGTCTTTCTATACAATTTTTTATATACATAACCGGACAAATATTTATCGAATAGTAACTATTAAAGTCGACGATTTTGGCTCAATCTTTGCCCATGCCTGGTTTATTTTATGATGTTAATTTAATTTAATTTTATTTGATAAAAACAGTTCAAGGTTCGACTACAGGATTTTAATTGAAAAATTGAAATTGAAAAATTGAACTGAAAAACCATGATCACTTTTGATTACCGTTAGATTCGTATCCGAATTACGAACACGTTCCACACACTAGGTGACGCCCTCTGAGAGTGTGCCCCTAGTTTATTTGTGTTTGATCAGCTGAAATACTACAGATCGGCAATGCATCTCAAGAGTGCAATCGTAAAGAAATTCATAAATTGGAATTTTGACTATGAAATGATGTTTAACAAGCACATGGTTAACTTGTGTTCTTCATCTTTTTTTCAACAATAACAGCAGCCTGGACGTCGGTCGGAGCTGCCTGGTTCCCAAGTGTTGCAGCTTGAAAGGACGATAGCTGTTGTTGTTGTTTGACAAATTCAGGCGTATTATAGATTTCTCTTGTTGGTAAAGCGCAGAGAATTGACGAATTTATCCTCAGCTTTTATTTCCCACAAAGAAAGATAAACACGCTAATAAAAAAATCGACGAATTCTTTCATTGTACATGCGGAAATGATACAAACAAAACTCTCTGATTAAACGCGTGGTGTCGTTCTCTAAACGTAACGCAAAATGGGATACGTAACGCAATTTGCAGTGATGTGGGGCTTAAGGGTAGTATGTTGTTCACAAATGATGTCATCAAAATAATTGTTTTGTGAATGCAAATTCTGCATATACTTATGCAAAAATAAATAAAAATTATGCTACATTTAAATCAATTTGATGTTAAAATAAAATTTACTTAAATAAAATTGTATTATTAAAATTTTCTGCATACCAGGCTACATCTGTTATGTTTATGTTAAGTTTTTACATAGTGGCAACGCCTTGTCGCCGTCGTTTGTTGTTTTGATGAGTAATTTTCAAGAAGTTCATTCATACACAGTTCTTAGGTCGCAATTAGCTATTAATTTATCAAAATGGATTGGCTTTTTGGCAAGAAGATCTCACCGGATGAGATGCTACGTAAGAATCAGCGCGCCCTTAACAAGGCGATGCGCGATTTGGACCGCGAGCGTATGAAAATGGATCAACAAGAGAAAAAAATCATAGCCGATATTAAGAAAATGGCTAAAGAAGGTCAGATGGATGCGGTCAAGATCATGGCCAAGGATCTAGTGCGCACACGTCGATATTCCAAGAAATTCATGCTTATGAAAGCCAACATTCAGGCAGTTTCGCTAAAAATACAAACGCTCAAATCTCAAAACACAATGGCGCAAGCAATGAAAGGTGAGATTGGGTGTGCGGTTGTGGTGGTGATTCACATGATACTATGATGCGTCCATTTGATTGCAGGTGTCACCAAGGCCATGCAGAACATGAACCGACAACTGAATCTCCCGCAAATACAGAAGATCCTGCAGGATTTCGAAAAACAATCAGAGATGATGGACATGAAGGAAGAGATGATCAACGACGCCATCGACGATGCCATGGAGGATGAAGGCGATGAAGAAGAAACAGATGCCGTTGTATCTCAAGTTCTTGATGAACTGGGCTTGCAGTTGGGCGAGCAACTGGGTGATCTACCTAGTGCCTCTGGCTCCCTTTCCGTTGCAGGAGGTGCTGGACAACAGAAGACAGCCATCGCCGCTGGTGGTGCTGGCGGTGGACCACCAGCAGGTGGTGCTGGTGGAGGCGGCGGTGCGGCCGGAGGTAGTGGCGGCTCGACACCCATGTCTGATGCAGACGCCGATTTGCAAGCGCGTCTCGACAAGCTACGCAAGGATTAGTTAAGCACCGCTTCCACCTGCCGTTTCACAGTTTTATATGATAGCCCGCTGTTGTTTTTAAGTAACGAAAAATGTTATCCCTATATATATTTGACATTTCAATAATGCCGTTCTCCCACACAAGAAATCGCTTCACAAATTTGGTACACAGTGGGTTACTTCAACAATCGTATCATATATTTAGTGTGGTAAAGGGTAAAGGAAGGACATAAGGAAACGCATAAATCGATCTACAACATGTACTAGTTAAGTAGGAATTAAATTTAAAAACCGCTGGCCACAAAAATGCGCTCTACCTCCTGGAAAACCTTCTGGGCATCGGGGCTGGCATCAATGGTCTTCACCTGGCCGGCGTTCTCGAAGTGTTTTATAATTGGCAAGGAATCGTTGTTATAGGTTTGAATGCGCTTCTTTAAGCTTTCCATGTTGTCGTCGGTCCGTCCGGATCCACCCTGGCCACGTCCTAAGCAACGCTGCACGCACACATCTTCGGCACAGTCGAAGAACAGAACAAACTGCATGTCTGCTTTGCCGTCCATTTGACGATTCCAGCCGTCCAAATTATCTTGATTACGTGGAAATCCATCAATTAGAAACCGAGATTTGCCAGAGCTTTTCATTGCGTTCTCCAGCAGCGAACAGGTGACCTCAACGGGCACAATTTTGCCATTGCGTATATAATCCTCTATTAGCTGGCCAAACTCGGATCCTTTACGAGCACGCTCCTCTCGCAACAAATCACCAGCCGACAAATGGGTGAACTGAAAACGATCAACGATTTTCGAGCATTGTGTGCCCTTGCCAGCCCCTGGGCCACCCAATACGAATACAACCTTTGGCTTTTCACTGGACATGTTTTCTCTGTACTTGATGACCGGCGGCGCTCGGTTGTGCAAGCTGAGGTAATTAGTTACGTTGGCTTTGCAAACCTTGTTGTACTGATTACGGGAATGTTGGAATTGCTGAGTCAGAGTTGTACCTCCTGTTTGGCCAACAGACTCGAGTGTATTCACTATACGCGTAAAAGCGCGCCACATTGACAACTGAATGTGTAATCGTGTGCATATACCTAACAATTTCCACTGGAAACGGAAGCTGTGACGTCACAGACATGCGCCAGCTGTTCATTAAGAAAGAGAAGAAGAAGCAACACCCACGGCTTGCTCAACACTAGTTCGCGGTATTGGACATGTTTTACTACTGTTTTTAAAATGGAAATTTAAATCTACGTAAAAAAAAAAACAGTTCCACAGAACTGATTTATAATTACTTATCAATTGTTTAAATGAGCTGAGCTTGGTTTTTTTGTATCAAGTCTGCGACCAACTGATAGGGTATTATGTGCTGTGAGCCAGGCGTTAAGTCCACTTCCTCATCATCAACGCCCACAATGACGCC
Organism: Zaprionus kolodkinae; assembly: GCA_018901885.1. Taxonomy (NCBI): domain Eukaryota; kingdom Metazoa; phylum Arthropoda; class Insecta; order Diptera; family Drosophilidae; genus Zaprionus; species Zaprionus kolodkinae. Next base: position 1,751,967 of record JAEIFM010000498.1, read on the forward strand.
AGATACTAAAAAAAAAACAAAACAAACATAAGACAATGTCAAATATCAGAGTTAAAAATTTTCTAACAGACCTGCAACATTTGCCTTGAGAAAAACGTGGCTCATTAGGTTCGGCAAAACCAAACGCTGCTCAGCCTCGCCTCGCTGCTGGTTGGGCATATACTGTGTGGCCACCTTATTGAAGTACTCGTCCACATGATTGGCAAAGTCCTGGGCATATTTAGACTCCTCCGGCGAGAGGCGCTTGTCAGCTTCATCGTGTTCGGCATCCCGATTTAGTATGTATTGCGTGAAGGTCTCGATCTTTTGCAAGCGACAGCGTAGGTAGCTGGACATAATATAGCGAATACGCTCCAGTTCCATCTGATGGACTACAAAGCGAAAGTCGTTCTTGTCCAGATCTTTCATTTGTTCCTCCATATGAGCCACCTGTGAGAGCATTAACTCCAGCATATCTGTCTGATGCTGCAACAATTCCGGTGCACACATTTCGTTTGTCCAAGCAGTCTCCAGAATTTCCAGTACCTAAGCAATTGCAAATAGTTTCAGTGGGATTCTTAAAAGCAATCGTTTCTAACCTTTTGTGCCGTAATTGGTTCTGCATCGTCATCATCATCGTCCTCTTCGTAGTCATTAGCTGGAGCAGCGCCATTGATTAAATCTTCCTCACTTAATGGTTGCTCTGGATTTTCAGTGTCCGACATTATTGTTTTGTTTGCAGTTTATGGCGCGATTAGTAAGTAATCAAAAGAAACAGCTGTTCGTGTTAATAATTTGTGTGAATGTCAAAAGTGTGCTCCCAAAAACAATTTCTTTGAACAACACTAGTCTTTAAGGCGATGGCAGCAACATCGGCACCTCTAACTGAGTTCCAAAAGAATTTTCGCCTTATTGTTGAAAGAATTTTCAATAACTGGCAAAATCTACGCCTGGCTGTGGAGCATGGGATGGGCGGGCGCAATGGCCAGCAGGTGAGCGGGTATTTCATGTAAATTTATAGCACCACATCTAACCTAAGAAAACTACAGGTTGCCATTCAAATCATGGACTACACATATCAATACTGTGTGGGAAACGAAAACATTACACAGGGCGAACTGCAAGAAGTCATCGAGGAGCTGATGGATCAAGAATTCAATACGCTGTGCGATGACCACTCTATACCCGAAATATGCCGAAACCTGCTGCGTTACAAACAAATGGCTCAGGCATCTCAATATCCACAGATCGAAGCTGAGCTAAGCAAATTGCCGCAAGGCAAGGATTGGCTGCGTCCAGATGTCAAGATCACATATACACCCATTGAAGGCGACTCGTCGTCCGACGATGACATGGACGAAGATGATGACGATGTGGCCATGAATGGCGATGACAGTGACGAAGAAGAGGCTGCCACAAGCAGCGGCCGTGTTACCCGCTCACAGACACGCAAACAGCAGGCGGAACAGTTTGTGGAACCGGAGGAAGGCTGGACGACAGTGCGTAGAAAATAATGTAAATCAAATAAAAAGCAAAAGCAATTTGTTAGTTATAATAAGTGTCATTTACTTCCTGCAAGTCTAGAAATCTAAGTGGAGGTATTGGCATGCGTGTTTTGGGCATGTGGGGGTGTTTGCACATTTCACATTGTATTGGCGACATATTCGAGGCCTTACGATGAGTAACAGCGCCTTCCTGCTGTGGGCATTGAAGCTGGGACCAAGACGTGAACTGCGTGCCCTTTGGGAGTGCCAATTTAAGATCGACAATCGTTGCTATGGAATCAATATTGGGCGTCATCGAAAGATTAATAGCAGGGTAGATGATAAACGCGAAGAAGGCACCCACAATAATTAACACTGGCACAAACACCGCGAAGTACCTGTCTGGCAAATGGGAATGTAGCTTCAACTCCACAGGTAAAAATGCCCAAGCCACATAAACAAAAAACAGCACAGTCATTAGCATATAAAAGGCAAATCCATAGATTGCCCTATGCGGTGTTGGCGCTGGACTGTGCTCCGGCATTGCTAACTTGCTGGGATTCGATTGCCGATGCTTTTTCTCCTCCGAAAAGCTTAATGGTATCCTGACAGAGTAACAGATTTTCAAAGAACGAGGTTATTGCAGTGCGCAAGCTCTTGACTTGATCAGCCTGAAAGTGCACCACAAGCACATCGTCATCCAGGCTGAGAGTCTTTTGGACAAAATTTCGCCGGGGTTCTTGATCCACTTTCAGTACGCGATAAGCAATATCAGCGTGATGCGGCGTATCAAAGGGGATTCTTATTGTGCTGCAAACAGAAAGTTGCTTATTTTTCGAATATCAAGTTAAAATTTACGTACGATTCATTTGGTTTATTGATAACAGCCTGCTGCGGCATTATAATTTTGTTTATGACTGAACTCAGCAAACGCTGTGGCACGTGTGTCAGCGTTCGTGCGAATGTCAATTAAGAAGAAGCAGCGAAAATGCGCACACAGCTGTTCAAGCACCCCGGACACAAACCACCAACACTTCAACCAATTTTGAACAAGAAAATTACTTAAAACAATTCCAACTTGTATTACTTTTATTACAAAATGCTTCCACGTCCAGTTCTTAATTCAACGAAGTCCCTTGGCATGTTTACTTCTTGGACTTGACACCGCCCTTGGGTGCGGGTTTCTTGGATGCAGTTTTGACAGCAGATTTACCGGCGGTCTTGCCAGCGGGCTTCTTGGTAGCCGCAGGCTTGGTGGGCTTCTTCTCCACCTTCTTGACGGGCTTAACGAGCGCATCACGCTGGCTCTTCAATGCCTTGACGATCTTCTGCTCCTCGATGAGGAAAGCGCGCACAATACGCTCACGCAGGCAGCCATGGCACAAGACACCACCGTAGGTGCGGGACACGGTCTTGTGGCGCTTGGACAGACGTGGGCGCTCGCTGGGGCGGGAGGGGGTGATGCCCTTAAGCTTCTCCTTGCACTGGCCGCAGCGTGGCACGGTCCTGTTCTTCTTCACATACTGGTAGACCAGACGACCACCGGGAGTGCGGACACTGTAAACAAAATCAGAACAATTAGATTACAAAGAAAACGGCAACTCTGCACAATAACTTACATGCGCCTCCTGTTGGATCTGGTGTTGTATGACAGACGTCTCCTCAAAGTCAAGCGCTGGACCATTGTGCGGCTGTTTATGATTCCATTTCCAATTGCAACAACAACACAGCCACAGTTCAGTAAACCAATTAGGAAAAGAGGGGCATATAAAATAGGTAGAAAGAGAAATGCGATTCACATAAGTAAATTGTAATATTATGACACGAATATTTGTCAATCATTGTGAAAGTAAATTTGCAATAATTCGTCAGCCGTTTAGCGGATGTTCACAGATTATTTGACAAATTTAAGAAAAGCAAGCTTTACATACTTGTAGTAAAAAACCAAAAGAGAGAAAGAAGAAGAGAGTCAACGTGAAGTTGGCTGCTCGTCGTCAAAGAGTGTTGCAAAATGGAATTTTTAAATAGTTTTAGTATTTTTTGCACACTTCAAGAAAACTGGTCACACATAAGTTTAGTTTACAATAAAATGACCTGTAGATCTTTTAAATGCTTAAGCATGACTGTTAGTTTTTAATAAAAGCCCTAATTTATAATTTTAAATATTTTTTAATTCATCACTTACCATATGTTGTCATATCTGTGTAATGCGTTTCTTTTGTTAGCGACATTAAATTCCCTAGTACGTTACGCTGGTCACACTATTAAGCATATGTTTGCGTTCGCGGTTTTACTAGTCCCACGCGTCTCCTTTCCGACCGAAGTAAACTGGCCCATAACAGACAATAACAAACGCAACAATGAGTTTCCTCAAGCCGAAAACACACATAGACCAGGGTGATGTTGTTATCCTCTATCTGAGTGTCAATTCCATGCACGCAATTGAAGCGGTGCCCACGATAGTAAATAAGAAGGGCGAAGTTATAGCGCACATTTTTCAGACTCCTTACGGCTCCCTTAAAGTAGAAAGTAAGTTCCTCATTAAAATAGATATAAATTGTTGTATTAATACCATTTCCACTTCTTTTATGATCAGGTATTATTGGGGTGGAGTATGGTAGTCGCGTGGAGTTATCCAAAGGCTGGGCGTACGTCTTGCAACCAAACCCTGAGCTGTGGACGCAAACATTGCCTCATCGCACACAAATCATCTATACACCTGACATAAGCATGATTCTGCATCAACTGGAGGTGCGTCCCGGTGCAGTAGTCATAGAATCTGGCACCGGTTCCGGCTCCTTGTCACACTATTTCCTGCGTGCACTTAAACCCACAGGTCGCCTGCACACATTCGATTTCCACGAGGCGCGTGCGGATCAGGCGCGCGACGAATTTAAGCGACACGGGCTCGGTGACTTTGTAACAGTCTACCACAGAGATGTGTGCAACTTGGGTTTCACCAGCGAGCTCGATGGTGTGGCCGATGCAGTCTTTCTGGATTTGCCCGCGCCAGATTTGGCTGTGCCACATGCATTCAAGGCGTTGAAGTTGTCTGGTAAGTGAAACGCGACTGCCCAGTCAATCGCTTGACAACAAGTTGTCAATGCCCTTTGGCGCGTCGCCGACTGCAGCCAGCAGGCAAGCAAGCAGGCACCCGCCAGGCAAGTAGTTACCCAGGCAACCGGGCACAGCAATCAAGGCTTGCTTGCTTGGTCAGTCAGTTGTCTCTCCTGTCTCGGCCATTGAATGCGCTATTGTTTGACATTGAATGCGGCCGCTTTTGGCAGCTGACGGGCCCAGGAAACTCACTGGCCAGCTTTGTCACTCATTAGTGGATCCGATTTTGCAGCACTATAGTACAGAAACCATTGTAGGATTTGTCTAGATCCGTTGGAATCTTTTAACTAGCTTTGTGTGACTATTTTGTCTCTATAAGTTTTTAAGCCTTCCATAATTCTTGTAGTTTAGTATAATCGTGTCGTATTTATTATCATTTCAGGTGGACGATTTTGCTCGTTCTCGCCCTGCATTGAACAGTCTCAGCGCTGCATCAATGTGCTTACAAAGCTAGGCTTTAACGAGATATGTTCCATGGAAGTGTTGCAACAGGAGAGTGTTATCAAAACACGCACATTGCCTGTAATTGATTTAGAGTTTCTAAAGGCTCCCAAAACCAGTGAAGCCAATTCAAACGAAGACGTAAAAACGAAGGAGCCCAAGGAGCTGAAGAAATACTTAACAGCGAGTAATCCCCAAGTGCTTCCCGGTCACACGGGTTTTCTCACCTTTGCCACACTGCCGCCTAACATACCCAAAGCTTGAATGGATCAGTTGTTTAATAAATTGACTGTTTTCAACTTTTATTTGCCTCTCGCTTTGTTATTCATAGTCGAAGGAGTAATCATCGAACAGCTTGCGTTCCATGTTCCTAACACCGCCACAGTTATAGCAACGCTGCTGTAGCTCCAGCTGCTGTTGCTTGCGGCTGGTTGACTTGCGGGGCAAAGCCCACGGCAATCGCTGCTCCGGTATGGCCACCTGGGTGCGTTCAGGATTGCCGTTGCAGGTTGGACAGCGACCCACTACGGTTGGCTTTGGCAACATGCGACAGATTAATGGACCAGGCGGTTGAACGCCGTAAACAGTGACAACTTGTGGGAGGCTAGAGTATGGGCGCGTCGGAAAAAGTTTTTCTCGATTCAGAAAACTGCAAAAAAAAAAACACATTAATTAGTTCTTGTTGTGGATTGGATTGCTTGTCTTACTTGGGTCTGGGCTCCAGCCACAGGTTGTTCATACGCTTGCTGCTCATGATGTCGCCCAGTTTCTGTAGCAGGCGAAGATTTTCTCGTTCGATTTGCTGCTGGCGCTCTCTTTCGTTCTGCTGCTTCTTCCACTTACGCTGGACATGATCGTGCTGGCGTGGAGATTTCGTATCGATTGCCGGACGTGCGGACATCACTTTCTCGCGATGTTGTGCATAGCGCATCTGCTCCCACGGCTGCTGCAGCAATTTGTCGCGTCTTGAGATCATTGTCTGGTTTGGATGTAACTGCAAATGGAACTACTACTGAAAGATAAGGTACGGATGAGCAGGGGGTTTTCACTTGAGTTTCGGCTTGCATGTTTTGCAGCACAAACAAACATCGGTGCGTCCATAACAACAACCTTGCCAGGACAACCAGAGCGCACTCCGTAGTAGGGCCACTCAACAAATATTGCACAATCATGTTCACAGATTAAGTTCAACGGCGGCGGCGGCTTTGCTCAACTGTCCCGCCTGTCTATCCAAACAGTGACATCTCTCGGACTTGACTTGCAAATTTGCGGTCCAAGCAGCACTGTTACATAATTCTCATTGCTTGCAGTGCCAGATTCGGGTTCGGTTTCGGGTTGGGGATGAGGTTCTGGTTCTCATTCTGGTTCTGCTCCGATCGAGCTCCCGCTGCTGCTTGTTAAGCAGCCGGCGGCAGTGGTGGCAGCGGCAGCAAACCGTTCCCGGTTCCTCTGTAGTAGCCGCTCTTCTTGCAGCATCACTTGGTGTGGCGGCAAATTTTTCTTTCTTCTTTCAGCAGCGCAGCCGCTGCGACTGCTGCTGTTGCTGCTCATATGTCAACTGGCAACTCTGTTGCTGCCGTTCTAAACTCTTGTTTAGTTTTTGATTGATGTTAAGTGCTTGTGCCCAGCTCATACATATGTTCGTATGTGCAAGTACTTGATGCTTTTAATAATTTCTTACTAAACTTTGCTTGCCGCGCAACTAAAGGCAGTTCAATAGCTCGAATAGTCTCGCTATTGATTGGTATTTAACGGTAAAGTTTCGTTCTTAATTAATTTAAATCTTCTTTAAAGGACATTTGGCAATAACAAACTTGCCAATCACAGCATTACTGTGAGCATAGATATTAATTGATACATTTTAATTATTGTAAAATATCTTTCGATTAATTTGAAGGACATTGAGCAATAACAAACTTGCCAATCACAGCATTACTGTTTGCATAATTATGAATATGCTTTTTTAATCGATATATTTTAATTATCGTTAATTCGATTGTCAACTGTCAACCAGCAACAAGTGATATTTTAAATACAAATTAAAATTAATACAGAGAACCTAAAACCAATATTACTTTCTAAGCACATATGTACATATTATTTGCTTATAATTTCTAAAATGAGTTGCAATAATTATACAAAATTAAAATTGAATGTTTGTCGTATTTAAATTTAAATTTTAAAGTGATAGACAGTGCTGCCATATATTTATAAAAATTGATTATGCTGCCAACTTGCTAGTATGAAATGTTTGATTTAAAAATAATCTATTATTTTTATAATTCTATTTAATTTTTGCCTAACGCAATTGTTAAGATTTCCCGCTAAATATGATTGGCCACTTGTTGTTGTGTAACAAGTGAAGTGTGTTATTGTATGAAGTACTTAATTGTCTATTCTAAGTACAAGTATTCCTGTCAAAGGTATACAAAATAATCCCAACAATTGTTCTGCTTTTGAGCTTATTAGCCCCCCGTTGGGGCGTCTTACAAATGCGTCTATTGTTTTTGCCTGCGTTCGTGTTGCAAGCAACAACACAGTGATGTTGCTGCTGTTGTTGTTGTTGTTTTTGTTGGTTTGTTGCCTGTTGCCGGCTTGCTGCCCAAGCTGCCCATGCTGCCATCCGCCTCTGCCTCTGCCTCTGCCTCTGCTGCCATTGGGCGTGAGTTTGCACTATTATCAAATTAAAAGCAGCGCCGCTTATTGGTCGGTTAATTGGAAGATCTGTAATTTGATACCGGTAACGTGTTGCTTATCACAGTTCCTCCCATTGTTGTTGTAGTTATTGTTGCTGAATTGTTATATTTGTACAATTATCTTGTTAGCTGATCGACAACTGTAACGGATGGCCATTCAGCTGTGTCCATAACCCATAAACCCATCATCCATTATCCGCAGCCACAATAAGTATTTTGAAGCCCAGCGATAGTTTCCCATCTCTCTCTCTAGCTCTTTCCCTCTCTGTCGGCATTATATTATGACTGCAGGCAGTGTTTGACTCGATACAACTAAACACCTGCTTATCTGTGCATAAATTTCATATAGAAATGCACATTTTCATTGAAAATACTTGTATTTATAAAATGGCATATAATTGCACACACACACAGAAACATCTATGTGTGTGTCTGTTAGGGGGTGCAGCGCTGCCCGCCAGCAATGTGGCCAGTTTCTCACCTTTAGATGCCGACCAACCGTCGCAACAACAACTGCAAAAATGATGCCTGCACTCGGCTGCGACTGCTGCTGCTGCTGCTAAGATCGAATTGCTCAAGACGGAACCTTGAATGAACTATAAAATCAAGTGAATATTCCAATTTAATCAAAAATTGCATTCTCACATAAAACGTATACTATATTCTTGAGTATCATAACGAAGTACTACATTAATTAAACTTAATCCGTTTAAAATCTCATAAACTCTTTTCGAGCTAGTGTTTGAAAATGGAAATTGGAGTGAAACTTACATCATTTTATGATAATGTTAAATATAAGATTTATTTTAGACTTATAACATATTTGTTTCCGTTATTGAACTGACTGTGATTGACACTTGAATGGGATTCGAACCGGTTTAAGGTCGGGGTTAAATCTGTGCTCAACTGAACTGGAAATTGTGAAACCTTTAGCAAACATTTGTAATTATTGTTAAAAATAATTAGAAATTATAAGTTTTCTGTATATATATAAATATTTTAAAAGTTTCTTCTTATTCGCTGCTATTAACTTGGGTATCCAAGCGACTGTTGCACTGATGATACCCTAAATTTTGTTAGAGTGCGGCCTGTTTTGGGTTAGTACTCGCATATCATATACAAAGTGCATACAATAACTGGCCTGTCCATTTATTACAATATGCGCCGGCAACGCCAGGGCAACGGCAACAGCAACAGCAACAACAGCAACGGCAACAACATCAACAGCAACAACAATAGCAACAACAGTCGAAAACTGCGATTTGCTGTCAGCTAATAATAATAATTTCGATATTGAAAATACGTTTTCTTAGTTAGGTACGACACTAAACGATTTCGCCCATTTGGAGTGTTGTTGCTCGAGCATCGACAGTGCTAAAAGTCAGGCAAGCATTGCAGCAACATTCGAGATGCTTGCAGCAGGCAACGTGCAACGTGCAACGGACAACGGGCAACACCAAGAGGCAAACAGGCCAACTGGCAACTGGCAACTGGTAACGTGCAACGCGCAACGGGCACAAAGTTGACCGTTGGTGGGGGCGGTGCTATTTGGCTGCTGCTGCTTCTTCTTCTTCTTCTTGGAGCGTCTCGCAGACAGGTGGTGTCTTGGTGTCGATGGTGCTGGGTCGCCCGGTCCGTTGCCGCTCAACGTTCGACGCTCGACGTTGCCGCTCGCCTGGTGTTCGGTGTTCAATATGAGCCACAATTGAGGCATTTAATCGAGCATCTCTTAACACGCCTTGGAATGTTGACTTATTATTGGCCATGCAGCCAGTTGCAGCCTCCCCTCTGCCCCCTTAACCCGTTCCAGCAGTTGCCACTCTCTTGCACTCGCACTCGCACTCGCTTTCTCCCTCTTCCCTTCCCCTCTCTGTCACTGTGGCCCGTTGGTTCGCTTGGGGAACATAGCCAGGCCACATCGGGGCTGTCTGTCTGTCTGTGTGTCTGCTACGACTGCGTCGGTGTCAGAAGTCTGTAGTTACCTCACAGTAAAAGCGTTTATCATCATTAGACTCAATCTAAAGACGTTTTGGTCGGGGTTATCATGTTGATTATGTTGTGTGAAAACAAATTACATTTTCAAGCTCGGGCTTTAACACCATTTGTATGCGGCAATGTTGTCGCTGTTCTTTTTGGCCCTGTTGCTGTCAGTATGTGGCTGCAACTACTGCTGCTGCTGCTGCTGCTCCTACTGCTTCTGCTCCTACTGCTGCTAGCTAATTGTGAATCTTCCCGAAAGATTCAATTGTGCCATTGACAAGCCAATTGGCTGATCAATTTTGTGAAAGGCTTTTACCAGCACAGCGGGCCGTGAGAAAATTGCAAATCAAAAATATTTCTGCCATTGGCAATAATTGCTCGCGAAAAATTGTTCAGGCACAGCGCGCTGCCATGCTGCCATGCGGCTGCAACACAGTAATAGCAACAATAGTAATAACTTTTAGTCTGAGAGAGACACACACAGCTGTGTTCTATATATTGTATACACGTATTGTTGTTGTCGTGGTGACTGTTGTTGCTGCCGTTGTTGCAGCAGCTGCTGGCGTGCCACTTGCAGCCGCAGCAACAACATCGGCCTTGACCGTCTAATAACACTGTAATGCAAAATAAAATACGATTTCTATGTACACAATTGAGGTTTCTTTTAAGATTGTAAAGTGTTCGAAAGACAGAGCATAAATGGTTTAAAAATATTTCTAGAAAAAGTAATTTATCGAAATATTATCGTACTTATTTTATAAATAATATAATAATTAATTAATATAAATAATAATTATTTTTAAAAACATAGAAATAAAATAAAATATTTTTAAAATAATATACTTTTTATTTTATATTTACATATTATAAATTTATTTATAATATTATAATTTAATTTTATATTCTAACCATTTATTTTATTTGAATACAGAGACTATATTTGTTTGTCATGTATGTATTTAATTATTATTTATAATAATATATCCCTTGAGTATTACAAAATATTAAAAATAAAATTTTTAAATTAATGTGCAAGTTTATAAATTTATATGTAAAATAAGTAAAGATTATATTATAATATAAACAGGTATGTATTAAATATTCTATATATTTTATATTGCCACATCTGACAAATCGGTTGTATAGTGTATACGATTCATTGTGGAAAAACAAAACGCGAGCTTGGTTTTGCCCAGCCAATAAACATTTTTATGCACTTTTAAATGTAAAATGTTTGCTGTTGTTGCTGCTGCTGCTGCCGTTACGATAACATTTTCAGAATTGTGCCACACACAACAGCAGCAACAACAACAACAATAACAACAGCAACGACAAAAACACAGGCCAGGCCAGGCCCGGTCGGTCCGCGCCGTTAACTGTGCTTATCGAGGGTCAATGTCACGCCTTGACGCCTTCGCCAATATATTTTAGCTGACTTTTTGTCACAATTTATTGCATTTGGCTATAACTCAAGTGTGAGTGTATGTGTATGTGTCTGTGTGTGTGTGTGTGCCTCTGTGTGGTATTTTCAGTTTTCTTGAGCTTGGCTTGCCGCTTTATCTTGTCAACGCAATCGTCTATTAGTTTTTCCTTTTTAATTAATTAACAATGTTCGCATGGGTGTCAATGGCGAAGTTGATCTCCAAGTTGGCTTGGCTTAGCTTTATTATACCCTTCATTCAAGAAAATAAGGATACACTAAGTTTGTGTAAATATAATATATGTAAACGAGTGAGGCGTGGCAGATATTGCATAAATTTCTGCTTAGTATCATGTCTGTATGAACAAACAGATCTCAGCTATTATAAAAGCTAGGGAATCTAAATTGGGTATCAGATTTGTTTATACCAAATGTTCCTAAATTTTATTTAAGATATTGAAATTTTATTGAAAAATATCTAAACAAATTATCCAATTCAATATGTAAGCGATTTAGTTCAAGTACAACTTTTTGCTTTGACACATAATGAGCTGGCTATAATTTGAATTTAAATAATAATAATAATAAATAGAATTCTGATCGATCAATAAACACAGAAGACTTTGAAGTTTGTATTTCATAGTTTCACAGCTTTTTAAAGTAGTGCGAAGAGTATTTTACAGTCGAGCGCGCTTGACTGTAGCTTTGGTTAAGTTTTTAGGCCATGGATTTTAAAAAAATACATGGTCTATTAGGTTTGTCGGAATGTGCGTAACAGGCAGAAGGAGACATCTGCGACCCCGTAAAGTATATATATTCTTGCTCAGGCTCACTAGCCGAGTCGATCTAGCCATGTCTGTCTGTCCGTCTGTCCGTCTGTCCGTCTGTCTGTCTGTCTGTCTGTATGAGCGTCTGATTCTCAGCTATTAAGAAAGCCAGACCCTCCAAATTTGGCATCAAGATTCCTGTATATCCTAGGCAGTAAACGTCGTTTTCAAATTTCGTGTACCACGCCCACCGCCCCCGTAAATCAGTAATTTGTGATTATTAAGCAAAGTATTGAAGTCTTAACTTTCTGCTTTGGCATACATATAGATAAATGCGATGTGAACTTATTTTATAAATTGCAACCCGATCGGATAATAAACATAGAAGTTACGCGAGTTAACATTTTCTATAGATTTGTGATGTCTTGCCTGCAAGCTGCTGCCAGCCACGTGCTTTTTCGATCTTTTTAATGCGAAAATGGTTATGTGTGTGTATGAGATCGAAATAGTTACTTAGCCGCACAGCAAGTCAGTGCTGCGATGGTCTAATGTGTAGAGCAGCAGGCAGTCAAACAAAAGAATGGAGGTTCAATCCCTCGGGAAGGCGGTTTGTTTTTATTTTTACTATTTCACTATTTAGAAGTTAATATTTTATTTTTTTTCATTATTATAAAATTTGATTTCATTTATCAAATTTCAACAAATAATCTTATTAAATATAAATAAATAACACTCGGCTTTCTTGTGGTTATTCAATCTTGTAGTAGTGTTATTGTTGTGCATGACATTTGAAATTTTTGAGCAACTGGTCTAAAAATGCAATTTTAACGGGCGCGGAGCGCAGCGACGGTGGTCTAGTTGTTAGGATGACGAACTCCAATGCAAACGGCCAGGGTTCGATTCCCCACGGCGAAAAGAGAATTTAGCTATTTTAATTTTTTATGTGTTGTATTTCATACTTTTTTACCTTTATATTTATAAAGAATATGCATTTTTTAATTATTTGCCATTTATTTTTATTTATCTAATAATTTAGATATTAAGTGTTACATTTTGCCTTTTAAGATGTTTTGCATGCTGTACTTATGCGTGCATGCATACAATACATGCACACGAAGCTCACACATGCTTGCATATGTATATGCGTGTGAGGCAATACACAAAACATGAGGCAGGTCTGTGTAATTGTTAACGGACGTCTAAATTAAAGAAGAAGCAGTTGACGCTGCTGTGTGTGTATGTAACGAATTTTGGCACGCGCCAAAAATTCACATATCTCTCTCTTGTTCTAACTTATGCTATCAACTCTTGCTTTTTCGTTATTTTAATTTTTGTTTTTATTATATTAAACATTTTATTTCAATATATATTTTTTATGGTATATAAAAATAAACTGAAAATCCATGGCCTCTTACAGTCACCGCGTGACTGTAGCCTTTCCGACTTGTTTTTTGTATATTCAATAAATTTTTATTTTAAATTTAATTTTTTTTTGTTACTAGCAGTAAGTGGAAATAGACTGTAAAATGGACGTGTAAGGGGCCAGGTGAGTGTGGATAAGCCACGAAATGCAACAATATACATGAGAAATAAAAGGAAAGGAAAGTGAATCGAGGAACTGAAGTGTAGTCTTATAGATAGTTTTTACACCCCATACCCAATGGTAAATGGGTATTATTTCATGAGTTTCTGCATAGACAGCATCTCTAGCATCGCTTGTAGTCATGATCTTCTATCTTGTGTTTCTTTGCAATTTTCCCATCTTCTTTTTCAGTTATTCAAATTGCCATTTCTTTTAAATATTTGCAGCAGTTGGCAACTCATCACCGGCATAGTTTGCATATCAACATCCTCTGCCGGGCTACTGCATACCTGAAGTTGTCAAGCTGCATCTACGTTGGAGCTATCAATAAATTTGGCCAAGATGCCGCCATCAGAGCGCCAACGTCAATAGAACTAATTGAGCCATTGCCAACTCTACGATAATCGTTTGTGAGTACCCAATCGGCTGGAGAAACCCACACCCATTGGGCTACGCCTTCGCAGCCGACTCGAGTGTGTCAACTCGAGTGTGCAATAAAATTAAAGTTTTGTTTATGAATGGAATTACACGGCGGCGACCTGCGGACCGGCAAAGACCAAGTCGACATTTAGCAAGAGCAGAACGCAGCTGGAGCTGAGGCTGGAGCTGGAGCTGGGGCTGGAGCGACCCGGCTCAGATTCACAGACACTTCATCTAAATGTCAGGCCATATCTAGCGACACTCGCAGCGTCGTCCGACACAGTCCAAGCCGGTGTTGGCCCTCAATTTCAACACTCGGCAACGCGCGAGCTCAGTCGCTCTCGCTGTCGTCGTCGTCGTCGTCGTCGTCGTCGGCTTGGACAATGTCGGCGGCTCTTTGGCGGCTGCTTTGGCCAAATCAATTGAGCCGCCTGCAAACGAGCCAAAACAAATGACTCGAGCGTTTGCTATGCCGCGAGCTCAGCGCTCAAGATCATTAGTATAATTTAAGTAAATTAAACGCAGCGATTAGGCCAGGATGCAAAACGGCAACGTCGTCCAGTCTCAGCCAGCCTCAGCTGTGGAGGCTTGTGTTTATTTAAATTTATTGTAACATTGCCTGCGATTCAGCTCCACATCGCGAGCTCCACATCGCAGTCCACGTCCAGGTTCAGATCCCGGTCCAGTCGAGCTATGGCGATTGCAATTTGTAAAACAAGCGAACAAACAAGCTGTTAAAATATAATGATTGGCACCAGGAGATGCAACGTGTCCAACGCGAGTCCAAGTGGGATTCGTAACTGGGTTAAACTGGCCCCATATGCATATCGATAAAGGTGGCCATTTGCAAATTTATGTGGCGTTTGCAGCAGATCTGGCAGTGTACCGGACTTATGATTGGTAATGCGGCAATGCATAAACCATTTGGCATTGAAAACGCTGCTCGCTCGGGCTACTCATATGCGGATACTATGTACATTGTTCCCCAGAAGTTTTTACAAGCCAAGCGCGCCAGTTTCCCACACAGACAATGGACACTCTGAAAACCAAAAACAAAAAAAAAAAACAGAAATAAAAAAAAACAGAAACAAATACGAAAAAGAAAACAAACTGTGGCGGCGACAACCACAACAACGGCAACAACAACAACAACTGGCAACTGGCAACTACCAAACGACTGCCGGCTTCAGCTTCGGCTGCGATCTCTAGCTGCAGTTGGAGAGAACGAACGGAGCACAAAGGCTGCCCCAGAGGCAGGAATTACAAGCGCAGCGGAACAATGAGGCAGTCAGCACCATTCGACACAGTGCACTGTGGTGTGGTGAAAGTGCCAAGGCAGCTAAATGAATATTCGATTAATCGATAATGGAAAGCGAATTGTCATCGTCTCTCTCGTCAGTCTGTGGAATTACAAGTTCTGGCTAATTGGCTGTCATTGCATGAGTGAAATGACAAGGATTAGAAATGATTAGCTAAAAAAGTAGCTAAGGTTACGTGCGACTTGAGATTAATTTAAAAATTAAAAATATACAAACTTTTGCATAATAATTATCAATATTTAATACACAATTTTTTGGCGCATTTGCTCCACTGTGCCCGGGCCGCAGTCTTTGGCAATTGACAAAAGCCAACGTAATGCTGCAAAAGCAAACAAACATAGTCGCAGTTCAGACGCTCAGACAAAACAGCAATTCATATTTGCTCTGATTTATATGGCGTCTAGAAGTTTTCCATTTTTATTATCATTATTATGATTATGATGCTTTTTTCCCAGGCACAAAAGGAGTCCGGCGCGGAGCGGCGTCGCTGTAGCTGTTGTAATCAATCAGGGCAGGCGCTGGAGTAGGAGCAGGAGCGCAGGAGCAGACGCAGACGCAGACGTAGATGGTGCTGCTCAAGTTGCTGCCTGAGATGCCTGAGCTGAGTTTTCTGCTGCGCAAAATTAATGTGCTTTAATTTGCAAGTTTGTGTCCTAAGTCTTTCGTTTGGCTGCCAAGTTTGTGTCCTAAGTCTTGCGCGTTTTGCGGCCACACACAAAGCGCGCGGGGCGGGGCGGGGCGTACACGCTTTGTTGTTGCAGCTGTGTTCCACAGAAATGTCATTAAAACCACACACGCACACACACACACAGAGAGAGAAGGAAACACAGGGTGTGCGAGGCTGTGCTCGGCTCTGCTCGAACTGATCTCGGGCAATGTCAATTGCCGCAACGCCAAAGATCTGCATTGCTTGATATTCTAATTGCTGAAATTGTTTGTAGAAGACAAGTGTGTGTGATTATAGTGTATGCGCCATGCCCAATGAATAATCATCGAAATCAGTTCGTTGTTGTTGCTGCCTCTCGGCTGTTGTTGCTGTTGTTGTTGTTGTTGTTGCTGTTGACAAGCGCAAACACCCGTCGTCTGCAGCAGAGCACACCGGCAGAGCACAGACTGATGGTGGTCCTCATTGTGTCGCACTGATTCGAATCGCGTTGCGCCAAAGCAAAGCATCAAATTTTTGCAGCGCTCGTTTTCAGTTCTTGTTGTTGTTGTTGCTGCTGTTGTTGTTGTCATTGTAGATGCTGTTGTCGTTGCTGCTGCTGCTGCTGTTGTTGTTGTTGCTGTTGTTGGCGGCGTTGTCGCTGCTCTTGCTTTTCCATCAGATATGAAAGCTGGAGCGTCGTCGCCGTCGTCGTCGCCGCCGTCGCATCGTTGGCGTCGCTCGTCTGCACTTCGCCCAACGCAGTTTTCGGCTTGATTTTCTTAATTAAATTTTTGCTGCGCCGCTGCCAAGGCTATTCTCCACCTCCACCTTCAGCTCAAGCTTGAGCTTGAGTTCCAACCAGCTTCAGCTGCAGCTCCAGCTCTAGAGCTGCTGCTCCTTTTGGCCTGCTTGTTTAAAACCGATTGCCCGTTGATGATGCTGCTGCCGCCGCCGCCACCACCGTTGCTGCTGCCGCTGCTGCTGCTGCTGATGATGATGATGATGATGATGTGTGCTTTATAAGTCTACGGCAGCGTTGCGACGCAGCAGTCGCTGATTTGACGTTGTCGATAGGGTTTTCGCTGCTTGTTGCTCTTGTTGTTGTTGTTAACACACTCCCACATTTTCGCGTATCTCTTTTTCTTCTTTCTTTTTTTTTCGTTTTTTTTTTATTTTTATTTTTATACGGTTTTTTTTTTGCATTAACAGTAGCTGCCAATGACTTGAACATATTTAAAATATTCCAAAAAGAAACTCGTTTTCTTTTTAATTTTATTCCTGAAATTTCACTGTAGATTTTCCATAATTGCTTAGATCTCTTGGCTTATTATCTTTGAACAATTACCGCACACTTGCCTGCTAATGGCCATGGCCAACTCTTGCCATAATTTATAAGCCTTCGCCTCATTAACCCATCACCCATCTTGTCGCCCAAAACTTGACCTGCGCTGCACTCGACCCACAGCTCGACCCAAGTCGCGTTATTTTTGTGCAATGCCCACAACGAGGGGCAACAACTGCTGCAGCAACAGCAACAACAAGAGGCAACGGAATTGTGTGCCTACCAACATCATTTACATCATCATTCACAATAAAATAAAAGTGCACACGCCCACTTAAAGGGCCTCATAAATTGTGTCGAATAATCAGTTTCAACATAATTTATTGTAATTTACGAGTGCCGGCAACGTGGCAGAAGCAGCCGACTGGAGTCTCGGGATAGAGCAGACTATATTTAGTTGGGGCCATCAGCGAGGAGGCAGCCTGAATGCGCCCACAACTCGAGTTCAGGTCGATTTACTTTGTTTCTCCTTGCAATACTTTTTCTAGAGCAGCTAAATGCTACAAATGAAAATCCTAAACGGCACATTGAAAGCATCTTGATAAGAACTCCAAACCTGGCACTGGGCTCTATTTAAGGCAAACGCTCGGAGCTGGCGTGTGAACACCTTGGCAACACAATATTTCAATGCCAAATAAAATTTTCTTTAGCCTGCGCTATACCCTGTTTATACCCTGGGACTGGTTGCGGTCATTGTAATTGAAACTATTGTTTCCTTTTGTGCTCACTTGAAGCTCTGCAATTGCTGCCAAACGGCATTTATATCAATCACTCAATAAAAATACAACGATCAATCAATTTCAGCCATCACAGCGAGAGGAAGAGAGAGAGAGAGAGAGAGAGAGAGATAGAGAGAGAGATCGAATATGCAAAGATTGATTTGAGCGAGATGGCTTTGTTTGGCTCAGCTCGATTGAGTTCTGTACGATCGGCTCCGGCCTTATACCGACCGGAATCATCCCAATCAGAAGAATTGAAATGTCACTGTAATAAACTTCAAGCGTCAGCGCGATAAAGCCTCTTTCATTTCCACTTGACGTACTATACTGACAGTCTCCGTCGCCACAGACCACTGATCCTCTCATCCTGACCTATTATCGCCACTTGCAATCATTCAAAGCATCATCGGAGCGACAGTAGCCTTATTAAATGATCTCGCTCTCGCTCTCTCTATCTCTGTCTAACCCTCGGTTGGTCTGACCTGCACTGTGATTTGGCCAGAAGATATGTATGACTCGAAAGGCTCGTTATAATATGGTATGGACAGAGAGAGGGGAGGGGAAAAGGCGGCACAACAAAGTTGCAAAAAAAAAAGGTTTCAATTGCAAAATTTCACTCTAAACTGTGATTGAATGCAGTGATTCCTTAGCCGAGTAGTGTAAGGATTTAGCAAAAGTATTTCTATTTAGGGGTATGGGATAGAATTTAAGAAATGTATACTACATTTATGCGAATCATTTACATTTTCTGCAATTATTATTATTTTTGTGCATACAAATTATGTATACGCCTGAACAAAGTTTAACTTCGATTTCCGCCTCAATACATGAGGCGCAGCCAACTTAACGCAGTCAAATTAGGTGGCAACGCCACGCGTAAAAAGTTAACAAACGAGCATAACCTCAAAGTCTGACACAAAAATAAATAAACTTTTTACTATTTCAAACCAGCAATATTTATAGGTTTTTCTGTTTGATTATATAATAAGAATTATATATGATCAGTTTGTTTTTTTATAAAAGAATAGCTGACTAAAAGTAATTATTATAAAACATTAGTTTTCTAATTTGACACGCAGGGCATCTCTCCAAAAACAGCAACAATTTTTGATTTTCGTATGAAGCCATTATTTATTTATATTTATATATATTATAACTTGATATAAATTAATGGTGTGAGTGTGACGATTAAATTTATATTAATATTCAAGTATTTATGAAGCACATATCATAAACGTTTATTGCCACGTTAAATCAATAATGCTATAAATCGATAAATGTACAAGCTTTCAATTTAATTTTAGCTACGTATTAATCAAATTCCTCGTTGTTTTTCACTCAGTCTATTTGACTAATATTTGTTTACAATATGCAATGGAAATGCGATTTTTTGCGGTTTGTTCCTACGCCATTACTCAGAGCATGATAGGCGTGTGCGCGATGTCGAGATGCTGAAGCAGAAGTTTCGTGGGTTCAAAGTGCTTCAAGTCGGAGCAAGCTGATTGCTCTGACCGGGCAAAACTCGAACTCGAGCCTCGTTGACCAATCCGTTGCGCATCTTCCCAGCGTAATTTAAACTGAATCGGTGCGCTCGCCAAACTGCGTAGAACAACGTTAAAGTTGCGATGTTGCCCCCAATAAGCACACACACACACACAGACACACACACACACACATAGACACATACAGATACAGTACGAACTTGTGGCAGCAGCAGCAGCCGCGCTCGAGTGCGCCTTCGCTCTCTGTCTCTGGTCGCTGTGTCTACTCGTAATAATCAATTATTTCTGTGTAATTTATGGTAATGTTCAGTCATGATGGATTGACTGCTCTAATGTCGCTCTAAATCTTTGTACCTGGCTAGGGGTACGCTCGCTGCTCTGCGTTGCGCTGCGCTTGCAACGCTGCTGCTCGTGTAGCGGCATCGCACATGGCCACAGTTCAAAACGGAGCAGGCTCAGCCTACTATGACGCAGCCTATGCGACTGCCAGCAACGACTCGTACTTCGACCGAGGCACGGGCAGGTGCAATTGCTGCAGTGCACCGCAGCCTCAGACTCAGCACCAGCACCAGCATCAGCATCAGCTTTAGCTCTCCCACTAAAAGAAGGCCAAGTCTGGCAGGCAGCAACGTTTAACCATGGGCCAAAGCAAGCAAATTGTAAACATAAAAAATTTGAAAAAAAAAACACAATACAAAAAATATTTTAAAACCTCTCTTTAAAATCCTAAATTTTTGTAAAAATTTCCTTTTAACGATTTAGAATAATGAATTATAAGGTTGCCTACTTTTAGAGTTTAATTTATATAATAAATTTGTTAATACAGTACAGAAAAGTTAAGCGAAGCAGAGAGATATTTAATAATACCCTGTTTTATAATTAACTACATCAATAAAAATTATTTCTGTACAAGATTTAAACTTATTTATGAATAGGTCTAAGTTACATTTTCAAGATCGCATTATTATAATTTAATATTGATAAAAGTTTAGATTGCCCAATTTCAAGAGAATATAATGTTAAACAAAATGTTTTATTTGTATATGTAAAAAGTAATAACTAAAAAAAAATTTTTTTTAAATAAAATAAATTATATATGAATAATTTAAGAGACATTTATTTTTAATTAATTTTTAATTTAATTTTTTTATTTATTATTAAAGAACAATTTATCAAGAGTTAAAATAAATAATGGCTTCAAATAGATGGCATTCGCATAAATAAAAATAATGTTTGAGAAAATGTTTAATTTTTCTGTAATCTGCATTTTTAACAGAAATTATATTAAAATAGAAATTATATGTAACCTTATGTTAAAAATTGAACAAACTAGAAACCCTAATCTACAATATGCTTTTTGTCCACATAATTGTGTACTGCACACCACTGTGCACCTGCTTCTTTACTTCCGTCACTGTGTGCACTGCGAATCGTCCTGTTCACCTCGCCTCCGCCTCCGTTGTCATCTGAGGCCGCGTCTTGCTTCAGTTGGGATCGGCGGTAATATGTAGCATATGTTTTCGTAAGTTTTTCTTGTATTTTGTTTAATGGCAGCTTAGATTACACGAGCTGCGCGACTGCTGCAGCTGAGTGCGGGGCAAGAAGAACTGTGGGTAAAGCAACGGCTACAGGTGTAGGCTAAGAGGGGGGAGCGTGCTTTGGTCTTGTGGGCACATTTTCGCATGTTGCAGTGGCTGCCAATGGGTCTCTCTGCGTCTCCCTCTCTCACTCTTTCCCCCCCTTCTCCTCTTCCACTGCAAGATGCCTGATGTTTGAAATTGCTGTGTGATTTTCGTGGCGAAATTAATGTTAAATAAGCTTTTAGTTTATGTCCCGCCACAACGTTGATCAATTTCTCAGTCAGCCTCAGTCTACTCGTTTCGCTCTGCATTCTAATCGCCTTGGCTAGCTCCCTCTCCCTCTCTCTCTCTCTCTCTCTCTCTCTCTCTAGCTCACTCGCTGTGTGTGCAGCATCAGCGTGTGATGATGTTGCAAGTTTGCTTTGCGCCGCGTCGTCTTGTTTATGTGTAAATTATGCTTGTACACATTTTATTTACAATTGTGTATAAATTATAGACGAATTATTATGTTTTCCCCCCTCAGGCCCCTCTGTGCTCGATGGATTACATATTAATATAGCGCCAGTACGTGGAACTCTGACTTGGCGTTTATTTTTCTAGCATTTCTGTGGCCCATTTGAAATTCAAAATTCGACTTCCGAGTTGCAACATGCGCGGGTAGTTTTGTTTACTTACAGCAATTGAACTTAGGGATGATTTAGAAGGGCAACTTTATAATATTAGTTTAATTTCTTAAGTATGTTAAATCTCGCATATCTTATTTCTGCTATAGAAATATAAGACAAAATTGTTCCTTATTGTTAAGTTCTAAATTCTCCTTAGGGGATAAATACGATTTTGTTATAAATATATATGCACTTACGCGTATATTCTGAAGTCGCATCAATAATATAATAATAATAATAATAATAATAATAATAATAATAATAATAATAATAATAATAATAATAATAATAATAATAATAATAATAATAATAATAATAATAATAATAATAATAATAATAATAATAATAATAATAATAATAATAATAATAATAATAATAATAATAATAATAATAATAATAATAATAATAATAATAATAATAATAATAATAATAATAATAATAATAATAATAATAATAATAATAATAATAATAATAATAATAATAATAATAATAATAATAATAATAATAATAATAATAATAATAATAATAATAATAATAATAATAATAATAATAATAATAATAATAATAATAATAATAATAATAATAATAATAATAATAATAATAATAATAATAATAATAATAATAATAATAATAATAATAATAATAATAATAATAATAATAATAATAATAATAATAATACTATAATAATAATAATAATAATAATAATAATAATAATAATAATAATAATAATAATAATAATAATAATAATAATAATAATAATAATAATAATAATAATAATAATAATAATAATAATAATAATAATAATAATAATAATAATAATAATAATAATAATAATAATAATAATATATAATAATAATATACTATAATAATAATAATAATAATAATAATAATAATAATAATAATAATAATAATAATAATAATAATAATAATAATAATAATAATAATAATAATAATAATAATAATAATAATAATAATAATAATAATAATAATAATAATAATAATAATAATAATAATAATAATAATAAAAATAATAATAAAAATAATAAGGTAGTCAAGCCAACATATCCGTATGTCTATCTGTCTGTGAATAAATCGGAACGCATCAGATCAAACCTCTATATATATATATTTACATATGTTTTAAGATGCCATATAACCTATCGGATAATTTTGTTTCTTAGTTTAGATATCGCAATTTAACTAGTCAGGTGATGCAGGTTATTTTTAATGTGTATAATATACTGTCTAGTCTTCTTATAAATGCCATCATTTTTTTAACATAAGAAAAATTGGTTTAAATTAGGTTTTTTTTGTCAGAATACATGATTTATTGTTAAAAATTACTCATCATATAAATCTTAAATAGGAACACAATATAATTATACCATTTAAAAGAAATTAAACAGCTACAAACATATAACCTACTTTTTCATAACAAAAATCGGTCGAAAAATAAGATTTTGAGTACGAGTATATTAACAGAAATAAGAGTTCCTAACGTTCTTGACAAACACACCACGAAACATGATTAAACAACTTTGTAAGGATTAGTTTGATAGTAATCATGGGAAAAATCAATAAAACCTATAACTTGAAGCTGCAAGTGTATAGAACCTTAAGCTAATTTAAATAAGGCTATTTATCTTGTTCTACCCAATTCGCCATGAATCTTGAATACATGAATGGAGTAACTTAAAGTCAGTGAGTAGCATTCATAAAGCTGGTATATTGTATATTGTTGTTCACATCAATATCGATTGATCTCTTTACTCTTCTCAAATGCATTATTTCTGGTAAAAGAGTACAGATGCCTAAGCGCATCATATCCAGACCAAAAGCAAATCAAGCGAGCATTAAACAAAATATTTGAATTACTCCATCGCTAGTTTTGGCCAAGTTCAGCTTGGCTTATGATGCCCTCGGTGAGGGCGTGGCGTACCATATCGTTCATGGAGCACTCTTTGGCATGGCTAGAAAGAAAGATGAGTGCATTAGTTCCGTGGCAAGTATGGGGCAAGGCTGCCGCTTAGTTCGGGCCCATTGCGGGCCAAGTGATTGCGGTGAACTGCATAAAAAGGATTTGGCATGCAGTGGCAGAGCAGACAGAGACTGGAGAAGAGCAGGAGAAGCTATGGGCTACGGGCAACGGGCTGAGAGATGGAGATTGAGGAAGTGTATGTATGTGGCTAACTGTGGCTGTTTTGTCTCTTTTGCAGCCGTTGGCAGCCTGGGAAACATCCTGTACTGCAGTTGTTTGTTGTTTTTGCCTTAGCATTGGTGTTATGCAAATGCCATGAAACAGGAACAACACCACGAAGCAGCAGCAGCAGCAGCGGCAGCGGAGACAGTCGGGGCATCATCACCACCCTGTGTGCAGCACAATGGCTACCGTGCGCGTGCAATGACAACAACAGCAGCAACAGCAACAGCAGCAGCAGCAGCAGCAGCAGCAACAGCATCGGCAACAGCAACGGCAACGAGAAGGAACACGTACAAAACAGCAGCTGTTTAACATTTATTTGCCTATTTATTAATTTCATGTAACATTTTTTCCTAGAAAATGGCCACAATGCAACGAAATCAAAGCCAAGAGGAACAAGGAACAAGCGCAACGCATTCTCTTGACGCCAGGCAGTCGCTGTGGCAGTTGCAGTCGCAGTTGCAGTCGCAGTCGCAGTCGGAGTCAGAGTTGGAGTCGGGCAGTCGCCATTGGCATCGGTCAGACCCTGGCCAAAATGTCCAGGCTGCTGTTGGCCCCGTGCCTTATTGTTTGGGCCACAGCAACAGCTGCAGCAGCAGCAGCAGCAGCAGCAGCAGCAGCAACAGTTGGAGCCTTAGGCCT
Source organism: Zaprionus kolodkinae (assembly GCA_018901885.1). Lineage (NCBI taxonomy): Eukaryota > Metazoa > Arthropoda > Insecta > Diptera > Drosophilidae > Zaprionus > Zaprionus kolodkinae. Next base: position 1,776,468 of record JAEIFM010000498.1, read on the forward strand.
TGTTGCCTTTTGCCATACTTCTCCCACTATTTGACTGGGCTGATGCTGCTGCTGCTGCTGCCAGCTTGCCATGCTTGCCACAAAAAGTGTCGTGACCCCGGCTGGGCCTGGGCCGCGCCAGGCATTGCATATGGTTAGCTCTTTATTGCTGGGATTAGCGCGGGCCATGCGGGGGAGTGTGTCTGGCTAGTCTGGGCGGGAGACTGCCGCTGCGACCGCGACTGACTGAGGCCCAGCTTCAGTTCAAAAATTACATGTTGTTCCTGTTGAAATGTCTTGTGCTCTTCGTATGCTACATTTCCATTGTAGTCGACTTTTATTTCTAAAATTTACCTGATTGTTTTCTGTTATTCGAAATACTCTGCAGCAAAGGGTCGAAAAATATCAAACCACTACGCAGTTTAATTACTCAGTGTATGTATATTATATTTTATTATTAGAAATACATAACTCATCAATTAATTGTACACTAATATTGTTATTATAATTAATACAATTTTTTTAATTCATATACAATTTTATTATATTATTTTTTGTTATTTTATTATTATATTTTTCTTATATCGGACTACTAAAATATTGTCTATAATTTTTTAGTATTCCGATCCGTATATACATACATACAATATATCAAATATTTTCAGATAAAGAAAATCAGCCGATAGACTCTATAGCAGCTATACGATATGACGGTCTGATTCAGCTCATTTTAACTTATTAATTATATCAATAATTGTTTAAAAGTTTTTTTTTAAGAAATAAATTTAAAGAAAATGTTGATTTTAATTAAATACCAGTATTATTGATAATATTAAATATAATTTATTTTAGAAATTTTAAATAATATTTATTATAATTAACTAATTTAAAAACTATATATTCATGTCTATATTTGATAAGAATATATCTTCATTTAGGCTTTATTTATTCATTTTAATTATTCAACTGATCTTAACGTAAAAAAATAATTTTAAAAAAAAATATATATATATAAGAATGTGTATATAAATACATAAGAAATCTATTTTAAATAAATTGAGAAAATAATTTAAACTTTTAAAGTCAACAGAGCATCTGCACTTCGTTATGCTTGGGCAGAAAGAAGCAAGGTTTCGTTGCCTTTGCTTGTAGTGTAGTAGGGCTAATAACACACACTGAGAACCCTCAGGCAAATATGTAACAATTCTCTCTCTCTCTCTCTCTCTCTTGTGCCCCTTGCGGGTTGTCGCTTACATAAGGCCTTCAGCTAGGAGGACAAAGGAAATGCAAAAATGCCAAAAATCGCACAACTCAAAACCCAATGCGAAACGATGGCCAATACGAATACGCGAATTGAGAATGTGAGTACAAGTATAAGTTCGATTGCGAATACGACTGAGAATGCGAGTACGAGTACGAATATGAATACGAATGTGAAAGCGAATACGAATACGAATACTGCGCGGACTCGGACTAGGACTCGTACACAAAACGATTCTGGCACCCAAGAGCATGAGGAGTATCATTTGGCATCCGCCTGGGCGGGTGGTGGCTCGTCGCTGATCGTGGCACATTTGCATACAATGAGGCCAGAACTGAGACCCAAAACAAACACACACACACACACTCGCACACACACACACACACACACATGCGCACAGGCGCAGCATGTTATCTCTGGCTGTGACCTACACCAATATTTCTGAGAATGCTGCTGTGTCCCGTCGTCGCCTGTAAGTGTGTCGTTGTTGTTGACGTCGTCGTCGTCGTTGTTGTTGTTGCTGCTGCTGTTGCTGCTGTTGTTGTTGTTGTCGTCCAGTGCAAGTCTATAGCCAGTCAGTATCTCAGACGGGCGACGACGAGGAGTCATTCAATCGCGCTAGCTGCGGCGTCTACGTCGTTTGGGCCAGGGTTTTCGTTTGGGTTTTGTTTGCTTTGGCTTTGGCTCTGGCTGTGGCTCTGACTGTGGCTTTTGGCTGGCCATTCTACTTACAATATTTGTGGGATATCACCCAGAGATCTCTGTGAAACTGCATCCGAAATCCCAAAAAAAAAACAAAAACAAAAACAAATAAACGAGCCTCATCCGCGCTGTGTGTGAATTTCGACTGTGTCTGGCGTCTGTTCTGCGTCAGCAGCTTCGAGCTTCCAGCTCCGTGCTCCGAGCTCCAAGTCGCATGCCGCCAGCTACCAACAACGTCACCATGAAGTGCTGTACGAGGTCTGTATTTTTCACGGTTTAAAACTGAAATTGTCTACATATGACTGAGTCCCATTTGGCGTTAGTTTAATGCACTTGGGGAGTGGTTTCTGCCTCTTTATATTTTGGGCGAAAGCTGCAACAGCCAAATGGCCAAATGCTGTTTGCGGTTTCGGTGGCTGGTTCAGAGTGCAATGCATTAATGGAAGCTTAAAAATCATGACATTTACCATAAAGTTTTTCAGTTTCTCCCAGACCGATCATAAATTTCCAGAGTCGCCTTGAGAGCACATAAACGGCAAACAATGAGAGATATCTCTCTGGGTTCATTTATGTCAATTGACAACGTTAAGAACTTTTGACTATATCGGTTGCATGGAATTATCACGATCAGTTTAGATATACATAAATAAAAATTATCTGAGATTGGTTCTATTAAGGATCATTTCGATTTGATTCGGTCGTAAATGTTGCTTAGCAAATTTGAACAGTAATTTACATACATATATTATTATTTTCGGATTAGATAGTATTGATAGATTTCCAGAATAGACTCTAGAAATTTCAGAATACTTACCATCTGTAAAAATACAAAGTACTATAATTTTTATTAATTAAATAAAAGTCCAAACGTTTTCAAAATAATTTTCTTTCTTTATTGTTTAGTCAAAAGCGAAAGATATATGTGTATGGATAATAAATATTATTTATAAATAACTTCTCATAAATAAAATAACTAACCTAATTTGTCTAGAAGAAATTTACAAAATAGTTAAATACGAAATTTGCAATATAATGCGAAAAATACTCATAAAAGTGACGCTACAAAAATGTCACTAAATATGGACTTAAAACTAATAGAGCTCTCTTGCTTTTCTTTAAGTTTATCGCAAAACTAATTTCCAGCAAATATACCATAAATAGATATATGTATATATATATGGATGTCGTGTAAATCTATTGTTATTTTATTTAACGTTTAAGCTTTAAACAAAATTGCACAGTAAAATGTTATATACGAACATTACTTACACAAATTAGTTGGATAGCAAAGGCTTTTATTTCCAGAATTTTATCTGAATACTAAAACTATTGTTATTGCCTTTTAAGTGTGTGTGTGTGTGTGTGTAAGGTGTGAGTAGGTTTTTTTCTTTTTGTTTAGAGTTAGATAAAAATAATTTAAACGCTAAGATGACAAGTGGCAATTAATTTAAGTGTGATTATCACCTGTCTGTTGCACGCAGAACCGCACTGAGCGGGAATTTCCGAGTTTTGCATAATGCGCAGGTCACTAATTTTTTGGATCTAAAAACGAAGTGTGGAAAGGGGAGAGAAGAGAAGAAAAGTATTTTTTAAGCGTGTCGGAAATGACAAAAAAAATAGTTTCACATTCATTTCTGATATATTGATTTAAAATTTTTTTTCGGATTGTTTGTGGTAATTATATTATAAAATATATACACATTAAACGTATACCCCTTACAAGAGCCTTCAAAGGGGGATATTTAGTTTGATTAAGGGCATTGCTTCAGTGCATCTTTTTTAAAGGCATTCATTTTAAAAGATAGAACTCGATAGAATTTAAATAGATTGCATTTTTTAGCACAATAATAATATACTATTTTCAGCTATATATTAAAAGTTGTATATTAGAAAATCCAAAAATATTGAAAAATACTCAGAAACGCTCATGTATAAATTGTAGTCTCTATTTTTGATTGTAGCTCAGATAAGTCGGGATTTTATTTTTAAAAAGTAACGCAAACTTGTCCTTAAAATCATGATATTTGAGAAGATTTAAAAATTATCATTTAGAATAATATCATGTGGTATTTAAAATTGGTATGCAAGGTATTTTCAGTATTTCTTTCTCTGATTGTCAATTTGTTTCTTTTTTTCGAAAAAGTGTTTTGTTTTTGATGCTGAATCGATTAGCAGATGGATGCGAATTGGTTGCGGATTGAAACGTGCCAATCAAAATGTACTAACCTCTATCCTCGACCGGTTCCACAGTGGCATCAGTGCGGCCCGTGCCCACCATCGATTCGGCGGCAAGCTCCACACGCGCCACGTGAACACCATGAAGCGATGACTGCGCATGCTGCGTGTGTGGATGCTGTTGCTGTAGATGATGTGCCGTGAGATGTTGGGGATGCTGTTGGTGTTGGTGTTGCTGCTGCTGTTGCTGCAGCTGCGCCGCTGCCAGATGCTGCGACAAATGCTGGTGATGATCACCCGTCGCGGGTGGCCATTGTTGATATGCTACCGGCACCAGAGGATCGGACATCCATTCGAAACTGAAGGCAGGTCCAACTGTCTGTGCACCCAGTCCGATACCATGTTGGGGCGTGGCACTGGTGGGCGTCGGCGGGGTGGTGGTAATGCAGGGACTCAGTTCATGAGAGGAGCCAAAACTGTCCAGTGATGCCTTCTGCGCCGATTCCGACCAAGGCGGACTGGGATTCCATTGCTCAATGAAATCCGCGGGATCTGGCGGCAGCGTTTTGTTCAGCAAACGCGGACGTGTTGGCACAATTGTTGCATAGATAACCGAGGTGGAGGCATCGCTGCTACTGCCGGCGGCTGCACCAGGTGGTGCCGTAGAGTACACGGCGCTCGGGTGTAGTGCATAGCAGTCCGGCTCCGGTGTTATAGCCGCTACGGGAGAACGTTCGGCGTGCAGATAGAGTGGCTCCAGTTTGTTGCGTGCTCGCTTCTTGGGCGGCGGAGGCGTAGCCGACTGTGTGGACTTTTGACTGCAACCCGTCGAGGCTCCACTGGAGCCACCGCCACCGCCGCCGTTTACTTGACTATAATCCACCGGCTCCAGGCCACCTGCTGTGGGAAACCCAAAGAGCTGCTGTTGATCCTCCTTTAGCTCGATTCCGCCTTCCGCGTGATAGACGCCTCCATAAGTGGCACCCATGTGCGGATGATGGTGATGATAGGATGCCGCGGCCGTTGTATGATGATGATGATGATGGTGCGCATGGTGGCTGCCAAAGACACCGGACATGCCGGTAGCGCCCAGCCCAATGCTCCCAGCCACACCTCCATGCGTCTGCTGATGCGTTGTGTAGTAGCCCGTGGAACTGCTGGCGCCACTGCCGGGCGGCACACGCATTGCACTGTCCAGCGGCATGCCGAACTGTATCTTTGACTGCACCGTGTAATAGTGATAAAGCCAGGAGTTGGCCAGCATTATGGATGCCTCACGATCGCTGCAAACGTTTTGGGTTTGACCCCGTTAGACAAAATACATTTAAATCGCTGGAGAAAGGCGTTACTTACTTCAGCACCTGATTAGTGCACACTATGACGGGCTGCTGCGTGGAGTCGGGACTATCCCGCACCTGCAGCACAACATGCACCCAGGTGTAGTCCCCGGTGGAACGCTGCATGCGCACCAGCAGTATGCAACTGCGATCCTGCTCGGATTGTGTAACTAAAGGGAGATCGAAGGAATTAATTAATTAATTTTAATTTGTGTACTTACACTATATATAAAGAAAGGAGTTTAATTGATTTTCTTCTATTATTTTTGCAAGAGTGCATTAAATTTGCCTGCTGTCTTTAACCGTTACCTTGCAATAATAGACCTGCAGTCTGGCAACGCTCTCAAAGCAAAGCTGACTTTAAGTGTTAGCTAATGTCTCATTAAAGCAAGCAATTTGCAATACTGTTCGATAATCAGTTTTTAAGATCGATATTTTTATCGAAAAAGTTGTAGTTTCAAATACGAAATAATTAAAATAAATGAATATTGCACATATATTATTATCTTAAAATTCTACTTACTCAGCCTGTGTTTGCTCTGCGCCTCGCGAAGATTCTCGCTGTGGATGAGGTTGTACCACGAGGTGCCCTGCAGCGATGCCTTGTCATAGCCCAAATGGAACTCACCGCTGGAGAAGAATGAATGTTGCAGAGATTAGACATAGACTCAGGTACATACATATTGTATACCCTTTGCTAATCCACTTGCTACTTACTTCTTGTCGATATGTGCGATTTTCATGTCCATGGAGTGGATGGTGGTGAAGACATTGGTGGCGCCCTGAACCACACACTCGCGCGTCTCGGGCATGGCAATGGGTGTGCAGGTGGCTAAAAAGACGGGCTCGTTGCGACTGCAGAGCGGCAGGAATGACAAATAGTGGCCCTGTACCAGAACGACCTGCAGAAGATGAGAGGGGAGGAAGAAGAGGTTAGTGAAGGCAGCTACACACGCTATAAGGCGGCGGCTCCCACGAAAATTGGCGCGCACGTTGTCGCCGGCAGCATTGGCCATTTTTGGACTGGCATGCCCCGATTGCGACTCATAGACATTTTACTCTGATTCCATAATTTAAAAAAGGCAATCACTGAAATGTTTCGCCAGCATACGCAGAATGAAGCAAGACCCAGTCGCCGTGCCTCCTGCTCTCTTTGGCCCCTTCACCACACACCACACCAGGCAGTCTCAATGGAGTTCTCTCTGCTGGAGACGCAGTCTCAGTCTCAGTCTCAGTCTCGGTCTCGGTTTGTGTCTCTGCCATTGTCTCCCAATTAAAACGTGCCTGCATTTAGTTTTCCATTGCAATTGCATTTCGTAGCTTATGGCCCGTTCATCTGCTTAAATGCAAATGCAGACCCGACTCCGACTCTGTAACTTCGACGACTAACCCGATCCCAACCCATCGATGACGCAGACATTGTCGTCGTTCTCCTTCTCCTTCTCTTTTTTCTTTTTTTTTTTTTTTTTTGGTAAATGAGACGACCTTAGACTGTGGTGCAGGCGCCACTGCCGGCGCTGTCGCCAGCATCTCCTCTTTGCTCTTCTCCTCTTGCTGCTGCTGCTGCCGCTGTTGTATTATTTTGGCCTCTTGTCTATGCTCTACGCTGGGTACTAGCTCTGAACTATGCTGACCTCATTCATAATTATTTATTGGTCCACTTTTATTGCATATTAACGAGAGGCGCATTTTGCTTGCCGCGCTCACCGGAGTTAGTTCACATGGGTTCAGCTCTGCGACAACTTGGTTGGCTTATTTCTTGTACTGCAGCCCCATTTAGTGCTAATACCTCGCTTAAGTCTATCTATCTATCTATTGACTAGCGCCCCTATAAATGGTCTTTATCTACTTGAATATAAAATTCCATGATTCAGCGAGGCAAGTGAATAGGCTTGGGGCCCATTTGATGATGAGAAAAAGACTATATTTAAGGTGTGATTCAGCTGGAACAAAAACGAACGCTAAATAGTTTCGAAAGCTTAGAAGTAGATTTATAAGAAATTTATATTCTATCTATAATGAAAATAAACTTACTTGTTTATTGTTCATTCGATCATTGAAAATGTTTAAAAATTGATGTAAGATGTAGAAGGCAGCAGAGGAGACTCAACAAAGTTTATATATAAATTTATTCATCAAGCTAACTAGTCGACTCTATATGCGGAAATTCCCAAAAAAAACGATGCTAATCGCTTATAAGGTTAAATATAAATCTGTTTGCTTGGAAATATATATTATATGTATATAAAAAAGATGTATATACACCTGCTTTCCAAATAGCACACTTATTCGATTATAAACACACAACTTATTTAATTTATCCGTTTCCACAGTTCCATGTTCTGTTCTACCTGATCTCCCGATGTTGCTATGCTGGTGAGTTCTTTCCTATTAATACTTTCTACCAAAAATAATTATTATTTTCTTTTTAGTTGCTATTCTGTTAAATCTTGCAAATGCGTTTATAATGCACTCATCTTTTAACCAGTCTCATATTATCATATACCGCAACTACCAATTTTAGTCGCTTCTAAGGCTTTATAATGCTTGTGTAACGCGGCTCTGTGAAAGCCCTTGGCTCAAGTGACAACAAGAACAACACTTCCTGCACCTCATTAAAGTACCAACTTGCAACTTAATTAAAAACGTTTGCAGCAACTGTCAACGCCTCGTCTTATCTCCATAACTCTTGCCGCACATCTGCGCACTTCAAGCAGCGAAAAAAACATAAAAACGGGGCAAAAAGCCGCCAGACCTGAAGATGATGTCGCTGCATATGCATATATAGTATGTGTGTATGTAGGTATAAAAGAGCTGACGACCGCCCACAAGATTGTAACAGAGCTGAGCCGCGCAGTGTCTGTGTGCTCCATGTGCTCCATACGGTAGCATCCAAGTGTCTTCAACGCGGTCGCAACACGTTGACAGATTTGGTCTTGTCTGGCCGAACCTGCCTGCCTCGCTATGTGGAAGTACTGGATGACTGCTTGACTGCTCGACTGACTGACAACTTCATATTGTTGTTCATTTATATTCGCTTGCCAGATGATGATGATGATGATGATGGTGATCAGCAGAGGCGACCAATCAGAGCAGTCTGCGGCGAGTTGCAGCGAGCACCCACCCGATCGTTTCACATCAACTGTCATCGTTTGTCAGCTTATAGTTAAGCGTAGTGTGTGTGTGTCTGTCTGTATGTCTGTCTCGCTGTCCGACGACTGTCAAGATATATGGCCAGTGCCGAAGTCGGACTCGCAGCCAGCCGGTTGGCAGACGACGCATGCCCAGCCCGGTTAGCCCGAACCAGCCCAGTTCGGTGTAGTGTGGTGTGCTGTGGTTTGGCTCGGCTCAGCTCAGCTCAGCTCAGCTCTCTCGGCTCGGCTCAGCTTGGTTCATGCATAATTCATTGCGTTTTGTTGCAGGCACTCTCGCTTCGGTTTCCAAGTGTTACACGCAACACGCTTCCAGGTGATTCATTCATCAATTTCTGTCAGAGACTCGCACACACACACACACTCGCACTGACAGAGACAGAGACACACTAACATATGTACACTGACTAATACACTCACCTTCTGATCACCAAAACGCATTTGCCGTCGCGCATTGCGACTAACATTCATGCGACAGAGAAACATGCGATGCTCCCCCTCCAGGCTGGAGGCGCCTCCACCGTTGCCATTGCTTGCTGTCGAATCGCTGCCGACTCCGACACCGACGCCACTGTTGCTGCTGCCACCTGGCTGTGGTGGCACGTTCCGATTGAGCTCAGCCTGTATGGTTGCGTGATCCTGTTTGTCAATGATATCGTAAACGGAATCCCCATGGATAAGCAGGTCCTCCTGCGGGCAAAAATGGGAAAGAAATTCAAAATCATTAATAAGAATTAAGGCATAAAATATTTATATACTTATAATAGAACGTGTAGAGCAATGTGCAAGGGGTTACCTACTTAAATTATCTTTTATGTTTAAAGCTTGATCAGCACAAAATATTAAGACATATTGTTAACAAATTTGGTAGAGAGACGAAAAATATCATACATTTAAGGAATATATTTAAAATATTTTTAAAACATATTGCTGTAATAAATATTTAAAGATCATAGATACAATATTAAGAAAAGTAATTCAATAACTTCTTGTGAGATCTTCAGCCAGATATTATACATAAGACTCATTGTTCCTCTAAAAATATTTGTAAATGAAAAACTTTGACTTGACTGAACAAATTTGTTAATGAGACGTCAGAGAGTTGGAGTTTCGCACGGTTTCTCGTTTAATGACATTAGCTTTTTATTATCCGTTGACAATTATGGCCAAGATAGAGTGAGAGAGAGGCAGGGATACAGACTGAGAGAGGGACGGCAAGTTAGCTGGAGCATGCGATCGGCCAATTTACAATGCCATGTTGTTGCATTTGTAATTTATTTATGGCCTCTGTCGCTACATGACACATGACAGTGGCAACTTGTTATGGCAATATGCAAAAATCCAATTGGAATTATGATGCCCATGCGGCAGCAGCAGCAGCAGCACTAAGAGGCAACAACAACAGCAACAATGAGAATAACAACAACTATTGTAGACTGCTGCACTATTGACATTTTTGGCAGTTTGTTAATTAACTTTGCTTGTTGTTGCTGTTGCAGTTGCTGTTGCCACTGCCGTTTTGGATCGCCGCAGCCTGTTGCCACAAATTAAAAGGTTGGGCAATCCACATTTGGGCCTGTTATTGTACCGTAATTATGCCAACACATGGCATACGCTACAATTTATGAACTCGCTGACCATTTGCAGCCCATTGTGGCTGTGCTCGCTGTTGTTGCTGCTGCTGTTGTTGCTGTGGCTGTAGCTGTTGCTGTTGTGGGTGTCCCCTGATAAGGCCTGGCCCAAAGGCCAAAGGCTGTCAAGTGTGCCTTGGCCGGGATCTGTGGGGCCAACAGCTCTCGCTGTTGCAGCTTTTTGCTTAGCCTTTGACAGGCCTTCATATAGTTTCGATATGAAAGTTGGCCCAGTCTCAGGCAACATTAAAAATAAAAACCTGCCGGAAACCAACGGTAATTTAAGGCTGGTTAAACGAAGCTAATATAAAAAGCTGTGTCAAGTTGGGGACATATCATGGCATCATTAGATATTAAATTTAAAAAAATTCTCTTTATTCTACATTCTCCTAATAATTATTATAAATTATCCAGATCTAATTGGTTTTTTATATTTTTGTTTTTCCCAGATTAAACACAAAATAATTGTTTAAAATTAATTTATATTATTTCTATTATATTTTCCTTTTAAATTGAGTTTTTTTTTTAAATGTAAAATATTTGCAATATATTTATTTGTTAGCATCCCTGATAAATTTTCCTGATATAATTGGTTTTTGCATTTTTTTCTATCCCAGATTAAATACCATAATAATTTTTTAAAATTTATTTATATGATTTCTATTATATTTTCCTTTTAAAATTAATTTGTATTTTAATTTTTGTAAAATATATACAATATATCAATGTTTTTTTAGCATGCTTGAGTTGACAGTCGATAAGTCTACTTAAAATTCATAGATTACACATATTATTTATGGTAACCCATTTATTATTCTGATATTGGATTACAAGTTTCATTTGATTTTAAATGAAAACCCAAGGCTAGCAAACATGATTCTCAGTAATATGATATTAGTATTTTGCAAAACATTTTCCTTTCGATATTTATTACTTCTTGAACAATCTAAACAAGCGACATATATATGCACACGTTTATCTCAGTCTAATTCCCATGAGCATGGCCCAGCAGAGAGCTGCAAAACGTATGATTTATTGGCCAAATACTTCGATTTCTCACAACTTTTTTGACAGTTTTGGCTGCAGTTGCCGTCGCAGTTGCCGTCGCAGTCGACAGATAACTCATACGCCCCCTGTGCCAGTCAGCCAGGCACATCAGCCCGATAGCAACATTCTCCTGATACATGCGAGTAACAGTACCTTTGTCAGTGTTTGTCTCTCTGTCTGTCTGCCTGTTTGGTTTAGATGAATGATTCGAATGTGAGTATGAGTGTATACGTAGAACTGAGAGATATGTCACATGTGCATATCTATAGAGTATGCAGCCAGATAGATAGATACATATGTGCAGCACGGGTATATTTATTTAGCTTTGGGTACTTCAAATGCAAAGTGAAAGGCCACGATGTATAACCTTGCTATTTAAGCAGCGTAAACGTGCGATAAACCAAACTTGAAACAGTCTCAACAGCAACAGCAACTGCTGCAGCAGCAGCAACTGCAACAGCAGCAGCAGCGGCAACAACAACAGCAGCAGCAACTGCGACTGCGACTGCAAGTTGAGCTGTTTGCAACAGATTTAAGGAACTTTTGTGTAGTACAAGCTTCAGATTTATGTAAGCTCAATGAATCGAGTCTGTGGCAGTCAGTTGTAGCTGACTTGTCAACGGGAGCAACAGTTGCTGCTCCAGCAACAACAGCGACAGCAACAGTTGCAGCAGCAGTAAAAAAGCTGCAGCAAATATTTACTGTTGTTGCTGTTGCCTTGATGTCCATGTCGTTGTCGCTGCTGCTGCTGCTGTTGTTGTTGTTGTTGTTGTTGCTGCTGTTGTTGGGCTCTTTGTTGCCTGTTGTCGCTTGTCAGAGATTTGTATCAATGGCTGTAACAATTTTAGCCAAAAACTTTCGACGACTTTGCTTTTCTAATTATTCGCGCAAATCGTTTTGGGCAAAAAAAAGCCAACAACAAGACTGTTAAATACCCTGTAGTCGATTTTCAATGCTATTGTGAAAACATTAGCCAAAACTGAGTCAGAAACACGAGGAAACACTGACAGGATACGATTTCGAAACAAATTTCGAAACTGCTAAGATTCTTTTTATTTAATTTCTTTCAGTTTCAACGGAATTAAATAATACAATATATTTCTAAATAATATTTCATATTTCTAAAACAAAATTCAAACATTATAGATTCTGCATTCTAAAAACTTTTAATGGGGATGAAATGTCAAAAAAGTTAATGGTAGAAATACTTCATTCTCCCATATACTTTTCTTATACTTATAGAAAATAGTTAATATTACGTATACTAATTTATTACTTATTTATGCCATAGGAAAATTTCTTGTGGAGCTCACATGACTGTAAGTTGTAAATACATCCATAAATACATGCAAAGGGTTCGACAACATTATCATAGACTATTACGATCACTCGATCTGACAACCTTCAATACATCTTTTGATAAATCTCTTACCATGTGCTTAATTATACAGGGTATTATAGTAAAAGTTAAAAGTAAATTGAAAAAAATAATAAAATATCGTATTCAAACTTACCATAGAATGTCCCAGGTACTCGGCAGCATTATCCGATATGTATAACAATTTGCCATTTTGTGTGAGCATCATTAGAAAGCCCGAAAGTGCCTGAGAAATGAGGATAAATAATATATAGTAAATCTTATTGTCAAATCAAGGTTTTTTTTCCCACTTTTCCTTGTAAATATCAAATGTAAACAATTCCAGGACAACAAATTGTTAAATAATTCAGTTGAAAAGCGCATTAATGCTAGACTCTGTATAAATGTAATATTATGTCATAAGCTTAAGTGAAGCTAAAATAAATTTTAAGGGAAAATAAAGCACAATAAATAAATAAATAAATCTTATACCGAAAGATGCCTAATCAATTATGAAATGAAGTCAGCCAATATTATTATGCTAGTTTCCCCTTTTCCAGTTAAAGGAGACTTGTCTGGCCACATGTTTATCTATCGAAAGCCGATCGAACTTAAGCAAATTAAGGCATTTTGTTGGAGAGACACCCTCTATATTGGGTCGCAGCCCAGAACTGTTGTGTTGGAAATGCAAATTCATTTTCGCGTCTGCGCTCTAATAAATTGTTAGTCCAATGAAGTTAGCCGGGGGAGTTGACAACTCGAAACTGAAAATTGGCTCTGGCTGTGGCCAGGCATACTACTCGTATATAGGGTTGGTATCTGTGTATCTGTATATTTGTATTTAATTCAGTCACGAGTGCGCACAGGTATGTAGATCAATCTGACGCCGACCATTGCGCGCAGTCGGCGCAAGGCAGAAACTCTTGACTGACTGCTGACTGCTGGCTACTACTGTAGACTACTGAGTACCGTCTGCACTGACTACAGTGACTACCAGACTACACAAACTGCTCTCAGTCTGTCTGTCTATATGTCTGTCTGCCCGCTTTACCGTTGCTGTTGTTGTTGTTTTTGCTGCTGCATTTATTGTTTTCTTTTTGGTTTTTTGGCGCAGCAAGTGGCGGTTGGCTAAACGATTTCTGGCTTATGATATGCCACAGTTGTGCCATTAATAGAGTTGTTTTTTCCCGGGAACTTTCGGCTCACTAGTTGAGTTGTCAACGCGCCTCACTTAAATTGAGTTGTTTCTTTCCCCTTTGGGAAGCCACAATAAATTGGCAACGCATCGCAGCATTGCAGTCCAGATTGCACACTCGATTATTGGCCAGCCTTTCTCTAAATTGGGGTGTTTTAATGAACTATGATACAGTTTTATAATAGGTATATTCGAAAGTGTAACTAATTAAAATACACATTTTTCTAACAGACTAACAACAAGGCTTCATGCTACTAATCACAAGTTATCGATAGTTAGAAAACTTTGAAAATAGACCAACAAAGTTGTGAAATAAATAAAATATATGAGTAGGAAAAAGTTAGGGAATAGATTTTACATATTTTAAATTATCTATATTGTACCATGTTCAGACAAAAGAATAAAGACAGGAATAAATACTTTTGATACCAGAAATATTTGGCTTTCGTATAACTGAACAGGAAAATTCAGGTTTGTTTTCGTTTTACACTTTTAAAATCTTGTTACCACAAGATTTAATTAAAGATTTGATGCTATGAAGGCCAGAGATGCGAAAGAGTTCTTCACCAAAAAAAAAAAATTTGCATTCAGCAACAGCTTGAAATCATGCTTTATAAATATGGTTCCGTTCAGCAAAGGAATTGAATAATTTTTTGAAAAATTTCTTTTACAAGTAGCTTATACAGAGTGCTAAAATTTTTCAAAAATATTCTTTAGATACGTGCTTACTTAATTCTGAAATTTAAGAACCTAACCCTATATTATTTTCTAAATACTTGTATCTCTTTCTATTTTACCATTTCGCTTAACAGGAATTTATAGAAATGGATTTCACATTGTAAAGCAAGAATCTATCTTATTTATATAAATGTATTTTAAACTCTGCAATAACATATTAATATTTAGTTATAATACATGTGTATTTATACTCCTATATCTTAAGTAATCTATTGTTATATTTTAACTATTTACTCACCTTCGAGAAGCCAATATTTGGTACTTACTAATCACAAGTTATCGATAGTTAGAAAACTTTGAAAATAGACCAACAAAGTTGTGAAATAAATAAAATATATGAGTAGGAAAAAGTTAGGGAATAGATTTTACATATTTTAAATTATCTATATTGTACCATGTTCAGACAAAAGAATAAAGACAGGAATAAATACTTTTGATACCAGAAATATTTGGCTTTCGTATAACTGAACAGGAAAATTCAGGTTTGTTTTCGTTTTACACTTTTAAAATCTTGTTACCACAAGATTTAATTAAAGATTTGATGCTATGAAGGCCAGAGATGCGAAAGAGTTCTTCACCAAAAAAAAAAAATTTGCATTCAGCAACAGCTTGAAATCATGCTTTATAAATATGGTTCCGTTCAGTAAAGGAATTGAATAATTTTTTGAAAAATTTCTTTTACAAGTAGCTTATACAGAGTGCTAAAATTTTTCAAAAATATTCTTTAGATACGTGCTTACTTAATTCTGAAATTTAAGAACCTAACCCTATATTATTTTCTAAATACTTGTATCTCTTTCTATTTTACCATTTCGCTTAACAGGAATTTATAGAAATGGATTTCACATTGTAAAGCAAGAATCTATCTTATTTATATAAATGTATTTTAAACTCTGCAATAACATATTAATATTTAGTTATAATACATGTGTATTTATACTCCTATATCTTAAGTAATCTATTGTTATATTTTAACTATTTACTCACCTTCGAGAAGCCAATATTTGGTGTTGCGGTCTGATGATGTTGATGCAGAGCGTTGTGTCGCTTGAAAACTGAAACGAAATAGATATATATATATACATATTATATTCTTTATATTTATCTCAAGTAGTTGGAAGTTAATTAAGCCTGAACTATCGACCTTTTGCATCTTTTTACAGCCGCGCCCAGTTTAGCATCCGCCATAGAGTTGGGGCTGAAATCAATTTTTTTTAGTTTTTCCCATGGATTTGTTTGCGCTTTGTATGCATAAGCGAATTAAGCGGAGCTAATTAAAAAAGTATCTGTTAATAACAGACTCGGTTTCTCGGACGGCAATTGTTGCTGCTGTTGTTGTTGTTGTTGTCGTTCGATGCAATTGATTGTGAATTCATTGATTATATTCTACATACAATAAGCGATGATCTTGGTGTAGAAAAACAAGTGAATCACAAAAGAAAATGTGTCATTGTCATTGAGACGGCAATAGCAGCAGCAGCAGCAGCATCACCAATTTCAGCAACAACAACATCAGCAGCAGCAACAACAGCAACCGCTATAGGAAAATCAACTGTGATCAGTGAGTGCAGCTGCGCCGCAGCCACCATCAAGATCAATTATTTTTAAAACACTGCGAGATACTCCCGCACCTGGCAAAAGGCAAACAGAAACAGTCACAGCAACAGCAGCAGCAGCAACAGTCGCGGCAGCAACAGAGGCAGCGGCAGCAACAGCAGCAACAATCACTGCAACAGCAACCGCAACTGGTAATTTCATTGAACTTGAACGGAAAAGACCGTGAATGCACTCAGATATTATAACAATACCAAGAAATCAGTTTCGTTGGGCACTTGAATAAAGGGCGTGGCATGACTTTTCCCATACAGCCCTATCAAAGGGATTTTTTAACTTCCCACAGAATCTGCAAATTAACAGATTTTTGAATATGCCTAAAAGTTTTTTTGTTAAGTATCTGCATACTAAAGATTTATTTATTACATTTTTGAATATTTGCATAATATGAATATTTTAATACCCTTCCTTCTGATTGTCAGCGTAACATATTTTTCTGTTTGAATATACTAGATCGTTTATTTTGTATATCCTACAAATTTTAATGCGATCGGACTAATAACACAGTCGGTTTTAAAAATAAACCATTCTCATTTCAAGCTACTCTGTCTGCATGTGGAATTTCTGCACAATTTGTTGTTGAGAATTATAAAAATTATCAAGGTTTTTTTTGGCGATTTTTGCGTGTCATACGGATTCTATATTCCTAAGCACGCTTTAACAGAGTCAAAAATAAATGTAAATAATAAATATAGTATACATTTAATCTTAATAAAAACATATCCTACAGCCAATACGTTGCGAGTTTTTCCATAAAAGCAGTATACCCTCTAAAAGAGTTAGGAGCAGGTAATATCTTCATGTTGAAATCCCTGCAGGTCATATCTGCAGCCTATCCAATTTGGTTAGTATTAAGTCTATGCAATTTGTTTGCATCCCAACAAGTTGGCATAACTTTTTCCGTTTCCCCTCGAGTGTCGCACAGTCACAGAGATGGTGAATATGATAATCCTCTATAACCGAATCGGGTATTATCACAATGCGATTCAAGCCGTCGGCTAATCTAATGCATTAATAATTGTTTGTGAAAACTCAATTTGGCTTATAAATATTTCATTATGCGGGCAGAGCTTGAGATTCGCTGGCCACACCCACCAGAGAGTCGTACACACATACACATACACTCACTCGCACACACACACACACCCAATTTATTGCCATGAACTTGAGGATAAAGCTCCAGACGCGATAGCGTGCCAATATTAACACAATTTGTGATTATAAATGCCTTTAAACGGTGCAATGACAATGAACAATAACAACACTCACACACACACACACACACACATACAGATGCTCACACAGATACACACACACACACACTGGCAAACACACCCAAATAGCAGACTAACAAACGCCGACAATTTCTCACACTTAGTGCTCCAAAAAAAGAGAAAAAAAAGAACTGCGGGGGGAAACAAGTTGCCAGAGAGAGCAGCAAGATAGAGGGGAAGCGGGGAGTTACTGGGTAGGGGGGGATAGAAAAAAAACAGTACTTAAGTTTAATTTTTTGCAATTTGTAGAACACATAAATCGCACATTTTGATTTATCGCAATATTTATAGCAATGCCAGGCAGACGCTGTGGCAGTTGCTGTTGCTGTTGTTGCTGTTGCTGATGTTGCTGTTGTTGCTGTTGCTGTTGTTACCATTGCAATTGTGAAATTGCCTGCACTAAGGGGGAATCGCAGCTGTAGTTGAAGCTGGAGCTGGAGCTGGAAACTGGGCTCGGGTTCACATGGCCGGGTAGAAAGATGCCAGTCGAGTTAAGAGACTTGGCCCGCTCATAGGCAGCAACTATGTGTGCATAGCTCTGCCTCACTCGCTCCCCCACTCTCTCTCTCTCTCTCACTCTCCCACTCTCTTTGCCTCTGCTCTGTGTTATCTATGTACCGCACAACGCTAATTTGAAAAACAATTTTCGTAATTATCCACAAAAAAAAAAGAAAAACAAAAAAAGTCTCTAGAAAGAGGAAGAGAGAGAGGGAGAGAAAGAGAGGCAGACCAAGTTGATCTCGTTCAGTTGCGCCTGCGCATTGACCTGTGCGCATGCGCATTAAAGGAGGATGCAACCAGGGTTGCCAGAGAGGGGGAGGAGGGGAGAGGAAGATGTGAAGATGGGATTGAAACAGGCTGCGCCGAGCAATTTGCAGCCTGGGTGCGTGCCTAGACGCTTAGGCAATTACTTGGCCAAAAACAATTTCAGAGCCGGAGACACACAGACATATGAATGATGTGCGCAGCTCTCCACGGCGATTACTCCTCTACTCCCACTCCTCTACTCCTACTCCTAGTCCAACTGCAACTCCTACTCCTGCCTAGCGGTTTTTTAGCGCACATAGTTTATATCTATATATCTCTTTGCTAGTCGCGTGGGGTCCCTGGCAAATCTCCACGACTCATGCATATTCAATCAACGTGCAGCCAATTATCAACATGCATATGCATCAAGCTAAGCCTCCCCTCCTCATACCCCTCCTCATCCCCCTCCCAGTAGCCACCAAAAATTCCACTCACCTTGTTGAAAGTAGTTGGCTTTGCGCACATAGACACAGACCAGGGCCATCAGCTGCAGCTGCGACAGTCTCTGTCGCGTCGACTGTGGCAACGGCAACAGATCCCGCAAATTGGCGATCTCCGCATTTATGAGATCCCGTCGCATCTTCGAGGCGCCCTTTGTCGACTTGTTGGCATCGAATCTGCAAGTGCACAAGCAAATCGATGGGAAAAGTAAGTAAGGAAAAACAAAAGAAAACAAAACAAAACAAATGAAAAGCGAGTGAAACAATTAGAATATAGACGAGCCCGTTCACAGCTATGGCTTAATAACCAAGCCAAGACGCCGATGCCGACACCGAAACCGACACCGAGACCGACACCGGGACCGAAGCTAAGTCGAGCCCACAGGCGCATATCAGCGTATACGATTAACCCACTGTGGCCCCCATGGAGTTTTCTAAACACATTTCATGCTGACAAATTAAAATTCTAAAGAAATAATATTGACGCACAGTGGTAACAATGTCGAATTGGAGCGTTAAAATTAATATGTTTTATTTTTGCAGGCTATAAATAGATAATAATATCTTGGTTTTCTCTATATATATAAAATATAAAATATAATATTTGGTTTTTGATTTATTTTGCAAAACTTGAAATATAAATATAAATGGGTATATTATATTTTATTATATTATATACCTGATACTTAAGCTTCATTGTTTGAAGTGTTTTTTAGAAAAAACTAAATGTTAAATTATCAAATAATTCATAAAGTGGAAACCGAGAGAATTTGCAAAATACATAAGATACATTCTGTGTCAGATATAATAAAATAATGCTCATTTTATTACCGTGTCCTCAACTGAGTGTACAATTTGTTTAATATATATACTTTTGAATAATATATGGAAAATATATTACTTTTGAATAATGTATATTATTAAAGAATTTTTCTACTGATTATTTCAAATAGTCATAAAACAAACCTATTTTAAATAAAAGACGAGATACATACAATCTTTAGGTTTTAGTTTTCAATGTCATACTTTCAACTATGTATTTTGAAGTCCATACTCAAAATCCTTGTAAATGTTTCAGCTCATATAGTAAATTTTATACTAAGTTATAAAATTTATTTCAAATTTTGTGTATATTTTATTAAACTTTCAATAAGAAAGTTAGCTGAAGATTTTATGTCGGAATATATTTAAATGTTGGTATCTTTCAAGACAAAGATTATTTTAAAAATGTTCAGTCAGATTAAAAACTTATTATAATATGCCAGTTAAAATGATGAACTACTGCGTGGGGCAGCAATGGGTTAAGTTGCGCGCACACATACTGAAAGCGCATGCGAGATGCATAAATAACTCATCGCGCATTTAAAAATCATACAACGGGCAACTAGTTGTTGTTGCTGTTGTTGTTGCTGCTGCTGTTGTTGTGGTTGCAGATGTTGTTGTTGTTCTTGCTGGGGCTGCTCAGGCTGCTGAGGCTGCTGCTTGGTCGATGTGGGGCACACTTGCCACATGCCTTGTGCGGAAAATTGTGCAAGTAGGTTGGTCAGTTCGTTCGCTGGGGTACTAAGCCTGTCCGTTTGTCTGTCCGTCTCTCCATCTGTCTGTCCGTCTGTCTGTCTCTCCGTCTGCTCGTCTGTCCGTCCGATTGTCTGCGCTTGTCGGCAGTTGTTGGCTGCGACTGCGGCTCGAGCGTTTAGCGATCTGTCCGTGCTGTGTGTGTACCTTTCTGAGCATATTATTTACAAGGTTGAATTCATAAATCATAAATTTGTCTTTTTATGCAGCGGCGTCAGCGTCGCGGCGCACGCGGCGTATGAGTATTTATTTATTTAGCTTATTCCATCGCTTCACGTTGTATTTATGCTGTTGCCTGCACCGTTGCCATTGTTGGCCAGGGGATTTTGCAAGCGGCTTTTGATAAATATTGGTAATATTGTTGTAATAGCGGCAAGTGCCCGCGCCTTGCCCTGGCTTTCTCGAGTGCTGCAGGAGGCAGGCGGCAGTCGGCGGGTGGCATGCGGCATGCGGCATGGCGTGGCGACTCGCGTCTGACTGCCATTTTGCCGCTGTTATTGCCTCTAAATGGCCATGTTAACATTTAAAACAATCACACACATGCAGCTATCAGATATGCGCCACAGTGCGCCTGTGTGTGTGTGTGTGTGAGCGTTGCATGCAACACACAATGTTGCCGCATGCAATGCAAACGAGCAACCTCTACGTCGTTTCTACTCTGCTCTGCGTCTCTGCCTCTGCCTTTTGCCTTTGCGGCAGTTTTCCAACTGACCATAATAGAACACAGAGATCTCAGCCGAATTGAGTGCTCCGCACAGCGGGAGGGGGGCAGCAGACACACACTCGCATTCACACTCGCACACACTCACACACACTCACAATTAAGTCAAGGTGATTTGTACAATTAAAATGAATATTGATTTAAATGCCGCGATAGTTGCTGCCTTTGCCTCGATTCGATTGCCCCAGTGGGCGTGGCCGTTTAGCACTGGTGAAGGGTCCGCCGCACCGGTTGATTGGTTGACTGATTCTTGTCTTGCGGCCACTTTGCATGCCCGCTGGCTACCTTACTAGCTGCCTGCCTGGCTGACTAGCTAACTGCCTAGCTGCCTGGCTGGCTGGCTACCTGACATTGGCTTCGTTCAGTTTGTTCTTGAACGATTTTATCATAGAGAATTGTCATTACTTTTTACTGATTTTTAATTGGCCCAGTTTATAGTAATGCAGTAAAATATACAATTGATTTTTCATAGTTTTCTTATCTTCCAAACTAAGCTAATAATTATCTTATAATAAACATGTTTAAATCAAGTATATTAAAGCTAACAAATAAATGAAATTAAATCAAAGCAAACAAATTAATAATATTTTTAAAAATTCATAATTCAATTTAATAGTTTTTTTATCTTTCAAACTAAGCTAATAGTTATCTAAAAATAATGTTATTTAAATCGAATAAATTAAAGCTTACAAATAAATTAAATTAAATCAAAGCTAACATATTAATAATAATTACCCGCTTATTTGCTTTTTAATCCCTTTGACCATTGGTCAATTGGACAGTGGTCTATACAGTTTGTAATAATTTTGTAAATTTATTATGGAAAGTATTAGAGTTCGATTTTTCTTCAGCTTATGCAGACTTATCTTTGAATTAGGAGATCGAGAATCCAATATAATCTGAATTTGCTGTAAAGAGTTAGAACTAAGATAACCTGTTTCTATTTATCGATATTTATACGTTTTTATCGAAATTGCTAGAAGGGTATTTAATTGTTGGGTGCCTTTGATTGTAGGTTTCGTCACTTGTTGTAAGTTACTTTTGTAACTCTCCTTGTTCTCTAGTAAATAGTTTCCTCCACAATTTTTAATAATTAATAATTTTCAATAAATTAATTTCGGTTATTTCAAATTGTTTATATACCACAATAATTAAAAGATAGGTAGATAGGTCAATACAATAAGGCTTCATCTGCATTAATACAATTTTTCTTGCAAATTTGATAGCCCTAACATACTCTATAGCTGAGATCTCTGCATTCGTACAGACAGATAAACAGAATATACAGCAAATAATGCTAATAAAGAATATAAATATAATACTATTTGTTAGCTCGTTTAGTGATAAGTTAATTTACTCGTTAATAGTGGGCTGTACTCGTCTACCCTATAAACAAATATTCAAATAATAAATCCATATTATTTAAACAAATATTCTATTAAAATTCAATTGAAATTGAATAGCGTATGGTCTATAAATAAATATGCATGAGCATGGCGAACACTTTATAGAGAAATACTTGGAATTTATGAATGTGTGCTGATGTGTATTTAAGATCTGCTATCAAGTCTCGAGATCGCATCCTCCCACACGCTCAGATGCCAAGCGTAGCCCACTGCCAGTTGCCAATTAGCCGACCAAAATGCTGGCCAAGAAAGCCTATTTGTGGCATAATTAATAAGTTTCTAAAATATCTATCATTAACAAGCAGATGCTCGGATAATATGATAATGTATGTCATACCAGAAAACGTGTTAATAGCGAGGATAAGCCGGGAGGAATTCAGGGCAGGCTGCGGCGGCGAGGAGGCGACGAGGCGACTCCCGCGCATCTCTGGCTTGCAATCTACATCAAAATTTATCTGCGCTGTGGAGTGAGCGAGACATGTCATGTCATTTCTTAATATATCTATCGGTACCTTGAAATCTGCACTAAGTAGCACCAACTGTTGCTGTTGCTGCTGCTGTTGCTGCCAGCTGCTGCTGCTGCACAAGTTGTTGTTGCTAATTAAAAGCATAAACACGATTCTTAGCGAGGCGTCAGGCAGCCCCACAGCAACCTGTGGCAAGTTGGAGGCGGTTGTAGTTGTTGTTGGAGGAGTTGTCTACACCCGCTGCCAGCTCCTCCTGCCCGCCTGCCTGCCTGGCTTAATCTCAGCGCGGCAGTCAAGATCTTAATCATGCCCACTACTTGGGCTGCACAGTTGGTTTTACGCTTCACTTGAGATATCCCCAGTGCGGAACAAAGTCAACATGCTTCGCAGAAATTAGGCGCAAATCTTGTTGTTGTCATCATTGTCCTTTGGCGCCGCAGGGGGCGTGTGGGGGGCAAGAAACAGGCCCCCAGCAGATCGCTCTCACTAATTAGCACATAAAGCGCAAAACAATAAACCAAAATGCATTTTAAATGTTTGCTTTTGTTTGTCCATTTTTTATGACGTCTCTCAGCGCCAGCAATCGTAAAATTTGCGACCACAAATAAATCAAGGGCAGCCAAGGGCTGTGGCAGCAGAAGTGGCCAGAGATGCATCTGTATCTATATATCTTGTACGTGTAGCTTCAGATCTTCTACTACGTTTATGCAGCGTGCTGAACTTGAATTCTTAAATACGCGAAGTGAAAATATAAACTTCTTATGCAAAAGTCAAAAATTTAAGCCTTATTTGCAGTGTACGCGGGCATAAAATATATTAAATTTTTTTTCCAATAATAATCTGTTTAAAAAAAGAGACTATATAAAGATATAATTTTACTCTTATAATTATTCTTTTAGAATAATATTATGAAATTTTCAGTGTACACGTGTATCTAAAATAAACCATATTAAATTATTATTTTATAATTATCGAAAGCGAACAGTTAAAACAATTTTCAGTGTTGCTAAACGATTAAAATTATCATCAATTTAACATCGAACTTAAAGGCACCGATTGGGAAGCAATAAAAACATTATTCTTTTCAAAAAATAATATATTATATGCACTGTACACGTGTGTATCAAAAATAGCCTATAAAAAATTATTCTTTTATAGTTATCGAAAGCGAACAGTTAAACCAGTTTTCAGTGTTTGCTAAGCGATTAAAATTATCATCGATTAAACATCGATTTTAACGGCGCTGATTGACATCTTAAGCGCAGTGTTGCCACGTAGTTTAACTGAGTTAAGTGGGCTGCGCTTTTACAGTGTTGCTAAACGAATTAAATTATTTGTATTTGCCTGCAAGCAATTAACTTCGATTTTACCGTTGTTTATTGACATTTGAGGCGCAGTGCTGCCACCTAATTGAACTGTGTGTGTGAAGTTGGTTTAAAATGCATATATAAACTTTGCATGAAATTGTTATTGACTTTTTCTTGCAATTCATGATACAAGCTGCGCATAAACGCAGTATTCGCTTGGGTTTTGTGCTTTCTGAATCTCTATCTGTATCATTGGATCTATCTGCATCTCAACACACACACACACACACACACAGTCGCACACAGACGTATCAATTTAATATACATGGGGCGTCAGTCTGGCATCTGTCTCTCCCTCTCTTTCATTCCGACTCTCTCTCGCTCTCTCCCTCTATTGTATAGCTGCAAGTCCATCAATAGCAATTGCGGCCAAGAGAAACACGAAATTTGCGCAAATTTTTATTGCACTTTTCCTGCAGCGATTGCTCAGCTCGCCTGCTCTTGGTGGGTGTACGTCTCTCTCTCTCTGTGTGTGTGTGTGTGTGTGTGTGTAATTTGGGCGAGTTTATTTGCCATATTCCCACGATATAGTTTGGTCCAGCTCAACGCTGCGGGCAGCTCTAATGATTTTCTCTCTGCGGAAAATAGTGCAAAACGGCGCATAATGAACGCTGCGTTCCGCAACTGACAGACTGACTGCCTGACTAGCTGACTGCTTGGCGGTCCGTTCCTCTGTCCATTCAGTCTGTCTGTCTGTCTCGTAACCCTACACTTGGCTGGGCTGAACCCACGCCCGTCCGAGACCCTGTCGACCACCGCCAAGTTGGCGTACAATTAATTGCCCGGCGCCGCACAATGCTTTTCTGGTACGTCCCCCGAAAATTTCTTGGAATTCCTGGGAAACACTTGTCGGCCCGATCCCGCGAACCCTTTGTTCGCAACCCTCTGCCTGCTGAAGACGCAGCGCGTCTGCGTAAGCCGGTGGCAGTAATCGATACCTCGCTGTGTGCCACTTTGCCGCCCGCTTGCAGCTTGCTCCACGCAGACAGATTAACATCGGCGACGTTTAGCATGCAAAAAAAAAAAAAAAAAATAATAAAAAAAAATAAAAAACTAAAACGCTCGCAAAACGAACGAAAAATGAACCCGAGTGAGTCGAGATATAAAAACGATCCTGGCCACGGTTATGTTGGCCATCTAATAACCATGGGGTGCTGTTGTTATGCTCTCAGCCTTTAGCCAAATTATATGACCAGCACACACACACACACACACTCACAGAGATCTGCAGCAGCTTTAGGCCGTCGCATGAGCTCGAGCTGAGGTGGCAACACTCTCTCCCGGCAACTGCGGCAACTGCGGCTACTGTGCATCGATCGGTTCTCTTCAAGTCTGGGTTTTATGGCCTTATGATTTCTTGCGCATTGTGTCTACCTGTCTACCTGCCTGTCCGTCTGTCTGGCTGTCCGACTGTCTGGTATTTTGTGGATACTTTGCTTCGCATAGCTGCCAATTCGACGCTTTATGGCACTCATTAAAAGATAATAACAATAACAATTACATTATTTTTAGCATTGATTAAGAGAGTCGAAGAATGAACGTACGTAGAATATGTGGGGTATGATGTGTGAAGTATAATACCAGAAGGTTTTAACATTTGAATACATGTACATAGATCTATAATATAGTACAAAATGTGTGCTTATTATAGACAATAAGGGAAATAAAAGAATGCAGCAAATTAATTGCCAGATTTGTGGTTAAGTATGTAGACTGGGGTCAATATAAATCCTTATATAACAAATAAACAAATATAATAATACATAAATCCGGTGCAATCTATCTACGACTTTATAAGAACAATAGATTTTAAAAGTAAAAATAAATAAAGTAATAATAAATAATAAAAAACATCCTCATTATGATAAATATTTATGTTTTAAAATTAGCCCTGAAATTGTTTTTTTTTTTTAACGGCTAACGAGGATAGTAGAAGAAGTAGAAAAACTCTTCATCAAACTAGGACTATATACGAAAGTTTTCCCAAAATTTGATTGGTCTAGCTTTTATAGTCTTCAAGATCTAAGCGTTCATACAGACAAAAGGCTAGAAATGGCTTCATCTACTCGGCTGTTAATGGGGATTAAGAAAATGTATGTAGTTTTTGTTTTATTATTGCTGGTTACACATATTCTCCAAAAGATATTGTAGTATATTAAAATCCAAGCCGTGAAAATACTAAAAAGAACTTGTTGTCTAGCTCTGATATACCATATGATGATTTCAGTTAATGGTTGAAATATAGGAGACATAAGAAAAATAAATACATATTAAATAAATAAATAAAAATTAATAAAAAATAGTTGTTGAAAATTGGTTAAATTCGTTATTGCTACAATATTTTATTGTTTAAAAGAAGTTGTATAAAGAATTAATTTTTTCTAAGCAATATTTAAAATATTGTTCTTTTTCTTTCCAATTCATTCGGTTAGTCTTATTTTATCGTTTTAAGAAAAATAAGCGTTCTCTTTAAAGATGAAAAAAGCTTGTTCCAAACTGTTTTGATCTGCAATCAATTAAGAAATCTGCGGGATCTATCTACCCCGATAGTTTATTGTGCATTAAAATGGTATAAAGATTGCACTTAAGTGTCCCATATACCGTTTTTATACGCAATTCTTGGCCAAACAGAAGAGACCGCAAAGCGAAGAAGGAGATTGGTAAAGAAATCAAT
Source organism: Zaprionus kolodkinae (assembly GCA_018901885.1). Lineage (NCBI taxonomy): Eukaryota > Metazoa > Arthropoda > Insecta > Diptera > Drosophilidae > Zaprionus > Zaprionus kolodkinae. The sequence continues at coordinate 1,803,387 of JAEIFM010000498.1, forward strand.
CGATGTTGCTGCTGTTTTTGTTGTGGTTGCTCTCATTGTGCTCTCTGTCTCTCTCTTTCTCTGTCTCTCTCTTCCTATCTCTCCCCTTCTCTCTCCCACTCTGTATGTATGTCCGATTGGAATCTTAGCCACAATTTAATGATGGACTGCCAAAAGCACACTTCGACGTCATCATCAACATCGACAACATCGCCGCCGACGCCGACGCCGCCGCCGACGCCGCCGCCGACGCCGCCGCCGACGACGACGACGTCGCCGCATAATTTTTCATATTTTTGTGATTTGTTGCTACCGGGTACTACGTAAACCCGTTTGCAGAGCGTTAACCATGGAGCTGCTACCGTTGCTGCATTTGCTTTCGATTATCTTAATTTGCGTGCGAAACTGACTTTTTTGTGCCGTAGTAGCCAGGCTGAAGCTGGAGCTGAAGCTGGAGCTGGAGCTGCGGCTGAGGCGTAAGCCAAACCCCAAATTGTGTGTGTACGGAAATTTTCCCATGACTTGAGTTCTGGCTTTGGCCTGAGCCTGAGCCTGAGCCCGAGTCTGGGCCTGCTCTCGTATTTTGCCCGGCGGTGGCTTGGCCAGAAATTACCGTCGACTTGGCTGAGGCAGACGACTTTGGTAACTCTCTGCGGGATTGATGGTTGCGCTCTGTGGCGGGCAATTAGCACAAGGATGCCGCAGCTAAATAATTTGACGCGCCTTGGGGCAAGTTTCTTTTGGTTAGAGCTTGCAGCTAACAAAGCAACCTCACCGCCCTGCCTGCCCCTTGGCCATCCCTGGCCTGGATGGGGATGCGATAAGGTACGGGGGAGCACATGGCGCACTTACATATTTGCTCTGCATTTGGGCTTGGGTTGGAGCAGGCAGGCAGGCAGGCACATCAATTAGCTGGGGCGCGCGTCATCAAATATTGAAGCAAACAATTAGATGCAGATACAGATACTGAGATCGCGAGATACAGATACAATCTACGAATAACTGGTGCAACTGCAGCAGCAGCAGCAGCTCCAGATGCTGCTACAAATTGTGGAAGCCGTTGCTGCTGGGCAAATAACTTGCGCCGATCCATCCGATGCCGCTGATGTGTTAATGAAATTAGCAGCATAAAATGCTGCTTGCAACGTTACAGATACAAATGTATCTGTGTATCTGTATCTGTATCTCCACTGTGCGTGCTAATTGAGAAAATTAACACCCAATGGCCGTACAGACTGAGCGGTTCCACAATACGCAACGGTTTCGGTTAGTTTCACTTGGCCGGAGAAGGAGGAAGCTGCACTTGTCCAGAGAGAAGAGTTGGGATTTTTTCCTCCCCTTCTCCCCTTTTTTACCAACTGTTTGCAGTTCTTTTTGTTGTTGGCATGTGTTAAAAATTTCTTGGTTTTAATTAGTGTTATTTATTATTTAGAGCATATTGATATAGTTTTCGTTGTTTAACGGTTGTTTGCCTGCCTCGGTTTCATGCCATATTTGCCATCAGTTGTTTATCTGCCGTTAAGCGCACTCTCTACCCTCCATTCCCCTCCCCCCTCTGGGAGGGGGGTATTAGTAAGTGTATATTTATAGAAATTCATGGGATCGGTTTTTTATTATTTTTTACTTTACACATTATGATGGAGCTCTTTTTTTTTTGTATTTGGTGCCAGCCTCGTGCGAAAGAGTCGCGCGCGCGCGCGCCACGCTCGGACACGCACCCCGGCACAGGGTCGATTGAACTCTTCGCATAGTGAAAATTAAATTTCGAAAAAATTGATTGATTTCGATATGGGAATTCCAAATATTTCACTTGCTAAGTGACTGCCCTGAATGAAAGCGGCCCTTTGGCAAGAACAACGAAATATCTGTGAATGGATGAGACGAAACTGAGCTACAGATACATAGAACATAGATAGATAGAGCAGCTAGAGATACATTGATAACTAAAAATAATAAATAATATTAATAAATAATTAATATTGAGAAACCTTGAGGTTCTTAATTTAGTCAGTCTTTCAGGTACTTATTCAGATACAATTTAGAATTACCGCTTGCAATCTATTTTAAATTTAGATACTTTTCATTCCCGTATCTTGTGAATCATTGTTTCTACTTTTAGGTAATAATCAAGTGTGATATTTTCCGCTTTACTTGGTGGAATGTGACAATTTTGTGCGATTCTCCTTGCTGGGAAAACTGTTAAATTATTCTGTCAATATCGGGTGACAATGAAATAATTAAATAAATAAAATGTAATTAATTGTTTTGCTTTAATAACATTTGCTATGCTCGCGTGATAATAGAAATTGTGTTAAAATCAAAGACAATAAACAAAATTATATTTAAAACGCCTAACTTTTAAGTGCGATCTTAATAAATAAAATATTTTTGTTAAGTATAAATTCTTTAATATTCATTATATTTTAGTATTTAGTATTTTATATTAGCATATATAATATATATACAGAAAAAAACGTGTTTGAATAAAATTGTACAATTTGTTGTATCTGTTTGGAATGAAAATAACTAAGTACATATATGTTAGGAAAAAACTGACTCTTCCCTCAATTTCTTTAAAATCTTTAATCCGTCAACAAATAACGAGGAATATTTCTCTCCGATTTGTTTTTGGGACACAACTCCAAGTGTGTAGAGTATTTGCTTTTCTTTTTTCACAATTTTTTCCCATACTCAACGAGTCGTAAAACCTCTACTTGTCCATTTCGGAAGATCATTTTTTGAGAATAGTGTAGTTTATTAGGATCAGGCCGCCCCCACTTCCACACAGTAAATTGATAAAAATCAAATTGCATGCGTAATTTAAAAGATAGAAAATGAATTTAAAGTCTGTATAATAATTATCACCAGCCAAATGATTTCTGCGAATTTGATTGCGATCGGATAATAAATATATTCATAAGCTATTTATACAAAGGTAATTTTTTTTTTAGTTACTTTTTTCATATTTTCTGAATAGTTATTTATTATCCTATTAAATTTAAATCGTTTAGTTCTTATTGTGTAATCAATATTTTATAATTTAATATTATTAGATTATTTATTTTTATTTTTTTTTTATATATATAATATCGATTTTCATATTTCAACTTTTTATTATAATTATTATTTATATTATTTTTATTTTTTGCGATTTTTATTTATATGCTTCCATTTTCATTTATTATATATTTTTACATAGTTTATATGTAAAACTTGTTCAAATTTCTCAAATAATTGTGTACAGTATTCATTCAAAATCTCTCCATTTTCCCTATGCTTCCGATGCGATGAGTTAGCATGTCTACAAAATGCCCTAATTCGCCGTGATTCAGCCAATGGCTTCCGCTTACCAATTGGTTTGCTTCGTAAACAAGCCCACACCGTGGAGCAAACAACACGTCGACACCCACACAAAACTACACACACGAGACAGAGAGAGAGAGAGAGGAGGCAAGAAGCATTGGTTACTAGAGGGGGGAAGAGTAGGAAGGGGATGAGGGGTGAGGCTAGAACCATCAACAACATCACACGTGAGTTTTACACATTTCCAGAAGCAGCAGCGTTGCGCCAACTGCAATCGGGTTTGTCCGCAGTCTCCATGGAGTCCTCGCTGGTTCGCATCTCTCGTACTCGTATTCTTCTCTTTGGCCTGGCCTTCGTCTGGGCCGCGATTGCTAACGTGGTAATGTCAATCGCACTGTGCGGGTTTAACTTATGGCAAAACATTTGAAGCACTAATTAATTGGAGCTAAATAAAATGGCACAGCAGCCGCGAAGGAGTCTCGGCCAGGCAGAGAGCTGTGGCACGGGCAGAGGGAACGGATAGTGGGATCTGGTGGGGTAACGGGTGTGTGTGTGTGGGGTATGGGGTAGATCGGGAATCTGTCGGGCAGTGAGTTTTGCAAGTTCGCTTGACTTGATTTTTTTTCAGGGTTTTTTTTTTTTTGCTTCTTGCCAGAATTGGGCGCTGCTGCTGCTGCTGGCATATACGCACGGGCTACGGTTCGGATTCGGGTTGAGGAGGGCAACTGGGAAGATTACGAGTGCCAGATAAATGTGAACTACAAGTTGCCAATAAAAGAGGCCATTAAAACCGGCAGCTCTGGCCCAGGGAGTAAAAAAGAGTCGAAGGAATCAGCCGGAGTCCACGCGGGCCAAAAAGAAATTGAAAGCAATGCGAGAAGAGCCTTGTTGCAGTTGCAAGATCATTCACATACACGCACACACACAGATACTCACACACACACACACACACTCTTGCATTGACAAATATCGCAGCGTGCGAAACAAATTGAAATTAAAAGTTTGCATGTTGCATGTTGCGCATTTTTGATGCGTTGTTGCCACTGATTTGTTGGCCAAGATGTGGCACGATAAGCGCCAATTTGGAGCTCTGTCTGTTGGGCTTAGTTACTGTAAAATTGGCGCTAAGACTCACCTTGTAAACATGCCGGCAGCCTGTTGCTGCTGCTGCTGTTGCTGCTGCTGTTGGCTGGCCTGTTGCTGTTGGCTGACCTGTTGCTGTTGCTGGTGTTGGTGCTGCTGCTGCTGCTGCTGTTGCTGCTGCAAGTGCTGCTGCTGTGACAATGCTGCTGGCTCATGTTGCTGAAAGTTATGATGCGTGTGCATGTGTTGTTGCATGTGATGTTGCTGGTGTTGCAAGTGTTGTTGCTGCTGCTGCTGCTGCTGTTGCTGTTGTTGATGTTGCTGCAGCTGCAGTGCATGGTGATGTTGCTGCTGTTGTTGCTGCTGCAGGGCATGTGCATGCGTGGGCGTGGCCAAATGCGTGACTGCCACTGCTGCTGCTGCCGCTGTTGCTGCCGCTGCCGCTGCTGCTGCTGATGCTGCTGCTGCCGCTGCTGACGTCGACAGCGCTGCGCCGGGCTTCTCTAGGCCACGTTTGTCTGCGTACATTTCGTGGCCGGCACGTTTGCAAATATTTGTGCAGTTGGTACTAAAATTGTAGAATGACATGGACAATTTTGGTGTGTGTTGTTGTTGTTGTTGTGATTGTGATTGTGATTGTTGTTGTTGTTGTTGTGGTAGTTAATAAACACGTTTAATATCTAGCTAAGTTCTTGAGCCAACAGCGATGACAATCGAATTACGTTTAGATCGATCATGATGATATTGATATCTAATGAAAGTCTGCAGACTGGACACACACACGCGCGCGCACACACACACACACATTCGCACTGAAATTGGTTCAATTTTGGTTTCATTTCTGTTTGGTATTTTGTTGGTATTTTTTTGGATTTTTTTTGGCCTGGCATTGTTCGAATTGTGGCCACAACAAAGCGCTCATTTTGAGGGCGAGTCGAGGAGAGAATCGATTTGCATTGTTGTTGCGTGTGCTCAACAATTGAGTCGTTGAAATCGCTCATTGGCATTGGATCGATTGAAGAGATACACACACACCAGCACACACACACACAGCATAGATCTCTGTGCGTATGTGTGATGTACCTGGCTGAGTACTCTCCTAACTCGGCAATGAGTTGGCAGTTTCCATGCTGGATTGCATAAGGAAAATGATTTATGGCATGTGATTCGACATGCTGTTGGCCAAGTTGACGCCGAGGTTAATCGAGAGATCTATAGTACTACTACGATATATGTTGTGTGTGCTTAGCATGGCAGTATCCGAAAGGGTTTAGCGCATAATTAAATATATATTATGCATGGATAGAGCAGCTAGAGCATATTGTAGCCGGAGGTGCGAGTGCTGTCGATTTGTTATCGATTAATCTGATTCATTTTATTTTTAATGGATACAATTTTTGGAAAATATATTGAATTTTTATATCTAGTATTTTGATATACCAGAATATGCTGGAAAAATGCTAGAGCTTTCAATGATTCGATTTATTTTGATTTCTTTAATTTTCAAAAATGAAATGATCCCCATAGGGATAGGCTAAATAAATCGCTAAATTATGGAATTTCATTTACCGGGAAATTAAAAATAATCTAATAATATTATAGTTTTATTTTATTTGAATAATATTTAAAAGCAAACTTTAACTTTAATCGATTTAATCGATATTTTTTAGCAACCAATCGAATAAAATAGATACTCTGAATATCGATGCATTGACAGCTCTAATATCTGCTTCCCATTCAAAGACAACTCTCGGACTCGTTATGCTAAGTCTGTCATTGAATTTCGGACATAAATGATCGATAATCTATTCATTTGATGACGCATTAACAACTTAAGTATACCTATATATTTAAATTATTTATATTTCTTTTTATTCACGTCTACAATTTAGGTAGGCCTAATGGAAAATTTGTCACTTAAAAGACGACACACAAAGACCACATAAAGTCATTTCGTATTCTTCTCCATTTTGTTTATGGATACGGTCGTAAATTTTAAATTTTAGTATTTTTTATTGTCTTCTAAATACCATATTATGCGACGACAAAATGTTAGCAAATTAAGAGCGCCGAATCTGCATATAAAGATATTCGGAAATGCTTAAAACTAGCAATCTTGAGACTGATCCACATAATTGTTTTAAGAGACTTGGTAAAATTGAATTTTCTACATTTAATATTATTATTTTGCAGACATTTCTTAAAAATTTGAGACTTTTAAAATCACTGTTTAATAAGTCTGAGTAATTTTAATTTGCTTCTCATTCCCCAGAGATTTCTTGAAAATTTGAGACTAATCAAATAAACTTTTATTTCCGACAGATTAACTGAGACTGATCTACTATTCTATTTAATGAGACTGAGTAAATTTTAATTTCTTTTCTCTTTCTATCATTATTTGTCTGATATTTTTGGAAAACTAGTCTCAAGATCTAATTTAATATTCATGTAATTGGATCATTTTAATTTTCAGTTTTTACTATTATCATTTTTTGCAAATTTGAAAATGATCAACCTTTTTTATTTAATATATTTATTAAATTAAAATTTTCCCTTACTGACATAATTTAGCAGACTTTTCCAGTCTTTAGACCTTCTCTTTTTCTAGCATATTACTCATCGAATTTTCTATCTATCCTACCCACACAGGGAAAGAGCGAAGAGACCGTTCGAACTATCACTTTCCATGGATGTGAAAATGTTGTATGGCACTTGGGCTGGCGCCAAGAAAAGTCTCGATACACTCGTATGTAGTAGTACTCGTACTCTCGTACCCACATACTCATACTCATACACTCGTATACTCATACGTGTACTCGTAAATAAATTCTTGAAAATGCAACAATTGAAATTAGTTTTGTAAATGAATTTCAATTTTCTACTTGAATATTCACTACCGGCTACAGCTGCTGCTGCGGTCATCTGCCGTGTTTGGGGCCCGGCCTGTGTCCCACTGTACCCCCGTGCCCACTGTCCCACTGTCTCACTGTACGCCCCGGTGCCTGGCTCAACTGGTTGGCCTGGCTTAGTTGCAACTCATTGTCAAGTGAACTTATCAGAGTAGAAAAAATTCGTTCGAGTTGACGTTTCGAGTGCCATCGAGTCGCTGCTCGATTTGTTTTGAGTTGTTTGAATAGGGACCACCAAAAAGTCATTGAATGAAATGAAGAACACCGTAGATACAATTGTCTCTGACAGAGCGCATGTGTGCGGATCCGTATACGTGTGTGTGTGTGTGTGTGTGTGCGTGTGTGTGTGCTCTGTTGGCTTTTTAAGTATTTTGTTATTTGATTTCTATCAAAGTTAATAATGAAATTGGTAAATCGCGTTTTCGATTTTTGGGTTTTCTTTTCTTTGTGTGTGTGTGTGTGTCTGTTTCGGGTGCGGGTGCGAGCTCCAGCCAGGGTCTTGGGGTCTTACCTTTTGCTCGAAAGATTTAATTCGCGATATCCATTGGGTACAAGCGACTCTAGAGTATTTGCTTAAAGCTTTTTTGCATAAATTATAATTAATTTTTCTGATTTTGATTTATGTTTTGCACAACGTTTGACACTTTACAACGATTTTCAATAAAAAATATAATTTTATTATATTTCAGAATATTATTCAAATCACAATTGGAATATTTTGCATTATTTGATCTTTCTTTCTTGTTTTAAATCATCTCGCAAATTGCATATTCATGGATAGATCGGTAGATGGATGACACAAACACTTTGATCCTATCTGCAGCTCGACAAGATTTATGGGTTTTCTTACTGCATTATTTGCAAATCGAATGACGTATAATACTAAATATATATCTTTCACACAGATAACTCCGACGTTCCGACGCGATCGATAGATATATATATAATATATATTTTAACGAACGAGAGCGATAACGATGACGATTACAGTTCCGATGTTGTGTACTTCCGACGGCTTCGAATCGTCGTCTTATTGTGAGGCAGACCTCACTTGTGGCTTATTGAGAGAATCCGTGGAGCTAACTCGACAATACGATCGGCCTAGTCAACCGTGTAGAATGCGCGCGTGCACCTTTCTGTGCGGATCACCGGAGCGACACAGAAGCGACAAACTTGATTTCGAAACAGGTAAGGTAGCTTTCGTTCAGTTTCAGCTCAAGAGCTCCCACACTCGGGCCCAGAGGTGCGCAAGTGTGTGTGTGTGTGTGTGTTCGTAGGTAGGTTATCCAATGAGATTGACGATCGTACACTGAGAGAGTGATTTGTGAGTTTTCATGAGAAAAGAAAAGTGAAATAAAAACTTAATAGAACTAAAAGAACAAAATAAAGGTTAAAAGTAAAAATAAAGAAAAAAGAAAATATGAGAATTAAGAATAAAATAGAAAATAAGAAATACAGGTAAGCAAAATAAGCTTAATGAAAAATATACATATATTTTGACTTTGAAATAAAAGTTCAAAAAACAAAAGAGAGCGAAAAAATAACAAAACAAAGGGAGTTTGAGTGAAGGTATATAAAAATACAAACAAAAAAATTTGAGAAGTATTTTATTAAATAATTTGATATGAAAATCATTTAATAATTAATAAACTTGATTATAATACCTATTTAAGATCATGAGCAATATACATTGTCGTTATTATTATACTTATGCTAATGTATTAATTGTATCAGAGATTATTATATTAAGTTTTTAATAGACTTTTAAATAGTTAACAGTAAAAAAATGTAAAATTTAAATAATATTTTGTGTTTATTCTTGAAATTATAGGCATAAGCTTAAAAACATTAAAGAATCGACTCATTTAATTTAAATAACTTGTACAACTTAAGTTCAATCCCGTTTTCTCGCAGTGCAGGCACTCGATCATGCTCAGGTACTCAGCGAGTCGCTCTCAACGAACTGACCAATGCTGAGAGCGAATCGAGCACTGTTGGCAACGCCTCTTTGCACACCTACACTCACACCGACACACACACACAGACATGCATGCGAAGCGAATTGCGCTGGTATGCGGAACATGTGTTGGCTGCTCTCTGCTGCTGCTGTTGCTGTAACTGTTGCTGTGTCTGTGTCGTCTCTTCCAACTCATTAGCCGTTAATATATTCAAGTTAGCCATAAATCAATTAAGTTAGGCTGACTCAAGCCTGTATGCAAAAAGTATTGAAAGAATTTTTATTATTTACAAGTCTATTCTCTGATTAGATCAGGATTTGCTCGCTGTGAATTCCAGTTAAAAAACTCTTACTACACTCAGTTCCGTTTTGCAATGAGTTGGCAACTCTGCGCGCTGAGCATGCGAGAGGCTGCGTGCTTGTGTGCGTGTGTGTGTGTGTGTGTTTGTGTCTGTTGTTGTTGTTGGGTTAATGCGGCGAGCTGATTGGTCGGCATTCGGCAAGCTCCGTTAAGAAACTATTTACGTTTTTTTTTTTGTTGCTGCGCATTTGCTTTGTTTTCGCTTTCCACAGCGAATTGCTCGGCGAGCCAATGAGACAGCGAATTCGCCTTGCGTGACTTGTGTGTGCTTGTGTGTGCTTGTGTGTGTGTGAGTGAGAGAGAGCGAGTTATGCTATAAATTTTAATTGCGCGACTAATTAACTAATTAAAATGGCGTTGGGAGGTGTAAACGTTAATTAAGTAATAAATTTACTAATTAAATAGTGGAGTTTGGACTAAGGTAGCCGGTAAAAATATAATAAATACTCTTTTAAGGAATTAAATATATTTTATAAATCGATCTCGCAATCGATGCAGCATAATTTATAGCTCCGACACGACTGTACAGTGTACACTGTGAATTTCAGGCCAGCCTGTCAATGACCCGAAAACAGGACTCGTGTCTTTCGCTTAGAATTTCAGCTATCATTCAGTTTTATTGACAATTCTTCGACTTTCAACGGAATTAGCATATTTGGAATGGTACATTAAGGAGTCGTGCGTATATCCCACTCTGTCCGTTATATGCGAAGCATATTTAATTAGCCGCCCCACTGTACATACAGTGGATCGAGTGTCTTTAGGTGTGCGACAGCAGCAGGCGCGACCGATTGAATACAAATCAAATCTTTAATTGAACAGAAATCGAATCGAATGCACCCGAAATGTGATTGAATGTGGAACATCCACTTAAGATATTAGACCGGAAATGTTGATGGTAAATAGACAATGTTGTCTGCATTACAAAGTGGCGATTGGAAAGAAATCAGTTCCTATTTAAGGAGAAATTTAAATCATTTAAACATACGAAATGCAGATATAACAGATTTTACAGATTTAAAGGCGAGTAAGATTGGGCGATCCAAGATTATAAAAAATAAGAAAAATAATATATACGTTTTTTTTTAAATTATTGTATATAAGTTATTTAGGAGAAAAATTTAATTAAACATTTTTGTTAGATTTATTATTAAACATTGTTAAAAAAAAGTTTTTTTTTTTGACAATCCCAAATTATTTTTTAAGTTTTTTTTGCCAATCACAAATCGTAAAAAATAAGCTGATTCTAATTTATTTTTAATTTGTTTAACATTTACAAATTAGTTTTATTAAATCTGCAACTTTTATAATAAATAAATGATAATGATACTTTCAAAAAATAATAAAACACTTCGTTAAATTCCGTTTAGCCATTATAATCCTAAAAGAAATTTCTGCTCGAAGTTCTCAGCCAACTGTTGCTTTCTCGCTTGCACCCACATGCACAGACAGCGCTGCTCAGAACTATGAAAAATCTTAACTAAAATATCTTCATTGTTTATGGTCCGATCAGTATGAAATTTGCTGTTAACGTGCAAATAGTTATCATCTAGAGTTATCTCAAAGAAAGCAGAAATTAAAGGTTTTAATTCTTTGCCAATTTGAAAATAATTAATTTAAGAAACTATGGCCGTGATATTCAAAATTTGAAATAATATTAAAAAGCGTTAAATATACTAGATCTTCATGCCAAAATTTGCTGTCTCTAGCTTGTATAATAGCTGAGATCTGCGAGTTCAAACAAGCAGACAGACACTTATAATTTTAAAACTTTAGAAGCAACAACTTCTAGAACTTTAAACCTTCTAAAACTACAGTCGAATGTCGGAAATAGACAAATAACTATAAAAACTGTGTTTAATCTTAAACAGTCCGCTCTGGGCTGATGATGAGTCATTTGGCTAAACAAATCACATACGAAACTTATCGGGCGCCCTTTGAACTCGACGCGTGGCGTGGGGAACACTTGGGGATGGGGCGGAACGTGGTGAGTCAAACACGTCGCCTGAGCAATCAGTCGACACAGTTGTGCATATTAACTAGGGATAGTTCCCAGTTGCATGAAGGTAGCAAAAGAGAGGGAGAGAAAGAGAGAGAGGGAGAGCGGGACAGGGTGCCCACTTTGTCGCCGTCTGTGGAGTTTTGGGTCAATCATGGAGCGGAAGTCAGGCAGCACGCGCCAAAGCCTTGACTTGAGCCGAGCGAGAGGCAACACGAATGATTCTAGATAGAAGATACTATGCACGAACCCGAGGTGGCTCGTAAAACTCGGAAGATTTCAACGCCTCTCTCACACACACACATTCCGATGCTCCAGTTGTTAACATACGTATCCGAATTGGCCAAGAGCAATCCCACGCCTATAAATGCGCCCTCGCCTCGCACGAGTCAAATGTCGTATTTCATTAGCCCATGTTAATGTTGGCGCAGCGGTGGGCCAGCTCCTCCCCCTCCCTCTTTGCCCCCTTCATCCTGAGTTCCCTGCCAACTGCCAACACTCAATGCCAATAGAATTGTAAAATGGCCAGTTCAATGCGCCCACAAAAGACGCCAAAGAAGTAAACCCGAATTGAATTACATGAAAATGCGCAATGCGTTGCGGAAATCGTACAAACTGGTCATGAAAAATGCATCACCCGGGCCACAGTATAGACCAACAGACAGGCAGACAAGCAGACAGACAGACAGACAGACAGACGAACAGACAGACAGACAGACCGACAGACAGACCATAAAAGCTGTAGCCGCAGCAGACAACGGGGATCGCCGGGCAAGTCGGACGACTCCGAGGATCCGTGTCTGGGGTACTTCCATAGTATTCCAGCGCGAGTGATGAAATTGTACGACTTTTGCTTGCGGCGCTAAGTGAGCACACAAAAAAAAACTGTAACTTAAGATGATATCCCCACAATATATGGGTATAGCGACTATATAGCCTCATAGGTGACACGCATAGGTGACACGCATAAAACTCGCTGAAAGTACCATGTGAATTACAGTTCAATGGATTGTTAAAAACTTTTAACATTCACTTTAACTTGTAGTTAAAGTGGCGAGCAACTTATTACTGCAGATTTTTGTGACTGGAACTGCAGAGAGAAGAGGTAATTAAGAAGGAAGTTTAGAGTGAGTTTATATACAAGGCAAGTCACTTGGGTTTCATTTAACAACCACTTTAACTTGTTATTAAACTTAAATTAAAACATAAATATAATTTTCGACACGCTTAGTGTTGGGAAGCGACATTTAAAAAAAACTATTAGCCTAATTCAAATAAATTTTAATTTAAAAACTACTTTAACTTGCGGTTAAACTTATAATTAATTGTAAACATTAATGGTATTAGGCTTATCAGATTTTTAAACACTTTCAGCCTTAATTGTATGTATTCACATCGTGAATGTTTGGGATAAACTTTAAACTCCACTTTACATAAGTCTTAATATAACTGTCACTTTAACTTTTAGTTAAAGTAACATGTAAGTAAAAATATAATTTTTGTGAAATCTCATGATAGTAATCGATTTTTGAAAAATACTTAAGGCTATAATATAAACAAATTCAATTCAATTTAACAACTACTTTAACTTGTGGTTAAACTTAAATTTAAATGTAAACATCCGTTTTGTCAAGTTGAATGCTTGGATCTCAACTTTTAAAAATGAGCTGTAATATAAATAAAATACATTTTGACAAGCACTTTAACCTGTGTTAAATCTTAAAATTAAAAACAAACATAAATTGTGTTAAACTTAATCATAGATCGCGATTTAAATAAGTATATATTTTTAAAATACGAAATGTTAAAAATAGACTTCAAATCACACGTTAAGCTCTAATTTAAAAAAATTTTAATTTAACAACCAATTTAACTTGTGGTTAAATTTTAACTATTGCATAAACACAGACAAATTTAATGCTGGAAGTCTTCTTTTTCAAATACTTTGGGCGCTAATTAAAATAAATCCCATAGGATTTGTTTAAGATTAATCAATCATGTTAAGTTTATGTTATTTTATAATTGATCTGCAGGTTAAAAGCAGTCGGAGTAGATTTTAACGATAACTTTTCTTCAAAGATATTGACTAGGAAATCTATTAATATTTTAATTTTTAACTTTGTTAGGGTATTCGGGACTCGACTAGCTGCATCACATTACTTAATTCTCGTATTTAGTTACAGTTTCACACACACGCACTTGGAGTGGGCGCGGATGGGGTGGCGAGAAGGGAGGCGAGGGGGGAGGCGAGTGCGGCTTGTTGTTGAGTTGTGACTGTCTGCTCTGTGGTCCAGAGACGCCCGGGGCCAAGCAAACTTGACCAAGTCAATTCGATCCGAGTGGAGGACGACCAGCCGTCTAGGCGGTGCAGGCAGGAGGCCCGACTGGAACTGGGACTGGGACTAAGACTGGGGCTGGGGCTGGACTCGCTGAAATCAATCGATTCGACATTATTATTAATTTTTCATAACTTCTGCTGGCGGCCGGCGGCTGGCGGGTCCACAGTGTGCAATATGGCGCCCTAAAACCCCATCCCATCCTGGCCGGTTTCCTAGCTGGCTTCATGCCATGTGAAACTAATCTATTTGTGCGGGCAGAGGCTGCAACTGGCGGCAGGCGGCAGGCGCAGCAGCTGTGAAGGAGGAGGGGGGAGGAGGAGGAGGCTGCAGCAAAAGGGCCGCCTTTGGTTTTGGCCTCTTCATCGATTGCAGAGAGCGTGTTATCTGCTATCGCTGCGCTTTGATCTTTTACCGCTTCTGCTTTGCATAATAAATTCGCTATCGATGAAAACTAACTTGCAACCTGCCCCTCCCTATTCCCTTCCCTTTCCCCCTCCTCCCTCTCACTCTTGGCGAATTGGGATTTCCCGGCAATTTGTTTGGCAGCGTTTTGCCAGCGCCCTCGGCCTTTGCCTGTTTAATTCGATTGCCTTCGCGATTTCGGCGTCGGATTCGGCTGGGGATGCGGCTGCGGCTGAGGCAGCAGCAGCGGCAGCGGCAGCGACTAACCATTTTATTACAATAGCATAATTTTTTACTATGCTTAATGAGTTCTGCTTTGATTAGGTTTTCAGTTGTTTTTTCGCTTTTCGTTTTCTGCATCTCTTTTATCTTTTCTTTTCTTTTTTGGTTTCGCTCGCTTTTTTGTTTTTTGGCTCGGGGCATTATTTGTTGTTTGTTGGGTGTCGTTGGCAAAGGCTCAATTTGCCGGTCTCAGCAGAGAGAAACTGGAACGAGGCTCCCAGTGCGGGATTGTTAGCTATTTGCCTATTGAAATGTTGCAAATTGATTTTCGCTGTCGTTCGGGCAACGAAAAAAAAATTAAAAGATTTACCAAGTATTGCAAAATATTATTATAGTTCAATTTAAAGATACAAAAGTGGGAAATTCAATTAAAATGCATTCAATAATTAAAAAATAAAATATTTTAGTTATTTTGATTTTTAATATCACGTTGATATACGAATCTTTTATTTTCAATTACATTCAATATATTGTTATTTTATTATTAAATAACATTCAAATATTTTAATAATTATTTTATTTTACACTTACCAAATATTTTAATATTTTAAATTAAACTAGTTTTCAGTATGATCTTTAAAAACTTTTAAAAGAATTGATTAAGAGAATATAACTTTTATATATTTTTATAGTTTTTTTTATATTGAGATCCATTTGAGGCTGACCTACACACTTTTATTAGTTATTTCCCTGTGTTCCAACAGAAAAAAAAAACAACTTTTTCAATAAGTAAATTGCGAAAACTCCGCTTGTTTTCCGAAAGTTTCAAATTTTCAAATTTTAAAAAATAATAAATTCCATTCCAAGAACTGCTTTAGCAGCAGTAGGTGATTTTCTGCTGCACTGCTTGCTACAGTACATGAACAAACAACAAAAGCAACCAGATAACGCACTGCTTTCATATACTGCTTTCAACCGGCAAGCAGTGTTGCGCTTTGCAGCTGCTAAATAGCTAACTGCTATGGCACTCTTAACATTGCCGTTGAAGTCAAATTTTGAAATTTTGTTTTGAATAACAAAAAGTACACGAGTACTCGAGGGGCTCTACAAGATCGTTGCTATCAACATTGAGTTTGCTGGGGGCATGATTTCCATGGTTGCACACTCACAATTAGTCAGCAAAATTTGTACGCGATACGGTTGAGTATTGCGGCGCGTGGCTCTATTTCGAACTCTCCAACACCTTTGCGATTTGATTTTCTTTTTTTTTATTTTTGGGCCTTGACATTGCGCGTGTGGTGTATACACAGGTAGCGATAATACACACACACATACACTCACAATCATACGTACGTATGTAGGTGTCTATAATATCAAACAAATTACCAAAATACCCAAAAATAATCAACAAAAAAAAACCAAAAACAAAACAAAACAATAACAAAATATACTATATAATCGCGCGCATGCAGGTCGAAACCGGTCTACATTGTCGACTTATTGTCATTATTATTATTATTATTATATTTTTGTTGTTATTGTAACATGCGCGAGTCGCTGACATGTCTAAAAATATCGGCCGGGCATCTATTGATAACAGAAAGTCGTTGGCTGAAGCTTTACACACACACACATACACACACAGACACACAGATGGGGCAACACACATAGAGCCTACATATAGCTGACATTATTTTGGCAAGACCCAAAATAAAAGCGATTCATGGTTGCACGAGGTAATACACTAGGTTTGCGGGGATATTAGAACTCGGATTCAGTTTGCGAAGGATTGGACGAAAGTTGATGGATGAAAGAAAGGAAAAAAGGATATTTATTTTAAAATATATTTATAGATACAGTATTTAACAAATTATATATTATATAATGTATCATAAACATAAATCATTAGGGGTATGTACTTAATCCTATAATAATCAATAATATTTACTGATATTTATTTACAAATATGTTTATATATTTAGTATTTACTTTATGATATCTTTTAAATACATACAGATTATATACATATATTTTTTTCTAAGCCTTTTATTAATTGTTCATATTTTATTTATTGTTTACATCGATTAGTTAAGATATGGGGTTAAATAACGAATATCTTCGATTTTATAAAGAATTATAATAATTTCCTAATTTTTCCTTTTGAGAAATTACTAAAATGTACATATTGTATGTCGCTTTTCAAGAACTTAAGATATTTCTGTTTATTTAAGACACTGCATAATTTAAAAACATTATTTTCTTATTACTCATATTATTTTAATTGTAGTTTTTAATTTTTTTTAAATTTTTAATTTTTGTATTCTCGTATTATTTTTTTTTTAATTTTTTTGATAATTTTAAGTAACTCAACATTTTTTTTTTAAGAGTATTTAATGCTTTGTTCTTGTTGCTGCTGTTCCCTCTGAGCTTGAAAACCCAATGACCGTTGAAAGGAGAAGGTAATGGAGAAGGGGGTCAGTCCCCAGGGGGAAGGAACTGTGGGACTGGCGCGTGTTTGATTTTGATGGCAAAATGAGAAACAAAATTTTTGTCGCCATTTGATTACGCACTTTTTATGGTCATCAATTGCTGTGTATTTTTTTTATATTTTGTTATGGTTTTAACGCGTATGACGCAAGTGTCGCCAGATGCCCGTGTATGCCACGCCTCTGACGCCACATACGCCCATCATCTAATTACAGTGCAGTGTGCGAAGCACACAGTGGGCCTTGGTATATATTTTACCCTCCCCCCCCATATTTTTTCAAGGGGTTTTCCCCTGCTAGTTTTCACACGTGCTGGCAAACGGCATCGGCTGAGAATAAGTAGAGGAAGAGTAGAAGAAAAAATATGTGAAAAAGGAAAAGAAAAAAAAGAGGCACACACGAGCCCATTAAAATCAGCAGAGACTGTGCTAGGCAGAGAGAGAGAGAGAGAGAGAGAGAAAGAGAGAGAGAGATAGAGAGAGGAAGTCTCTTTTCCTGAGAGTGAGAGGGAATGAGTGTGAAGGCGAGACAGGCGGACGACAGCTGACAGACTCATGCGTTATGCTAATTTAGTTTTATCTTTTTTTTCTTCTTTTTATATTGCATTGTTTCCGCACGCCTATGTGTGTGTGTGTGTGTGTGTGCTTAGCCTTTGGCATGGCGTTACCGGAAATGAGATGCGCTGTCCGCCATGTTTACCGTTAGTGGCCAAGCTGGCGCTAGTTCGCTTCACCTGCTCACGCTGATTGCCCGTGGTGGCAAAGGGCATTGAATTGCCTTTTCATTAGCACGCGCCGTGCACATCAAGCGAAAGAATCTAACAAAATATTCACACCCACAAGCACACACACACACACAGAGACACACACACACAAGCATACGCGCCATGATGGCACGGCAAACTTTAGGCACGCTCACACACAGACGCACACACACAAACATAACAAAGGAAAAAAGCAATCGGTCGTAACAAAATTTCCGACACGTGCGACAAAATTGGCTGTGAGAGCTGGCAGACACAGAGTGAAAGAGAGAGAGTGGGTGTGAGCGGGGGAGTGCGCGAGAGAGAGAGAGGCAAAGCGAGAGCGTGAGGCAACAAAGTTTACAAATGTTGCCAGCAGCATTTGTTGCCAGCAACATTTCACGTTTCACAGCCGGCAAAAGTGACAAGAAATGCGTGGGCGGCTTGAAATCCGTGAAATGTGTGTCAAATTGTCGTGATTAGATTTGCTGTTTTAAAAATAGTTATGCCTTATCACTCTGACAAATTAGTCTGTTAAATTGCGCTGCGCAGACGCACTTAGCTGGACTGATAAGTGCAGAAAAATTGAAAAAATCTAAGAAATGTAAAGTTGCCTAATTTAAAAAAATAAGAAATATTACAAATTAAATACAAAATAAAATAAAATATTATTTTGTTTGTAATACTTTTTTAAAATATTGAAATAATTTAATTTTGCTTTTCTATTTAATTTTATTTTCAAATCAAAATCTTTTTTTAACTTCCCTGACATCGTTATTATATTCAATTGCCACAAGTCGAAATTAAATTAAATAAAAAAAAGGAATTATTGTTTTAATTATTGTGTCGTTAAATTTATAATTATAGCTACAAGTAACTAGTTTAAGTTATTAGTAACTTATAAATGATCTGTTTACTAACAAGTTTGTAGCTTAAATAATAAATAATGATTAAAAATAAATAACTGAACAATAAATAATAAGCAACATGTTTACTTTGCATTAAATTCACTAAATAATGATTAAAAGTAAATAATTTAACAATAAATAATAAACATGTTCACTTTGCATTAAACTCACGCAAATCACTTTCGACACACGTGTGGGGTGTGCGCGAATGGCTGCCGCTGTTGCTGTTGCTGCTGCGACCATTTAAACGATGCGCAACTGGCAGCGCGGCTTCATTCGGCTTTGCGCTGTCGTTCCATGCGCCTCGCTAACTCAAAAAGCGCTGTAGACACGCTCGAAAGCTTTTAAAAAGCTTCAAACGCAGCTGCCGCATTTACGTACATTCGTGTTTGTTTTCGTGTGCAAGTGTGTGTGTGTGTGTGTGCCAGCCAGCCTGTGTCTGCGAGTGTGTGAGTGCTCGTGTCTAAAGCGTAACGAAAGCGAAAGTTTTGTTGCGCGCGTGTTGTCAGAGCTGAAGCGCCGCTGGCGTCGCGTCTCTGTCTCTATCTCTGTTTCTGTCTGCTGTGATCGCACACACACGTCGTCGTCTCGTCTTCGCCGCATTCGCCGAAGTCGCCGCAGTCGCAAACAGACGCCGGTGTTGCCTAGAATTGATAAAAGGCTTGTGAAAACAACAAAAATGCTCATTAGTTTCAATGAGCGTGCAATAAATTAGAGAAAAACGTGTTTATGCTGCGCTCTCTCTGCGCGCTCTCTTCGCTCTGTTTGCGCTCTCTTCGCCTGCATCTTGCTCTCACGCGTGTTTAAGTGTGTCTTAGTGTGTCAAAGCGAACAGCTGTTAAGCTACAACAACAACAACAACAACCGACAGCAGCAGCAGCAACAACAACACTAATCGCCAAGCATTACCCCCCAACACGTTTACCGTTAAACGCTTTCAAACAACCGAGCGACGGGTAAGAAGTTTTGCCATACGCAATAAATTCGCTTGTAGATAAATCTTAAGGCATTAGCCACGCCCAGCCCAGCCTAAGGAGAGAGCCTACAAAAAACACACAGAAAAATAAAAAAACAAAAACACAAACAACTCGAGGCTTGAGGCGCGAGGCTCATGGGCTACACGTGTCGCCCGTTAAAATTGCATGTCACAAGCGACGTTCAATATTGCAGAGAGCTTTCAGCGTATGTTCAGCACCCTCCCCTGTCTCCCTCCCCTATCTCCCTCTCCCTCTTACTCGCACCCACTCATGGTCATAATCTTGGGCTGTGTGCGGCGGCTTGCACTAAGAGCCTTCTCTCTCTTTCTCTCTCTCGCATTCCTGCAGCATACAAGCTCAAGTCAAGTTTTTGCCTCACCTTCACCCTGCCAAGGACAAACATTGTATGCGACTGTGTGTGTGTGTGCGGGTGTGTGTGTGTGTGTGCGACTGCTGACGCATCGTCTTTGGCCTTTGCCCTTTCGCTCACTGCACACAGCATTCGCTGCTGCAGTATTGATTTCTCGTGGGAGAGAGGGAGAGAGAGAGAGAGAGAGAGAGAGTGAGAACAGATAGCGAACTATGCAAACTATTTGAGGGGCGTAAGGCATTAAAAATGTAAGCGACTTTCGGGAATTTTATAAAAGAAAATACGCTATAAAATGTTTTAAAGTTTTTTCTATATGATAATATAAACTTACAGCTTTTTATATATTTTTTTGTTTACAAAAATATTGCAAACTAATGCAGCTATGTGCTTTTTTCTAAGATACTCAAAAAAGGGTATAGCATGTTGAATGAAATTTGAGAATTGAAGTTGAAAGCGGAAACCGTTTCTCTCTCTCTCTTTAGAAAAGGTTTTTGCGTACTTCTTGTATAATTCCTGGAACTATTCGCGTGCACGTGTGTGTGTGAGTGTGTGTTTGTGTGTGTGTCAATGGCCCGTCCCAAATACCCAGACACACTTAAAGTGCTCTCAATGGAAATTGCCGATCGTAAAGCGGAGCGTGTGAAGAGTTACTCGTGGTAGCCCCCAAAAAAGAAGAAAAAAAAGACAAACAAGCGAAACGAAAACAAAAACAGAAATAAATATAAACTCGTAAGCAAAGTTGTGGTTTCACAGCGTGTCGCCTCAGCAAAACTCGTGAGTCAAGCCTCGACTGACTCTGACAACATATTCAGCTCGTCCCACAGCTGTTTGTTTACATACTCTGCCAATCTCTGAATCGTTGCCTTTGTTTTTCGATGGCGATGGCGACGACGCCGATGCTCATGTGAGCACCGACTGCAGTTGGCTTTGACTAAGGCTGAGTATTCACTGAGTACTCGATATGTGCAACACATGCAGGCACACTACATAGAAACAATCAAAACAAATAGTCAGTGTGTTATTTTTGCGACACTGATCGACTTGCTGATACCTTTTAGTTTAGTAGGAGTTCTTGCAGTTTTCTGTAGGCTTACTGAATTTTATTAAATTTAATTTTAAATAATTTTGTACTATTTATAATGTCTAACCTACCATCGGAACAGTAGTGAACAACAAGATCATAGCTTAAAGGCCTCTGTAGCCACTAGAAATAATAGAATCGATTTTATTTAAACCCGTTTTAATTATCATTTATTTTCTGTTCTTTTTATTTCCATTATTCATATACGTACGTACGTATTTTAATAAGTCGATCTTAATTCACATTATTATTTGCTGCATTATTACTTAATTCCATTGATTACTATTGATTTATTCGATTATTTTGCAGAAAAACTATCGATTTTTTGATAATGTTTAAGTTAATTCTTTGATATGTGTGATTGATACCCCAAGGAGCAAGTTATTTTCTTTTTAACTGTGTCGAAAAATCTTTAAAAACATATATAATAAACGAAAAAAATTCTATTATCAATTATAGTTAAATGTTTTTTGCGAAGCTGGAATTATGTGTTTATATATGTACATATATACATCACACAAATAATATTTGTTTATATAGCAAACGTGCCAATTTCGCATTCATCTTCCATATTCATAGTAAATTGTATTATTAATATTCCATAAATCTATAAACTTAACGTGCGCTTCCTAGAAAAAATATTCTTTTTAAACAATTAAACTGACTTAACCTACTAAATGCTGCACTGTTAGATACCCTACATTCATATTTAATACTATTAGCCTGCGCTGAGTAACATATTGTTGCTCATAATTACTTTCTCAATAAATTTCTCAATTCTTTGCCGTATTATCGCAGTAGACTGATACAAGACGCCTTACTTTATGAGCTATTGATACCCGTTAATGGCTTTCTTAACTTGTTTATTCACTTTATATACCCAATCATGTTGAAAAATATATATGTGTAAAAGGCCGACGACCGATACTTTCCACCCCATGGGGTTCATAATAATAGATTTACATATAATTTAAGCTTGAACGCGTTGCGCATTGAAACCTTGAAGATAAGCAAGAAATGCGAAAAGCCGTCTTTAATATAAACATCAATGCGCAAGTGCACTCGACTGTGAGATACCCAATACCCTCATGCCTGATAAACAAAACAGCTGCATTAATGGATTCTCTACAGATAAAAATACATATATACATGTTTATATATACAGATACATAACATAAACATACGATCAGGGACGTCGCCATAATACACTAGCAAAAACCCCCATGTATCTATATGAGCTTCAAAAACAATAGCAATAACAGCGCGCTCCTAATTGTGTAAAAAACGGGAGAGAAGAAAGAGAGAGAGACCAAGAGAGACAGAGAGGGCGAAAGGGAGAATCCGCTTCCAGTTCGGCTACCCCGGCGGCATCATCGGCAGCAACACGTGCGTCGTTAATTCAATAAAAACAACAAGAGCAAATCACACTCCGAAACAGGCACATACACAGGCACACACACACACATACAGACAGGCACACACACACACACACCTACAGGCAGACAGGCAGCATAAAAATTCATTAACACCATATGAAAGCATTCTCTGTTGTTTCTGTGGGAATTTGCCCAATAGCCCAGTTGAACTTTTGTTCAAAAAAAACATAAGAAAATTCATACACGCTGCATGTGTAAATATTGTTCCCAAGAGAATTCATAAACTGTGCAGAATTAATATATACGATATGAGAAAAAGAAGCTGAAGATTGTTTATTATTTTTATCTTATTAAAAGTCTTGTGCACCTATAAAGAATGTAGTGAAATTTTAGGATTTGAATTTTAAGACATAAGAAAAATATTATTTTCATAAAATTATAATCTGCTACAAACAACAAAATGCAATACATATATATGTATGTATGAAAATAATCTAGCGATTATATACATTTATTAATTTAAAAGTCTTATGAACAAGCGATGAAAGTGATAAAATGTTATAGGCTGAACTTTTTTAAAAGTTGTCAAATGCTGCATGTGCAAATATTTATTGAAATCTGCAAATATTTTATATATTTGATTGATACATAAATAAATCAGAAGAACATTGATTATTTTGAATTTAAGAGTCTGTTGATTGAAATAGTGAAATTTCATGAATTGAACTTTTATTTAAGAAACAAGAATGTTCTTAAATGCTACAAGTGATAATATTTATATAAATGTGCAAATATTTTTATATATATACGCTACTTAGGTACATAAATCTGCACATTTTGGGTTTATTCGAAGTTAAGAGTCTTTTTAATAAACTAGGTAAATTTCTGGAAGATATAAAAAATATAAACTTGACCAATCTGCCCTCATGCAGTAGTTAAAGTGCCTCAGACTATGTAGTTCCCCGCACAAGCTGTCACTGGCGGAATCGGGTGCAACTGGGTATTTTTTTCCCCGCTTTCGCCTGTCGCGACTCGCCATTCATGTCCACATAACTGACACACGCAACTTATAGTCGCCTGTCTGCGTGCTGCGGTCGTGGCAGCAAAATTATCGCCATTTCGACGCCATTGCCTAAGTCAACGTCGCGTTGCGTTGCGTCGCGTCGCGTCGCGTCGCGTCGCATTGGCAGAGGCTTCACTGTCACTGTCGACGTGCGCGTCATCGACTGCGATTGAATGTCAGAGTGTCTTTAATTTATTCCAGCAACTACAAATTAATTCAGTTTTAGGTTTTAGTTTTTTTTTTGGTTTTCTTATTTCTTTTTTAACCGGCTTCGACTGCGACTGCCGCCACACGTGTCTCTCATAGCCACAGCCCATTTTAAAATGTAACAGCGGCAACCCTAGAGGCCATTAAAGCTAAATACGAAACACGCGTTTCAAGTCTGACAAACGGTAGCAATAACAATAAAAAATTGACTAATTTTCTATGACACAATTAATTTGTTGTTGTTGTTTCTTGCGGTTTGATTTGTTTTGGTTTGTTTTTGGGTTTTATATTTATATTTATTAGTTTCAGTTGCGGATGTGGGAACTGGAAGCTGGTAAATCGCTTTAATGTGTTTGTGTTTTTTTTCATAGTCTGTGGGCTATAAACATGGTAAATTGGTCAATGTAGGTGATGATATATCTGGGGATTTTTCATTTTTTAATCCATATGATTTATATGTTTATACACAGTAAAATTATATATTTACATATATTTTTATGTCTTTTTGTCTGTATGAACACTCAGTTCTCAGCTATTACAGAAGATAGAGGCAACAGGTTTTGTATAAAGGCTTATGAAGATTATATGCTTATAGACTTAAGTTAAACTATGGGTTATCTCGTTCACCTACTTAGAAATACAATGTTTGAATTTTTAATTCGATTTGTAGGGTATGTTTTAAATATGCAACTATTTGCTTCGATTTACAGCAAGCAGATTATTTAATATGCATGTTTCCAATTATTGAAATTGATAGGAAACTAAACACATTAGTTATTCAAATTAAAATAGTGAGTAGGGTATTATAGTATTGAGCAGCCTTCAGCCTTCATGCTTGTGTCTGTTATTTTGATTAGCTTAATAGGTTTAGTTTGGTTTATTTACGTTAAGAGCTTTGGTAGAACTTAATCGAATTATTTGAGCTTTGATACGATCTGTTATTATATCATTGTGTTTTCTTGGAATATGCCTTATCAAATTTCCTAGTTCTAACTATGACGTATACGTAATCCAATAAAATTACGTATACGTACACATAAATATACGCTGCAATATGGAATAACTTTCGCATTAGTTATTATGTGCAAAAATATAATATATATATATAGTTTTTATTACCGAGTGTAATTATTATTTTACTGATGCCCGCATTAATTTCCAAGTGTAATTTAATTTACATATGTATATATTTTTATTGCAGTGCATACATAAATACGCTGCTTATCTGCCATTAATATTAACAACAGTAGCGCTTTTTAACAATAAAAGCAACCACAATAGCAGCAGCAACAACAACAACAACAACAACAACAATTTCGAGGGCTAATTGCTGACCCAATAATGCGAGCCACACGCCTCCGTATGTAACTGTAAATTGCCACACGCGCGTGCTAGTTGTGTGTGTGTGTGAGAGTGTGTGTTACCGGTGAGAATATGAGAGCGAGAGAGAGAGAGAGAGAGAGTGGGGCCAGCGGGTTCAAAGCGCCGTCGAATCTGACTCTGCGGCCTCGTTCCGCCTTTTAGCGCTTGCATTGTAAAGTTTACACACACACACACAAACACTGAGTCACTCACACACACACACACACACACACACACACACATGCAGACACTCGTACATAATTCATAGTCAGTCTGCGCTCTGTGATGACCGCCAACAATAAAATGTCACACGTGCGACAGTCTCGACGTGATAATAGAAGGAGGTACAAGTACAAGCTAGACGCAGTTTAGACGCAACGAGTTCATGCCAATACCCTACAGTCATAGCAAACGGTATGTCAGTTCAGGCAACAGGCAACTTACTTAAGTTTCAACTAATTATACTAGAATACTAAAGTGATCTTTGTATTTCGGTATTGTAGATTTTTATTCAATAATAATTGAGGGGAAAAAATGAATGTATTGGAAAATAATTAGTTCACAAATTTTATTAACTTTGTTTTGATTTTTAGCACTATTACTTATGCCTTTCAAAGGTCATATTTTTATTAAATAATGATTCTAATATACCTTATGTATATAATTATTTAATATTGTTCTAATTATTGTTCTATTATGATATATTCTTGTCATTTCAAGGCACTTTACGTACTTATTTTGTTCTTATTAATACTTAAAAAAAAAAATCGATTATGCATTTTTTCGACTTTTCAAAATTTTTTATTTAAAATTATTGTTACTATCGATCGGTAGAATATTATTTATTTCTAGATAAAGCTAATGCTTTTATTATTTTAATTGTTGTTTAGAGTTACAGGTGAAAACTTTAAAATTCGTGCAGAAGAATTCTTATAAACAATCGATATTATAAGAAAACAATCAATATTGAAAGAAAACAATCGATATATCGAAAAATAATTTAACCATCGATAATATAAATTAATTTTTTGATTTTTAGCACTAATTCTTAGGCCGCCTAATGCAGAGCTTTGAATTCCGAATTTAATGAGGGCATTAAGAATTCGTATAATCTTTGTTTTCCTTGCACTTTTTGTTGTTGTTATTTAAGCGAATTTTATGGTTACATTAGCGAATTATTTTCGCTGTTATTCGCAGCCGAGTTAAGGCAAACATAAATTAAACGGACGAAGTCGCGCAGCTCAGATCTACATCCCATACCTATTCCCAGCCCCATTCCCAGTCCCATTCCCATTCTCAGTGACGACGATGGCGATGACGATGATGATAATGATATAGATAATAATGATGATGAGCAAACAATAATGAAAGCAAACACACGCGCCGCTCGTGGTTAGCTTTTGTTTTTATTGTTGTGCCCTGTGGTTGTTTTTCTCAGAGTGTATGTGTGTGTTTTCGTTCCGCAGCTGCAGCTCTTCGCGTATGTGTGTGTGTGTGTGTGCTACGACAATTTGGGCAAAAAGCGTGGATCTGGCCGAGTCTGCTACGCTCTGGCAGTAACTCGAAACCGCAAGCCAACCGATGAGCCGACCTTGGTTGGACAGTGTAACTCTGCGAGCATGACTAAGAGTGTGACGAATGAAATGCCCCTGTCTGGGTGACTTATCAAGCCACGCGCAAGTTAGCTTTAAAAAAAGGAAAATAACAACAACAAACAAAATATTTATGAGATTTTTGCATATGATATTAAGCAAATAGTTTTGTCAAGCGAAAGCGAATGAATAAATAAGATTAGGCAAGTAAACACGCACGCTAACGAACATGGGATACTCTTTCTCGAGATATACTGCAACTCAATGAGAATATAAGTAGATAAAACTCAATTTAAATATTTAATTGTTGTGGATAAGTAGAATACTGTTTGAAGACTTACAACAGCCCTTAAAATTACAAAAAACAAAATAAAATTCCCTTGTCGTGTTGCATGTGTCGCATTTGTAATGTGTTTCTCGGTTTTCATAAGATTTTACAACACACCCGCATGTGCATATGTATGGATTATTCCAGGAATTAAATATTCGTATATGTTACCACGTACAAAAATTCTATTGTACTTTGCTATTTCGGGCTTATCAATACCATGAACAGAATTCGAACATTGCTCCCAGAGCATAATGCGAAATCTTATGAAATATATTCGAATAATTCAAATCAAGATTTGATTTTTTTTTTTGAATGCTATTTATAGACTTGCGACCTGTTTACCAATTCAAATTTATATAAATATTTTTTATTGTTCGAAGTGACTTGACAGTTTTTGCAAATAGAAGAAAAGGCATATATCCGTTATATTTATAGACAAAAGGGCGTGTTTATAAAAAAGCAAAGAGAAACCTATTAATAGTCATCTATTTTTAATGAGAATCTTGGGTTGATTACCAACCGATTTCCAAGCCTGATAAATCCCTTTTCGTATTGTCGCAAATAGGGGAGCACACTTTGAACAATTTATAGTTCGTATGCTTGACTCTTTGTCTTGTTGTTGTTGTTGTTGTTGTTGTCTGATGTCGCTGTCAGTGGGGAACACGATTCGCTGTGGGTGCGCCGGCACAGGCGGAAGTAATGCCACATCAAGTATACGCCCCGCTGCACAGCGGTCGCTACACGTGCCAGTCAACTGTGCCTGTGTGTGTGTGTACGTGTGTGTGTGTGCCTGTCTGTGTACAAATAAAGACATACAATAATGCTCTACCAATGGCAAGGCTAATTAATTACGTTAAATATTTCTTGTTTTACGATGTGCCAATTAAACGAACTGCAATAAAACACACACGTTTGTAATAAAAAAAAAAATAAAATAAATAAAAAAGAATTCGAATTCGAAGAGAACAAAATCAAACCGCATTCACATTCGCACATACTGATCTTGCTGATTCGCAGGGTGATTTGCGTAATACATGGGCCGTAAAACGCGTTCATTCATTAAGCTGTAAACAAAAATTTAACCAAATATCCAATTAGCCAGCCAAAAAAACATAAAAATGCAAAACACGTTAACAAAACACAAAGAGAGACATAATGAGCTTAGGACTGAAAGTGAATGCTCCAATTAACAATTCGGTTAATTATTTAGGCCTTTCCTCGCCAGGGCTTATCATGTATTCAGCAGAGCATCTGTCTGTCTGCCATCTATCAATATTCATTGGGTCTCATGTCATGTTCAACATGTTTGTCCCGTCCAGCACGCGGCGCTCTAAGAACTCGTTCTATTTATTGCACTTTGGAAGAGCGATGTGTTTAGCTAATTTGACTTTTTATTGTTTAGTATTTATTGCCGTATTTGGCATGTGCTGTCATCGTCTGCTTTGCGTGGGTTCTCAATTGTTTCCATTGTATTCGAAATTCCTTTGTTTCGGGACACACACAAAAACGCTTCATTGTTTTACGTAAAATTTCTTCAAATTGCGTTTCGTTAATTTTGTGAAAAATATCTCGCAAATGAAATACAATTTCTAAAGCTTAGCAAAACCTTTAAGCTACAACTAAAATCCCCGAAAATATAATGACAAATGCTCTCTGAACTTTTGTCACTTTCATTTGGAAACCTGATGATATATGTTATGCAAATACTTGTGATTACTATAATTTAATTTCCACAAAATTTTCTGATTTTCAGACATATAGCAGACATACGTGATCATAATAATACGCTTGTCATTCTGTCTGCCCAAATTTGATGTGCGCGTTTTGTTAGATAAATAAAACACACGATCTTTGGGTCGATATTGCACTCGGTTCCTAATTAATGGGGGGAACTGCTGCTGCTGCTGTCATATTCTACGGCCCATTCCCATTGGATACCCATTTTAACGAGTTCCTCGTTGTAGCTGAACCTTTTCGAGTGTCCTCGTATATAAGGGGAGAGAGGGGTCAGGGGGGAATGAGTTAGGGTTGAGGTTGTCAGTAAAGTTTGGTGAAGCAATTGGGTCATCGTTTGATACACGTGTGGCTCGTTTAATGTTTCGCCTTTTCGTTTTTATTTGCTTTGCTTGTCACCATCATAAATTTTTATCGCCTAGCTGGCAATTCAATTGCCAATACTGCACAACACGCTTACCAAAAAAAAAAAAAAAAAAAAAACACTGCCAGTTGCCACTCGCCTCTATCGTATCAATGAACACACACACACAGCGACTCACACTCACTTGTCTGTGTTTATACCGGTCTCTGTCTCTGTTTCTCTGCCTCTCTGTCTCTGTCTCTGTCTCTCAGTCTCTGTTTCTCTTACTCTGTCTCTCTGTTTGTTTTTTGATTCTACCATCACGTTTAGACCTTTTTTCTCAGCTAGTTCTTGTCTCTGTGGGCTGCATTCAGCAGCGGCACGTTTAAGTCGAGCTCCAGACGTATCTAAATATTATTATTGCGTCGCATATTTATTATTGTCTGTCTCTGTGTGATGGTATCGCAGATTTTAAAACTCATTTGGCATTGTTGTGGCCCTCCTTGAGTTTGTTTTTGTTTTTGTTTTCGGTTTTTTTTTTCTTCCACGCGCATGTTTTGAGATAACAAGAAAATTAACACTTTATTGTAGAAAACTTTCCTTGGCAACCAACAGTTTTGGGGGGTAGATGGAAAGATAGATAGGAAGCAGATATAATTGATAGTTGTGTAGTTACATTTTGCCCAGATATGAGTGTTAATAAAAAAAACAAAATTATTATTTTTTTTTTTTGGGTGCTACATAGAGAAATTTATTGTTTCCAGTGTGCCAGAAGGCCGCAGATGACCAGCGAGACACAAAACAAACAGAATCTATGTAAACATCGTCTGCCAAATGAATAATGGAATTTTTTTGTTTTTTTTTTTCTTCATTTTTTTTTTTTATTATTTTGCTTTACAATTTGTGGCAAAAAAAAAATGTTGTTGTTGCTTTCATGATTGTTGGCACGTGTAGAGGTGTTAGATAAAGCCGATATGGCGCATAAATGGGGCACTGATTACACAGAGGGGGGAAATGACGTATACGCAGTGTGGGACAGGCAATTAACAATGTTCTATATGGAGCGTAGAAAAAATAGTCTCTAAGATAAATAAGTGTCAAGAACAAACAAAGTTGTGTGTTTTTTTTCCTGAGAAAAGCGTATGCGGCGTATACGTAATTTGCCATTTATGATGTGGAATTTTTGATAGGGGGAATTCATTATTGATGCAGCTTCTGATGCGATGCTAATGAATCGCCCGTTAACATACACGTATAGTAAGTATAAGTAAGTAGTAAGTATAGTAAGGCTAATGCGATTCGGGAGTTACCGGAGACATTTAAGCAAATGAAACCCAAGTGCAATATAAAACGCTTTTGATGATATGCGTGCTCTCGAAACATAAACAAACCGAGGCAGACAGCTCAACTGGGGTGTGTGTGTGGTTGGGTGTGTGTGTGTCTGCTGAGGGTCTTAACAGACGTCAGAAATACCGTATAATCAGCATAACAATGTGTACGGTTGTTGCTGTTGTTGGCATATTAAGTCGCCTGCGACACACAAAGCGTAACTTGCACGCCAAATAAACTTCAAAATGACAACGCCTTCAACTGAAAGAGACCGCAGAGTTTCTTGAACTTCACTCGGGGAGATTATATTGACAATAACAATATAATACGTTGGTTTGCAACAGCTGAAATTGCCCAGCAAAGGCAAAGAGAGACAGAGTGAGACAGAGACAGGGAAAGAGAGATAGAGAGAGCTGAGATATCACGCCATCATGCGCCCAATTTCCCGTTTTTGTCTTTAAAAGTCAATCTGCTGTTCTCGTTTTCTCATATCGTATCGCATCGTATCGCCGTGTCGTGCTTTGTCATGTCTTGTCTAACAATTATTTTGCTAATTTATGTTCACGCAGTGGCAGTTCCCATTGTCGACATTGATTGACATGACCTCCAGCCAGGTAAGAGGCAACAGCAGCGGCAACAACAGCGGCAGCTACAGGTGATGGGCGAAGCGTGTTTCAAATTGTTCTCACAACACTTGAATCATGCCCATAGTATACGAATAGCTAAAGCCATAGAGAGTGTGTGTGTGTGTGTGTGTTTGTGTGTGTGTGAGTCAAAACGGTTTTTGCCTGCAGCGGCACGTGTTGCTCGTTCTATGTCCAGCTCGAGGCAAGCCAGAATCATCAAGCCACTTTTAGAGTGAAATACGCTATTGGGGGAATGCTTTTATACCCGCTACTTATGGAGTGGAAGGGTATGTTGAGTTTGTGGCAAAGCAAAAGGCACCTGCGACTGTGCAACACATATATAATTGAGAGACTAATAATTCTCTCAATAACAACAAATTATACTATTATTTGCGGCTGTATGAACAGCTAGATCTCGGAGTCTATGAGAGCTAGGACTTTCAAAATTGGTATCAACATGTCTTAATATGGTATGCAAATTATGTATATTTTAGAAGTTTTGCAGATCTACTTCTGTACTCGTAAATTGAAATACATTAATAGTTTTTTTTTTATGTTTATTTTCATTAGGAATCAGTTTGCAATTATAACTATAACTTAAAATGTAGCTCCTGTTGTTAGTTCTTCAAGATTTATATATGTACATATAAATTTAATAAGCCTAATTATATAGGTTTTAAAAAATTATATATATTTATTTATGGAAAATAAAACAATTTTCTCCACTCAAATAATTTCTGAAAATTTAGTGACGAGTAATAAACACAGATATATAATATTCTATTATCTATTTTTTTATGCAGCATAAAATACGTTTAACATAGACAAGCGAGTAGCGGGTATAAAACAGTTGAGCACACTCGTGCGTAGTTTTCCTATTTGTTATTTATGTACATACCTCATTTATGAAAGCGGAACTACAGTGCGAGTCAGATAAATAGAAGCAAGGCAAACTAAATGGAATATATACATAGAATAATGCAAAAAGAATAACCAATAAAAAAGAAAAAGCTAAAAGATATATTATACATATTGCAATATCAAGTCTCTGCATAATCCTCTTTAATTTGCATTCTTTGAAAACGTATTCGAGACGCAGCTTTTAGCCAGAATTCCTGTTTGACTCAGCTCAGCTCGTGGTTCTATTTCACATTGGCGCGCATCATTTGTTTATGACTCAGTTAAGCTTGGCAAACAGAGAAGCCGAAGCCGAAGCCGGAGCCATCAGCCATCGGCTTCAATAGCAAATTTCCATTGACCCCCCCCCTACCCACACCCATGGTACTCCCCCCTTTTTGGCCAAGAGCCACGGCGCGTGCACGTCAAAAATGCCATTGGGGCTACTCGTGGTGCGTGAGCTTGGCATACGTTACGCTTCTTGGTTTTTGTTACGTTTTAATGCCGGCGAATATGGCCAAGATGATGTTGGCTTAGCCCATGGCAGCCTTCTATGAGCTTTTCCTCTCGCTCTCTCTCTCTCGCTCTCTCTCTTTCTTTTTGTGTGCTTGCCATTTTCAGACTGGCAGCGCGCATAAATAATGGAAAGTGTAATTTCAGCTGTATGCATATTGGCAGATCGACAACAATTCCGTTGGCATTGTGAAAATCCGCTTAACACGCCCACTCACCGAATCCACCGCCCATCAACCACACACACACACACACACACAGACCGCCATACCCCACGCACACTTAAAATGAAAATGCCTCTAAGAGGCCGCGGATGCCGCACACTTTCCAAATGTAATTACACTCGGGAGATACACGTGCCGTCAACAACCTCATTGTTGTTGTTGCCGCGCTTTTTCAATTTGAATTTCTCCCCTCTCTTTCTCTCTGTTTCCCTCACCCTCTGTCTCCCCTCATTTGACTGACAGTACAACAATAACAACTCAGGACAATCGAGCGGCAAGTCTCGCGCACTTGAGCAATTTGCATGCGCGCCAAAATCTATATACAGATTTACACACACACATATATAGAGTATATATATATATATATATATATATATATATAGTATATATCTGTAGATATCTGTGCTGCACTTGCCTCCATCGGTTTGTTTACCTCTTGCGAAATTGCTCCGGCTGTAGACTAATATAAACATAGTCTCTTGGCCCTGGCCATAAGCCTAGATTTGGGGCATGGTTAATGAGCTTCAGCTGCTCTTGGGATGCCCAAATAATTTGCACGTGCCGTCGTCGTCGTCGTGGTTGTTGTTTCCGCCTGGTCTTAAATGACAGCTCGTTGGTTCTCAGTTCCGGCTACTGTGGGGCAAATTGAGGGCACACACACACAGAGTTACCCAAGGGCAGCACGTTGTTTGTCTTACTGAATGACTAATGCACTGCAACAAACTCCAGCGGAGAGATTAGACGATGAAAATAAACATGTAAATACTATATATAGTATATAAAGTATATACAGTATTTGTACAGTTATGTAAACAGCTTAATAAGCAAGACTCCAGTGTGTCATTTGTTTATTAGAGAAGCTGGCAAAACCTGTGGGAGCTGAAACCGAACCCAAGCTGTTTTCGATTTGTGAAAGTCACGATTCAAAGTACAATTGAAATTTATACATGTGGGATATACGATATACGATATATATATGGCCAGTTTACAGAACATAGGGCTATAGGGTTGCGAAAAGTAAACCATACCAGAGTTCCATTTAAACTAGTAAGTTAGTAATGATATCATTGGTTTCTCCTCAATATATCAATATTTAACTTTAATAGAACTCTAAGTACCAGGAAATATTAAATTTTCAGAAAAAGGTAACCCAAAGTAAACTATGTCTAATGTTTAACTAACCTAGTAAATGAGGAAAAGTATTATTGATTTATTTGATTTAAATATTCTTATAATTTTATTCCTTTAATAATTTGATTTTAATTTTAAGATTATTGTAGGTCAAAAAGGTGTCAAAATTTAATTATGTTAAATAAAACAATCATGTAAATGAGGAATAATATTATTGTGTTATTTATTTTAATAAACATGTTAAAGAAAATATAATTATAATTTAATTTATTAATTGAATTTTGGAAATTTTCTTAATGCATTAAGGTAAACAAATGTAAGTCAATCAAATTCCATCTAAATACGTAAATGGGATATCATTGGTTTATCGCCTTGAATCAGCTTACAAATATGATCCTAAATCTCTTTAGTAATTACATTTTGCAATAAGGTTTCAAAGAGTAAATCTACCTTCCATTTAAGCACGTTAATGGAGTATGATATCATATCTGCTTCAATCAACGCTGAACAAAAATAGAATTCCAAATCCTTTTAAGCTTCACAAAGTTGTTAAGCTATTTTTAGTTTTTTTTTCTCTTTTATCATTGAAAGCATCAGTTAGGTTAGATAACAATTATTTAACAGGCTAAACAAAACTCAACAAAAAATGTAAATCCCATTATCAACTAAAAACGCTTTGTAGGCCTTTCACGATTTTGCTATATAATCGCAATTATCTGGAGAGCAAGCTCGTGTGATCTTTGCATATGTTTTGTTAACTAGTGTAATTTGCGGCACGTGCGAAAGTCAATTACGTTCATTGTTGATAACGATGCTGATTACGATAATGACTTCATCATCATTGTCATCGTCATTATCATCATCATCATCAGCAATGCGCTTCGCAACGCGCAAATAATTGTTAAAAATAAGTTGATTGAACCCGTTTCGATAATATTATTGAATTATGTGCGGGCGGGCGGTGCGCGATGACGCCTTGTCGTGCAGTCAATCAATCAATTAATCAATTTGATAGTCAATTAATTTTGCATTTCTCTCCCTCTCTCTCTTCCTCCTCGTGTAGTTCTGATGGCGCCTACTGTTTGCTTTGAAAAGAAAGTTCGCGTTGCTGGCATGAAGGAGGCGCGTCGACGAAGCAGCACGAGCGTGTCTCATGTAAACGCAGTGAATCCAACAGCAGCAGCAGCAGCAACGGATACGGTCACACAAAGCAGCGCAGTGTTGAACTATGGTGAGTAGAGCGTGCCACATGGCGTATACGTATTATTTGTTTATCATACTATGTGCAGTTTGTATTAGGTTGCACTGGAAAAAGGCAAGTTCGCCTATTTAAAGTATAAACACTTTGGTCAATCTGATTTGGTTTCTGCCTCTATTAGCCTTTAATTAACTATATACGATATGTTTCGCTAATATATATTGGATATCTTGATGCTTACCTTATCTATCTATCAGTCAGTATACTTTTACAGCTGTACCAGTCTCACACTTAATATTAAATGCAAACATTATTAGCTAATTGAATTTCTATTAGATCTACATAGTAACCACATGGCGTATACGTATTATTTATTAGCTTATATTTAGCCAAAGCTAGTAATGCACAGTAAAAAGAGGCATGCTCGGCTTTATAAAACGCCTAGTAATTTAAAAAGTGAATAACAACAAGTGGGTAAGGCTACAGTCGGGCGCCCGACAGTAAGATACCCTTCTCCCAATTTTTAAAATCCGTTACAAGCGTGTAACTATACTCATCATTTCAAACAAAAATTCTGCACAAATTCTTCTACTATATATAGCTTACTCGCTCGCACTCACACAGCGACGCGCGTAAAGAGTAAAGCGACACGACGCAACGTCGACGTCGGCGTCAACTGCTCAAAGCAGGGCGTCGGCTGCTGCCCGTACCGAACATTTGTACTGAAAACGTTGACTTGAATAACTTCTGTGTTATTAGTCCGATCGGATTGTAATTTGGAGGATATGTTCATATTGCATTTAGCTTTATGCATACCAAAGTAGAACGTTATGGATTTAATAGTTTGCTTAATAATCGCAAATAACCGATTTGCGGGGGCGGTGGGCGTGGCATCAAAAATTTGAGATAAACTTTATCTGCCTATGATTTACAGGAACCTTCATGCCAAATTTGGTATCTCTAGCTTTTTTAATAGCTGAGATCTGTTGTCTCATACAGACGGACAGACGGACAGACGGACAGACAGACGGACATGTCTCAATCGACTCGGCTAGTGATCCTGAGCAAGAATATATATACTTTATGGGGTCTGCCACGCCTCCTTATGCCTGTTACATACATTTTGCACAAAGTTAGTATACCCTTTTTTGACCATTTTCAATGGTCGAAGGGTATAAAAATATGAGTTTAATAAATTAGATTAACTAAGCTGTAAATATTAATAAATACACGTATATACATTAATCCCAGATCAGCTTAGTTTATTTTGATGAATTTTCTTTACAAGTTTCACTATTAGATATGACTTCTTCCCTTTTTTTTATTTATTTATTTATTTAACATCAACTAAGAGCAGTCGACTCAAAGATATTAAAGAAAAGATAAAGAAAATTACAAATATAAATTAAATTTAAAATATATATAAGTATAATTTAAGTTAGAACTAAGAATATTAATATAAAATTTTTTTTTTTTAAATTAAATAGTATTAAATATTACGTGATTTTATTTTAATACACATTTTTTTAAAATATATTATCATTTAATCATAATAATATGATGCATTTCTAATATCCCCCGTTTCATTAAATCACTGAACTCGGCATATAAAATACCTGCCTGGCTGAAAGAGCTATACAAGTCTGTCAATCAGTATTAAATGCAAACATTATTAGCTAATTGAATATCTCATTAGATCTGCCTTACATTCACCTAAATACCACGTGCAGCTCTGGCTTGGCACAGGGTGTCTTGCCGTGAGTTTTACACGCGGCTTATGCTATGCCATAGCATTTCTTACTTGACGTTTTTCACTCACGTTACTTGAACATGTTTAATTAATTTATGTAAACCTGGTCAAGCAGCGCTGTGCAACGCTTGCAGATTGCATGCGACGCGCACTTGCAACGTGCCCCAATGTTATGAACGCACCACGTGTTGCTGCTGCTGCATTTTGCCGCCTGTTGTTATATGCTTTGGCACGCGACTTTGTGTGTTATGGCAACAATTTGCGTCAGCAATGCCAAAGACTCAACACGACGACATGCTGCTCCTGCTCCTGCGAGAATCTGTGTATCTTCGGTTGCGAGGACCTGCCCTCGTGGCATGCCCCTGTTGTCAGCCTGTAGCCAGCCTGTTGCCACCCTGTAGCCACCCCTTTTGCTAGACAGTTCCCCTCAAAATGGTGTTCTATGACATATTTATATAAGCATTCTCCTGCATTCTCCTGCCTGCTCCCACCTTTCCTCCTCCTCGCCTGGCCTGATTGAGAGATAAATCCCGCTTGTCGTTGGCAACTTCCTTGAAAAGGCTTCGACGTCAGCTGGTTATTTGTG
Organism: Zaprionus kolodkinae; assembly: GCA_018901885.1. Lineage (NCBI taxonomy): Eukaryota > Metazoa > Arthropoda > Insecta > Diptera > Drosophilidae > Zaprionus > Zaprionus kolodkinae. The sequence goes on from JAEIFM010000498.1 coordinate 1,840,767, forward strand.
CCAGTTGTAAGCTATATATAGTACGGTTTCCCAGGCAGTATGGGTAGCTATATTGGGTAGCTCACAGTTGCTTAAAATATACTTTTGTTTATGGAAATAAAACGTTTGAGTTCCAGTAGTAAATGTCATTAGTAATTGAGTAGTTAATAAAGGTATAAAAAACCTAAATTAAATCGGAAATCAACACGTTATAAATATAAATATATTTAATACATTTATACACATGTTATATACTTGCGCAAACTTCAAGTTCTTCGGCTTTTGCTGCATCATTATTTATCGCGATTTGCCACTTCATCATTCATCGATCATGTGTCATAATATGACACTAATTGACCATATTCTCGGAACGTAAACAAAAGTGTGCAAAAAAAACAATAGGGAAAGCTGAAAAACACCTAGATCGTAGCATAAGCATTAATTTTCACTGGAAATAGGTGTAAATGTGAATGGGTGAGTGTATGTGTGTGTGTGTGTTTGTGTCTGTGTGTGTGTTTCTGTGTCGCGACCTTTAATCTTGCGCCATTTAATGTGGCACGTTTCTCTTCCTGTTGTTGTTGTTGTTGTTGTTGTTGTGTGCCACTTTTCCTCACATATATTCAGAATTTTCCCACATTTATTTAGTTGCTTTTGGCAACTTGGCGACTTTTATTGCCCTCTTTGAAGTTGTTTTTGCCGCTTTTATTGATGTCATGTTCATGCGCGATTCATGACGTTTTTCTTATATTTTCATTTTACATACCCTGCACCTGTGTAAAAAAAAAGAAGAGAGTACTATCTATGCTAACGAATTTATGGAAATAATGTGTCAGATATTTATATAAATACATTCTTGATTACTTTCAATATCAGAATTATTTAATGGAAGCAAAGGCATATTAAGAAGTGTAATAAATGCATACGGATTATTTTAATTTACTGTAGGGTATTTGTGCGCCGATTACTTTGATTGTTATTTTATTTACGTGTTTAATTTTATTTATTTTCTTGTTAATTTCTCGCAACACATTGAAATGTTGAATGTTAAATGGGTGTGACGAGGCCACGTGCAGGCGTCTCTGAACCGCTAGATGCTCCCCACTGCCCCCCTAGGCGACAGTAGCTTAATGACCTGGGCGTTGCACAGTGGTTGAAATATTATAGAAAATCTATGAAAATCACGTTTGAGAAATTTGTGTTTGGGCTGGAAATTTCTATGAAAGAAAAGCTAAAATAATTTGAGGTATATCTTACTTATGAAGATTATGAAGTTTATATCTCATTTTCTATATAGTTATATATACATATAAGTAACAACATACATTTAATAACAGTTTGTTTCTACTATTAAAACTTAGCTAGACTTATTCAGGGTTTTCTTCAATATTCACTCTAAGCTAAATCTATTCAGCTTAAGTTTCTTGGAATCGATTTTCTCGCATCTTTGTTAACATTTTAACACACGTTGGCGACAGTGTGCACACTGTGGCATGTTGACTTTTGTATGCCTGTTCTGGCAATAAATGACACACATTTAGCAAGCAATTGTGGATGACTTTTCTTGGCAATGCTAATGCCACGGCCCAATGGCATTTGCTTTAATTAAGCATAAATAGTCAGTAATTTGTTGTGAGTTGTCGTCGGCACGTGTGTGCACGTTGCCTCTGTCACGATGCTAACGAGGCCACAGATGCCTTAAGATGCCATCACTTAGTTCCCAAGTCCCCTAGTAGAAACCCAGATGTTAGAAGAAATAGGTACGGAGAATAAAACGTTAAAAAATATGCAAAATTTACCGAGCTGAAAATTTTATACTCTTTTCTTTACATTTGACTTACTGAAATTTTATTATAATGCAATCGAAAAGGAATTCTACAAATTTGGTAAAATATCAAAATCAGCTTATGTCTATATCAGATATATTATAGTGAGCCTTTTGCAAGTATTAAGTATTAGGCAGAAAAATCGATAGAATCTTTTAATATACCAAAGCAGATAGTTGTATGCTTTTTAATAAACATCGAAGCTTAATATTTAATTTGTGTAGAAGGTAGATGTGACAGCTATTATTTAAAATTTACATATTATAAATATGATGCACCAGACTCTTCATGTGAAATTTGATGACTCTAGTTCTTGTATTAGCCGAGAGCAGAGCGTTCATACAGAAAAAAAAGGAAAGAAGCTTAAAAAAATGTAACAAAAAAAGGAAAAAGTGATATCGTCTCTGTTGTTTCATAAATACCATATACCCATTGGCAGGGTATAATCAAACAAATGTTCAATGGGGCTGCTCGGTCGAGTGCAAGTGCCTTGTGGGGGACCTCGGTACTTGCATAAGTTGATGACGAACATAGACGGAACAGGGAAATTCAGGAAGTAAACACGCACACAGCTGTGTGTTCAGTGCATGTGTGTGTTGGCTTGAGGGTGTGGCAACATCGGAAATTTGAAGGTGACAACAACAACAACAGCAGCAGCAAAGAGAGCAGAACAAGAGCATCAAAGTGAACTGAACATTTCCGCAATAGTAAATTGCGATTCTTACGTTCTTACGTTCGAGCACATGTTCGAGACACGCTACGGCAACTGTTAACGTGTGTGTGTGTGTTTGTGTGTGTGTGAGTGTGTGTGTGGGGTGGCAGCACTTGATGCAACATGGAGGAGCCACGGGAGTGGCAAGGTTGACCTAATAAGGGCTGCTTACGAGTTATCTACCTCTCGCTGTGAATTTTGTTACGAGGGTACATTTCAGATAAATAAAAGCAATAAATACTTAAGGATTTAAAGCTGATATATATCAAAGCTGGGTTATATATATATATATATACTATATACTATATATACCATATATTGCTTTTATTTAATCACTTTTCGAATTGGGAAGAAAAGTGTGCACATATACAACAAATACAATATCAGCTTACTAAGAAGTCTTGATTATGACTTCAGTTTTAATTCACGAAATAGTGAGGCACAACCAACTTAACTCAATTAAATTAGGTGGCAAAACTGTGCGGAAATAGTAAAGAAGAGTTGATAAATTCAAAGTTAATCGATTGCAGCGATAAAAACTGCTAAAATTGTTTGTTTCTTTATTTAATAATGCTAGAATAATTATTTCTCTTTGATTATTATAAAATAATAATAAACCTAATACAGCTGATTACAAATAGAGTCAGTTTATTGTACACATATGGCATCCTTGTTATTATCGTGTCTGTTTTCCTTTTTGTGTATTTTGGAATCCATGTATCACGTTCTATAAACGTAGTCACATTCACATCGGCGACTATTTGCGCTAATTTAAATTTTATATTGCTGCTTGATGCTTTCAAGTGCGTCGCCCTGGGTTATTAATAGACTCTGGAAATGAAATATTGTATTTTACTATCGATAAGCCAACAAGTTCAAGGAGGTTGAGAGGGGAGGGAGAGTGAGTGAAGAGAGAGATTAGAACTTGGTAGAACCTGTTTATGAGATTATTAATGTTAATAATATATGCTAATGTCGATCTAGTTGCTTAGTTGTTATTATTATTTATTTTTTTCATTTGCTTAACACTTATTGCAATTATCGTGAGCTGAGCTGGCCAATGCGTCACCCTAATCAGTTCCCCCATCGATTCTCCCCTGCTACTGCTTGCCCTTGGGCCAATGTCCGCACTCACGTTTCACTGCACTGGTTCAGCGTATCAAAAACTGCTTTATTTGCAAAACACAAGCAAGGCAAAAAAAAAAAAAAAAAAAAAAAAAGAAGCAGAAAACTGAAATGAAAACAACAAAAAGAAACAATAACAAAGCCAGAAACAGTCGCTGCAATAGCATTGGCGCCGATGCCGACTTCCCTCTGGCAGGTAGTATAGCTGTTTACACAGGTTTACCATATACGTAGTATATAGTATAGTAATGTGTGTAGAATATATGCAATGCCATGTGCTCGGATTCGACGCGATGTGCTTCCATTGCTGACCCTGACCATAGACACAGTGCCGGAAACGCTAATTGGAAAATGATTTAATTTTAGTAGGGGGAGGACGGACATGGTGCCGCTTCACCGGCTGTTTACTGTGTTGCTGTTTTTCCACGATAAACAGTCACACATACTGTGTGTGTGTGTGTGTTAGTAGTCATTGTGTGCTTCACTGTGGCCATTCCAAATTGATGCGAATCGCGTAGCAATCGCCAACGTCGCTTCGTTGACTGCTGCTGGCCCCAAGCTGTGGTCACGTTTTCCAAACACACGCGATGAACACACAAGCGAACAGACACACACACACAACAACAACAGCGCCACATGTTCGCAGATAGACGACAATGAGGTCCGTTGACTGATTATCAAATGGCAAAGCAGAAGCAGCAAAACTTGTGTGAGATATGCGATAAAAATAGCTACGAAATTGCACAAATTAGTTGCACACACTCGAAAATATGGTGTAAGCTTAGAATTTATTTTTAATTAAACACAGTTATTAAAATACTAATATTTTAAGCATAAATTGATTTTTAAATTAATAAATAATAATCTCAAGAAACATTTGCGAATCTAATCTAATTGATCACTTGACATTTTTCATTGCATACTTTTGTGCTGCAAGTGGTTTGTGTCTTTGCTATGTGACATGGCTGACATTGTGCCACATTGCATTGCAGCGCTTTTTTGCTTTATTGCTTTTCTTGTTTTCCATTAAACCTTGACTGATATTTTCCCCACTCACTTTCGTTGCAGTTGCCAAAGGTTCAATGAACTCGGTGGGTCGCAAGCAACGTCGCCGCATCGTTAGACCTTCGTCACGAAGACAGCAAGCGAGCAAGACGTGTGATGTGTCCAGTTCCACGTCCAAGTCCACATCGGCAGCAGATTGCGATGTGAAACAGGCTGAGGCAAGCGAGCGTATGGAACTGGATGGGGATTACAAGGAGGCGAGCTCGCAGATATTGCGCACACATTCCAGCAGCGGCAGCAGCAGCAGCAATAACAGTATCGGCTACAGCAGCTGCAACAGCAACAACAACAACAACAACAAGAGCAACAACTGCAACAACAACAGCAACATCATCAAAACAGTATTACAGCCCACAATGGTGAACACGAATAGCAGCAATAACAGCAGCTGCAACAACAACAACAACAAGACAACAAACGCGGCCAAACTCTGTGATGATAGCGATCAGGAGCAGGAACCGGAGCGTGCCATGGATGAGGACGACTTCGAGGATGAGGATGATTTGGGTGACGGCGACAGTGGCTACGAGTTCGCACTGGAGCCGCAAAGTCAGTCGCTGCACATTGGCGGGCAGCAGCATCACCAAAGCCAAACCACACACAACGAGGGTCTGCTCTCGATTGCCCTAAAGACTATCAAGCTGGTGCAGCGCAACAAGCTGCTGCAGAAGCGTTTGGCCCAGCTGCAGCTGGAGACATCTGAGTTCATTGCCTCGGTGCTGGCCAATCCGGAGAATCGGCATTTTCGTGAGAAAATCGCAGCCAAATCGGATGCGTCTGCCAACAAAGTGAGCAACGTCTTGTTGCGGCACTAAAACGAGAGATGCAAAAAAAGTATTGCATACTTTTAGGCGGCGACCAGAAAATGCCACTCCCTGCGTGTCACAAGATCGTTGAATAATAATAATAATAATTTCCAACAAGATTTTTAAGGATAGTCTCGCAATAAACAAACAACTTAACAGAAGAACGGAAATCACAAATACAATTGCATTCAATTCCATGATTAAAATGCAACTCGAATGCGACTTGGCATGAACATTTTGATGGGATTTCTGTGACACTCGGAACGGAGTCTTGAGCAATTCGTACTGATTATTTTTACAATAAAGTGTACATTTAACACTTTGCATATACAAACAAACAATACATAAACATATACATGAGAAACTATTTATAAACAAATCAAAAGTCAAGAAGTAAATACTTTTATCGTAGGTAGCTATTAAGTACCATATTTACTGCGTACAGCCAACAAATAATTTATGAAACATCTGAAACGTAGCATGTGTAGTGCTCTAGGTATTTAGAACTCCTACGAAAGAAAACTGATATATGAACCCACTGGCATAATCATTTTAATACTACATATGTATGTACGATGCTTTCCGCTTTTTACAGCAAATACTTGAGATAAGCGAAACTTTTTTCACATGCTAAGCAATTTGTTCATTAAACTAAAAATCTAGCCAACCCATTATACGTAAACTAATTAATCTATAATAATTACCAATTATCTACCTTACATCATTATATCAACAATCTATACTATACATCATTATATCAGAGCATAACCAAAACACTTGAAATTTAACTTATTCGAGATCGGAATGAAAAGAATACGCATCCACATGTATTTTAAACAAAGTTAAAAACATATAATTTAATTTTCTACTTAACTAAATATTATGATTATACCAAACTAGTGAATAGACAACAATCTTGAATCATACAAATTTCAAATAAAATTCATTTTATTGAAGTAAAAAACTATACAAAATGTATTTGTTTTTATAATTGCAACTGGAAAGTAAATAAAATATAATCCCAAGGGTAAGTAAAGAGCGCATATCTTATATAGGGATCATAATAAAGCCCATGCATATTGGTCGTGTCAATAACACCAATCAAAGCGCTCAAAGACCGTCTCAACGTTGAGTTTGTCAGCCTCAATCATATACTATTTTTGGGGTGTTCCGAGAAACATAAGTGAATTAGAAAAAGTTTGAATTTCACACAGCTAAAACTAAAAATGTCATTATTGTAATGAGTCTAGAAAAAGCTTGATTTAAAAAAAAAAAAACAAAAAAAAGAACTATAATTTTGCTTTAACTCTATTTTATTGATTTCCATTTCGAGAACATCCCGCAAACAATTCGCGATTGATTTGCCCGCTGCAGACTTTGCATGTCAGCGCAAACTTATTGTCATTCAATCTGAAATTGCACTTCAATTGTTTCAAGTTCATTCAATTAAGCCTCATCCCCGACAATCCCCCACCTCCAAACCACTCTTAGCCGTCTGCTTGTGGCCAAAAGACTTTCGAGTATCATTCAGCATTTTGATTGTGATTATGTGCGTTCCTCTTTGTGCTCTCAGACGGCTTGAGGTTTGAGGATTTCAGTTAGCATTTGTCAGTTTCATATATAGTCATAAATGCTATAAATATACCCCTGGTAATAATTTCATAAGACGCTTTGACATCTGTTGTCTTAGATACCCTGTGATCATAGACTTGTGGAGAGTAGCTTGGAAAATAGAAAGTAAATGGAGTAAGGCAAAAAATAACGAAAAGATAGATAAATGTATAGAAATAGATTTATAGAGATCTGCTTATTATAATTTCAAATTTATTTAAAAATTCTACAATATATTAAATCTGCTTACAAAAAGTATATTTATTATTATTCCAAACTAACTTAAAAATCCAAATATAAATATATAACTTATATAAATATATAACTCAATTTGAACTATTTTCTTAAAATCACAGGGTATAATTTAGTTCAGTCATTTTAGCGGTACGTGTTGTGGGTGCTGCTGCTTCTGTGTTTGTTATTAGTTTTAAAGGTTTTTTTATTGCTGTGGCTTTTTATGCGCCCGTCTCACGTCTGCGCTTTTTAACGGCATTTTGTGTTAGACACGTGATTTACGAGCGTCAGGCAAATTATTATGACCAGACCCCTCCCCCCTACACGATCAACTCATGCCATAGCCCACTTGACACTGAGGGGGCGTCAAATTGCGCTGAGAATTGTGGCCACATTTCAAAATTTTATTTGAACTTGATTTGTGTTCATGTTTTTCTCGTCTTCGGCACTTGTACTTGTATGGTATGTACCTCTGTATTTGTATCTGTATCTGTATCTGTTTTTATGTTTGTATTTGTAATTACGATGGTATCGGGAACGTCATGTTCGCACGTTGTTGTTGAGCGATCCAGTGAAAACTAGACGAGCTTTTTTGGAGACGGCCTTGGCAAGGTCGTTGGCTAGTAACTCTTTCAGTTAGTTGTCCGATTAAAGTGCGGCGATTAATTGCTGTTATCCTATTTTTGTGGGACAACTGTTTATAAACACACCTATAAATAACTTTTGTGAGTGATAATTCAACATTCACACTCACGAATATTCACGGACACTGCAGCTTCAATGGCAAATGTGGCATGTGAATTGGCAATTGCACTTGCAACACTCTTCGTTGCGTTTAAATACCCTAACTGAGTGTAGTTTGCTTTTTTCACGAAGCGATTGAGCTACTCTAATTATAGAATCGATCATTAAGACTGTGTGTGGCATGGTCTATTAAGATATAAGAATTAAAAGTATTTTTATAATTTTTTGCGTGCTTGAATTATCATTAAAACTTTATTTGAATCTACATGAACCTATGCCAAATAAATTACTCAATTAATTCTTATAATTCATATTCAATCAATTCAAATATAAAGAATTAATAGTATTATTATTTGCATTTTTTGCAAGCATGAAGTTTAAAAAAAAAAACTTTATTTAAATCTACATGAAACTTTGTCAAATAAATTACTTAATTAACACAGTTCTCTTTCAATTGCTATAAAAGAGTATTTAAGCTATGATCCGATTATCTGTTCAATTTTTTGCCATATTTACCATTCATATTAAGACTGCACTTATAAAAAAGGCACACTTAACATACATACTTCAATCTATCAATTAAAAGGTGAGAAATGCACGAAAATAAATATGGAATTTAGATGTGTGTAAAACACATCTCTAAACATAAGTTTAGAATTGCTGGATCGCCAAGGCAAGTGCTATATAGAAATCTCAAAAACACGATTGTTTGTATTGATCAAACATAAATAAATAAATGACAAAAGTCCCAATGCTGTCATTTGATTTATTAGAATAATATTTGGTTAAATAAATGAAAATGTTAAGCTATTAAATTTGTTAATTGCAGAACAGGATTTTCATTAGATGAAGTTATAAAGAGTTTGCTAATCAATCTAATTGGAAATTTTACAGATGCCAAACCGATTTTAGTTTACAAATTCTAAAATTCAAGAACTGTGTCGATATAATTACTAATTAAAATTTAATGGACAAACAATTTTCAAGACTAACTTTATTTATTTTACTTTGTGTCTTTTTGACAAAATTTGGAATTATATTATTTTTGGATATTCCAGCCCCGCCCAAAATATATTTCTGTCCATCCAGTTGCTATTTCTGTCTAGTTTCAGTGTCGAGCCTAGAAAACGCTGACTCATTCCGCTTTATTAGCAAATTATCAAGTACGCATATATGTCTGGAGATACTATCACTTTTGTCTTTGACATGTTATTATTTTAGATGTGCGATAAGAGACATTCGTTTTTCATTGTTTCGCATTTAATATTAAATTAGCAACACTTTGATCTACTATAATTAGGATTATGATGTGCTACTATGGCATGAGTACTTGAGTGAGTGCTTGTGTGCATTCAATCTATTCACTTGGTACACTTGCAAATTCGATAGTATAGGCAAGTCATGCGAAATGAATATGCATAAAATCTGTGCAAATATCAACTATGGAAGTTTAAACAAAGGCGATGCCAAATGCAATTTGTTTGGCCTTTTTTTTAGCTATTTTTTTAAAACCCATGGGAGGAAGAAGAGGAAAGACTTGGAAATGTTGCTGCGCCAGTACTGAAGGTCAAATGCGCCAAAAGAGTCGAAAAACTGATTAACAAAAAGCAAAAAAAAGTGGCAACAGCTCAGCTCGCAATAAATTTGTAATCAGACGAAACTGAGGAGCAACCAAATTTCTGTTAGGTTTTTTAATGAATTGGACTCTAATGTTGTTCGTATGCAAATGGAAATGTTCGAGCTTTAAATTTGTAATCGTTGTAACATGAAGTCATCATCACTCGAGCTTGCATAGATACAAGATACAAGTTACACAGATGCGCATCCGACAGATACACAGATAGAGAGAGAGAGAGAGAGAGAGAGAGAGAGAGAGAGAGCTCAGCGTTGCGTGACATTGAACTTGGACAGTCGGTCAACAAGACGATCGGTCGTCGCATCGCGGAAGCACTTTATCGTATACCGCAGATCATAGTTTTATTTATTCACATCTATTTGCTAATCGGACAGCACTAAATTTGGGATTAACACATGTTTAGATTACAAACTCCAACTGGGCGCTAATTATATTTTGGCCAAGAAATGAGAAGCAACAACAACATTTCTCGACTCTGACTAAGCCAAGCGGTGGGGTGAAACGGGGCGAAGCGGACTCGAAAATATTAAAATGAAAAAAATGTAAATAAACTTGACGAAATTTGCAAGTTCACATGATGAACTTGAAAAAAGACGCGCCAAAGACTGCACAACTGCGTGTAGGCCGGCTCTGTGTATCTGCGTATCTTTGTATCTGTATCTGTATCTGGAGAGCGGTGCGGCTGCGTGTTGTCCCGAACGTAGCGCCAGTTTGACCGACATAAGCTTCGGTTAGCTGGCTACCTGTGTTAGGTCGCTCGTCGTAGGCTACGACGCTGCCCGCGTCAGCTGCGTCGTTTCATTTACCGTGCGGACATCGAGGTGCGCGCATGCGCAGTAGCAGAGCGTGCTCAGAAAAGTATCTCATACTATCATCGACTACTGTATCATATCTACTACGAGTATTGTGAAGGAGAACCCAACACGCCCGCTGCGTAAGTGCATTCTGATTGCAGGCCCTAAAGTGGAAACGTGTTTGGAATTACATAAGCCAACTAAATTAGGTGCTTCATACCGGATCTGTGATCTTTCCTTTCGCAGTTAATGCTTTTTGACGTGTATGTTGTCATCAAATCAATCTATAATATATATGTATATATAGTACTGCAAAACGTGAGTGGTCAATCAGATGGCAAATAAAGTATCGTGTTTAATGAATTGTGAATAAGAAGCGAATTTGCAAAAGTAACCGGTTGAAACAAAGAATTTAATTAAGCACTATAAACTGAATGTGAGAGTTATATGTTACATATACATATATAGTATATATGTACATACATATATATTATCCAATGCAATAGATTTTTAGATTTTTACCCAAAACCGTGGATACAATGATCATTCCGGATTTCTTACCAAATCTAGTTATTTAATTGTTTAATGATTGTTGCTCATCTCAAGTATTATTTTTTAGCGATAAAAGAATTCTTTAAACAACAATTTTTAGTTCTTTATATACATCTTATAATTTTTCAAACATTTTAACGAGATGATTTGATTTAATTTTCAAGAGTTCTGTGTCATTTAAAGAATTTCTTATTTTATTTAAAACTAAATGCTAATAAATACTTATATCATGAATTGATAATAATTTTTAGATGTTTATATACATCTTATAATTTTCAATACATCATATAATTTTGCAAACATAGTGAAGGTTTAATTTGAATTAATTTTCAAGAGTTCTGTGTCATTTAAAGGATTTTTTTATATTATTTAAAACTAAATGACTTTTAAACTCCTTTAAAATTTTAATCCTTAATCATTTTGATATATAATTTTTAATGCAATTTTAAAAGACTTGATCAATCTAATTTCTGCAAGAATAAATTCATATATCCGAAGGAAATTGACTAAGCTTAGTGAACGATAGTGAGAACATGCTCAATTGTTAGTTATGATAGATTCACATAATTTCATCATAAGTTTTTGGTATTCGACTTTTTTTGAAGGGCTTGTTTGATTTGATAAATAATAAACTTTTAATTTCTTGAACACCCTTATGACTTTTAAACATCTTTGACAAGTTGATCTTGATATCAAATTTTTAATGAACTCTTCAAAACTCAATTAGTCCGATTCTTGCAATATAATATTCATATCTTTGAACGAATTCGACATCCGGAACCGATAAGTTGCAGGGGTTTCATGGCTTTCGTCTCGGGGGCTGTTTAAACTTGGCTAATTGGACACAGTTAGTGAACTCAATTAGGGCGAATGGCATAAGGCAAAAGGCAAAAGGGGCGAACGTGCGCCGCGATCGCTGATAGAAAAACCGTATATTATAAATGGTAATTAAATCTTGTAAATATTTCAAAATTTACAAGCAACAAAATTGTAGTCAACCTGTTTTTCCCCCCTTTGTTCTCCCCTAATTGGCCACTTGTTGAGGCCCAAAGAACTTTGTCGAGCGCAATGCCCTTCGATTCCACTAATAACCCGCAGCGACCCTTGACGTAGGTCAGTTCTTTACTATAGACATGGTGACCGGTTATTGATATTGAGTCTTTGTTCGAAACCAGCTCAACTAGAGAAGTTCACCAGGTGCGAGTCGAAATTCCCTTCAAGGTCGAAGGTAAAAACAGAACAAAAACCTAGGAGAGCCGCCGGTTAGCCCCCGGGCTTTACATCTACCATTTGTAATACGAAAGCAGACGCCTCTGCTTCAGCCCGCGATTTGGCATATCGTATTGGGGTTAATTGAAATAGCTTTATGTTTGCCACCATCGAGTTTTTTTTTGTGCAACTTTTTCTTTTTTTTTTTGCCCTAAATGGGCTCTGAAATGTTTGAAATTCCCCGGCCGAAAATACAAAATTGGTCAGTTAATTTGCATTTATGGCAATTTCGCGGAATCGCAGCGCACCCACAACGAGCTCGAATAATTTGATTCAATTTGCAATGATTTCGAGGCAAATAACAATTGTTTTTGTTAACAAAATATATCGAAGATTTGCGCATGCAATTTCAATAGATAATTAAAGATGGCAGATCTCTTAACCTTCTGCAGAGAATTGCCATATTATTTTTGCTGATTGCAATTAAGAGGGTATTAAACAGTCTAATCGAAAGTTTTATTTCATTCGAGTTCATCTTGATATCCGCCTGCGCTTTATGGGTCAACGTCGTCTTCGTCTTCGGGTGAGGGTAAATATTGTTATTTTTGCACAGATTGCGCTCGATTTATTTTTGTGAATTCCGCTTTGGGTTGCTTCTTCGAATTTTTCATCTTTTCTGTTTTGATCGCCAACCGGTTCGGTCGAGATCTTTTGTTATTGTTACACTGTTTTATTTTCTTTTGGCAAAAAAAAAACATTATTATTTTTTTATTGGCAGTATCGATGTAACCCGAAACTCGTTGAACTTGAGCTAAAAATGCGGCGATATTTATAGTTCGCGTGTGGTGGGAAGGAGAGGGGAAGGGAAGGAGTGAAAGAGAGGGCACTATGTGTGATGGGCGCTGGGGCGTGAAATGTGTTTGAGTCGTAAGAACCAACTCAATACGAGTGAAATCCAAGGACGTTTCTAGCTTGTAGTTAACGGGTGCTCGCTAAATTGTATCTAGAACGCGTCACTGATTAACACCTTATTTTTTCCCTCTGTGTATCTTATAGATACACTCACTTTCAAGCGGCAAAGATGCGATCTGCGTACCAGGCGATACTCTATCTCTTTCTCTGTCTTACGGGCTGCCATTGCCAATCTCTGGTGGATCTGCTGCGGGATTTCGAGACTTCGTTGCTGCACAATCGCATACCGGATACCACAACCTTTCTGCCGGAGTATGACTTCATCATCGTTGGAGCCGGCTCAGCGGGCTGCGTGCTAGCGAATCGTCTGAGCGAGATTAGCTCAGCCCGAGTTCTGCTGCTGGAGGCGGGTGACCAGGAGACTTTCATCAGCGATGTGCCCCTTACTGCGGCACTGACACAAACCACACGCTACAATTGGGGCTACAAGGCGGACCCCACGCCCAACGCTTGCCAGGGACTGCGCAACGGAGTCTGCAACTGGCCCAAGGGACGCGGCGTGGGCGGCACCAGCCTCATTAATTTTATGCTCTACACACGCGGACATCGTCGCGACTACGATGGTTGGGCGGCGGCCAACAACTCGGGCTGGTCCTATGAGGAGGTGTTGCCGTACTTCAAGAAATCGGAGCGCATTGGCATTCCCGAGCTATATAAGTCGCCGTATCATGGCCGCAATGGACCCCTGGATGTGCAGTACACCGACTACAAGTCCCGACAGATGAAGGCGTTCCTCAAGTCTGGCAGAGAAATGGGCTACGACATAGCTGACATTAATGGCGAACAGGCAATTGGGTTTACTCGTGCCCAGGCCACCATACGAAACGGCAGGCGCTGCAGCACCGGCAAAGCCTTCATCCAACCCGTGGTGCAGCGTCGCAATCTGCACATTTCCATGAAAAGTTGGGTCACCAAGCTCATGATTGATCCCGTTACCAAGGTGGCTGTAGGCGTGGAGTTCACCAAGCAGCGTCAGAGATTTGTGGTGCGTGCCAGCAAGGAGGTAATCCTGTCCGCCGGAGCTATTGCCAGTCCACAGTTGTTGATGCTTTCCGGCGTGGGTCCAGCGGAGCATCTGCAGGAGCACAATATTCCAGTACTGCAGGATCTACGCGTAGGCTACAATCTTCAGGATCACATCACGCTCAACGGGCTGGTCTTCACGGTCAACGATTCCACAGTGAACGATGCCAGACTTCTGAATCCCACAGATATTATACAATATATCTTTGCCGGCCAAGGTCCGTACACCATACCCGGTGGCGCCGAGGCTTTCGCCTTTGTGCGCACTCCGAGCTCCAGTTATGGTGAGTTGGTGTAACAGGAAGTGTCTGATATTATATGTAATTGATTTCTTCTAATCTTTCTTTCAGCCAAGGATTATGCCGATATGGAGCTGGTGCTGGGTGCCGGCTCCTTGAGCGGCGATCGCTTTGGCACTCTGCGAGATCTGCTGGGCATCACCGATGAGTTTTATACAAAAATGTTTGGAGATCTGCAGAACAAGGAGACATTTGGACTGGTCCCAGTTCTACTGCGACCAAAGAGCACGGGACGCATCTCCTTGCGTAGTCGTAATCCCTTTCACTGGCCACGTATGGATCCGAATTTTATGGAGCATCCGGATGATGTACGCGCCATGATCGAGGGCATTGAAATGGTACCAAGTGCTGCATAAATTAAATCCGACAACCTTAACTAAACTTACATGTTTCTTTTCACAGATCCTGCAGGTGGCACGCACCAAGTCGATGAGGAAGATGGGCACGCACTTCCATGACCGTCCGTTCCCTGGCTGCGAGCATCTAATCTTCGCCAGCAACGATTACTGGCGATGCTGTCTGCGGCTTTACGGCTCAAGTCTGCAACATCAGTCGGGCACCTGCAAAATGGGTCCATCTACAGATGCCTCGGCAGTTGTGGACCCTGAGCTTAGGGTACACGGTATTCGCAAATTGCGTGTAGTAGACGCATCCATCATGCCACATGTGCCGGCTGGACACACGAATGCAATTGTCATCATGATTGCCGAGAAGGCAGCAGATATGATAAAAAACGCGTGGCGCATGAGAACTGTTCCCCTAGAAGGGTAAAGATATGTTTAGGCATATCAAGCATACCCTATTTTATTTATAATTAAGTTATTCTTCAAGTCATTAGTTAAGTTGTTACATTTGTTTAAGTCCTTGATTACCACCAAATATTAGTTGATATATTGAAATTCTAAAAATTCCCTGCATAACTGCAGACTTGCCCTTAAAGTATTGCCTTAAAAATAAAATTAACATTAGGTATGAATGTAAAATGAGCTGTTTTAAAAAATGATTTACAAAATATATATAGTAGTTACAATTAAATTGTTGCACTATGTCATTTTAAATTTGTATTAATTTTACCGCCTTTTCTTCAGTGCAACTCTGTGACCTATGGCTATATATGGTTGTCTCACTCTCACATTTGTTAAAGGTTTCTTGCTGATAAGCGTGCATCGATGGCTGCTTTTGACTTATATAGCTATCAGCTTATGTTGTGTGTGTTCGCTTTGTGTAGCAATCAGCTTTTTGTTGTATGGGACATAGAGCTTGCTTTGTTTTACAATAGATGGCGCTTTTCACAATTTAAACTAATTTTCAATATTATTTATATTTTATAAATTAAAAATAAACACAATGTTACATGCTATGTTAGATAAAAAAACAAATTTTCTACAAGTTAAAATTCATTAAGTTATTGACAGTGTTCAATACTCTGATACCATAAGCACTTATGTTAATATTTTCAAATTGAAACGAATAATGCCATAATATCGAAATGTATTTGAAAGATATCTGAAATATATTAACAAAATTTGAAAATATATTATTTTTATCTGCGATATAATCACCACTCGAGTGTTAATGTTGTTTTGGTTTTACAACATGCACGTTGCGCAGACTCTGCAAATGTCAAATGCGGCTTGTGCCGCTGTGTCGCTCTCCCAATGTAGGAGCCATCGGGAGTAAATATTATTTTGGAGGTGCCTTCAGTATTTTGGCGGCTTTCAAACGTGACGCAAGTCTGCACGAGCGAAAGGTAAAAACAGCCGACGAACATGACGTGAATAGCGTGAAATTTAAATAATATAAAATAACGAAATAAATGTACTGCAACAAATTGTGGAGAAACTCTTTAGTAATTTATAACAAAATACAGAACTTTCATATGTAGGGTTTCTCTTTTAATAACCGACCTACCCTTGCCTGCATATATATGAAATTGTGTGCTTTTTTCTGTAATCAAATAACCAAAGCTAGGTAAACAAAACGCTAGATCTATACAGCTGTTGAAATAAACAAGATTTTATTGGTTGATTAATTTTTAAATATTTTAAATAAACTTAATCTGCATATATCACACATCGAGTATTTTCGGTTATATTATATTTCCCCCTTTTCCTATTTACATATTAAGCATATACATATGTACAGATAATTTAATATTATCCCAAATATACCAAGCATATAAAATAACTTTTATGAAATGTATTATATTTCGTATATATGCCGCAATTATAGAAGAAATCATTAAACCGATATCGTAGCACTAAATATGGGTTAAAGTTACGGTGAATAATAATGCATAGTAAATCATTCATACAATAACAAAGAGCGAGTGCAAGTCCAACCAAAGCCAACACGTGGCCACAAGGCGCCTATGTGTGTGTGTTTGTGTGTGTGTGTGTGTGTGTGTGTGTGTGTGTGTGTGTGTGTGTGTGTGTGTGTGTGTGTGTGTGTGTATGTCGTGTGGCAAAATGTAGAACAACACTAAAAACTTTATTACATTTGGCCCCACAGGGGGCGCTTTATCCGAGTAGAAGTAAAAGTAAAAGCAATTTCGCTTCAGTCTGCTCCGTTATTGTTTCTGTTTTAGTGAAATTAACTATTTCTACGAGCGACAGTAGCAACAAAAACAACAAAAAAGAACAAAAACAACAACAACAAGCCGCAAGGCAACAACAACTATGTGTTTATCGCAGTTATACTACATACATATCCAGACGGCTTTGCGTGCACTGTGTGTGCTCTGGATTTTTTTTTGTATTTTTATTATTTTTATGCCCTTTTTGCTTGCTTGTAATTGCCGCACAGGAAATGGCCGAGTCCAAGGACTCGTCTGGCACGGTCGACGCGCTCTAAGAGGTTTTTTAACCCAGACTCTAATGAACTTTGCCACTTGCCCGGTTGCATACGAGCAATATTTTAATTAAACGCGAAACAGACCTTTGGCATAATTCCAGCACCTGCAGCTACATTAAATTAATGCCCGAACATAAGTATATATAGTAAATATATGGGAACTCAGTGAAATCTTTGTTAAAGTGCGGCATATCAATTACACGATTTAATCGTCAGTTGCGTCAGTCAAGTAAGTATTTACCCTGCTTAGTACGTTTGCATTCACATTTTTTATGCCACGATAAATCAACAAAAAGTCACAGTTTATAGAGGAAGAGTTGGTATGGTTGGATAATGCGGGCTGCAAATCACAAATCACAGTTGGATAGCAGCTGTGGAAAGGAATGTAAATATTTAACAACAGGCATGGGAAATGGTGTAATGTCTGAGGAAACTATAAAATGTAAATGTGGAACCTCGGTTACAGCTAAAGGAACTTTAAAACAATAGTAGTTATAGCAGAGAACAAGGGAGGATGGTGTAGTTTTGACAGTATTAGGGCAGGCATTTTTAAAGAATAAATTATTTCTGTGTTTGTTATGCGATCTTAAAAAATTTACCTAAGTCACTAGGACTTTACTCTAGAAATAAATAAGTAAAAGATTACAATCTTTAAATTGCTTTAGTAGTTTGATTTTCATTGAGTTAAGTAGACGGAAAAGAGCCTGCCCGAATTCTAAAATAATCTTGAGTGATTCTTTGAGTGATCTTTATACAAAACGCACAAAATCGAGTGTATGCAAGTTGCTTCAGTTAATAAATTTGTGCTTCCTGCAATTTAAATATATTAATGCAATAATAAAGATATAAATTATATGTTGGTTTTTTAAGATATATTGAAGGGAAAAAAAAAATAAAAGTTGATCAAATACTTTTTAAATAAATTTTGTAAGAGTGAGGCTAGAAATGTTCTCACTTTTACTTCTCACTTTATGTAGCATACCTTGGGGGGCCAAGCCTCCCTTCGCCATTATACAATGTTAGTAAGTTAGTAAAACCCATTTTAAAAAGCTTTAATAATTAAATGTGATGTATTTAAAATTTGCTTAAGGCTTTTCTCTTATTGTAGCTATTTAATTCAAACAAATTAACAATATTAATTGCAACTGAGCAGAAGAGTCTGCAGGGCCATTGTTAAATATCCATTTTGCATATCAAATCAAAATGCTAATTTCTATCACTCATTTGAATGAACATGATGGCGCATTTTGGCCTGTCTGCTAAGCTGTCACTTCGTCAACTTGTACTGGCGTCCACCTGTCCACTTGTCCACCTGTCCCTCGTCTCTGTCCTTCAGTTACAGCCACAGGCCACGTCCAGTTGGCATATTTAATTATCTGTCAATTCATCAGCAAGTTTCGTGAGTACGTGTGAGTGCGCCTGTGTGTGTTCGCCTCTGTGTGTGTGTGTTTTGTTTAATTTGCAGCTGGCCGAGCTGAAATAATGGCGCCCGCATGGAGGCATAAAGAGGGGCGCAAACAGAGGCACAGACACAGACACAGAAGCGCACTGTTGCGATAATAATAAAAGAGTAATAAACAATAAAAAAAGAGAAAAGAGGGAAAAGCAAAGGCAACGGCAACGAGAATGAGAACGGGCCGAAAGGCACGAAGCGTTGCCAAGTGCGGCCTGCGCATAAATGGAATGACAATGAAAGGGACCACAGTTGTTGCCACATGTGGGCGCAAGGTGAGGCGACACTCCATCCGAACCACAAAAAAAACAAAAGGGGAAAAACGAAACAAAAAAAAAGAGGAAAATAAACGGAGGAAAAAGGCCAAGGCAAGCGAGGCGGTTACAAATGTCATGTGCTTGCAGTGCAACTAAGCTAAGTAGTGTGTGGATGAGTTTTGAAGCAGCACAGCACATTACGTATACGCCTCGTGCTCGCATTATGCTAGCCCCAGAACCAGCCCCCCCTCCTCCCCCTCTACGACCATGCCGCACGTTGCGTATACGCAGAGTTGCCGCACGAATATTACCAAGAGTCACGTAGCAAACCAAATGCTGCCGCGTTGTTTTAGTGTATGTGCGTGACTCCGATGCGTGTGTGTGTGAGTGTGTGCAACTGTGTGTGTGTGTGTGTGCGGTGTGTACGTGTGTGGGTCCCTTATCAGCCATCATAATAATTGTTGGGGCAATTCCCTGGCACTAAACTCACGCTATTCGAATGTAGCATAAAAGTGCGCTCACACGGCACACACACACACACACATACTCACATATATATGTTTTTATATATGTATAGAGACATGTATAGACCCGCTCCCACGTACACTAAACAGCTGCAAACACGCGACCATTTGGTCAGCCAGTCACACTCTTTGCGGCCAGTTGGAATGTTGCCCCAGGCGCACGGTCCGAGGCATAATTACACACGCATTTGGTGGTCATAAAAAGAACATTTGTGCAATTGTATAATACATAGCTGTGCATGGAAAAGAGACAGCACAGCCAGAGAGCGAGAGAGAGAGAGAGGGGGGGGATAGAATACCAACTGAGTTGGCATACATGCAACAAGAGTTGTACTATAATTAAGCTCATTCAGCGTACGTTGTCAATCTTTTAATTATACTTGTATTGACCCCTTTGAGAGTCGTTTCTTAGTTCCAAATGAGCTTGTGCTCAGAGAGAGAGAGAGAGAGAGAGAGAGTAAGGATACACCATAAACAAGATATTCGAGCAGGGCGGAAAACTATTACTTGGTTTGCACAATGAATTCAGCCAGAACACATCAAATGTTAAGGCACAGCCAACTTAACTAGGTAAAACAGGGTGGCAACACCGCGCGTAGGCAGTCGAGAAATGCTGATAACCTCAAAATTAGTCAGTAGCAGACAAAAATGTTATATTTAAAGTGAAATAAAAATATAGAAATAAATTGTCTGCATAAATTTTGATTATTTTAAAATAATTTATTTATTTTATAATTTATATTGTCCTTTTTTTGTTCCAATAATTACGAGATCAACACATATAGTGCCCCCTAATTTTAATTAATTTTAGACATATGGCATCTCTGCTAATATCAACACATTCACATATTTCTTTCTCATAAACAAAGAATAATATTTTATAATTCATGTAAACCACAACAGATAATAGACATATTAGTTTATGAAATACAATATTAGTTTAATAAATACATTTATCTAGCAAGTTGTAGACTAAGTACTCTACACTTTAAATGAGTATTAGATACTTATGCCATATAAAATAACCCTCTCCATATTTTCTATGCCATTCCATGCTATTCTTGAGCCGCTCATTTCGCCTTGCAAATTATGACAAATGATTGCAGCTGATGAGGGCCAAGTCGTAAGCTGTAGTTTACATAACATTGAGCACATCATTTATGGGGATTATTAGACAAGGTCTACCGGGACCCCAGCTCGCTTAAGCCATGGGGTAATCAATAATGATTTATGCAGGCTGAACATTTTCGTTACTCATTTAAATTGTACGCATAGCTAAGCTTTAAAATGAAATTATTTGCATGCCTTTTCCTACAAGGAAACTGGAGCAGGAGCAGAGAGAGAGCAAAAGGAAAGCCCAAAAGGAAAATCCCTTTTTGGATGAATGTCGCCATTGCGTTAGTTGCACCCTTTATGCGTACACATAGTAAAGCTATCGTTTTATGCCGAGACGGAAGCCAAGACGAAAGCCAACATCCTTTGACAGACGCTTGTTTGGTCAGCTTCGCTTTGGGTAGTCGAGCAAGTCGTTTAGCCTCCGGGCGAGCAAACAATATCAGAAAAGAGGCGGAATATATATAGTACAGAAGGAACTGAAGAATTTAACTCTGCCCCGCTTGGCGAATTGAGGGCGAACTGGCTGCGCATTTGGCGAATGGCTTAAAGCACTGCAAACGGAAGATATACAGACAGAGAGAGATATAGAGAGAGAGAGAGAGAGAGAGATATTTTAAAAATTCCCAGAGACACTGAATATGGATTATTACTTTCCATTCGAGCAATAAACAATTCCATTAAACTGTCTGTATGGCCCACGCATTTCTCGTCGAACTTACCAATCAAATCAGCAACGCGCCTGGCATGATATATGACAAGTAAACACGATTCATGTCAGTTCTATGTGACGAGGAGGGGTACAGAGAGAGAGAGAGTGAGACAGCAAGCTATGAAAACAAACGAGGCAGCAGCAAAAACAAATATATGTATAGCCAAGGCACAGCCGGGCCAGCAGGGCAATCAGACAGTATCATAAAAAAATGTTTATCTTTTTTCTTGAGATTGACATAGCTCTGCGGCTAATGAACATTGACATTTTTCACGCAATAAATGAGAATTGAAAAAAAAAGAAAAAATGCAAATTATTACTACGACAGTTGACATTCGTTAAGTGTAGTTGCATTATTAAAGACGCGACTAGAATAATTTGCAGTGTAACTATTTGTTTTACATAGTCAGGCTGCTCTCTCTCTACGAATTTAATACATTTTTCCCAGTTGTAATTAAATTTCTAAGCTCAGTTTCCTGTCCCTCCTTATCTAGGCTTTTAAAATTTCCATACTATTTGCAAATTAGCCACTAAGCAGACTAACGGGCTGGCTAACTGTCGCTCTGACTGTTTTTCAGGAAACCGTATTCGACGCTCGTGTTGCCGGAAACGGAATTCGCCCATTCTCTTCTTCCTCTCTTTCTGTATTTCCCTTGACTTGCCTATTCTTTGACCAAATGAAGTTTACCTTTTGTGTGACATTGTCTTGTTGTATTCCTGTCTGTGGCTCATAAATATATAAATACGAGTGTATAGAACATTGTGGCTGTCTCTGGCATCCTGGCAACAGTCTGCAGACAGACTGGGAGACTAGAAGACTTGGAGACAGGCAGCCATTGTCATTGTCCTCTTTTAACGACTGTCGATGTGCTTGTTAGTTGCAGCCTCATCGGAGCACGTTCTCGCCCCCCTTTCCCTCCCTGTGTGTGCGCCCAGTCTTATTTAATTTTGTGGCCAGGTACATAACGAATGAAGACCGAACCGTGTCAACGTTTATGACTAGGCAAAATAAGGCAGCATGTTAATCTTCTTCCTTTTCCTTCTACAGTCTTCTCTTTCTTTCTATTCGTCTTTTCTCTCTTCTAAAGCGGGAGAACTCAATTACATAGGTTTCCTTCAAGATAATGTGCATGTTCCACTCAAAGTCCTTTGTGCTGCCTATATAGACATCTATCTGGACTGAGAATAATCTGGTTTATGTGGGCGGCGCTTTCGACTGCCCCGTGGCGGATTTAAAAAAATGAAAAATGACAAAGCACTCGAAACCGAAAGTCAGCCAAACAAATCCCATTTCTTTTCCCGAAACAGAAAGAACCCTGAAATGGAGGGCCATTAATTTCTTAATCTGCTTGTAAATGAA
Organism: Zaprionus kolodkinae; assembly: GCA_018901885.1. Taxonomy (NCBI): domain Eukaryota; kingdom Metazoa; phylum Arthropoda; class Insecta; order Diptera; family Drosophilidae; genus Zaprionus; species Zaprionus kolodkinae. Next base: position 1,863,623 of record JAEIFM010000498.1, read on the forward strand.
GGAGGAAAGGGAGAGAGGGAGGAAAATAGGGGATGCTGGAATTAATGGTGCCCACGAGCGGATATATTTCAAGCTGATTTTAATTGCGGCTCCTCATTAGGTTCAGGGTCAGCCAAGGTAGACGCCACCTGCGGGCAAACTGTGCCAAATAATTGGCTGGGAAAGTGGAGTAACTACAATCGGATTGGGATAAATACAGAGCAGGCTGCTCCTGCCCTTACTCTCTCCTTCTATCTCTTTCTCTGCATTGTGTCTTCTGCAGAAGCTGAACGAGAATGATTTATTATGACTGAGTGATAGCTGTGACAATGATAATCTGCACATAGAAGGCGAAGGATATCCCCAGCAAATTCAATATTATCAGTGTAGTCATCGCTGGCCTTCCTCGTTCCTTCCCGACCCTCCCCTCCTGCTCAACAGCTGACAAGGGTTCACAGTGTCAGAGGCGACAAAAAAGTCAATCCTGAGGCGGGCAAGCAAATTCTGGCCAAAAGTTTAGACAAAGGTCTGCCCTCCCTTCCTCCCCCTTAGACCATCCTACGTGCATGTCCAGGACAGCCTGCTAAAAGCCGCGTGTGTCATTGTGCCTTAATGGCCTGGAAGTAAATGCCAAAGAGCGTTCATTTTCCTGCTCAGCTCTGCTTCAATCTGCTTTTCAATCAGAGTTGTAAAGTTTTGCACTTTTTTTTTTAAGATTTTCCTCACTTTGTGGGGCTTTTTGCAGCCTTAATTTCTATTTGAATTTCTGTCAAATTAGGTTAAAATAAATTAAACCTAAACAGGCGAAAGCGAAAGCAGCTCAAGATGAAAACTTCTGCAAACTGGAAATTGTCAATTATTAAATTTACTTTCCCTTTGTGTCTGCAAAGTTTCCCCCCCTCGGGACGAAGAGAGAGAAAAGTTTTCCTGTTGTCATTGTAATTACTTTCATCCGAATTGGCAAATTGAAAACTTTGTTAGTTAATTTCCATTAGATTTTCCCTTGCCCTTTGCCCTTTTCAAAGCATATTTTTGTCATGCACCTTTTATGGCATGTGGCACCCTGTGATGCCACTCACACACCCTGTCGAATGAGTTTCACACATGACCACACTCACACACACACACACACATACACACACACGAGTGTGGGAAATTTGCATAGCTGCAGTGTTAGGTGGAAAATGGGGGAAAACTGCGAATTGCATTTGCAATTTACAGCTGCAATTTGCAGTTAACTGGGCTGGATGTGTGTGCGTAATTGTTCTGATTCCCTCACGTTCCCGATGAGTCCCTTTCTGGATTTAATGCAGCAGCAGCAGAAATTGTGTCACGCAGGGATTGAATCCTGCTCACGCTGCAATTTGGCTATAATCCTGCATAATTTAATTAAAACAACTGCAAAGTTTGTTTAATCACTTTGCAGAGTAAACAAAAAACTAGAAAATATGCAAATGCAGATCAATTAATTGATGGCAAAACTTTTCATTTGAAATTGCAAATTATTTAAATACCATTTAGGGATAGTATGCCACTAATATACAATAGATAGATAGATAGATATGTGGTATATAGGCAGACAGTTACACTGCAAAGCAAAGTCCCTTCTCGAGTGAACCCACATGGAACTTTGAACTGATTTCGCATTCCATTTGCTGCCTCTACCTCTGCCCCTATTCCAATTAACTGTGTCCTGTCCACGACTTACTCCCTGCCAGCGTTCTCTCCCACTATTTATGGCCCTGCTCTGTGGGCCTTTAACGGAAAACGTTTAATGGAAGCACACTCCAAAATGGGGCAGACTCACGCAACGATTTTTGTCCAGTTTGTAGGAGATTTATGTCAGTCTCATAAGTGGGACTCAGTCTGTGTGTGAGAGTGTGTATATGTGTGTGGGTTGTTTGTGGATCGACTTATTGCCATGCTTACCATTAGTTAAGCACTTAAGCCAATTTTTCAATCGTTGCAGCCCTCAAAGTGGGAACTGATGTTGGCAATGGCAGATGCCAATTTGAATACGCTGCAAAGCCGATAAACCGGCATAATCCGCATACACGTAGAGATTCCTGCTGGTGGGCAGTACCAGGTAACCCTCCTGGTACCTACCCAAACCACCCTGCGAAACCACCGCAACCACTGCAACACATTTGGGCTGCATTTGCGGTGGCCCAGTCGGCAATGCGACAAACCACAGCACATTCCAATTAGGGACTGACTACGCCCATGAGTGAGTGCACTCTCTGCCTGAGAGACTCCCCTTGTCTGCTGATAAGTATAACCAATAGAGTTATGATGATTTGCAGATCTAATGGCAGATGAAGGGGAAATTGTAAAGCTGAGCAGGAACTTCTTTAACAGTTTCCTTATTGCCGAGTGCAGTCTTTATTGAATTCGATTTAATTTCCTTGCAAGTTTTCCTCTTTTCCCTTTCAAACAGCTTCGAAATGCATTGAACCTTGTCAATCTGCAGCACTAAGCAGGCAATGGCCATTTGCACTTAAGATCCGCTTGAGACGCCTTCGCCTTCGCCATCGCCTTCCCTGATCCTGTTGCATTTCCACTCGGATGGAACGAGACAAGATAATCGCGCTAAGACTGCACTCAATACTTGCAGGGGTAGAGGGAAAGGAAGGGAAAGGAAATGCAGCTTAAGACATTTTTCAGCAGCATGCAAAGCAGCTCTTCCTCTTTCTTTCTGTCTCCCTATCTCTCTCTAATGGTACTCCAAATATGGCAGCTGGGCTAATTAAGAACTTAATGATGTGGCAAACTGGCTGCAAAAGGCTGCACACCAGCTAATCCCCCCCTCGTTGGCACCAATTGCTCTGTCTCTCTCTTTGTGTGTATGTGTGTGTGTGTGTGTTTGTGTGTGTCAGTCTGCTGTGTTCGATGACACTCGACCGCAATTGGCCGCAAACCGCAAAGGCAAAAGCGACCCTCTGCTTGATATGCCCCAGCTGCGAGTGTATTTGCCACTCAATGATTGCCCCAACTAGCTGCTGTCTCGCTGTCTTCTTTTCTTTCTCTCTATTCCTCTTTGTCATCGTCTATTGCTCACACGGTTCACTGACCAAACGAGGTTGCACACTTTGTTGCCTCTTCAAGAATGATCTCTCATAGAAAAATGCAAATCACTGAACGGAATACAAAGATAAGGTGTCTGGCACAAACTCGATGACACCTTCCCACAGCTTGAGACTACCACACAATATTGAAGCAAAGAATTGTTGTAAGAGTTTAAAATGAAAATCTGTTAATGTTCACTTTCTTCCAGAGCTATTATTATCTTCTTCTGAAGCCCTGAAGTTTTCTTTATAAACAATTTAAGTAAACCCCTTAAGAACAGATATTTTCTAACTGAATTGTTAATTTTCAAATTGTTTATCCATTCCGCACTATTTCCATTAGGAGTTCAATTAAATTATGCTGGCAACAAGTCTAAATTCTATAGATGTTACCATGTCTACGTGGTATTTTAAGAGGATTTTCTCATTAACTTAAGGAGGATTAATACGAGCGGCTAAATTAATTATAATATGATAACGAAAATTTATACGATTAAAGCTCTCTCGAATTAAAATTATTTGCTGTGATTAGAGTAAGAATTAGAGATAAATAAAGAAGAAATAAAAATGGAATTAATTTGAATGCGTAATCTTTTAATTAATATTTTAAATAATAATGCGACTTTTTACCAACAACAACAATTATTGCATTTAAGCCTAGTCGAATAGATTGCACTTTAAGAACTAATCTAAGGGACTTTATTGCATTCCCTATTGGCAAGCTGCTTTCAGTTTATAAAAGCAATATGAATACAGTTAATACCATTGGCAAGTTGCAGAGAGCAATCTAAATTTTTGAACAATTTCATGAATAACAAAACAGCAATCAGCACATAAAGATGGGAATTGAGACCGTAGCACCCTTCAGCAAACGAAGTAGTCTATTTAATTCTGCCTCAGTCTTTCATCAGTGTGTGGAAAAGTTGTGCAAAGATAACTCAATTTAAAGTTGAGTTCCTAAGGCATTCGCCTTGTGGAAAATTGTGGAAGCGATGCTTCTGTTTTTGAGGCATGTGTGCGCGTTTTATGTACTCTTTTAGAAAGTATATCTCTTTTGGCTATCAGTTTGCAACGCAAATTAGATGAAATTTTAAACCATAACATATGTATACAAAATACATTATAACTCTTCTTTACAATCTGCTATCCTATAAGCTTAGACTTTTCTATTGAGGTTGTGAAAATTTAAATTCTTCGTATAAATTAAATTATATTAAATTTTCAAGTGCCTTTTAAATATGCCACATAATGACAAAGCCTTTTGGGGCTAAGCTGAGGGATGAGCACGCGGATGTGTGTCCTTGTTTGTGTTTATCTTGGTGTCTCCTGACACTGATTGCCTTCCCCTCTTCTTGTACAAGATTTGTAAGCCTTTTGTGGATCTATTCCCGCCTCTCCCCCCTCTGCTTATCTGACAAGTAGCTGTGGCTTTGTCTTTGGTGTTTCGCATCTTGGATTTTCACATCTAATTAAGCTAATCGCCTCACGCACACTGCACAGCATAAGCGAGGTACTTGCGAATTATTGTGTGATAATTATAGAGTGAGTAAAAGATACAGAGATAGATAATATTATATCAAATGCAGCTGAGTTGACTTGGTCATTCGTTTTGTTGCTATGTATCAGGAACTATCTCCATACGATGCAGAAAGTCAGAAGCAATTTCGTGTCTACAAACCCAGCAACAACAATGTCCTAGTCGAGGTGTCCTAGTTTCGAGAACTTGACTATTTCCATGGATGCCAGGGACGCAGAACGTGAGAGCTTCTTGCATCAATACCCACCTGATGTATGTGCCATGGGAGCCTGCATAAATTCCAATAAGGCAACAGAAATATGCATTGTTTTTGCTTGGGGCCAGGCTTGATCTCTGCACCTGCACATACTACGTGTGTGTGAGTCACACGAGATCGAAAACATTTTCAATTTATGCTCTGGCTGTAAATTTAAGCTGCTTCTTATTATGTGCTGCAGCCACAATGTTTCACAAAGCCGTTGAAGCGGAAATCTGAGGGGGAGACCGGGTAGAACACACCTCCTGAATAAGTTGGCAAGACTTTCTTATTTCCATTTTAGATACTCCACTCTTAAGGCTACGCTCATGCAATTTATTTTAAATGGAATACAAGTTGAACTCTTGAACCCAATCTCTAGCTGAGCCAATTAAATGTGAGCTTAATTCAATTGGATAACCTACAGAGTCGCATACGTGACGTATACGTAATGCCATCTGGCAACGAAGCGCATTGCGCCAATAATTTCTCATTATTTTTTCAAAGAGCTAAAAAGGCAGCCCCAAATAAAGGTGAAGCCAAGAAAAGACGAGCTGCTGTCAGTTATCCTTAGGTCTGTGGGCCCTCTTTAAAGTGCCAGCTCCATCTGGTCTGGTTCATTTTTCAGCTCTCCTGCAGTAGCTCATCAAACAAAGTGCATTTTGTCGTTATGCAGCAAACAAACAGTAACAAAAATAAAAACAAGAAGAAGAAAAAGAACAACAACATCAACCTGCAAACAGTTCATTTTTCTTGTCATGTTCGTTTTACTTTAGTTCTCTATTTTCTGAATTTTCGCACCGAGTATTTCTTTTAATTCCGAGTATAACAATTTTGTTCATTTTTTCTCGTTACTCACAAAGTGCGCAAAACGCCGCAAAGTATTCGAATGGAATCGCAACTGTTAAAAGTTGCAAGTCCTGAACTTTAAAGGCTCCAAGGAGTGCAGTTGCAAAAAATGGAAAGCGTCTTCCGTCCCACTCGATAGTGGAAACTTTCGACTTGCATTTGCCCAACTTGAGTGCAGGAGAAAGTTTTCTGCGCCTTTGTGCAAATATTTTGCACGGAAATTGCATTTGCGGTGGCGCTTGCAACAATTACAGCAACAATACGGATATAGTACGTTGATGACGATGGCGTGATAATTAAAATTGCAAAAAAAGTGGAGGAGTGAAATATATATAGAGAGAGAAGAAGAGAGAGATGGAGTAAGTGGTAATGAGGGAGGAAAGAAATTTGTGTAATAGAGTCGCAAATGCAACGTAGCGTGTGTAAATGCAGCGAGTACAATGGGGAACTGCTCCAAATTGCAATGCATAGGAAATGGATATGAATAAGGAAGTGCTGGGAGAGTTGGGGGAATAAAAGAACCAGCAAGCGAAGTATGTTATTTAAGCGTGATTAATGATGGCATATCATTTCATATTCATTAGTTTTTCATTCTTTATTGAGTTTATCTTCATTTTTAAACGAGTGAAGAATTATTATAATTTTTATTATTATAGTTCTGCTTGAGCATTAAAGAAGATGAAGATATACCATTCCTTTCATAAAACTCAACATGAGCTCAAGTTGCATTTTGCATATAGAATTCTCATTTAATATATTCAGAACCAGGCCAGAACAATTCAATTTGTCTTCAAGCAAATGTGGAAATAATTAAGGCACACTTGGTCGAATAATGAACTCGATAAAGTTTTACCAGCTGAATAAAATATGAGAGAAACGCCATGAAATTATAAAATGCTATGAAAGAACGAAAAGTTGTTGCCATTTAACGGAAAGTTTCTTCAAGAATCCCAGAGCCAAAGCCAGAGTCGAGGGAAAGTTTTTCAATAAGCAGGAATGCCAAAAACAAGGCTCAACATGTGTTCCAGCCACAGGGCCAGGGGGGGGGAATCAAGAGAAAAAAGAGAAAAACTAAGGAACTGTAAATGTATTTGCAGGCAAGTGAAAGCTAAGTGGATACGAAGGGAGCTGGCAAAATATGGAACTCAAGGCCAGAGGGCATTATAATTTATGATAAGCCAATAAAAATAATTGAAATACATTAAGGGCAGGCAGCAGGCAGGCTCGATGGCAGCCGCACATCAGCGACTCCATACGAACCCGAAACGAACCTGAAGTCAGATGAAAGAAGTAGACGAAGTCAGACCTCCCGCTTCCTTGCATTCCCCTTATCGATTGGGGAAGCAGAAGGGAGAAACAATAATATATAAGTAATGGCACGCAATAAAAGGCGAGACATAAAAAACGACACGGGCATGTCAAAGTTGAGTTGAGTCAAGGCTTCACTCCGTGTTCCAATTTCAGCTGGGGGAGGCCTCAAGGCATTCTGATTGCGGTGGCTGTTGCCGTGTGAAAGGCTGCGAATAAATAAATAAAACATTGCGGAAAGTCGAAACTCGATGGGTTAATATCCTTGTAAGAGGAGCAGCAACTAAGAGATTGCTGTTTGATGATATTTGTGATTTGTCTCCCATTCAGGCGCCAAAATACTCATGACACAACACTTCGATTTGCGTTTTGTAAAGTAGATTTCCCATATGGTTTCTTTTTCAGCTCAGGCAGCATTAAAATGAAAAATTGCACACGTAATTCACATTACATCGAGTCGATTGTGACATGCTCAATTTATAAAATGAAAATTGAGTGTTTTAATGTGTCGTTTTAGCTTATACTGAGTATGAGTAATGTTTCGTTTTAGCCAGAACAATAAGCATAAGACTTTTTTGTAAACTTTGGTAGCAGAATTATATTTATTAAGTAACTTCTTTGGATATAATTACTTAAGCATGTTCAATGGAATGCCATATCCTAAGGGCAAAAAATAATCAAGTGTGACTATGGTTTATAAATATCTTGTTTTTATTTTTTAGGTTTTTTATGTACAAAATTTAATTTATGTAAAAAACTCATTAATCTACATATTTGTAGACTTTTTTTTGAATATTAATCAGGGCTAAACAACCTGCCCTGTTTTTGCCATTGAATTGTGCACAAAAAACCGACAAGGAATCAGTTTGCCGATGATTGTAAATATTTTTGCCACATCATCAAAAATGCAGTAAATTAATAAATTTCATTAAATTTCAATTTGCTGCTCTTTTGTGGTTTTCAATGGGTGGCAACGCCAACAAAGCGCTGACAGTTATTTTCGTTTTATTTTTTGTCCAGTTTTCGTTTTTCGGTTTTTGCTTTTATTATGTGCCGGCACTTTTATGTAAAGCAGCAGTAAAAATGTCGGAGAGACAACAACAAAATATTTTCTTTTCATTATGTTGGTGAACAACGAAAAGCGAAAAGAAATGAAGTGGGGGATAGTCCGGATAAATGTGACAACAATGAGGATAATCATAATGGCAACAACAAAGCCAAGCGACATCGTTAAGAGACACGTAGCATGACAGCATGATAAAAATTTTACAATGTGAAAAAAATAGCAAGAACTTATAATCAAAATATAATGTATAATAATTTATTTTATAATTAATGATTAATCCCAATTTATTTTCTGTATAAAAAATATTTCTAAGCAGAAAAGGTTGAGAAACGCCTGTACTCTTAATACTCATGTTTTAAAATCACTCACACTTGTGTAATATTATTATATTTTTATTAATTAATAACAGATCCTATTTTTAGAAACTAAATATTATCCCTCGCTTGTTGAACTGCAGGTCGATCACCGAATTAATTCTATATATTCTCAAGGACATAACACACACATGTGAATAAAGTCGAAAAAAAATAATAGATAAGCTAGAAAAATAGGATGAAGGGTTTACTTGGCTGTTTCGCGCTTCGTTTAATGCTAATGCGACCACATGGTCAACCTACATGATGAGCTTTTTAAATATCACGTATACGCACTGCGCACAGCTCGTTGACAGCGGCATCTAAAGCTGCCACATACATAAATCAAAACGCATAAATTTTATTATGCTCGTTATTTATTTCAGCTTGAACGTTGAGAGCGAAAGAGATTTGCAATAAACTCCTCAGCGGGGATTACAAATCCCCAGAGGGGTAGAGAAGCTTCTTGCATACTTGAAATTCTTTTCTCGCAGTGCTTTTTATTAACTCTGCTAAATAATGTGATTAGGCTGTGAGTAGCAGGCGCAGGAATTATTAATGTGCTGGGAATCTGTTTAAAGTGAAGTTAGCGTATAATAACAAGTTATAAGAGTTATATCTGGATGGGGAATGGATATATCTGCCTCTGGCCCAGGCAATTAGCCGTAACATCCCATAGTGATCAATTTATCGGGTTGATTGTCACTCGGCAGCAGCCAACAAGGCGACCCCAACGGATGTGCAACACTTGCCGGCAGGAGGCGGAGGCCATGTTGTGGCTGCCTCTGCCTGCTGTCGGTTTTCCTCGCTCTCTCTCTTCCCCTCCCTCTGTCCTTCTCTTTCTTCCGCTGCTCTTGGTGTAAATTTAATGAAATTTAAATGGAAAATTCCTGCTTTCATTTATTGAACACGCATTGCAGTACAAGCAGGAAATAAATGCAGCTGCAAAATTGAATATCTGCCTCGTAATTTGAGTAGCCCTGCGGGATATGCTTCGAAATTGACCTCAGGATGATTGCAGAACGTAAACTCAAGCGAAGCTGCTGTTGCTGACAGGCAGAGAGAGAGAGAGAGAGAGAGAGAGAGAGAGAGAGAGAGAGAGAAGAGAGAGAGGGAGGGAGAGAGAGAGATCTGTAGAGGAAGCGTACACAAGTCGCTGTCGTCTGTTTTACTTGGTTTATTGTCGCCAAACACACACACACACACACACACACGCACACCTCCACATATAGGCAAATAACATTATGTCTGATTTACACTCTTCGGTCTGTTTGTCTCTAATGTTTGCCATGCCCTGCCTGATAGGAACCCCCCCCCCCCACCATGTCCCTTATGGGGCTTTCTTCTAATAATTCACCAAATTATATTTTCCCAGCTTGTCGCCCTACTAATGTATTATCCCAGCGGTGCCAGCAGAGAGAAAGCAAATTAAAGACAAATATATAAAGGAGACGAGCAAGGGGAGGCAAGAGAGTGGGCGGGACGAAGAGACCCTTAAAAACAGAGTCACCCTCCTCGCACATAAACTCTAAACATAATTTTTAAATGGGAAAACTGATTGTCATGTGGTTTCTTGTTTGCCATAAAAACGTTTTATGCCAGTGTTGTAAAAGTCGCGATGGTTCCAACTGGGTCGCTAAGAAGTTGACGGTTAAAAAAAAAAACAAGTAGGTAAGGCTACAGTCGGGCGCCCGACAGTAAGATACCCTTCTCCCAATTTTCCAAATACGTTACAAACGTGTAACCACACTAATAATTCCAAACAGAAATTTCTGCTTTTAATACATATAGCTTACTCGCTCGCACTCACACAGCGACGCGCGTAAAGAGTAAAGCGACACGACGCAACGTCGACGTCGACGTCGGCGTCAACTGCTCAAAGCAGCGTAAAAGCTGCTGCTCGTACCGAACATATGTACTGAAAACGTTTACTTTAATAACTTCTGTGTTATTGGTCCGATCGGATTGTTATTTGGAGAGTATGTTCATATTGCATTCAGCTCTATACATACCAAAGCATAACTTTATAGGTTCATTACTTTGCTTAATAATCGTAAATAACCGATTTGCGGGGGCGGTGGGCGTGGCATCAAACATTTGACATAAACTTCACCTGCCCCGAATATATAGGAACCTTCATACCAAATTTGGTGTCTCTAGCTTTTTAATAGCTAAGATCTGTTGTCTCAAACAAACAGACGGACAGACGGACAGACGGACAGACAGACGGACATGTCTCAATCGACTCGGCTAGTGATCCTGAGCAAGAATATATATACTTTATGGGGTCTGCCACGCCTCCTTATGCCTGTTACATACATTTTGCACAAAGTTAGTATACCCTTTTTGACCATTTTCAATGGTCGAAGGGTATAAAAATAGACGGAATAATATGAAACATTATTGCCAGTTGTTGTTTGTCAATTTAGCAAAGTTACAAAAAAATAAGCTGAAAAACTACTTAAAAGTTAAAGCGAGGTTGGTCAGTTTGCCTGGTCTAATTCAAATACGGTTAAGGTCTTCTACCTTCAACGCTTGACACGTTTAGGGCGGTTTTTTCTTTTTGCCTCCTCCACTTGGCTCTTGCCTAAATGAAATTTCGACCTGGCTTGGGCTCTGCTTCTGCTGTTGCTTGTTTTGTAGCTAAGCAAATATTTACTTGGTGAATTTTTAATTTAGAGCTTTTTTGTATGGAAGCGGGGAATATGGGCGTATTCACACGCCTCCTAAGCGGCCCCTGGGTAATGAAACTAAATGAAATAAAGGCAAAGCCAAGTTCAGGCTTAGGTTGAGGTTGAGGTTGCCCAAACTCATTTCAGGCCCAGTGCACAGTTTTATTTCCTTTTTATTAAATTTGTGAAGCCTGTGCAGATTTTTCATGGACGAAAAACGGATCTGTTGACACTTGTGGATACTAAAGAAACCGCCTTAACCCTGGTACAAAACAGTTATTTGCTAGTCCCTCTTATCGCATATTTATTTTAGGAATCGTCAAGGTAATTTCTTTTGCGACTCTGCGAAATAAAACATATTGGAAATCTAATTTCCTCTTGGCTTACAACCTTACAAAAATGTAACAATTTTATTAAAAGTGCAAGCCAGCCTCTTTAAATCATATTTATTTATTCAAAGACCATACATTTGTTATTATTTTATATTTGTGAACTGGAAGTAATATTAGTTCTGCTCGCTTTGTTTAAAAGTAAATTTAGTGGAAAACATCGAAATGTAAACAAAGGAAAGCCGAAAACACAACAGATGCCATATTCAGGAAATCAACAATTAAACAAGCTGCCAAATAAAACAAAGCAGGCAACACAATTGAAACAAAGGCAGCATAATAAAAGCATACATATTTAAATAATTATTTACCACAAAATTCATGAACTTAAAGTGGAAACTGTGTTTTATATCCACCACGCGACACATTGCCTTAATTAGATGGACCCATTGAAAAATAATATATATATATATATAATAAATAATAAATATATATATATAAATATACTAAATATATATAGTTACCGAATTTTATTCCTAGCTTAATTCCTGATTTTTAAGACCTGACTCAAGACAATGGCTGCAAAGTTATAAAACCTTTAGTTAGCATAATTTATTTTTAGGAACAATAAACACAATGCAAATTTGTGAGTCAAGTTAAAAACTTCCTACATCTGTTATGCCATTCGAACTTCGTTTACATCTTAAGTGTGTGATGAAGAGGATGTTGGTGATTTCTTATCAGCCCTTTAGGCGCTTAACATATAAGCAAGTCTATTAAAGATGATTTATATAGGCAAAACATACTTTTTTTCTACCTCAGCATCCGTGGATAAACTTTTGCACAGCCCTCAAATAAATTGTTTGAAACGGAAAACAAATCACCGCAACTTTTCCGACAGACAACGAATTCGTTTCATTCAAATTCCAAAGTGTTGTAAGAAATGTTTTACTTTTCTCGACTTTATAATGTCATTTGGACTGTTTTCCATAATGTTTCTGTCCCTAAGGCGAATCGCCACCTGCGCTAAGGTTCCTCTTGTAGCCGATCTCCATTTGTCCAGCTAATTTTTCATTTTTAATGAGCTCGTTTCGAGCTGTCTGCCCCTCATCTCTCTTCATCCTAACATGGGAACTGAGAGCATGCTGTCAGGCGATAATCCCTCCTCCTGTCTTCCTCCACTGTATCCCCCCTTAGTCTATCGTAAGCTCAACTGTTTATCAAAATGGCACAAGGCTTGGCTTTAAACTCAGTTTGTCACTTTATTAATGACGGCAATTGCAGCACTCATTATTTCTTGTCCCAACTCCCCCTTCCTCCATCCCTCTCTCTCTGTATTCCTCGTTCCCTCACCAGTCACACCCACAGGAAATGATGTTGTCACCAAGTCAAATCGCTTTATATCCGCTTCGGGGGAAATGATTCGGACACGGACTTACCTTTCAGTTAGTTGCTTTGCTTTAGTTTTGCTGCACTCCCTTCTCTCCCCTCTCTCTCTCTCTCTTTCTCCCATTTCATTTTATTTTCCTTGACTGCTGTGGGCGATTTTCAATTATAAATATGATGAAATTGGCTTAGTGCGCTGAGCTTTATTGCTAGAACGTGCTTGAGGTGGGAAAAAAGCGGAAAAAGTGCAATCAGAGTGGAAGGGAAGGATTTCCTTTCCCCTGACGATCTGTGACATGTAGAAATTCTATTGGAGAATTTCTATTAACGCAATTTAAGTTAAGCACAAAGTTAGAAATAGGTTTCTTTTCTTGATTTAATTGGTACTACCATCACTTTCAATGGCATAAAAAGGGCCAACCACATAATTAAAATAGTCTCTTTATGGCTAATTAAGTTGGCACGACCAACTACAGAAATTCCAGCAAGGCATTACAAGTTTATTGAATTATAACTTGGGTCAGTTTACGGTCACATTAAAGGGGTTGGAGAAACTATGAGGCAAAGTCATCAAGCTAAAAAAAAGGCCAAACCGCAGCCTGCTCAAGCGGTAAATGGCAGCCCCTAGAACACTTTAACAAAACGCGCTTAAATCATGTGGAGAAAGAAAGTGAATGAACCTGCAAGCTGACTAGGCAACACTTAAATCTACAGAGGCCAGTAAGGAAAAAAAAGAGAAAGAAAGCATAAAAAACAAAGGGGAGAAACATATGAAATGCAGCGAGAGGCATAAACAAACAATGCGAAAACTAAAACAAAACAAATTGTAAAAAAAAAGTGGAAAAGTTTTATAATTGGGCAGTGTGAGGAACTTGGAGAGAGGAGAAACAAGGAGAAGGAGAATCAGGAGGGAGAACTGTGAAAAATTGTTGCAGCTGCTTGTGCAACATGAGGGCAAAACTAACCATATATGGAGCAGCCAGATAAATGTTCTGGCAAAGTCCTTAAGTACTTGCAACAACGTGTGTGTGTATGTGCTCTTGGTAGTTTTAAATGTAGATTTCTGGCCTCATCACACACAGAGAAACTGCTGCCCTTGCTACTCTGTTCTGGTTATCGTCCCCAACCTCAGTGACCACTCGGTTGGGCATCTCATTATTCATTTCTGGTTGGGCACAATTAATGAGCTTGGAATGGATAGGGAAGGCAGAGGGAATTGGGGAATGCCAGAAGGATGCACAGAGTCACAGACGGAGCTGCTGCTCTTGTGGTTCCTTTGAAGTGGTCTGGCCAAATGAACTTATTTGGGGATGACCGGTTAGTTGACTCTGCAAACATAAATGTAAGAATTATAAATGCCAGCAAGTTTTGTGAGATTGTAAGGGATAATATGTTCATAAGACAGATAAATGCTACGAAGGCAAAAGTTTGCAAAAGAAATAAACTAAAGAGGAACTTAAATACAAGCTGTTACTAGACCAATTGAGTTCCGATGAGCTAAGGCCAGGAGAAAGGAAAATTTAAATAAAGCAGTTGATTTTCAGTGCGTCGCACATGGATGAAGATCTAAATAATTGTGTCAGAATATAAAAAGCAAATAAAAAACCTAGAAAATATCTGTCTTAACAATCCTTAATTTGGTATACATATGCGTAACTTACATTTTCTTTGGATATAAATCTATCAAGCTGAATGTTTATTTAATTTCTTCTATGCATTCCCTTATGTCATGCAGCCAAATGAGCTGCCAAAATACACTTTCATCCTTAACTATTTTAATTCCAAATTTTGTGAAGAGAATGCGTTAACCAATTTAAATGCTGAATCGAGTGTGGATTGTTCCCGGGTTACCCACATCACGTGGCTGATTCCTTTTCGACAGTTCCCTCTATGGCGCTTTGTTGTTGTCGTTGGCACGGGCAATTAGGCACCACAGAAGGGCAGATCAAACAAAGCCTGCAGATGGTGCGTATACGCAATAGTCGCTTCCTTTTTTTGGGGGAACTTTAACCTCCTGTCGGTTAACTGGAATTGTTTGCGAACCTCAAAATGAGATGGGAGAAGCGCTGGCTAACAAACAATGTACTGCAACAACAACCCAAAACGCATCCTGCTTCCTCTATGAAGCATGAGCCACAAGAACCAACATCGCAGTCCCTGGCAACGCTGGCATCGAATTTAAAAATCCATGAATTGCGTATTCATTCGTATAACGGATGAACTGCATCATCCCCTGCAGATACACGTATGTGTTTCTTATACAACAATGTTTGAGGGAGGAATCTCTTAAATAGATTATCCTATCTATATATTTATCTTTATATTTATAAATACAAGAAAGAAATTATTTTTATCGTAATGCCGAACTTAACGATGTATGTATCGGTATATTCATAATCATCCCACTTGCCTTAGGAGTTATGGCGTGCAGAAGGTGAAACTGAAAACGTAAAGAAAATTTCAAGAAATACACTAAATATTTACATGTTCAGAATAATTAGATAGTCTCAATGACTACGTAATATTTTATTAATTTTAAATTGAAATTAACTATGATTATTTCATAATTTCTTTATTTTCGAATATGTTTTATTTGCATAGAGGACGAATCAGCATCTTTATTGTTTTAAGAGAGTAAGGATAGTCCCAGTAGTTAGAAACTCGATCATAAACCTGTTGCGGAAAGTAAATTCCATTTAGGTTGCTGTTAAAATAAAAAGCACTCAATTAATATGAAATAAACGCTATAGAATACTCTGATTACTTACCAATAGGCACAATCTTTGTGCCAGAAGGCACCACGTATTTCCTTCGCACAATTTTTATCCCATATATCATTGTCACTGTCGAAAGTGGAAAACTGTGCATTTTCGCTTCTTCTCATATAGTCCCTAAATGATAACCCAGAAAACGATCCCAGACTAAGCAATCTGTATTTGTCATCTTCTCCAGCAATCGAGAAGTTGTCGTATCGAGCATAGAAAGTTGTCTCTGTAAATCTCTCCATGTGTATATAGAGCTCGTGAGGAATGGCGTTGGTGAGACGATAAATCTTCTCGAGACCGAGAAAGAAGTCACCTGTAAAGTTACCAAAGCCATTCTTATATGCTTCCCAGTCTCGTTCGAAATTCTCTTTTCCATTTATTCGTTGTTGAATTACGATCCATCCTGGACCAGCAATGTCACTATTGAAAAGTGCCGGAAAGGTTTCAAAACCGGGAATGGTTAAGTTGTGAATTCCGTTAGATATGTAAATATGGCAACTAGTTCGATTTCCTTCTTCTTTTACCATTGTCATCGACTTGACTTGGGATGTGAGTTGGGAAATCGAAGCAGCTTTTTCGGCAAGGGTTTTGTTTTGAATCGCTAACGTATTGTTTAACTTTTTTAACCGATCCTCACACAAACGTAATTTGGAACCATCCCAATCAATTTTAGAGAGTTCCGTTCTCAACTCTTCTCTAACGAATGTTTTCAGCTCCTTTATTTCACTCTTAAAGATATTGTTGGTATTCTGCAGCTCAGAAATTCTATTTTGTAGGTCTGTGATATGAGAATCTTGGCTTAGTATCAGATCGTCTTTGAATTTTTCAAAATCTTTGATGTGAGAATCATTACTTAAGTCAAATGTTGCCAGTATTAGATCGTCGTTCAATTTTAGCTCATCTTTGTTTTGTTTCAAAAGTTGCACATTTTCCCGATCCTTTTGTAGTTGATCAACGTTGTCGGGTTCGTCTACTTTCTTGGGTGATATGGTACTCTAATAGGAAAACAAAAAAATAAAAAGAATAACGAAACAAATAAAGGCGATTAGAATGCATAAATATACCACATGTTTTAATACTACCTAATCTGTAACTGTAATAATCGGTCTATGTACAAGTTTGCAGAAAGTTTAGCTGATGTGAATGTATAATATAAACTATGAATGAGAATAAACAGCAGATAAGAAAGCTACAGTTGACTTTTAAACACGAAAACATGACCAGACGAACATAGTAAATAGGTGCATTCTAAGAATATATTTATAATATTCATGCGCTCGGAGATGTCTGCTAAAATTCGTTACAAGCTTTTTAACTAAATAAATATACCCACTGCAAGGAAATTATTATCTGGATTACCAAATTTCGTCAAGTATTGTTAACTATTCTAGCGAGTTTTTTACTATTCAGCGATTTTACTTGATTTAATTAGGACGCCCAAATCAAAGTCAATTCAAATCTTTAGGGTCTTGGAGACTCTTTCCACACTACAGTTACCATTATTATAATATATTTCTGCACTTTTGTCACTCGATCACTCAGGGTACTTACCTCATTTTTATTTTGAGGCTTACTATCATCAATTGCAGTAGCAAAAGAGACACTTATTAGAATCCATAAAAAGAGGAAGAAAATGTTCCTATGGGAAACCTTAGTTGTCCGCATTATATAAATTATAACTGAACCGCACTCTCAATGATCAAAATAAGAATGAACTCATATTCGGACAACGCAAATTAGGAAACATATAGTATGAATGTAAAAGAGAATATATAAAATACTGAGAGTAATATGGGCTCAAGTTCAGCTTTAATCTCTTGGGTAAAAATAGAGCATGCAGAGAAAAAACAGAATATCAAAAGTCGGGTTGTTTACACATTCGTTATCAACGGAAACTTGAGCAAAGCAACTAAGCTGAGAGATTGTTACGTATTCGAGCAGTTGCTTTTTTATTATAAATTATATCAAATAAAGAAGCTACGAGCAGCGAAGTCGGCATGATTTTTGAGAAGAGTATCTTGCGGTCGGACATGCCCATTGGCGGCTTTCTTTGCATATTGCTTAAAAAGTGGAAAGATGTTTGAGGGTGGCAACTTTTAGACTTCCTTATGAAATGTTCATCTCTAAGGTTTCATTCATTCACCACATAATTCCGATAAGGAGCGCTCTTAAATGTTGCCTGCATAAACGAATCACTTCTTTAGATGTTACCATAGCTACATGGTATTTTAATAGGATTTTCACATTTACTTAAGGAGGGTGAATACAAGCAGTTAAATTAATTATAATATGATTATGAAAATTGAATACGATTACAGTTCTCTCGAATGTTATGAATAGGACAGGGAATGGGAGATAGGAAGATTTAAGATGTTATATTTAATTAATGATTAGAAATATTTATTAATTTAAATCTCTATTTGCATAAAGATGGACACTAAACCGTGACCAAAGTAATCTATTTAATTCTTCCCCAGTCTTTCATCAGTGTGTGAAAAAGTTGTGCAGAGATAACTCAATTTTATATTGAGTTCCCAAGGCATTTGCTTGTGGAAAATTGACGAAACCAACTAAATATTTATCTAGAAAATTGTAAAGATAAATTGATTGAATGGCTAATTACTTAAAAATTAATAGAAACAAACGTAATCATTTAATAACCATGGCATATGCCAAAAATAACTCTTTCTACATGTCGACCTGCTTGTTACATAGTTTAATCAAATCAGATAATTTAGCCTGCATCTATTGGGTGAGTAAATTACTCACATAAGAAAACTTAATAAACTGGGAAAGTCTCGCTAAAAAAAAGTTTTTTGGGTCAAGAAAAAACCAAAAAGCAAAAGCAAGCAGAACGAAAGCTGAGACGAACATGAAGACAATGTCGATTAACCCAAGCAACACGTACTAAATTTTTATTGAATTGGACGCGAGGGAGCAAAGTCGAAGGAGTAAAAGAGATAGAACAAAAGAAACGAAGCCAGAAACTATTAACAAAGCAAACAACACAAACAAAGTCAAACAAAGCTCCCAAGAAACTGTAGCATACCCCCAACAGGCGCAACTTACTCACACTCACACTAACACTCATACTCACACTCACATTCACACTCACACATATGTAGACACTCGTGTGTGTGGACAATGTGTAGAGACAAAAGAAAACAACGGCAAAAAGAATGTTAAAAACAATGTAAAATTAAATGAGCATGGCAAGTGTTGGGCATACACGACGGAGAGATATTCTATACTTAAGAAAAATACACAAATTGAATATAAGCAACTCATACTTCGAAATACCCTACAAAAAGATACGGAAAACGCCCTTACACAATTGCAAATCTGCAACATTTTGTTGAAATGTTCTCAAGATGTTTTGTCTTTGTCTTTGACAGCCCCAACCTTATACCATTTTTCTTGTGCCGCCTTTACCCCTGCCACATCCCAGAATAGTCCCACAGTCCCTCCAACTCCACTCGACGCATGTCAATTGCGTCATTAATAACGGCATTTGCCACTGGCCATTGGACTCGCCTGCTCGGCCTGCCCAGCTGCTCCTCCTGCCCAGCTGCCCATACATTAGGATACGTGCCCAAGTCTGTGCCAAGAACTGCCTGTTGACTAATGGCTCCCTCATACGCTAAGAGCCTTGCAGACAATGAACTCCAAGTGGAGCTCGGCAGAGGCGGAGGCTGAGGCAGAGGCAACTGAATTGACTGAGCAGACAAAGCATCTCGAATGGAGACCCTCTGCTTGTTCTGCATACCTTATATCGAAGTGGGAACGTGATCTGCATTGCAAATCAGCTGACTCAACTCTAATTCCAACTCCGACTCCAACTACAACCTCATTTCCACTCGGCCATTCACCTTTTTGTTTCCCTAACTGCACACACTGCGTATACGCAATTTTTCAATTATCTGTAGTTTAATTGAATAAGAAGCTTAGAGTGTTCATCATATTCACTTCTTCGTCACAGTTTAACAAATTAGCGACTCCATCCGTGCTCACCCTCTCCAAGTCGCAGGTAACCTCAACAAGATTTATGTGCCGACACTCTAGCCTGCAATATTCGCTCGTTAATAACAGGCCAATTCCGCATTATGTTGCCATGAACACATGCCTCCTCCTCCTCCTTCATACACCTAACTCCACTCTTAGATGCTATGAAAAATCCCTTACGACTCCTGTTCGAAACAGGCAGAATCCATAAATATGTGGATGTTTCTCTCTCTCCTCTCTATCCGTTGTGTTTTGCTGATCCTAATTACATTTTAATGCCTGGGCATTTACTTTTTTTTATGGCAAGTCTTTAAGAAGGTTTCTAACACATGATAAAGAAACCTTTTATGGAGACAAAGAAATGTAGGAGTTATGATGCACACATCTGCCGAAAGATGTAGTAAAGATGTACCCAAAATATGATTTGAATAGCAGAATATAACCAGAATGACATTTATTATGATAACATGCCAGATGCAAATAATTGTACAGTCGTCTGCTAGCTATTTGGGATTATATTCAATATTTCGATATTTCAATCAACAACTGAAGACATTTACTTGGATTGAAATAGATGTAAATCAGTTCCGCAGCCAACAAATCATCAGGCTGTAAAATTATAAGTTTCTCTATAGAATACAAATGAAGCGTCTAAATTATTCCTCCACTCTGTCCCACTGTCAGTCTTCTGCCTTTGGGAGCCTTGGGGCAATTGTGCTCTTAGCAGCCAATAAGCCACGCCTGGTATCATTGTGAGAAAGTGTGCTCCAAGGATCTGCTGCTCCAATTGGATGACAGTCAGTCCCAGTCCCAGCCCCAGACTTTTATTGCGGCCCGAGATTGCCGCCACAGCCGGTGTGCAGCTCACAATGGAAGCGTAATTGTAACGGAAATAGTTGGACTGGAATCAAGAGCCGCGTCGACACTTGGCGCCCTTCCAAATGGGACCCTCAGCTGGTGCCTGCTAATAGTTGTAGCTATACTAGGGCAGAGTAGAGCATAGTCCCCATTCTAGACACATCTCTATTCACGTCGAACCATTTTAATATTTAAAATATCATTCAGAAAGCCAAAATAGCGTAGGCCAGAATTTTACGAGCAGGCTGAATAATTCAGCAGGCGACAATAATAATAGTTGGGATATGGCGGGAGTCGAGTCTCAGCCGATGATATGCCACGCCCACAGCCGTTGGGTTAAGTGCTTTGCATGTGAAAATCCCCTGAAAACACACACATTGTGAGGAGTCTAGAGGAGGTAGACGGGTCTGAGCCGTGGCTGAGGATATCAATGAAGGAGTAGCTCGATGTCTAGTGGAGCTAAAGGATGAAGGGAGTAGGGAGAAGGGATCGCTGCAAGGCGGCATTAAATATGCAAATTAAAGTGCAGCCAGGTGAGCAGTTGGAACCTTAGAACTTAGCTGGGTAGCCCACGAGGTCTCTGTTAATTCTCTGCATCGGGATTGGGATTGGGATTGGGCTTGGGGCGTCTTGAAGTATGCAAACGCTTTTATCAAGCGAAAACTTTAATTCGCTTGGCAAATGTTGCGCGCATGCCACATGTGCCCAAGTGTGATACATAAGTATCTGTCTCTCTCTATGTGTGTGTGTGTGTTAGCCAAAAGCCATAAATTTTGTTGGCTGCGGCACGTCGAAATTCAAATTTACTTCGTTGGCAAGGAATCATCTGTAGAACTTTCGCCAGCTGGTCTGGCAAAGGATTCATCCACGCGAGGATTCACAGAGTCCCTCTGCGGTTCTTCTTCTTGTTGTTGTTGAATGAGTATGAAAGGAAAATGAAATGCAAATTTATAAACAGAAACCTGAATTGAGTTGAAGACAAAACAAAACAAAAACGGAAAACAGAATACTAAAGAAAACATCATAATAAATAAATATAACAAAACGAACAGGCAAAGCTATTGATATGCATAAGATTTGTATAAATCTTAAGTTTGGTTGTGGAGTATTAAATTTCAAAAGCGATATCATGCTCGGGAATTAAGTCACAAAACAAATATATATTATATTTTATTAAGATTTTACAGTTTGTTAAAGAAGAGGTTTATAAATTCATAGAACTAATCAGATTATTCTGACACTATCTAATTAATAATTCAACTGCCTCTGCTCGGTGCCATAATTCACATTTACCAACAGCATCGTTTCATGATTTTTAGATGAGACAGATAATGACTTCACCTTTTACCTGCACCAATATGAAAGTTAAGCTCTTCATACTAATTAGGTTTAACTTTCGATTTTGCAGCAAGAAAGCAAAGAAAATAAGATCGGAAGCCACCAGCCTCTTATATTCTTTTGTATTCCTGTCTTCTGACAAATCCATTTATTATAGTGCGTTCTCAGCTCAATTGAAAGCCAAAGCTTCTGTCAGCCACCGCTGGCATCAGTTCCTTTGCTGGGAAAGAAATGAAAGACCTTTGGACAATGAGTGTAAATGCAATACAATCTGCCTTGTGAATGAGAGTTGAATAAGCGAAAGGTTTCCATATGCAATCTGGCATTCAATGAGTATGTCAATCCTTCAGCCGTCTTACTCTTATCTCTCTCTTTCTCTCTTTCTTTTTTTCTTCTTTTGCGCGAAACTCAAAAATTCAATTGAAGAAATACTTGTGGCAGAAATTGTTATTTCGAGAAAATGAACTCAGACGAAGATTTAAGCTCCTTTACTTTAGCTTGCCAGTCAAAAAAAAGAATATATATTATCATATGTGTTAAGAAGAGAGTGAGCATTTCTTGAGACTAATATATATATATCATACAAATTCTTGAGCAACAATATTGACCAAGGCGATTTAACTAAGCCATCAAAAACTATGAAAGTAATATTTACCGAACTTGATACTAAATACATTCGATTTAGATTAAATATGTTTTACTATGCACATTTACAATTAAATGAATCGATTAAATATATCACATAACTTTTACAGCAAAAATATTTTTAAATAGTTTTAATTTTACATAAAGCTAGCACAGAAAATATTACAAATACTTTTAAATAATGTAAAATACGCTACGAGGGTAATAAGTCTTAAACATGTAGAAATTAACCATACTTTCTTGTTACCAAAAATGAAAGGCAATCAGCAGCAAACAAAAAATGGCAGATTAATTACAGCTCTGGGTTTTTTTTTGTTTTTGCTATCTATCTAGATTTTTTTTTTCTTAGTTCCAAGTAAAATCACCTGAAAACGATTTGAGTGAAAATAAACTGAAATGTTTACACATTGAAAAAGTTTACATCAGCGTGGGGGAAAAACAAATATTATGTGAGGTTATTTCTGGAATGCAATTCAGTATATAGAGATTGGTATACACGCGGGAAAATTATTTGCTTAATTAACTGTGGTACAGTTCAGTCCGAATATTCACGAATATCAATGTCACTCTAGAGACAAGTGAATATATCCAGTGTCATGACCGCAAATTGATTATGCACCCAGTTGACCCTATTCGCAATGAATGAATGAGAGAGATGAGTTTTCCAGTATATTCTCCTCTTCCCCCATTTCCCCTTTTCCCATACCATTTTCCATTTTGTTTGTTTAGCAATTTGCGTTGCTAGTGCCAACGAGACGAGAGACAGAGAGAGAGAGAGAGAGAGAGAGAGGGAGAGAGAGAGAGTCAAAATGTCAGGCGTGTAAATGTTTATCGTCAGCTGCTGCGGGCTGTTTATTCTAATGTTAACTTGTTTGTTGAACTTGGTCGACATCAACATCAACAACAGAAACAGCAACAATAAAGCCAACAAATGTAAGGGAACTCTGGCTAATTGATGTGTGCATTTGTTAGGGTTGCAGCTGAGTTGAACCTCCTCCTGCAGTGAAAGACAGAACCAAAGTATGAAAAAGAAACACAAAGGCAGCAGCTCGTGGCATGTCCCACATACAATGCCAGAGACAATCCGAGTGAGGGACAAACAGACGGAACGAGAAACTGACATTCTGACAGTCGAGAGACACGAGACACGGGACACAGACGTTCCTGCAGCTTCTTCCCGAGGCTGACACTGAGCAATGTGCGCAAGTGTCGTGCCAACTTGACTCAAACACTCGCATCCTCCCCCTGAGTTGGCATTGCCGTATGCCGTATGCAGTTCTGCCGTCCCATGCACAGAACAACTTCATCATTAGGCAAAGTCTCAGTCTCCTCTTGGCACAAGGCACCCGCAGCAGAAGCAGATGAAGCAGCTGCCATTGGGGTGCTCCATTTCATTTCTTTTTTTTCCCCCTTCTATGAAGCGATTGAACCGCAAAATGGCGCAGTGACATCCTACTCCCAGCCAAATAACATTTAACCAGGTTTTATGTTATTGATGATGACAGTAAAATATATCATATATAATATTTGACTTTAATTGATAACCCATATACCATACATAGTGAGTAAGTGAAGCAAAAGTGTTATATTCTAATAAAGTATTTGTTTTGCCATGGTTTCTTCTAGCAGTTCTACCTTTATCTAATGTTCCCGCACATTTGGAGATATATACAGAATTGTAGATTTATTTTGTAAGCAGTTAAATATTGTGGTTTTATTAAACACGCATTAAGTATACGTATGCATCCATAAAGTATACGTATATATGCCTGTAATATTTGAGGCAAATTTTAATTTTATCCAATAACTCCAGAGAAGTTTATGCAACAGTTTTAAAATAATATATGTATGTAAAATATTCTATACTAAATTGACTTTACATATGTTGGCAATTATAATGACAGCAGATGTAAATATAGTATAATTTTGTTTCCTGCTGCTTTGGCAAATAAAACGCTGAGAGTGGATTTTTCAACATATGCTACAGGCACACCAAAAATATATTCCATTTTCCTTGGCCGATCATAAATTAAACAATCGAATACTTTTAGCTGAGCTCGCAAACAACAGCTGGCTGAGTAAATGCAAGTTGAATCCAATGAATATATAAATCAAACAAGGCATAAGCAAACATAGATAGAATACGTGTTTAGAAAAGAGAAATAGATTGAATAGTTGTATAAGAGAACAAACAAACCTTATTTTACATAGATTAAAATAAATAGGAATATAATATTATAGAATATACATTTTTTGACTATGTAAACCCTTAGATCCCGTTTGTATAAAAATCTTGTTTGTTTACTATTCGATCGCAAACAATTGCAAATATAAATTTGTGTACTAGTCTGACATTGAAACTAATCAATTCGATATTTATCGATTTACGCTGTTGAAGGCGAACGTAGGAAAATTCTAAGACAAAACTAAAGTCAAAATAATTAATACGAGTTAGCTTATAAAATTAAGTGTGTAGTTTTAGCTCTTATAGTCTTTATATGATATATATGTTCATACAGATAGACAGACAGACAGACAGAGAGATAAATAGGAAGATAGATAGTCGAACATACAGTCACAGACAGACAGGCAGACAAGCAGGCAAGCACACAGACAGATTGACATACAGAAATACAGATATGACTTTATATATAATCTACGTATCTTCTAACTAGGCAGTTTTTCATTACCATATTAAAATATTTTTGTTATTTTAATTTAAAATGTAAAAAGCATTAAAAATTAAAATTTATAAAAATAAAAGGGGAACAAATTTTATATTATAATATATCTTAAACTTCTTAAATTTAATTCTCATCCAATTTCCCTAAAATTTGACTAAATACTCTAAACATACAACATTCTCTTCTACTTTTAGCCCTGTCAATTGTGAAGCACAGTGCACAGCATAAGTGTTAAATTTGTTTTGATTGAACTGCGCAATCGCCGCAAACGTCAAGAGCGTAGACGGTGCTGCTGCTGTCGCTGCCTCTGCCTCTGCTGCTGACGACGACGTGAGCTTCAGTTTGTTTGCGGCTTTTGTGCGCAACGCAACGCAGCGCAGCGCAAGGCAGCAGTTCAACGAGATTATACGTAGTACGTAGTACGCTCTTTCGACGTAAGAGGACACACACGTTAAACGCAGCAAGTGCAACAACAACAACAACAAACAACAATAACAACGGGTAACACAACAATAACAAATAACACGAATCCGGCGTAATAATGAATGTTTGTGCCTGTGTTTGTGTCTGTGTTTGTGTTTGTGTTGGTGCCGTGTGTCAAGGCGCGTAAAAATAGCAAAAATCGAAGTGAGCCAATAAATAAGGAGCCAACGAACTGTGCGTAGTTCAATGGGGCAGTGTGTACGCGTGTATGGCCTGTATGCGTGAGTGTGTGAGAGTGTGTGTGTGTGTGACTGTGTTGCATGTATGTAGGTGAACCAGTGTGCTGGTGTTGGTGCATGTGCTCTGCGGTGCGTGCGTGCGTGCGTGCGGCAACCGCAACAATAACACACAAATAAAAGAAACAGTCACTTGTTGTTGTAACGGATTGTAGTATTTTAAGTAGCACAACACCGGCTAAACTATAGTTAGCAGAACGAATCGCAAATACCCTTTCGAGAAAACTTAGAACATAATTTTAAAAAATCAACTTCATCGACAGAAAGCTGCCTTACTAGATTGAATATATAATATTTTATTAGCTGAGATTGATGCATACAGAAAGAAAGACAGAATATATAAATGTATACTCTATTTTTTACAGTTAAAGACCAAGTGCCAATCCCTTTCGTGACCTTTGAACATAGTTTTAAAAGACTACTTAGAGGGTAATCAATTTTATCGACAGAAAACTGCCTTGCTAGATTGAATATATATTTATATATCGATTGTTTTATTAGCTGACGATTGATTGCATACAGAAGAAAAACAAATTTATAAATGTATTTTTTATTTGGCACTCTTTAAAAACCTCCTCCGGCCTGTTGCATAACAGATTTGTTCAGAGTTATTATAATACATGTAAAATAATATTTTTAATACATCGATGGTTTTTTCCGCTTTCGATTGTTTTCTAGTATTTTATCACTCTTTAAAGAGCTTACGTATGCTAAACAGATTAATTAAAACAACAACTTAATATGAAATACAATTAGATGTGCTTAGAAATCTGACCTAATACTTATTTAAAAATACTAAAAATTAATTAAAATATCAAACTATGCATCAAATGAGCAAATAAAATACTTATTTAAATAAACTATTAAGCTATAAAAGGTCTGTATATTTCTTGAATTCAAAATAGAACTACTAAACTAATATCCGATTTTAGTAGAGTATTCGCTCGTCTATTAGCCCCTACGCGTCTCGATGATTATTAGGTAAACAAGAGTGAAAGGAATTTTGTTAGGGCTATTTTGTGCTTTTTTGTTTCAATAGAAGTGCCTACTACGAGTATATTTGCATTCAACCTCAGACCGCACTCAAACACACTTTCGTAGAAATGGCAGCCTCGCATGTTTTGCTTGAGGATTCGGGTTTGGGCTTGTGCCATGAAGTTGCCATACATATTTATTTTTTTGCTTTTTTTCTACCATTTGGCAACCTGAATTTGTAATTCGTGATGTCCAACAGTCGAGACGGTCGCGATGTGTCGCACATTAAAAGGGTTTTAGCTCACAATTATGCGCAAATGAATTTAACCTACTTTGCGGCGCCATTGTGTGTGTGTGTGTGTGTGTGTATGAGTGACTGTGTGTGTGTGTGTGCGTCGTGCCGCATGGCGTATGAGCAATTTTTTAATTAAATGCAAAAATAACTCAAGCGTCAAAGGCTGCAACTGTCAGAGGACCCCCTACCCCCGCCCTCTCCCGACCAACGTCCTGACTGTCCTAATTATACGTGCTACAAAACGTTAAAATATTTAAGTTAAAATTCGTATTTACCTCCCCGCAGTGTGTTGACTCAGCTACGGCTCAAGTAAAATTTAAATTACGACGCGTAAACATTCTACACTGCAAGAAAAAAACAAAAGCAAACGGAAACATAAATAAAGCGAGCTCAGCGAGTTGAAATTACGCACATCAATTAAATTAATTTATTTCTATAAACAAGTGAGTATCTCTCTGAAATACTTTACAATCGAATCATCTTTAGCATTATAATATCTTAAGCACAATACGTCATTCAGGGGAAGAAATTTGCTGATATTATGTGTGCTCTGCGGGAGTTTGCAATAATATCAGATAGGTATTTTATTTACCTTTACCTTTGCTAGGAATGTGTTTGTATATATATAATTATATTAATTCAAGGTGAATTTTTGCTTAAAAACAAAGACTTCAAATGGATTATTTTAAAATTACTCATTAACAAAACGTTGCTTAAATTCCACAAATATTATTACTATTTGTATGTACTATGATCTGCTATGGTTTTAATCTAATTTTAAATATATGATGATCTACTATATGGTTTAAATTTAAGATATATTAGGGCTCTTTATTCAATGTCTTTGAAATCAATTAACATTTGCAGCTGTCGCGAATTTGCATTGAAAGCAATTCATTTGCAAGCAATTGGCATATAAATCAATATGCAAATCTGGCGCTCTGTGCACTAGTCTCAATTTGTCCTGTTTCTCCACCTCTGTCACCGAACTTCTTCCCCCTACCATTCTTCTCTTTCGTCTCTTTGCTTTATCAGTTAGTCTGCCCGGCTGTCAATGTGTCCTGCTGTCATTCAACCTTAAACTGTTCCACCCACACATACTAAACATTCTGTTCTGACATTTCTTTAGCAAATTACGTGTGTGTGTGAGTGCGTATTGAAAAAATAACTCAAACAACTATTATAACAAAGGAGTCTCATATGATATAATATAATAAATAAAAATAACAGGCTGCCAGTGGCAGTAAACTTATTAAAACAGACATACAATAAAAGCAATATATGTTGATAAATCCTCCCGATCTGATTGGGTTTTTCTGGGTTTTCCCAATCTTTGCAACAAATGTTGAATTAGTTAAAATCTTTTATTTTTTTTTTTTACCCCAGATGATAATGTTAATGTTAATAATTTTTTATATTTATTATATTTATATATATATATTTTTTTTTATTTTAAATATTTGACTTTACTTTTTGTTTTAATTTATCTTTTAAATTCATTTATACGCCAATTTGTCGACTGGCCATAGTTAACTTTAATAAATAATAAATAAATTAAAAATAAATAAAGTTGAATTAACAGAGATAATATGAATAAATACTTTAGTCTCATTATGTTAAGCTCGCTCGCGCATTACGTATACGCCGTGTTAGACCAGGCTGATGAGGTTGGAGTTACGTTTTAGCTGACTGATCTTGACTGAAAGCTCTAAATGTTAATATTTTATTTTATTATTTTATTTTTATATAATGTAATATGAATTAGCCATCCGCTGTACATTGTGGTCACTTTGCCAGGCTGCGCTTTTGTTAAAATCATTATAATACACCCCATAAAACATACAGATTTTGTTAACATTTCCATTTCCACGTGAATATACATTGAAAAAAAAAAATATTATTATTATTTATTTTGCCAGTTTTGTATTTATTTAATCTTTGTCTATTTGTTTGCACTCCCTCTCTTTGTCTTTCTCTCTCCGCTGCTGTTTGCAATTTTATCCCTCTACTTTTTTCTGCAGTTTATTTATCGTTTACAACGATTTGCGGTTTTGTGGAATTAAAATTCCAAAAATTTGCAAAAAGCTAAATTATTCATATATTATAAATACATAATTACCAAATACCACTGCTTGTTAGCGTTTATAGAGTGACAGGAACATAAGTCTGGCACACAAAAACCATATATAACATTGTCTGGCACCTGTCATGCCTCGAAGGACAAGAGGGACAAGGAAAGAGAGAGTGGGGGAGAGAGAGAGCACACATCGCGAAAACAAAGCACGAAGACGAAATATCCCTGTGACAATTTGTTAACATATTTCAATCCATATCAGAGCTATACACATTCCGCATTCTGCATTATATAGTATTATATATACTATATATACATATATATATTTCGCACTCCAGCTGTGCACTCGCCCGTCTGACACACTGACAAACACATGTCACCCCCTACGTCTCTCTCTCTCTCTCTCGTGCCACACAGTAGAGACAGGGCAGGAGAGGAGCGAGAGGGAGGAACACTCGGAGTGACATATGTCGGCGTTGATACGGCCATAGAGAAGCGTTGAAAATGTCAAGTTGGCCGTGAGGAGAAGGAGGAGGAGGAGAAAAGGCGGCAAGGAAGAGCAGCGACACCTTGCGCTGTCATCATCATTAACAAGAAACCTGGCTGAATGTGATTTGGCTGATAGTTGCCTGTCGCGCTGTGCCATTTTGCGGTTCAATCGCTTCCGCCCGATGGGAAAGAAACAAATGGGGTGCCCCGAGGACACAGCTGCTCCAGCTGCTCGAGCTGCTTCAGCTGCGGGTGCTCATGCCAAATGTGCGAGACTGCTGCGTAATGATGATGTTGTCGTTTGCTCGAGGAGATGGCAGCACACTCTGCACATTGCATGCTGCAGAGGAAGGGGACGAAAAGGGCAAGGGTACTCCAAGGAGAGGGTACCCTAAGTTACCCCCGACACTTGTGCGCATTGCTCAGTGTCAGCCTCGAGAGGCAACTGAGAATGGAACGTTTGTTTCTTGTACGACTGTCACAGCGTCATTTTGTCATTGTGTCATTCTGTCATTGTTTCTCTGGGATTGTCTCTGGCATTGTAATATGTAGGACACGCTGCGAGTACAGGCACAGTCTTTAAGGTTTCCTATTTAAATAAAATTGCAGTATTTATTACGGGGTACCTAATTAGCTAGAGTTCCCCCCTGTGTTGCTGCTGCTCTTGACCAAGTTAAGCAAACAAGTTAACATTAGAATAAACAGCCCGCAGCAGCTGACAATAAACATTTACACGCCGGATATATTGACTCTCTCTCTCTCTCTCTCTCTCTCTCCCGTCTCGTTGCCCCTGGCAATGCAAATTGGCAAACAAATAGAACTGGAAACTGGAGAATGAGAGACTGCACCCACTATATATGGCACCCTCTTCATTCCCTATTAATTTCATAGGGTGCATAATCAATTTGAGGTCTTGACTCTAGATATATTCTCTCGTCTTCCGAGTGACATTGATACTTGTGGAAATACATTAAACTGCAGCGTAGATAATTAAGAAAATAATTTTTCCGAGTGATTAAATACAAAAAAAAAGTAAATTCTTAATACTATATACCATAATAATGGCATACCAGAAATAACCTCACTATTTGTTTTCCCGCACGCTGTTGTAAACATTTTTAATTTGTAAACAGTTCAGTTTATTTTTCCTGGATTTATCTTGGTCAAAGAGGAAGGTCAGAGAGAAAAGGCAGCTAGCTGATAGATAGCTAGAAAGAAGAAGAAGAAGCAAGTGCAATTTTCTATTCAATTTGAGCTTCGTATCGAATACCACAGGTTAATTAAGAAAACATCTGCTTCTGCATCTGCAAATACTCAGGAAAGTCCATTAAATTCGAACATAATACCAAATGGTTTTGGCCAACCACAAAAGCTTTGCTTTGGTTATTTCCCGTTCCAACCCATACCATACCCCCTCTCCACCCACCCAGCAATACTTCAGGTGTTGCCAACCGAATGGGGATGTCTATCAGTCGAAGGGAACGTTTATCATTTTAACAGCCGGCAATTTTCGGATTGATTGCAAGCGATTTAAGCTGCAAAACAATTTGGCAGTCAGGCAGTCTAAAGTCCTGTTGAAATATTCTCACTCCCTGCACAGAGTAACATGTTATTTCCATTG
Source organism: Zaprionus kolodkinae (assembly GCA_018901885.1). Classification (NCBI taxonomy): domain Eukaryota; kingdom Metazoa; phylum Arthropoda; class Insecta; order Diptera; family Drosophilidae; genus Zaprionus; species Zaprionus kolodkinae. The sequence continues at coordinate 1,894,867 of JAEIFM010000498.1, forward strand.
CCCCTACCCAGTCCCCCCCCCCTCCCACCCACAACAAAAGTAGGAAACGAAAAACCAGATTTGGAAATTGATGTGAATTTGAAACGAAACGAATACAATTCCATCTCAGAGCTGAGACGAAAACAAAAAAGGAAAAGAGAGGGAAACTGAGGGAAAGAGAGGGAAAACAGAGGGAAACAGAAGAGAGAGCAAACCACAGAGACTGCCTCACTCGAGGGTCGATTTGCAGGTACGCAACTGACAGACTCGTTCAGGGAGGTAAATTCGGAAGATGGGAATAAAAGAGGAAGCTGGAAAGGATTTTCATGCTTAAGTCATTGTGTGAGTTTCTTTTTTGTTCCACCTCGAAATTTTCACTCTTGCTACGAGTTGCTCGTCAATTGGATTTCCATGTTTCGCGAACAAGACAGACAGAGAGAGAGAGAGAGAGAGAGATATATATATAAAGTTAAGAGTGAGACTGAGTCTGAGTCTGGAGGCATAACATACTCGTTGAGTGCCAGATTGTATTTGAATATCTGTCGCTTATTCAACTCCCCAATTCACATGGCAGCTTGTATTTCATTTACACGCATCTGGCATCATGACTTCTTGCCTTCAATTGAACTGATAAGGCACAAAAATAAACAAATTTGGCAGATGATATTGAGATAAGCGAGTACTACTGATTGCCCAGATGACTGGCTTATCTATTTCCGCTTTTTAACACTTTGTTGATTGCTGCAAAGTCCAATTAAATTTAATTAATAAGAACAAATTTCAAGTGGCAAAATCTGTATGTTAATAATATGTATTATAATCCATTATTATTAACGTAGCGGACTATTTACAGATAGAATCCAATGCTATCTCTTGCCTCTAGGATCGTCAGATGATGGGATTTCACGTCATCTTACGAGCAACCCAAAATCATATTATTAGATTTAAGTTCACAGAGCACACACGCAGCGATTATTTTTTTATGATCAATGAATCTTAATTCCTAAACAAGAAACGTCAGAGCACCAGAAATAATCTTACTCATCTAAAAGTTATGGGGAAATTGCCATTGAATTTTCGACAATATTAAAACACACAATTGTCATCAGTTCTATAAAATTCATTTGCCTAGTTTTCAATTTTATTCTATCAAGGCCCGCCTTCACAAATTGCCTTTACACTTTCAATATATTCACTGAGTCAGAACTGTTATCAAATTTATATTTAGAATTATTTTAAAATATGCCTCACAAGTTGTTGAACTTGAATTAAGTAAAGTAAAGCAAGCAGAAAATAATTTAGAGCTTATTAAATTGATAGAGCTATGATAAAAGATGCGAACTTTTTCTTTTTTAAATTTAATGCTCTAAAATTATATGTATAATTTCGAATTTAATCTTTAGCATAACTTTTCTTTTCGTAGTTGATAACTACCGCATATCTCATGCATATCAATGCCTTCTTTTGCCTGTTGGGTTTGTTATATTTATTTATTATGATGTTTTCTCTTCTTTCTCTGTTTTGTTTTGTTTTGTTTTGTCTTCAACTCAATTCAGGTTTCTGTTTATAAATTTGCATTTCATTTTCCTTTCATACTCATTCAACAACAACAACAAGAAGAACCGCAGAGGGACTCTTTGTGAATCCTCGCGTGGTTGAATCCTTTGCCAGACCAGCTGGCGAAAGTTCTACAGATGATTCCTTGCCAACGAAGTAAATTTGAATTTCGACGTGCCGCAGCCAACAAAATTTATGGCTTTTGGCTAACACACACACACACACACACAGAGAGAGAGAGACAGATACTTATGTATCACACTTGGGCACATGTGGCATGCGCGCAACATTTGCCAAGCGAATTAAAGTTTTCGCTTGATAAAAGCGTTTGCATACTTCAAGACGCCCCAAGCCCAATCCCAATCCCGATGCAGAGAATTAACAGAGACCTCGTGAGGTACTCAGCTAAGTTCTAAGGTTCCAACTGCTCACCTGGCTGCACTTTAATTTGCATATTTAATGCCGCCTTGCAGCGATCCCTTCTCCCTTCATCCTTCACCTCCACTAGACATCGAGCTACTCCTTCATTGATATCCTCAGCCACGGCTCAGACCCGTCTACCGAGACTCCTCACAATGTGTGTGTTTTCAGAGGATTTTCACATGCAAAGCACTTAAGCCAACGGCTGTGGGCGTGGCATATCTTCGGCTGAGACTCGACTCCCGCCATATCCCAACTATTATTATTGTCGCCTGCTGAATTATTCAGCCTGCTCGTAAAATTCTGGCCTACGCTATTTTGGCTTTTTGAATGATATTTTAAATATTAAAATGGTTCGACGTAAATAGAGATGTGTCTAGAATGAGGACTATGCTCTACTCTGCCCTAGTATAGCTACAACTATTAGCAGGCACCAGCTGAGGGTCCCATTTGGAAGGGCGCCAAGTGTCGACGCGACTCTTGATTCCAGTCCAACTATTTCCGTTACAATTACGCTTCCATTGTGAGCTGCACACCGGCTGTGGCGGCAATCTCGGGCCGCAATAAAAGTCTGGGGCTGGGACTGGGACTGACTGTCATCCAATTGGAGCAGCAGATCCTTGGAGCACACTTTCTCACAATGATACCAGGCGTGGCTTATTGGCTGCTAAGAGCACAATTGCCCCAAGGCGCCGTAGGGCAGAAGACTGACAGAGGGACAGATTGGGGAAACAATTTAGACACTTCATTTGTATTCTAGAGAGAAACTTATAATTTTACTGCCTGATGATTTGTTGGCTGCGAAACTGATTTACATCACTTTCAATCTAAGTAAATGTCTTCAGTTGTTAATTGAAATATCGGAATATCTAATATAATCCCAAATAGCTAGCAGACTACTATGCAATTACTTGCATCTGGTATGTTATCAAAATAAATTCTGGTTACATTCTGCTATTCATTCGATATTTTAGGTACATCTTTACTACATCTTTCGGCAGATGTATGTATCATAACTCCTACATTTCTTTGCCTCCATAAAAGGCTTCTTTATCATGTGTTAGAAACCTTCTTAAAGACTTGCCATAAAAAGAAGCAAATGCCCGGGCATTAAAATGTAATTAGGATCAGCAAAACACAACGGATAGAGGGGAAAGAAAGGAACATCCACATATTTATGGATTCTGCCTGTTCCAAACGGGAGTCGTAAGGGATTTTTCATAGCATCCGAGAGAGGAGTAAGGTGTAAGAAGGAGGAGGAGGAGGCATGTGTTCATGGCAACATAATGCGGAATTGGGCTGTTATTAACGAGCGAATATTGCAGGCTTGAGTGTCGGCACATAAATCTTGTTGAGGTTACCTGCGACTTGGAGAGGGTGAGCACTGATGGAGTCGCTAATTTGTTAAACTGTGACTTAAAAGTGCTAACGATGCACACTCTAAGCTTCTTATTCAATTAAACTACGGATAATTGAAAAATTGCGTATACGCAGTGTGGCTGAAGTTGGGGAAACAAAAAGGTGGATGGCCGAGTGGAAATGAGGTTGCAGTTGGAGTCGGAATTAGAGTTGAGTCAGCTGATTTGCAATGCAGATCACGTTCCCACTTCGATATAAGGTATGCAGAACAAGCAGAGGGTTTCCATTCGAGATGCTTTGTCTGCTCAGTCAATTCAGTTGCCTCTGCCTCTGCCTCTGCCTCTGCCTAGCTCCTCTTGGAGTTCATTGTCTGCAAGGCTCTTGGCGTATGAGGGAGCCATTAGTCAACAGGCAGTTCTTGGCACAGACTTGGGCACGTATCCTAATGTATGGGCAGTTGGGCAGGAGGAGCAGCTGGACAGGCTGAGCAGGCAAGTCCAATGGCCAGTGGCAAATGCCGTTATTAATGACGCAATTGACATGCGTCGAGTGGAGTTGGAGGGACTGTGGGACTACTCTGGGATGGGGCAGGGGTAAAAGCGGCATAAGAAAAATGGTATAAGGTTGGGCCTGTCAAAGACAAAGACAAAAACATCTTGAGAACATTTCAACAAAATGTTGCAGATTTGCAGTTGTGTAGGGGCGTTTTCCGTCTCTTATTGTAGGGTATTTCAAAGTATGAGTTGCTTATATTAAATTTGTGAATTTATCTTAAGTATAGAGCATCTCTTAATCGCATATGCCCAACAGTCGCCAAGCCTATTTAATTTTTCGTTAGTTTTTTACATTTCTTTTGCTGTTGTTTTCTTTTGTCTCTACACATTGTCCACACACACAAGTGTCTTCATATGTGTGAGTGCGACTGTGAGTGCGCCTGTTGATATGCTACACTTTCTTGGCTTTTGTTTGACTTTGTGTTGTTTGCTTTGTTAATAGTTTCTAACTTCGTTGTTGCTTTGCTTTTACTTTTCTCCTTGTCTTTACTCTCCGGCATCCAATTTAATAAAATGTAGTACATAGTTTTCCTTGTGTTGCATCAGTTCTTTGCCAACTTGTCCTTTTTGCTCTTAATTTAATTGAGCCACAAAGTTGCTTGCTAATGTTGGTAGTGTATCTACACACTCTATTAAGGCACTTAGGATGATGATAAGCCAGAGAAACCATGCAATTAACAGAGACAAAAGCAGTTCCTAAAGTCAATCTCATGATATTAGATTCATTTTTGTTAGTTTCTGGACTTGCCAGAGAATGCAGAAACAAGTCGGAAAGGCTACAGTCACGCGGTGACTGTAAAAGGCCATGGATTTTTAGGTTTTTTTTATATACCATAATAAATATATATTAAATAAAATGTTTAAAATAATAACAGTCGGAGGCTCGTGCGGTGACTGTAAAGGCCATGGATTTTTAGTTTTTTTATATACCATAATAAATATATATTAAAATAAAATGTTTAAAATAATAAAAATAAAAATTAAAATAACGAAAATGAGTCGATGCATAAGTTAAAACGGGAGAGTATGTGATTTTGGCGCGTGCCAAAATTCGTTCATCACACACACACACACCGCGTCACTGCTTTTTATTTTGTGTATTGCCTCACGCATATACATATGTATGCATGTGTGAGCTTGCGTGCTGTATTGTATACTTGCACGCATAAGTGCATGCAAACATCTTAAAGGCAAATGTAACACTTAATATCTAAATTATTAGATAAATATAAAAATGCATATTCTTTATAAATATAAATGTAAACAAATATAAAATACAGCACAAAACAATTAAATAGCTAAATTCTCTTTCACCGTGGGGAATCGAACCCTGGCCGTTTGATAGGAGTTCGTCATCCTAACAACTAGACCACCGTCCTGCGCCCGTTAAATTGCATTTTTAGACCAGTTGCTCAAAATGTCAAATATGTCATGTCACATACACTACTACAAGATTGAATGACCACAAGAAGCCAAATGTTATTTATTTATATTTATTTAAGATTATTTGTTTGTTGAAATTTGAGAAATGAAATCAAATTTTATGATGAAAAAAAAAAATAAAATATTAACTTCTAAATAGTGAAAAAGTAAAAATAAAATCAAACCGCCGACCCGAGACCCGAGGGCTCGAACCTGCATCCCTTTGCTTGATTGCCTGCTGCTCTCACATTTGACTACCGCTGCATTTATTCGATGTGCGGCTAGTTACTTTTCGATCTCATACATGACATAACCTTTTCGCATTAAAAGATCGAAAAGCCGTGGTGGCGCGCTTGCGGCAGGCATCAAAATCTATAGAAATGTTACTCGTACTTTTTGTTTATTAGCCGATCGGGTTGATTTATAGAATAGGTTCCAATCTTTATCTATATGTTGCCAAGCATAAAGTTAAGACTTCAATACTTTGTTAATAATCCAATTCTGTTTACGGGGGCGGTGGGCGTGGTCCCGAATTTGAAACGACGTTTACTGCCTGGATATCGTATCTTCTGCCAATTTGGAGGGTCTGCTTTCTTAATAGCTGGATCGACGCTCTACGACGGCGCGGACGCGACGCGGACGACGGACGACGCGACGCAGGCTGATCGCTCGGCTGTGATCCTGGCGTTTTACTTTTGGGGTCGCTGTCTCTGCCTGTTCCTTCGCAACCAAGACCGTTTTTTAAATCCGGCCTAAAAATAAATTAGATAAGACAAGTATGAATTAATTTATAGTATTTTAAAGAAAATATTTTTGAACCATTTAAATATCTAAATTAAATCTAAGAGCCGCAGGAACATAGAAAAGGATTATTTAGATCAAAGAATTTATTGTAATAATAAAGAAACCTCTAAGGTGCCAAACTTTACTCACTTTCCGTGAATTTCAGATATTTTTGTTGTAGTCTAAGCTGAATTGTTAACTTTTCAGCAAGAAAAACAAACAGAAGAGTTTCAAGGAGACAAGAGCAGAGACAGAGAGCGATAGAGAGAGGAAAGAGAGAGAGGGAAAGAATGTTGTATCTGGTGCAATATCAACAAAGCTGATGAGCAAACAAAGAAGCGTAGTAGGAGCAGGAAAAAAAGAGGAAACGGAAAATAACATGTGCATGATGTGTTCCGATAAGCAGCTGCTGCTATGCTTTCCCTCCGTTTTTTCCCTTCCCTTTTACTCTCTTTTTATATTCTCCCTTTTTCCTCACACCACACTAAATTGATGGCGTGCCAAATGGCGTGTTTCGTTGTTGCAAGTGAATCTAATTTGGGGGTGCCCCCACTGGCCTGCACGAGTGTTTTTCAAACACTCACACACTTATTCACACACTCACACTCACTTTGCGCGCTGCAGGATGCCAGGGGACTCGCGTGTGATGCACTTCATCCGACGATGACGCTGGCGTCCCGCACGCCAATGAATATGCAATTCAATTTTTCAATGCGGTTTAAGTGTCGGCAGTGGCAAAACGATGTTGGTTTTTGTGGCTCATGCAACATGGAGAAGGATGCAGGCCGAGTGTGCTTCATTGTTCTGAGAGAGTGCACCCTTTCCTTCTTGCTGCCAACAATTGCAACACCCCCAACTAATCCCGGCTAGCTGGAACACAGAAAAAAGCCTGCAAAAATTACGTATACGCACTCCGGTCTACTGCAGTTTTCCGCTTTGTTTGATGTGCGTGTGTGCGGGAGAGTGTGTGTGAGTGTGTGTGCGTGTGCGTGTGTGTGTGTTTTGACGGCGTCTAATTGTGCGTGCCAGCGACAACAAAGCGACGTCGAGTGAACCGCTGAAAAGCAATCACAGGCTGACGTGGCTAAAACCCTGGAAAAAGCCGCACTTGATCTCTTTGACATATAGCGAGGGCTCTTGTTTTTAGCCTTTTCGTGGGAAATTGCATTCAAATTGGCCCCACGTTGCCTGTCACTGGCAGGCGGCGGAATTTGAATAGTCCCCGAAAAGGAGGAGAAGGAGGCAGCTAAAAAGCCTCTCTGATTGGAATATGTATATTTGAGAGCAGGAATAGTCGGTCTTTAAAAGAAACTCTAGCTGGAAAAGTCATTTCATCAAAAAGTGCTTCTAGTTGTTGCTCATTTGTGACCCAATTGTTTAGCTCGTTATCGATTTTCCGGCAATCATTGAAAGCAACAGTGACCCAATTGAAATTGATTGACCCTTTTTAGAGCCCTCTCCCTCTCTCTCTCTATCTCTTTATTTGTGGGAAAAGGGCATTCGAGCTATGTTTGTCTAGCTATTACTGTTCCTTATTTCTCTTAGCCTTTTTCTCTTTTCCAAACTTATACATATCTCTTTCTTATGCTCATATTATCCATGACAATCTCTTACAATTTGCTAACTAACCGGTAATAATAAAACAAGTTCATTTTGGCCAGACCACTTCAAAGGAACCACAGAAGCAGCTGCTGTGTCCTTTTCATATCTCTCTCCTCTGCAGCCCCAAGCTCATTAATTGTGCTCAACCAGAAATGAATAATGAGATGCCCAGCCGAGTGGTCACTGAGGTTGAAGGGAACGTAGTAGGGTCAGCTGCCCCCTGATGAAGCCAGAAATCTACATTTAAAAGCAGCACATACGTACGTTGTTGCAAGTACTTAAGGACTTTGCCGGAACATTTATCTGGCTGCTCCATATATGGTTAGTTTGGCCTCTCATGTTGCACAAGCAGCTGCAACAATTTTTCTCTCCTTCTAGTTTTTTATCCCTCCAAGTTGCTCACACTGCCCAATTATAAAAGTTTTTCTCTTTTTTTACAATTTGTTTTGTTTTAGTTTTCGTTTGTTTGTTTATGCCTCTCGCTGCATTTCATATGTTTCTTTTCTTTGTTTTTCCTCTCCTTCCTTCTCTTCCTCAGCTGCCACTTCAGCACATTTAAACTTTATACGGTCATCCGGGGATATGAGTGTGCAGGTTCCGTTCTCTTTCGTTTCCTACATGGTTTATATACGTGTTGTTATAGTTTCCTCTTTGGTTGCCATTTGACCTGGCTTTGGTTTGCTGCTTCCTGTTTCCAACAGCTTTAATGTTCCCCAAAACTGACCCAAGTTATATTTCAATAAACTTGTATGGTCTGCTTGAAATTTCTTCAGTTCCAACTTAATTACCCGTAAAAAACTATTTTAATAATGTGGCGTGCCCTATATATTTTATAATTCATGGGGTATAACAGGCACTTTAAGTGTTGTTAGGAAAGAGGAGTGAACTCTCACTGTCTGTTCAATTTCTCACAAATAAATTTCCTCAGGGCGCAATTTTGATACGGTTTCCAAACGATGTTGTTGTTACATAGTCCGGTTCTGCAACACACGGGGAACTTGATTGGCTTTTACTCAGTTTTTTCCAACTCATCCAGGGGAGATCTCTCCCTAACTCCTCGATTGCAACGCTTCCGTTTGTTGCCAATCCCACGCACGTTCTGGCCATAAAGTTCAGCGTAGTAAGCCAATTTCAGCGTGTTTATAATTGAAACTCGCCTGCAGCAGTTCAGAAAAGAGACAGAGTGAGCAAGAAATAGTGGCTGAAAGAGAGGGAGCGAGAGAGAGAGAGATAGAGAGGGGAGAGAAGGGAGAGCAGCAAAACTAAAGCAAAGCAACTAACTGAAAGGTAAGTCCGTGTCCGAATCATTTCCCCCGAAGCGGATATAAAGCGATTTGACTTGGTGACAACATCATTTCCTGTGGGTGTGACTGGTGAGGGAACGAGGAATACATAGAGAGAGAGAGAGAGAGAGAGAGAGAGAGAGGCATGGAGGAAAGGGGAGTTGGGACAAGAAATAATGAGTGCTGCAATTGCCGTCATTAATAAAGTGACAAACTCAGTTTAAAGCCAAGCCTTGTGCCATTTTGATAAACTGTTGAGCTTACGATAGACCAAGGGGGGATACAGTGGAGGGAGACAGGAGGAGGGATTATCGCCTGACAGCATGTTCTCAGCTCCCATGGAAGGATGAAGAGAGATGAGGGGCAGACGAGCTCGAAACGAGCTCATTAAAAATGAAAAATTAGCTGGACAAATGGAGATCGGCTACAAGAGGAACCTTAGCGCAGGTGTCGAATCCCCGTAGGGACAGAAACATTATGGAAAACAGTCCAGATGACATTATAAAGTCGAGAAAAGTAAAACATTCCTTCGTACACTTTGGAATTTGAATGAAATGAATTCGTTGTCTCTCGGAAAAGTTGCGGTGATTTGTTTTCCGTTTCATACAATTTATTTGAGGGCTGTGCAAAAGTTTATACACGGATGCTGAGGTAAAAAAAAGTATGTTTTGCCTATATAAATCATCTTTAATAGACTAACGGCTAAAGGGCTGATGAGAAATCACCAACAGCCTCACATACACATCTGGAAAGTAGATGAAAAATTGTATGTCAGGGATAACAGATGAAGGAAATTCTCAATGTGAAATACAAATTTGCATTGTGCGAATTGTTTCTGGTTTTTGCTGTTGTTTTTGTTATTGCTGTTTCAAGTTCAAGGAAGGTTCCTAATCTTGGGACAGGAAATTACAAGAACACAGGAATAAATATTAGTCCACCTCTTTCGAACCAGTGAAGAGGGGGAGTAGAGGGGGATATGGCATACCATATTTGCCGTCGTAACTGTGGTAATATTCCCCAGTGTTTCCCAGCTAATTTCGGCAAAGTGTCGCACAGGCAGAGGCAGACATAAAACACAGTCTCGCTGGAAGTTAATGAATTCTGGGCTGAATAATTATTTAAATTTGAGAGCTTTTATTGTGCCGCCTTTGTTTCAATTGTGTTGCCTGCTTTGTTTCGTCTGGCAGCTCGTTTAATTGTTGATTTCTCGCATTTGGCTTCTGTTTTGCAAACGGCTTTCCTTTGTTTACATTTTCAAATGTTTTCCACAGAATTTACTTGGAACAAAAGAAGCAAGCTTTCAGTTAACAAATGTTGAATAATTCGCACAGATAATTACAATGTTCTCTGAAAATTGAATAGTGTAAGCAAATGAATGCACAAGTTCGAATTAAAGTAAATATCTATAAGGAATTTTAAATATTAACATTGGAATGTGCTTCAAAGTCAAAGAGTGACTCATCAACGTAACCAGCAAGTAAACTAATCAATAATTTGGGTTAGTTTTTGAGTTAATTTCTTAGAAACTAATAGGTAAATATTTTGCAGGAATTAAAATATTAAATTGAAACGAAACGAACATATAAAATAATACATATTTCTGCCATTTATTTTGTGGGATATTTAGTATAGCAAGCCGTAAATTAAATAGTAAAATTTACAGCAGAGTTTCCCTCAAATGTGATGTGCAAATGAATTCCCAAAAGTATCACACATCCCTCTCCTTCGCGCAAATAAAATTTAATAAAATGCTAAAGTTCCTGTAAACTCGCCTCGAAATGAGTTTAGGCAGCTTCAATCTGTGAGCATATACCTAAACTTTTTTATTTCTTTGAGTTTTATTGACCTGGGGGCGTTTAAGAGGCGTGCGAATACGCCGCTATTTCCCACACACATACAAAAAAGCAGTAAATTAAAAATTCGCAAGGTAAACATTTATTTTACAGTAAAGCCCGAAAGCAGGGACAATTTTCATTAAGGCATTGCAAAGTGGGAGAAAAAATCAGGTAGGTAGATTGGGTATGGCAGGAAAAACCCCAAGCATATTTCTGTTCGACTAACCCAACATATTTCCTTTAAGCATCTAAACATTTTTTTTTAGATTTTTCAGACGTCAATAATTTTCTAATTTTCTAAAAAGTAATTGTTGAAATTGTTTCAATTTTCGATTGAAAGCAATAATAAATACGAGATACTAAATACCGTTAAGTACCATTCCGTAAAGTCGAAATACTAGAATAAATAACTGTTGTAGTCTTTGGGAAATACCTAAAATTTACCACAGCAAAATAATTAAAATGCATATACTTGATTTTATCTGATGCGTAGAATCTCATTCTTATATTTAATGTTATAGGTAATGGGTAAGGGGTTTATAAAGAGAACAAACATAAAGTAAATTTAACCTTTAAAATATGCATGTGAGTCAATAAAATTTCCAGGGATCCTCTCTGTATACCTTTAAGCTCTGTCTATCCCTTTTCTACATTATTTTATCTCCTGTATTTAACCCATGTTTGCTTTCTCCTTACAGACTACACTGGGATAATGCATTAGACAAGCAAGGCGACTGACTTGGTAAATATAATTTAGTAAATTACTAGGTGAGAGCCCCGCGAGGAGTGCGAGGGGTTTCCCAATCTGACCAGGATAAACATTAGAGGCAAACAGAGTGGATCATACATAATGTTATTTGCCTGGGTCACATATTGGGGATGCGTGTGTGTGTGTTGGGATGACAACGAGTCAACTATAACGGATGACATAGACTTATGTACGTTTCCTCTACAGATTTTGAACTGTCAGCAACAGGGAAGCTTTTGCATAAGTTAATGTTCTGCAGGCCCCCAGAGAGAGAGAGAGAGAGAGAGAGAGAGATCTTCCAGGGCGGGGTGTACTTGCCCTCTCAGAGTCTCGACTGTCACACACATGGTTCAATTCAACTCGGCTACAAATTGGAGTCATGTCCATGTCCTGCTCTACTACTGCTGTTGCAGCCAAACAAAAGTCTTGTTCAAATTACGAGACAGATATGAAATTTTGTAGCTGCATCCTACGTATTCCCTGCCCCAATAAATGAAAGCAGAAATTTTCCATTTAAATTGCATTAAATTTACACCAGATGCCGACAGAGGTTAAGAGAGAGAGAGGGAGAAAGAGGAGAAAGGGAAACCGAGGAAGTCGAACAACAGGCAGCTGCAACCGCAACATTTCCCCTGCTTCCTGGCCGAAAGTGTGGGGTCATGCAGGGCGGGAAGCTGGCCATGTCTGATGGCAGAGCGACAATCAGGCCGATAAATTGGTCACTTGCTGCTGCTGCTGCTGCTGCTAATTGGCAGGGCGAGAGCACTCACTGTAGATATATGTACTCTGGGAACTGAATTCCCCAACACAATGAGCTCTTATCACTTGCTAACTCCTCCAGACTGAGAGCTGGCATTAATAATGCAAAGCAGCCTCAGCCTAATCACATTATTTAACAGAGTTAATAAAATGCGCTGTTAAAGGAATTTCAAGTATGCGTATCTCTCTCTGGGGATCTCTCTCTACTCCCCGATGGAGAGAGAGTTCATTGCGCTCAGATACAAAAATAAAAACGAGTATAATAAAATTTATGCGTTTTGATTTATGTGGCAGAACACGCAGCAGACGCCGCCATCAGCATGCGGTGCGTATACGTGATATTTTAAAGCCAATTTCGTATGTTTACCATGAAAGCGCATTAGCGTCAAGCGAAGCGCGAATAAGTAAGTACAAAATGAAAGGATTATCCCGAATTGAATTTATGAGAGCGTAATAAATAAATTATACACAATTTCTACGTTGTTTTAGGCACAATTTAAGGCGAGTTTTAAACGTAACTGACAATTTTTAGATAGAAGAGATTATGGGAAATGGTTTAAGACCGAGCATAAATATCTGACAATTCAGTATGCCAAACAGGAACCCCAACTAATTGCCCCACGTTGCAGCTGTTGGCAAATCCGTTTGACTGTCACTCTGACGTCACATCACCCTGGCATCATTCCTGTCCTCCACGAAACAGCAAGTTCATCTAATTTCCGATTTCAGCTGCATCATGCTAAGGCTCCTCCAGGCTCTTTTGCCGCAGCCTTTTAATCAAAGTTCGTCCGACTCCGGATGTCGCACTTTGTTCGGTTTTGGGGCAAAGCAGAGCACACAACATGCAACATACGTTTGCAATTTGCCTCTCATCTGCCTTTTAATCTACTCTTTTTCCCTCTCTCTTTCTGCCCACTTTCTCTTCCATTTGGATGCGGCTGTTTGGCTGGCAAACAAAACCGCATCCTGATGTCGTTGTTGTCCCTCAGGGCTGGCCAGGAGACACGCTCCAAAGCGCACAGTCAGCTAGAAATGTCAGCTGCAACTTGAATCTGCATGGCCCACAAAGGTGAGGGATGAGTTGGCAAAGGGCAAAAGGGCAGAGTAGCATTTTGACAGGTTTCAGTTAGCTTAAACTGCAACTGCGCTACCAGAGATTGAGGGCATCCAGAGGAGTTATGGTTCTGGTCAAATATGCATAGCCAGCAGATGCGAATTCATTCTATTTTATACCTCGTTTAGACACACACTACGTAAGCATATGAGTGTCAATCATACCCTCTAGAGTCTGCTAACGATGTCTCATGGCTTTGTTCTCGCCATTATGATTATCGTTATTGTTGTCACATTTTTCTGTACCATATCCCACTCCCCCACCCTGCTGCTTGTTTTCCAGCAAATGTAATGAAAAGAAAATATTTTTTGTTGCTGTCTCTGGTATTTTTACGGCATGTTATGTAAAACAGGCACATAATAAAACCCAAAATGAAAGTAGAAATTTAAATGAAAATAACTCGACAGGTTTTTGTTTCCATTGCCAGAATGAAAGAAAGCCGCAAAAGAGCAGCAAATTGAAATTTAATGAAATTTATTAATTTGCCGCATTTTTGATGATGTGGCAAAAATATTTTACAATCATCTGCAAAACTGATTCCTTGTGGGTTTTCTGCACAATTAAATAGATTCGACACAGAACAAAACTGGGAAAATGTTCAAATATTCTAGGTCATAAACCATGATTTAAATATGAAATAAAATGCTGGAAAATGTATTTTCATTTAATTTAAAAGTAGATAAATTTACCAATTCAAGCTACAAACATGAATGACAACTGGCCAAGTTAACAAGCCTTAAAAAAGCCAAAAGCTGAATTTAAGATGTCAAACTTTTTGTGGCCCAAGTTGTTGTTTCTCTCAACTATTTAAAAGATATAGTAAATACCCAAAGACAGGTGCAACTGCAAAGCCGCTGAAAGTTGTGCAGATAGAAGACTTTTCCAAAAGATTTCCGTGGCAAACGGTGCCTTCTGGTATAATAAATAAAAGCAGGAAGAAAGTTTACCTTTAGACAGATAGACATAGCTAGTTTAAGTTACTCACTTCTGCTTCTGTGCACTGTACACACCTGAGCAGTAAAATATGTACACTCTGCATGGAAACATAAATATATAGTAAAATTTTGCACTCCACAATCGCACATTAAGACTCTTTATTTCATGTGAAAACAACTTTATATAATGCGAATTACGTGTGCAATTTTTTATGAAAGTGAAACCATATAGGAAATCTGCTTTGGAGCACGCAAATCAAAGTTCTTTGTCACCCTCAGCCTGAGAAACAGAAACGGAGATGGGAATCATCATCAAAATCATCAAAAAGCAATCTCATTGTTGCTGCAGGAATATTAACCCATCGCATTTCGACTTTCCGCAATGTTTTATTTATTTATTCGCAGCCTTTCACACGGCAGAAGCCACTGCATCCGAAATCACAATGCCTCGAGGCATAGGGACTTAGGAATGAGTTCTTTTCTCAACTTTGACATTCCCGTGTCGTTTTTTATGCCTCCGCTTTTATTGCGTGCCATTACTTCAATTTTCTGCTTACCTTCTCTGTGGTTCTCCAATCGATAAGGGGGACCACGGAGAAGGGAATCCTACATAGTCGACTTCTTGCAGTTGATTTCAGGTTCGTTGTACCCTCGCATATGAACTTGCTGATAGGCTGTATATGGCTGCCTGCCCTTAATGTATTTCAATTATTTTTATTGGCTTATCATAAATTATAATGCCCAATTATAATGCCCTCTGGCCTTGAGTTCCATATTTTGCCTGCTCCCTTCGTATCCACTTAGCTTTCACTTGCCTGCAAACATTTTCACAGTTCCTTAGTTTTTCTCTTTTTTCTCTCGATTCCCCCCCCCCCCTTGGCCCTGTGGCTGGAACACATGTTGAGCCTTGTTTTTGGCATTCCTGCTTATTGAAAAACTTTCCCTCGACTCTGGCTTTGGCTCTGGGATTCTTGAAGAAACTTTCCGTTAAATGGCAACAACTTTTCATTTTCATAATTTCATGGCGTTTCTCTCATATTTTATTCAGCTGGTAAAACTTTATCGAGTTCATTATTCGACCAAGTGTGCCTTAATTATTTCCACATTTGCCTCAAGACAAATTGAATTGTTCTGGCCTGGTTCTGAATATATTAAATTGGAATTGTAAATGCAAATTGCAATCGTTAAGTTTTATGAAAACGAAAGAATATTAGGAGACTGTTTTTGCATTCATTTCTGAGTATCATTTTGTAATTTGGTAAATAAAATCCTGAAGAGAGAGAAAGAAGCGACTGTATGATATATTCTCAATGGTTTCTGCTGTGTCTTTAATTATCATTATCGTACTTTAAATAAATATTTGCTGTTCCTTTGGCTTCTCTCCAATATTTCCCCTCATCCCTACTCTATTCGTATCCATTGCTTACTCATTGCAATTTGGAACAGATCCCTGCTGTACTAGCCCTATTTGACACGCCGCATTGCATCTGCAGCTCTATTACACAACTTTCTCTACCTTCTTTCCTCTCTCTCTCTCTCTCTCTCTTTTCCTCTCCCTGGCTTTTTGTGCAATTTTAATTATCACGCCAGCGTCATCAACATCCGCATTGTTGTTGTAATTGAAGCAAACGACACCGCAAATGCAATTTCCGTGCAAAATATTTGCACAAAGGCGCTAAAAACTTTCTCCTTCTCGTGTTTCACGTACAAATACTACGAGACGAAAGTTTCCTCTACTAGTTCCCACTATCAAGGGGGGATGGGAGACAGGAGACTCGTTCCCATTGATAGCCTCACTCCTTGGTGCCTTCGGCAGAGTTCAGGACTTGCAACTTTTAACAGTTGCGTTTCCATTCGAATACTTTGCGGCGTTTGCGCACTTTGTAAATAACAAGCAAAATGAACATGAAATTTTTGTACGCTGTTTCGTGGCTTGGAATTAAAAGAAATAGTTAGTGCAAAAATAGAGAAAATGCAGTTCAGTTGGAGTAGAGTGAAAAGACATGAAAATCAAGAAGGAAAAATTAATCTTTACATGACGAAGCGCCTATACTCTTGTCTCAATTATATTTATGTGTATTTAAAATTATTACAATAGTTTAAAGACATATATAGATAGATATATGAAGAGACATATAAGCTTTTTGACTAATTATTTATTTAGCACTCATCGGTTAATTTTAGTTCCAGTAAATAGTAAATAGTAGTAGTGAAAAATACATAAAAATAAAATTTATATACCCTCTGCAAGGGTATTAAAAGAAAGACAAATTAATCCAGGCACAACAAATATATATACTCTTGCCTAAAATAAAGATACATTATGTGTGGTTTAATTAAAAATAGAAAGTAGTTATGTGGGACGTATAAACAATTCGACTTATTATTCATTTTAAACTCATAGGTTAATAGCTGTTCCAATATCCAAATTGTTTTAAGGGATCCGATAAAATAGGCAGAAAATTCTACTTGAAATTTTAAATTTAATTTTTATTTTAACTCATAGTTAGAATTATTTCAGTTCCAATATCTTTACAAAATATAGTTAATTAAAAAACCTTTGCTATAAATTGGAAGACTTATAGGTTAATTTCAGTTTCAATATTTTTAAAGACA
Source organism: Zaprionus kolodkinae (assembly GCA_018901885.1). Lineage (NCBI taxonomy): Eukaryota > Metazoa > Arthropoda > Insecta > Diptera > Drosophilidae > Zaprionus > Zaprionus kolodkinae. The sequence goes on from JAEIFM010000498.1 coordinate 1,911,833, forward strand.
TATTAATAAAGAAACCAAATCAAATATGCAGATTATTCTACTTAAAATTTAAAATTTAATTTTAATTTTAGTTGGAAGACATATAAGTTTATTTCAGTTTCAATATCTTTAAAAAGAACAGGGATTTTATAAAGAAACCAAATTAAATCAACTGATAATAGTTATAGAAATGTTGATCTTAAATACACTATAATATACTAAAATAAGAAAGAAATCGAAGGAGATACTTAGTAACTTTGCGATTATTTTACAGGACAACCTGCGATTGTTGACTCGTTATAAGGAGTGCTTTATACTTTATAGAGTCTATTCCCTACTGTCTCTACCAAAACAACGAGCTAATTAAACGTGTATACCTTGTGTAAGGGTAATATTAACTTTCACAGGTTGTTGGCCCATTGAAATTGTTGCAGCTGAAGTTTTTGTTGGCTTTGTTTGTCTGCTGCATAACGACAAAATGCACTTTATTTGATGAGCTGCTGCTGCGACAGACTGTCTGCCTCTGGGCAGCTCAGGTTGGGACTGGAAAAAGGGCAATAAAGGAGGTGCAAGCAGATATACAAGCAGACCAGAACAGACCAGACCAGTCGTAGCTCGAGCTTTAAAGAGCAACTACGTCTGCAGACTGAGGATAACTGACAGTTTCGCCCTTGCCAGTGCCTTGTGGTTTGGGGCTGCTTTTGCAGTTCTCTGAAAAAATAATGAGAAATTATTGGCGCAGTGCGCCTCGAGAAGGACGAAGGATGACGTTGTCTTGAATTGAGGCGAGCAGCTGTCATTACGTATACGCCACATATGCGCCTGAATTGTAAATACATCTTGGCTTTAATTGGCTTTTCCGATCAACTGGAATGAAATCAAATTAAGATATGGCAGCAGCTTAAAATGGAAATAAGCTCAGCAAGGGGGGAAAAGAAGAAGCATCCTAATGTTGCCACCTTATTTACGAGCCAACGAACCCAGAAGTGTTTGCACTACCAAATCTGGTAAGCGTTGCCTTCCACTTCATTGGCTTTGTGCAACATTGTGGCTGCAGCACGTAGCAAGGGGCTGCTGCTGCAATTTACTGCCACAGCATAAATCTTCTATTCCCTGTGACTTATAGGCATTCGGCATAGGGAGTAGTGCATAATGCGGTCTACCCCCTAACCACATGCCACATGCCACATGCCACGCCTGCTGCTCAGCGATGATGTGATAAGCTCTCACGTATTGCTCATTAGTTTCCAGAGAGAGAGAGAGAGAAAGAGAGAGAGGGAGAGAGAGAGAGAGAGAGAGACTGTAATTGACATAAAACCCAAGTGTTTATTCAAACCTAACGAATTGTCGAATATCTCTCACATCATCTATCTATCCTCTACATAGTGTCGAATTTTGCACACCTGACAAATACCTGACAATAATTTGTAAGTACCTCGTTTATGCTGTGCAGTGTGCGTGAGGCGATTAACTTAATTAGATGTGCAAATCCCAGACTCGACATGCCGAAGACAAAGCCGCAGCAACTTGACAGATAAGCAGTCATAGGAGAGAAAGAGAAGGGAGCAAAAAGATACTTATAATGTTTAAATATTTGCTTGGTTCCAGTGTGGGGGGGAGGGAGCCGCATCAAGTGACAAGAGACACCAAGACAAACACAAACACATGTACACACACTTCCGCAGACTCTCACAAATTCCGCCTCAGCCACAGGGTCCTTTTCTTCTTTATGTCGTTTGCCTTTAACACGCTCTTAAGAGCTTCAACATAATTTCCCCCCAAAATTCTGTGTACAATTTTAATTTTCTCACGCACACACACATAAGCACGTACGTACACACACACACACACACAGCAACAATTTTGATAAGCACTTTAATTAGCTTAAGTTTTCATGTCGCCATTTTGTATTCCCTGTGAGGCCTTGTGGGCCTCATTTCCTTGTGTGGCCCCTGATGAGGTGACTACATCAAATTAATTGCCTTGTTGGTTATGCCTCTTCCCCTCCCCCTTCCCTGTGTCTGTCCCTGCCCCTGCCACGCCTTATGCAAAGCAGTTTAATCCCGCCTCGGTATGTCCTTTGTCTGCCCCTGCCTGGGAAAACTTTTCATTTTCATTTGAGCCTCAACTTTTACCGCCTATAAGAAATGTGAGGCGACACCTGCCCCCCCTGGGCCACATTCGCTTCGTTTCTTACCTTTGTGTGACCCTTGCGGCCTCCCACACACACACACATATGCAAACACACACACACACACACAACATATGGTATAAGGTTCTTCAATCTGTCATTCAGTTGAGTGTGACCGCAGCCTCAGGAACTGAACTTTAAATTGCCTTTTCTTTCCTCAACTTTTACACACACACTGAGAGAGCGAAGACTCTGTCAAGGAATTAAATAGACAACTTCGCCTGCAGAGGGACCCTCTGAAGGGGAGCGGGTGTGGCGAGGTGTGTGCTGATTTCTATTTTGTTATTCATGGAATTGTTTAAAAATTTAGATTGCTGTGAAACTTGCAAATGACATTTGCCATCGCTGCTGCTGTTGTTGTTGTTGTACGCACTTGCCGGAAAAATCATATTATGTGAAGAATGATAGAGAAATTTACATTTTAAATTTACCTATAGATTGTGCATTAAATTGTGTCCTATTAAATTATTCTTATTTGTGTTTGCGTAACATCTGATAATGAATGTTGCTCGAAATCGATTTAAAGTAGAGAAAACTACCTTCCATAATATTCATTTCAATTTAACCTCAATGCATGAAATGTTGAGGCGCAGCCAACTTAACTCAGTTTTACTAGGTGGCAGCACTGTGTGTATGAAATAAATAAAAAGCCATAAAATCGCAGTCAACAAAAAAACAATTATTGTTAAAGCTAAAATAAATTTTCCTGATCTCGCGTGATGATTATAAAATAATTATTAAATATTCTATAATTTGTTTGTCTACTAAAACAGTTGATTACAAAAAGTGTGACCTAATTTTGCACATAATGCAGTATATATGATAACATATATTTTACATAAATTAAACAGGGATTATTTCCATTTCATGTATTCAAGAGTTCAATTAGCACATAGCATAATCTATGCTATAAGTCTGGCTTCTCTAGAGCCGCATTAAATTTTCATTTGGAATCAATTCCTTTAGCCACAGGCCAGCACATTGTACTCCCATCCCATCCCCCCTCCCCCGCCGCACTACTCTAGTTAATGAAAAAAGCCTCTTAAAATTCCACGTGGAAATGGGAACATCGAAAGAACAACAACAAAGTATTTGCAGGCATAATTTAATTAATTAGAAGGAAGCCCTAACCCCTAACCCCAATTTTGGACTGAGTACCTGTGGTACTTAGCCGGGAGCCGCAGCTGGGCCGCAGCTGAATGGAACCCTGAGATGGGCAATTCATTTAGGATATATCTGCGTTGCCTCCCAACCCTCTATCCCCTACCCCCTCCCCATGGCTGTGGCCACTCTTCAATTTTGAAACGCGATAAAACTGTAAACTGAGCCAATTCATTAATTTTGTTGGCCAGCAAACAGAAGCAACAGGAAAGCCACACAATTAGGGGGATCGCGAGCAGGGAACTCCTCATCTCTTGCTCCCAGCTTTTCTACCTAAGTCACCTTTGTTTTCATTTCACTGAATTGAATTTTCCTTTGGAAAACTCTTTGTTGTTTGGGGGGCAACAAAGTGAGCAGCCTCGTTTGGTCAGTGAACCGTGTAAGCACGTGGAGGAGGAGGAGCAGGAGGAGGAGGAGGGGAAGGGAGACAGCAAGACAGCGAGACAGCAGCTAGTTGGGGCACTCATTGAGTGGCAAATACACTCGCAGCTGGGGGATATCAAGCTGAGGGTCGCTTTTGCCTTTGCGGTTTGCGGCCAATTGCGGTCGAGTGTCATCGAACACACCAGACTGACACACACACACACACACACATACACACACATACACACAATCACACAGAGAGAGAGACAGAGACAGAGACAGAGACAGAGCAATTGGTGCCAACGAGGGGGGGATTAGCTGGTGTGCAGCCTTTTGCAGCCAGTTTGCCACATCATTAAGTTCTTAATTAGCCCAGCTGCCATATTTGGAGTGCGCTCAGAGAGGGAGAGAGAGGGAGAAAGAAAGAGAGAGCTGCTTTGCATGCTGCTGAAAAATGTCTTAAGCTGCTTTTCCTTTCCTTTCCTTTCCCTCTACCCCTGCAAGTATTGAGTGCAGTCTTAGCGCGATTATCTTGTCTCGTTCCATCCGAGTGGCCATGCAACAGGATCAGGGAAGGCGGAGGCGAAGGCGAAGGCGTCTCAAGCGGATCTTAAGTGCAAATGGCCATTGCTTGCTTAGTGCTGCAGATTGACAAGGTTCAATGCATTTCGAAGCTGTTTGAAAGGGAAAAGAGGAAATTAAATCGAATTCAATAAAGACTGCACTCGGCAATAAGGAAACTGTTAAAGAAGTTCCTGCTCAACTTTACAACTTCCATTTCATCTGCCATTAGATCTGTAAATCATCATAACTCTATTGGTTATACTTATCAGCAGAGAAGGGGAGTATCTCAGGCAGAGAGCACTCACTCATGGGCGTAGTCAGTCCCTAATTGGAATGTAATGCGGTTTGTCGCATTGCCGACTGGGCCACCGCAAATGCAGCCCAAATGTGTTGCAGTGGTTGCGGTGGTTTTTACAGGGTGGTTTGGGTGGGTAGCAGGGGGGTTACCTGGTACTGCCCACCAGCAGGAATCTCTACGTGTATGCGGATTATGCCGGTTTATCGGCTTTGCAGCGTATTCAAATTGGCATCTGCCATCGCCAACATCAGTTCCCACTTTGAGGGCTGCAACGATTGAAAAATTGGCTTAAGTGCTTAACTAATGGTAAGCATGGCAATAAGTCGATCCACAAACAACCCACACACACACACACACACACACACACACACACGTATACACAGACTGGGTCCCACTTATGAGACTGACATAAATCTCCTACAAGCTGGACAAAAATCGTTGCGTGAGTCTGCCCCATTTTGGAGTGTGCTTCCATTAAACGCTTTCCGTTAAAGGCCCACAGAGCAGGGCCATAAATAGTGGGAGAGAACTCTGGCAGGGAGTAAGTCGTGGACAGGACACAGTTAATTGGTCCGGAACGGAATAGGGGCACAGGTAGAGGCAGCAAATGGAATGCGAAATCAGTTCAAAGTTCCATGTGGGTTCACTCGAAAGAGAACTTTGCTTTGCAGTGTAACTATCTGCCTATATACATCATATCTATCTATCTATCTATAGTATTTTAATGGCATTCCATCCCTAAATGGTATTTAAATAATTTGCAATTTCAAATGAAAAGTTTTGCCATCAATTAATTGATCTGCATTTGCATATTTTCTAGTTTTTTGTTTACTCTGCAAAGTGATTAAACAAACTTTGCAGTTGTTTTAATTAAATTATGCAGGATTATAGCCAAATTGCAGCGTGAGCAGGATTCAATCCCTGCTGCATTAAATCCAGAAAGGGACTCATCGGGAACGTGAGGGAATCAGAACAATTACGCACATACACATCCAGCCCAGTTAACTGCAAATTGCAGCTGTAAATTGCAAATGCAATTCGCAGTTTTCCCCCATTTTCCACCTAACACTGCAGCTATGCAAATTTCCCACACTCGTGTGTGTGAGTGTGTGTGTGTGAGTGTGGTCATGTGTGAAACTCATTCGATAGGGTGTGTGAGTGGCATCACAGGGTGCCTCGTGCCATAAAACGTGCATGACAAAAATATGCTTTGAAAAGGGCAAAGGGCAAGGGAAAATCTAATGGAAATTAACTAACAAAGTTTCCAATTTGCCAATTCGGATGAAAGTAATTACAATGACAAGAGGAAAACTTTCCTCTCTCTTCATCCCGACGGGGGAAACTTTGCAGACACAAAGGGAAAGTAAATTTAATAATTGACAATTTCCAGTTTGCAGAAGTTTTCATCTTGAGCTGCTTTCGCTTTCGCCTGTTTAGGTTTAATTTATTTTAACCTAATTTGACAGAAATTCAAATAGAAATTAAGGCTGCAAAAAGCCCCACAAAGTAAGGAAAATCTTAAAAAAAAAGTGCAAAACTTTCCAACTCTGATTGAAAAGCAGATTGAAGCAGAGCCGAGCAGGAAAATGAACGCTCTTTGGCATTTACTTCCAGGCCATTAAGGCACAATGACACACGCGGCTTTTAGCAGGCTGTCCTGGACATGCACGGAGGATGGTCTAAGGGGGAGGGAGGACAGACCTTTGTCTAAACTTTTGGCCAGAATTTGCTTGCCTTACCCCAGAATTGACTTTTTTGTCGCCTCTGACACTGTGAACCCTTGTCAGCTGTTGAGCAGGAGGGGATGGTCGGAAGGAACGAGGAAGGCCAGCGATGACTACACTGATAATATTGAATTTGCAGGGGATATCCTTCGCCTTCTTATGTGCAGATTATCATTGTCACAGCTATCACTCAGTCATAATAAATCATTCTGGTTCGGCTTCTGCGGAAGACACAAGCCAGAAAAGGAGATAGTAAGAGAGAGAATGAGGGCAGGAGGAACCTGTTCTGTATTTATCCCAATCCGATTGTAGTTACTCCACTTTCCCAGCCAATTATTTGGCACAGTTTGCCCGCAGGTGGCGCCTACCTTGGCTGACCCTGAACCTAATGAGCAGCCGCAATTAAAATCAGCTTGAAATATATCCGCTCGTGGCCACCATTAATTCCAGCATCCCCTCTCTTCCTCCCTCTCTCTCCCTTTCCGCCTTCATTTACAACCAGATTAAGAAATTAATGGCCCTCCATTTCAGGGTTCTTTCTGTTCGGGAAAAGAAATGGGATTTGTTTGGCTGACTTTCGGTTTCGAGTGCTTTGTCATTTTTCATTTTTTTAAATCCGCCACGGGGCAGTCGAAAGCGACGCCCACATAAACCAGATTATACTTTGTTCAGATAGATGTCTATATAGGCAGCACAAAGGACTTTGAGTGGAACATGCACATTATCTTGAAGGAAGCCCATCTAATTGAGTTCTCCCGCTTCAAGAAGAAAGAGAAAGACCCTCAGAAGGAAAGAGAAGAAGATTAACATGCTGCCTTCTTTTGCCAAGTCATAAACGTTGACACGGTTCGGTCTTCATTCGTTATGTACCTGGCTACAAAATTAAATAAGACTTGGCGCTCACACAGGGAGGGAAAGAGGGGCGAGAACGTGCTCCGATGAGGCTGCAACTAACAAGCACATCGACAGTCGTTAAAAGAGGACAATGACAATGGCTGCCTGTCTCCAAGTCTTCTAGTCTCCTTGTCTATCTGCAGACTGTTGCCAGGATGCCAGAGACAGCCACAATGTTCTATACACTCGTATTTATATATTTATGAGCCACAGACAGGAATACAACAAGACAATGTCACACAAAAGGTAAACTTCATTTGGTCAAAGAATAGGCAAGTCAAGGGAAATACAGAAAGAGAGAGGAAGAAGAAGAAGGGAATGGGCGACTTCCGTTTCCGCCAGCACGGGCGTCGAATTCGGTTTCCTGAGAAACAGTCAGAGCGACAGTTAGCCAGCCCGTTAGTCTGCTTAGTGGCTAATTTGCAAATAGTATGGAAATTGTGGGGAATCAAAGGGAAGCCAAAGTATGATAGAGAGAGAGAGAGAGAGAGAGAGAGGTGCAGGAGGGGAAACTAATTTCTGCAATTTAATTACAACTGCCTTTTATGCTAGTTGGCAGAGGTGAACGCATTAAGGGAACTGTGCTGCGAAGACAATAAATTGTTCTCTAACTGAAGCATATTAAAGTCATACTATATGGTAACACAGAGCTTATATCTTGCTGAAACTCAGCTCTATGTGAATTTCTGGGAATATCACGCATACGACACGTGGGTCACAAAATTTGCATATTACGATTTGAGAAACTTCTTTTAATGCATAGGGAATACAAATGTTGTTTGTTTCTGAATATTGTACTGTAAAATTGAAATCTCCTACAGTATTAAAGTGATAACTTGTGCCCCCCAAAAAAAAAGAAGGAAATATATTCAAATTTGTTGAAGCCAATTGACCTCTCGTTCGATTGGATGCGATGTCCTTCACGCCTGCAGCCTGTTTGCCTGTTTGCCATATACATATTTTATTTCGCCTTCTGCAAATGTTTTCATATTCGCCTCTGTTGTTTTTATAGTGCGATATTGGAACTGCTGCTGTGATAGAGACCCAGCTCCTCCCCGTATCACCTCATTTCACGCTGACATCAGTCGTATTTGCTTGTCAGTTATGTCGAAGGGCAGCGAGAGGGGGAGAGAGGGAATCGCCATGGAATTATTTATGGGCAGCATCGCAATGAAGAGTAATTAATATGTTTGCCACGCGTGTCTGTAGACATATGTGCAGATAGGGGCAGGGATACCAGGGGTGGGGGAGGGGGCAGCCTTGATACTTTCAAAGAAACATAAATAATGTGGGAGCGCGAGTTTAAGTACAACTCTTGGCAGGTTTTTTCGCGTGTAAGTCCAAATCATTTGTCATAATTTATGCTTCGGCAGCCAAGGAAAAACCCCAGACCAATCTGCGACGGGGCCATTAAACTGCCAATAACAACAAATGGAAAAACAACAAGTTTGGATAAAAAAGAAAAGAAGTGAAAACCAATTATTTACACTCCTGCAATAAAAATATGCCACACGCTGCGTTCACAAGAAACGGGACTCATTCCTCCTCTGCCTGCCCCTCCCCCTTCGCCATTTCCCATTTCCCATTTCGAAACGAAAATCTGAACGAAAATTGTGTCAAAAATTGGCGTTGTGAAATTTATTACCTTTTCTTTTGACTGGCTGCGGGTCTTCTTCGCTGGAATTGCATTTCTTCTGCTCCGTCAGAAGAATTTTTTTATGGCCTCCGACAGAAACTTGGGTACCCGGGAACTTTTGATTTTACGACCCCAGCGCATTTCGAGCATTTCGAGTCGACAAGTCCAAATCTGAATTGACTTTTCCCATGAATAGACCCTGGATTTGCACAAAAGCCAATTATGAAAATGGAAAATCTCGGCAGGGAGAAAACTCATGATTTGGCATTTCAATTTGCTGGCCATCACCAGAAGCCGCATAATCAATCAGCTTGTAATATGTGTCCTTTCTTACCGCCCCCTTCCACTTCACTTTCTCTTATGCTTACAGGCCAAACATGTTGCAGCACCTCAGCCGCCAGTGGGCCACATAACGTTACCTCCTCCTCCTCCATCTCGTTCAGTATCCTCTGCAACGAATGCCAACCATGGCGGCGCCTACATCAATGGAAATCTTTGGCTGCCTGACGCTCCTGCTCGGCATGCTTATCAGCAGTGGTAGGTGGTCACCCGAGAAGCATATGATATGGACTCTCAAGAGAATTAAACTTGAAATAATATTACAATTTATTTAGTAAAGTTTTTTTTATTTGTTTAACCTTTGAAAATTAATATATATATATATTAAAATGTAATATACATTTTTTCTAAAATACTACATTTTCAATTGTTTATTCTTAACCGACTATCATAATTATTCTTTAAAAAATTACAACTTTTTCTTACACATTTATCGATTTCAAGATTTTCCTCAATTTGTCAAGCTTTCCGATTAATTGCGATTATATTATAACTTTTTCTTACACATTTATCGATTTCAAGCTATTCGATATTATATACCTTCCACAGGCTACAGCATAGACTGCTTCAAGTGCGTCTCGTATAACGGCACCAACAAGGCGTGCGATGATCCATTTCATAATAATTATTCCACCGCCATACTCGAGTCACCCTGTATGGGCGGTCGCAAGGGTCGCAATGGCCTCTTTCCGGCAACCGCTTGCATTAAAATCGCTGGATATTTCGGTGAGTGATGGGATCAGTTTGGGTTTTATGGGAACTTAATGGCATGGTGATATGATTAAATCGAATTGAATTTACCCCCCTCCCCCCACAGATGATTACGGCGACACGATAACGGTGCGAGGCTGCGCCCTGGACAGTGGCACACTCACAACGGACACAGAGATAATTAGAATGTCGCACTGTGGCAAATTCTACTATAATAACAGGTGAGGCACACAGCAAAAACATTAAAATGATGTAATTTGGGATAAGGCAAATGTGACAATATTTCCATAAAGTCATTTTTAACTTCACAAAGCGTTATCTTAGAGAGGTTTTCATGAAAAATCCGTTGTTTGAATGTATTTTGAATTTCCAGCAACGACTTCTTGAAACTAATAAAAGTCGTTCCTTATATATCTAAGAGATAAGAGAGTTAATTCCGTCTTGCTTCATTTTTTTACAGCGTGCAGCAATAAACATTATCTATATCAAGTTTCATCAAAATAATTCTAAAAGGGACCTATTTGCGTCTCAACTACAAATTATTTCTGACCCGAAACATTCAAAATAATGAATTAAAAGATTAAAAGTATATATATACAATATATGTGTTTATAAGAATAGTTATTCTGCTAAACTAAGTTCAGGGCCGAATTTCTGTAAAATGCCGTTCTTATGTTTGATTCTAAACTATATGAAATGTCAGTAAAATCATTAACTATATATTTAGCACGGACCGAAAATAATATAATAATATTTATTTTTTAATGAAAAAATTATCTACTTATAAATGTCGCGTACTCTTCAAAATTTGAAGTGATTTCACATTTTATAACTTTCACTAAAACACTCCAACAATAATCAAAGTATTGTTACCGAAAACTGTAATAAAAAAATAATGATTATTTTTTTTAGCGATTTTTGTATACCCTTGCGGGTGTATTTTTTTTGTTTATATATTATATTTATATTATATTATATTATATTATATTTTATATTAATTATACATTCTGAATCAGCATCTTATAGAGCTTTGCCACTCTGTCTGTATGTTGCAACACGATCTAGTCTCTCGGCTTTAGAGCCATCTTAATGAAACTTGGTGACCATGCTACAAACTGTATATAAGTCGGAACGAATAAGATCGGACCGATATATCGTATAGCTGTCATACAACTTTTCAGCCGTTTTTGGTTAGTTTTCAAAATAGCGTTATCAAACTTACCACATAGCTTTCCACCAATTAACGTTTATGCCTGCTAGTTTTCATCTGAATCGAATCACTAAAACATAGAAACAATCGGGCAAAATAGAGGCTTTGCATGAGAGCCCATACTTTTAAATAATTTATCTGTTCGAAATTGTTCTTTACTAATACCCAATCCTTTTACAATGCAACTACCCTTTAACAGGTGTATGCAGTAGGTATGCAAGACTTAAATATGACCGTAAATAAGAAATCTCTGCAAGTGTATATTATTCGGCGTGCCGAAGGAAGTTTTGCTGTTTTCTGATACTATATATAATTAAAATGGGAATAATCGGTAGGGACTAAACGATATAAGTACAAAGTTCGACATGGTAAAGGCAGCCTTTCTAGCTAGTTCTGGGTATTTTTCCTCAATTTTAGTTTAATTTAACATTCTACTTTTCCACTTCTGGAATATAGATAAAGATACTTAAAATTATTATTATTATAAATTACATTACAATTAAAAGTAAATTATACACTTTAGAATTCTAGTAAAATTTACCTATAATATCTGCTTTCAAGAAGTCATGGCCTAAACAGCGCCTTAGTAGAATCATTATATGTAGAGAAGCAAATGTTGGGCAAAACAGGATATTAAATTGCTGGGATTCGCTCGTGCAACTGTGCATCTGATAAATAGCGCATTTACCCTTTTAGTATTACGCTGCTCCGATGTGTTCTACTTCCGTGACGCATATTAAATCGCGCGCGCTCTGTTTGTGCGCTAACGAAATTCATATGTTACCTTTGTGTGTAACATGCTGACATTAATATATTCCCATTGTCGCAGCTATAACTTTATATTATCTGACTTCTTACTGCCCCTCTCTCACTCTCTCTCACACTCTCTCTCTCTCTTTCTACTGCTTTTTAGATACGTACACGGCTGCCTTCAGAGCTGCAGCGATGCGGATGCCTGCAACGGCAGCCCCCCGAGAAAGGCGGATTCCTTCCTACTTAGCGTGCCGCTGCTGCTGCTGCTGCTGATGCTGGCTGCCAGGTAGCAGTAGCAGCAGCAACAACGACAACAACAACAACAGCAGCAGCAACAACAACAACAACAACTGCAGAGCGGAGGCAGCATCGCATGGAGAAGAAGAAGAAGCTAAAGAGATTTTGCTAAAGTGAACGTGAAAAAGCATTTAATATAATTCAGCTGCGCGAATAAATTTACACACTCATACGCTCCCTCTCTCCCTCTCTCTCTTTCCCCCTGCCATGGCCACAGCTAACGCGACTCTATCTCTCTCACTCTGTGTCTACAATGCACCTTACAGTAATAACATATACACACACACACACACTCACACACACACAAGGATAACACAGGATAATATGAAAAGAAAAAGCAAAAATATTTACATTATGGAATTCATCAAGCAATTATGTGATTTATAAATGAATATTTAACAACTATTAAAACAATAATTGATGAAAACAAAAGCAAAAAAAAAAGAAAGAAAGAAACTAAAAACAAAATTCTAACTAACTTACTAAATTTAAAACATGTATTTACGCTAAGCGCTGCGAGGCAACAAATATCGAGTCGAAAATCAAAGTTAGACGAAACGAGAATTCAAATTCAATTGCAATTATTTTAAGCTAAATAATATTAAGTAATTAATTCTTCGACTATTGTAAATAGATTGATTTACGCGTTAGAAGATGCTGAATTTTAGGCGAATTAACAAACAATTAAGTAACTTAATTAATTCATATAGGCTTTACACTGTGCAAAAAACTGCGAAACAATTATTTTATCATTTTCCCAATCGCAGCCAACCTCATCTCAATTATGATACATGATTATGGTATATCCCAAACTGCTGAGAACGAGCCTTAATAGCAATGTCAATAAATGAAATCGTTAGCGTATTCAGTAAATATTTATACCTTAAGTAGTTCACTGTGTTCCCACTGTCCCACTAGTTAGTTAGATAACCCAATCCGAATTCTCCGCTCTTAAAGCCAATGTGAACTCTCTTCGCAGTCTGACCCTATCTGCCCTAAATTATGTTGTAAAGAAACCTGAAACTTAGTCGATACGTTTCTGACTGCTTTATGATCTGATATAGGCACTTCATATGGGCTTGACTCATTCACCGATTGTAGTCGGAGAGTTATCGCACTGCAGTCCACAGAAATATTCCGACAAAGACGATAACGGTTTATCAATAGGTCTGCGGGTTTCAGTTCTAGCTTGACTTGTGTGTTAGTTAAAACTTGAAAGCCAATGACAATGGACGGTTTTGGTAAGCAGTCGTGGTAGCCATAACCATCTTGGCCGGAGATCTCTAACTATGCGATTGATCCCTTGCAGGAAACACTTGGTTGCACTACAGCAACGGCATCATCCCACAAGACGCTGTTGTCGCCGGTCACGATTGCGATGGCGATACCATCTTTGTCGGTCGTGCCTTCTACAACAACGACCTGCTGCCGGCCAAGATAATTCCCAACAAGGGCAAGGCGTACGTGGCCTATGCGCGGGAAGAGGTTGAGCTGGAGAACTACGAGGCGCTCAGTGGCAGCAACTACGTGTGGCTGCCGGGTGCAAACGGGGAGGTGCCAGCTGGAGCTGTTCGCGTGGGTCGCAATGTCGATGGCGAGGACCTGTACGCCGGTCGTGGATATCACGCCGGCAGTTTGACCGTGGGCAAAGTGCATCCCTCCCATGGCTGCCTCTACATTCCCTTCGATTCCGACGAGGTCAAGATCTTCGAGTACGAGGTTCTGTCACGTCGCATGGAAGCGCGATAAGCACATGCCGAATTTCTAAAATGTTCATAAATAGGTAGAGCTTGTACTTGTACAATAAACTTAATCTTTTGTAGAAAAAGCCGCCTTATCTTCAGATTAGTTTGCCATAAAAAGTTTCACAAGAAGTTGGGTTAGTTTGTAGATGCCGTCACTTCCAGCTTTACGATCCTCTTCTTCTTGTGTTTCGCAGTAATTTTGTTTGTTTGACTCCCGTTATGCAGGAATTGATTGCGAGTAGCAGAACTCATTATAATAATGTTATCTATGAAATACCTAAGTTATCAACTTGCAGCATTTCATTAGGTCTAAACATTTAAGTATAAAGTCTAACTACAATTTTGCATAATCAAATGAAAATGAAAATGGAAAACCAATAGGACCAAGCTAAATCTGTGTGCAAAGCTTAAAATACCAACAATAGAGTTTTACAAATGAGAACTGTTTGTTAATAATATTAATAATAATAACCATACAAATATGTCATAACTATTACTACAGTTTACAACCGCTTTTTGTTGAGGATGGTTACTCTTGATTTGATTCACCAAAAAGCGAGCTTGCAATGGTTTCCGTATTAAATGAGAGAATGAATCGAAAAACATATGTATGCTAAAAAAAACCCATATGGAATCTTGCACACGTTTTTGATAAGATAACAAAATTTTGCTGAAATCGCTTGCTTCGAATGCAACAAAAATAAAATACTACTTAATCAAAGGCAAAAGTTTAGGCATACTTAAGCACCTGATTGGCTAGCAACCTAACAAGTATACAGAATTCAGATTCTTAAATCCCCACACACTCACACGTGCACACACACACGAACACACATACAATGAACGACCAAGCAACGTGTATAAAACATTAAAAAGTTTCATGGCAATTGCAATTGCTAAACATTTGTATCTAGCACATAAGAAGTTTATATTTACATCTAAGCGCAACGATCGGATAACGATAATTAGTTAACGAAGCTACTAAACTAATCGAATTGAATTAAAATTGTTTCTTTCGCATTTAAATGCGTGCGTACAACTTTTTCTAGCGCTATTTAAGGCATTAAACACGAACACACACGAAACAAGTATAAACTTTTCTGAATAAAATTGCATAAATATATTGAAATTCAATATGCCTCCCGAGTTTAACTAAACCTATACGTACCATATTTACAAACATTATGGAACTTTGTCTAATCTATCAGAGTCTTAACATAGGCAGCATCCTCTTGTACGAACTTTTCAGCGTGTTCCTCAGGAACTTCCACTGTTTTATAATCGTCTAGACCAATTTCTTCCTCTTTCCTGTGAAAACAAGTATTGGGATTAGATTCAAATTAGTGTGAATATAACAGAACTCACTTGATTAGAATGTCCACAACATTCTCACAGGCCAACAAACAGTCGCTATCTCTGCCCACCTTCGCCTCCCATTTGTGCAGTTCTCTCAGAATCTCATAGACACCTTTGGCGCGCAATACTTCGCGACATCTTCGCGTAGCACAGAGTTGCAACAGGCATTCCAACAGCATTTTCCGTAGATCAGGATCTGTTTCGCGAGTCTTGGTCTCGGGCAGGTACTACAAAAGTCGTTATTCATATGTGTCATCTGGTTGAAGCTCGTGACACACTTACCTGTAGCTCTATGGGCAGTTTCTCATTATCCTCATCACTAAACTCCTCCGGTCCACACAAAGGTTGCAATATCGCAACCAATATATCGTCCTGCTCATTCAATATGACATCATGGTATACTGTATCGAAGCATATGTTCTTGATGATGCCAATGGTACCGCCACGCCGCACCACGCTCTCCTCAAACGAGGCGAAAGGCAGCAGCTTCTCCAGCAGTCGATACTTAGGTTGGCAACAGAGCTCACGACCACGAGGAACTTGTGTCAGATTGCAGAAAATTGGAGCCAAGTAGTGCAGCTTTGACTTCTTCTTGTTGAAGTCCAGTTGCGCAAATGCCTTGGCCAGCTGTTGCAGCGATGGCTCCAGCGTATCGAGTATGGGATGCACAAGAGACTCAACGCGTGTTAAATTGCTGAGCACCATGCTCCAGGCATCGGCCAGCTCTGCTTGCTCGTCGCCAATGTGCTTGGCTGCCACCTCGACGATTGCAAAGGTCTGCAAAAACAATTTGATTAGCCTGGGATCGAGGGATCGGAGAGTGTACTCGGCTTACGGGTTGAATCTGCTTCGCCAGTTCGAAGACTTTGATTGCGCCGGCTTCCTCCGCCGTCAAGTTGATCAGACTAAGCACAGCATCCTTTGACACAGTGGCGTTGGTATCGTAAGTCAGTCCAAATATGGCCATTAGCATGTCGTCTAGCGAAAGTATTGCATCCTTGCCCTCTGTACTGCCAGTCAGACCTAATTAAATGAGAAATATTCATTGTTATTTACGAATATGTTTAACTGCAACGGAGCACGTGTTGCTGTAGCGGCACTTTGTGTACATGTTGCGCGTCTTGTTTGGCTGCACTTACTCAGAACGTGTGTCAGTGCAACAGCCTTAAGGTCCAACCTTTGGTTGGGCTGCATAAATTGAATAAGCTCTCTAACATTGTCCATGGTATATGTTTATAGTTAAATATTTAAGTAAATATTTAATATTTTTACGCTGCTTTACGATTTGCACACATTCAATAATGAATGAGTGTGACCTGAGATATAAACATTGAAAATACCGAATACTTAACATTGGGAATTTTTTACATGTGAGATAATTTTAATCTGCTGTTAAGAGGTGGAGTCTTCGTCAAGTTTAACAGAAAACAAAACGATTGAATAAAATAGGCATCAATTTATTAAAATATACATATTTATTTGTTTAATATAGAATAATTGCAGTAAACAATAATAATAAAATTTATTTAAAATGTTCACAATTTCGCATGTTAACGAATCTGTTAAATTGAGGAGCAAGCTGTTATTAGGTGGAGTACACACCTAACAGTTTTGCTTGCTGTTAGACGTTGAAAGAAGAAGCACCATTGACGTTCCACTGTGAACGCAATGAAGCCTACTAACACAGGCTGATAGCTACGAAACTCATGCAAGTTTGCTTCTGAGAGGTAACAAATACGCGGGTTTTCAAATTTTGAATTGAGAAAGAAAATCCAGTTTTATACAAATAATAATTGTTTCTACAATGAGTAAATTTTAGAAACATTCCTTAGTTATTTTGTTTGTAAAGTTCCTCTTGCTTCTAGTGTGATTTTGTCTGAAAGGCTTTCAGTAAAGTTCAAATCACCTAGGGGAAAACACTTTTGGATAATGCAAATCGAAGAAATGCGCAGTTGACTCGAATTGAATTTAAACTTTTGCGATTTCATTGCCAAGCGCTGAGCCAGCGATAGGAAAATACCTCGACTGTTGCGAAAGGATCAACAATTGCAATTGCAAAAGGATTCGGTAAAGAGTTTCGCCTCGCCTCGCCACGACTCGCCTCTCCCTTTGGATTCTGCTGCCTTGCATGAATCCCCGAAGCGGCTTTATGCGCAAAACTTTTGCTTGTTATTTTTAATGGTCGGCAATAATCGTTAAATGTGTCGACTGTGTGTCTCCCCGCCCTCCCTTTCCATCTCTTCTTCTGTCCCATGTGCTGCTGGAGCTGAAGCTGGAGCAATGTTCCAGTTTCTGTGCGTCTGCCACCGGCACCGGCACTGGCGCTGGCAACGGCGACTCAGCAGAATCGCCCATTCCAGAGACCACCCTACTCTGAGGGGGCGTGTGCTGCTGGCAACTCAACTGAAAATTTCATTTCGTTTCGTTGCTGGCAGGGAGAAGGAAAGAGAGAAGACATACAGCGAGAGAGAGAGAGAGAGAGCGGGAAGACCGAAAACTTTTTAGACTTTTCGTCGACTTTTCGCATTTTTAGTTGCGGCCAAGTGGCAAGTGCTGGCTCAGCACCAGAGGATGAGCAGGGGGTGGTGGGAGGAGGGGGGAGGGGAGAAGCCGCTTTGGCTAAAAGCGAACCCTGCAAAGCTCCAAATGTTCATTTCATAACCCGATTCGTGTGCTCGACTAACTGTTGTTTCATTTATTTGCGTTCTATGTAAATTTCATACGCCCACAGGCGAATCTCCAATGGGCGTGGCCGGGTGTGGCGGATGAACTGAATGCGAATCCACCTACCTGTTTGCTTGTGCCGCCCGCCATGCCCAATGGGCCGTGGCTCGTTGTTGCTTTTATAAATATTTAAGAATTCTAATCAAGATCCAGCTGGTTGGCTCCGCTCCGCTTTGCTCTGTCTCATTCGGCAATGACACTTCTTTCCTGCAGCAGCAGCAGCATCCGGAGCACACCCTTGCCCCGCCTGGCCCGGCCACCTGGGCACCCCTTTCGGAATGGCGAAAATGTCGTGTTGATTCTTTTTTGGTGGCATTTTAATGTCCTGCCAAATGTGCAATTCAAAAGCGAATTAAAGCCTCAAATATGCGATATCTGAGTACACTTTCGGTCACAGTTTGCTGACGTGCGGCCAGGTAGATATGTGTACTATATAGGAATGTATGTTCCGAGGAAGATGATTCAGAATTTTAAAAAAAGGAAGTACTTTATCTTTTCCAAGCCTTCTATGCAACAAATTCTACACATATTTCTCTCCCATATATAGCTGCTTTCAGGCAGCGATTTTGGGACTTAAATAACAATTAGGAATTATCCACTTGCGCGGGCTGTAGGCGTGGCATCCTAAACTTCAAATACATTTTGGGAGCATATGGAATCTATCAAGTCAAATTTCATGTTGCCTGCTTTTATAAAGGCTGAGATCTGTGTGTTCAGAAAGAACTAGTTTGTGATATTGATCAAACATATGAGGTATATACCAAACCTCTGTCTGTCTTTTATATACATTTGCTGAATGTCAGTTATACCTATTGCGAATATTTTAATTTTTAAAAACATTATAAATTATAAATAACTTGAATTTTATTAGTAATTACATCTAGTATTTATTTATTTATAACTTCTGAATTATTTCTGATTAGAACTTAAAAATAACCTGATATTATAACAAATCTATCTAGTATTAATTTATTCTAACTTCTGCAATATTTCTGATTATAACTAAAAATAACCTGAATTTTATAACAAATCTATATAGTATTAATTTCTTTATAATTCTGAATAGTTTCAGAGAGATAATCTAAAGGCGCAAGCTCCTGTCTCATCGATAAGTTCCCGAACTGCTTCCATAATGAACACGAAATTTGACTTAACTGTGTGTGGTCTGTGGGCTCAATTAAGATAAAAAGCAACGAAAACAAAGATGACGTTGGGTCGAGAGCGAAAATAAAAATGGATACATGAAGAAAGACGCCATTAAAAGGAACGTTGATTGGATTTATGAACCCGAGCGCGAACAGTCGCCGCTGTGAGACAAAGAAACTCGTTTGGGCCAGCCCAGGCCACTCCTCCTCCAACTTGGCCCGCTGACGTGTCTGTTTTGTGTTTCTGCACTGGGACCCATCATGGACCAATGCCAGCGTGGAGGGAGCGATCGGCCATAAGTTGCGTGTGTCGGCGACAGTCGCGGCACACTCAGAGGCGAAAAGGTCATAATTAACTGGTAACATGCCAGCCAATCCGAGGCACAATTAATTCCCAACATTGCAACTTGTCAGCGTTGCTCTGCTCATTAGTGCGCACTGAACAGGTAACACAGGTAACACGGGGACTGGGACTGGGTCTGTGACGGGGACTGGAACTGGAACTGGGACTGGCTCTGCTAGATGTATATGACAGCTGCCATGTCGCTGACATTTAAATTGATTATCCAGCGGAGAACATTGAAAACATTTACAAAGTAATTTTTAATTATTTTTATTGCGCATTTAATCAACTAATTAACAATTTCCTAAGAGCAATAATAAAACTATAAATAAAGTCAGCAAGTTTGCAATTTATAATGCTATTTAATAATATTTATTATTATAAGAAACTCTCTTTCTAATGAAAGTTTCAAGATTTAAACAAACTTGTAATTAATGAATTTAGATTTGCGAATTTGCAATTCATAATGATATTTTATAATATTTATTATTAAAAGAATATTATTGAAATAATAAAACTATACATAAAGTCATCAAATTTGCAATTTATAATGATATTTTATAATAATTATTATTATAAGAAACTTAGCAAAGATTGAAAATGGAAGACTTATTTTTTCTCATTTAGCTGGCACTCATTAAGCTTATATTAAGTTTATTAATCAGTTTTAAATTTAATTTGTTGAAACAAAAAATAAATACCAAATTTCTTTTCAAGAGGTTTGTACCTAAGGATCTGAAACAATTGAAAATTATTACTTTGATAATCAGAAAATATTTTAAATTGTTTTTATATATTTTCCATTCAACTCTCTTCAGATCATGATGAATATTTGTTAATTTTATAAAACATTCATAATATCACATGTTGTATGCATAATTAATGATATATGTATGTATTGCCTTGTGGGGGAGTTACGGAGAGGCGTGTAGAGAGTCCTTGAGTCTTTTGCATGTTCTGCGAATATTAAACACGCCAACGACAATTTGGAAGACAAAGCGTGCGTCTTAACGATACCAAATGGCAATCCCGCACACATTTCCCGTACACATATATATATATATAGTATATAGAGAGGGCGATATCCAGCTGCAGATAGCAGGGATATGAATGCGGCCGTAAAGGTCGAACGTAAGGAACATGACACGCAAGCCAATTGAATGGCGAAAGAGTCTCAAAGAAAAGGGGTGTCCTGGCTATGGCCATACCCTACGCGGTGTCATTCATATTTATATGCATTGCCAGGACATTGAATGCTCGCACATCCTGCTCCATCCAGGCGATGCTGCTCCAGCGCGTGTACGTGTTAATATCCCTGCTCCACGTCCTTCTCCTGCTCCTCCTTCCTCCCTCCTCCTCTTCCAAGCTGAATCAGTACAGAGCTTTGTGCGACGCCCTCTTCGTATGTAATGTCGTTGCAGTTGTTGTTGTCTTATGGAGAGGGGAAGAGCCGAGGGGACCGTAAGAGAGTTGCTACGTGCATGCAACACAATATTGTCGCTGCGTCACTGCGAGTGGGAGAGACAGAGAGAGAGAGAGAGAGAGAAAAGACTTTCGATATGTTGCAAATTCATTAAAACTTTATAATCACCAGCACACATGAAAATGTGCTCGTACTCCCTTTTCAACTCTCATAACTTTCTTGGAAACCAACCCATTTTCATTTAGGAAGTCGCATTAGATAGATATTTTCCCAATAATAGCGTGAAATATTCAGTTCTATTATTAAATTTTACTTTTACAGGACTTTATGAGGAATTTACAACATAAGCAAATAAAAAGTTTAAATTATAACCGCAATATTATAGAAACGTATCAAACATGTGTGAGTCCAGGAATATAGTATTCAAAAATTATTTATTAATATCTTATAGACTGAATTCCAATTCCAAAAACATTTTAATTTCCATTTGTTCCCTGTTCCCTTTTCCTATAAAATCAATTGAAAACAATTAAGCAACTGATACCTAAAATAGCATATTTCATTGCAAGATGTCTTAATAAAACAACATTTAAATATCCCTAATTGATTTTGCTTAGTGTTTTTTTTACGCTCAGAAGATCCTTTGATCCGATAAAGTATATATTACTTTTTTATTTGCAAACATTATTATTTATTTATATATAAAATACGTGTATTTGTTGTGCGACAACGACAGTGTCTAAATATGTATCTATGTCCTTGATGCTCTTTCTTTACCAATTTAGTTTTATTAATGCTGCGAATTAAAATCTGTAGGTTATAGAGAAACAATCAGTTAAAGAAGATTATAATCATCCGCATCAGTTCTATGGTAATTTAACCGGGCTTACTGTGTAGAATTTAAACCTTACTATTGTTGACTTTGTCTTGTCTAACCTAACTGATTAAACTACCCGTTTTATTATGATACCTGTATTCAACTTTTAAAATATGATGTAGATTTCCATGTCTTATTAACTAACATTTATTCTGTACTTCTTCTACAAATATTCTAAATTGTTTGCCACATCTTTTACTAATAATTATAGTTTGCTTAATCCCTTGCGAGTTCTTTGTTTTTTCCTATAATAAACTCATTATTCGGAATATTCATTTATTTAAAGTTGACTATGATCAGACCACGAGAGTAAAAAAATAATAATAAATGTAATAAAATGAAAAATAAAGTAAAGTAAATATCGTAAATAATGTGTAATTTTATAGTTTTAATTTTGCATATACAGGGTTACCCTTAGTTCCATACTCAGTATATTCCATTAAAGTTTCATCAAAGTTGTAGAACACTTGTCGTATAATTATTGCATAAAAATGCAATTAGTAATTCAATTAGAAGAATACGTTGTTTTATTTTTGTTTGATGTTACCCTAATTGTAAATGGGATATTCTTCGGAGTTTTCTTCACGTCATGTGTGGAGTGTAACGACCCTCGGGGTAATAATTTCAATTACCGCATGAATATGGATGCTCGTGTATTTTTTTATTTTCGAGTGCAATTTTAAATTTTCCGTTTGATAATTATATTTATGCAAATGTGATGTGCACACACACACACACACAAAGTGGACTTGACTTGGCATGCATATGTGCATATATAGTAGATATAGTATACTATATATATATATGTGTGTGTGTGTGTGTGTGCGTGTGTGTGTGCCTGGCAGCTTCTGGGTAGAATATAATTTTCGTTTTTAATATGCTCTCGCATGCCCGGAGTTTGTGCATTAAATTTATTTATTGGCGCAAATATTGGATCGCACGCCAGTGGCTTCTCCCCTCCCCCTTCCCCTGCTCCTGCTCTTGCTCTTCCTCCTCCTCCTGCTGCCTGCAGCCCGACGGCATTTGCATTATGCGGCATGTGGCAAGCGGCATGTGGGTTGAGTGGGCGCGCACAGCAATATAAGTGACAACTTGCACTCTGCTGCGGCGCATACTATATACCAGATGTTACGCCCCGACTTTATATATACTTGTATATATATATAGAGCATCGCACAGCAGAAGATTCCTGAAGATGTCGAGCGAAGCGAATGTTCTAGTTGCGCTGCAACGCAGACTGAAAGTTGAAGCCGAAGGCGAAGCTTCTTAAACTTCTGCGCACAGAGAGGAGTAGAGAGAGGAGGTAGCGAGTGGAAGGAGTAGGAGGAGTGGCAGAGGGGGCTAGGGGGACTGCTGCCTGTTGTTTGCTCAAATGGAATTTCCAAAGTCGTTTAGCTCCTTATTTTTCTCGTTTCGCTTTTCTTAAATGCCATTTTTTTCCATTTCGTGCGTCCGCATTGAGACAGCTGCCGGAAGCTGCCTCCGCTGCTGCTGCCTCCGCTGCTGCTGCCTCTGCTGCTGCCTCTACTGCTGCCTCTGCCTTCGGGGGTGGCTGTGCGGAATTCCTGAGTGGAATAATAGCCAGAGCGAGAGCCACAACATGGCTGCCCGACCCACCCCTAAGGCAGAGCGGCGCTGCCATTTGTTTGCTTTGCCGCATTTCTTTGCCAGCTCTGCCAACTGTTTCTTCTTCATCAGCAGCAGCAGCAGGAAGAGGAGGAGGAGGAGGAGCAGCAGGAGCAGCGTCTTCGTCGCTTTCTTTGCCCCGGGAATGCCATTCGAATAGTTTGCTTAGGTTCATTTTCCCCTTGCCAGGCAGGCAGGCGGGCGGGCGGGCAGATCGCTTGCGGGATGAGTACGATGGGAGTGGGAGGCAGTGGCAAGTCAGGGTTGGGGGGATTGGAGTGGGGTTTCTGGGCAAACTGGGGGATGAGTGCAAGAGCACGGCCATTGTTGCCAGAGTGTGCGCTCGTAAATAAGATTTATTGCGAAGACGCGCGCGTTTCTTGCTCTTGCCTGGGCAAACAGAGGGGAAGGGAAGAGGGGGAACGTGAACGTGGATGGGGGCACGTAGCAAGTAGCAGCAGCAGCAGCAGCAGCAGCAGATTCCATTTGGCCAGGCTGCGTCCCCAGCCAAAACCGGCAAGGAAGGAAATTGGGTTTGCTTTTCCATTTCCCGTGCCGCCACTTGGCCTCAGACTTGGCAGGCTACACAGCTTACTAAATTGCTTTTGTATGGGGGAGATGGGGAGCAGGCTGGAGGGAGTCCTGGTCTGGGGGGAGAGAACTCAAGAAAAATTACTTCGTTCGCAAAGACAAAGATTGCAGCTGTGTGTGTGTGTTTGTGTGTGTGTGTGTGTGTGTGTGCGTGTGTGTGTGGGTAGATAGCAATACCCTCTCGCATTCCTATATCACATTTCTCACATCTGAGACTAATGCGATTGTATTTTTTGAGAGTTTTTCTAATTTGCATTTAATTTTTCGCAGCTGTTGCCTTTGGCTGTGCCGCCTCCTCCCCCCTCCCTCACTCCTTCCCTGCCCGCCTAATTTCGCCTTTAAGTCGTTAAAAATTCTGAAAACGTTCGCTTAAGTTTAATGATGCCTCACATTGAAAGATAAACATTGAAATGGTTCCGGATTAAGTGCCAGGCACTTGGTATGCAACAGGATGTCGCCAGGTGGCGCTCGTGTGCGCTCGCCCACCCATAAGTGCGTAATCGTTTTGTATCTTGTACGTGTAGTGCGAATAGTTAGTTTGAACGTGTGTTAAGCTTTGTGGAAATTTAATAAACTCTATAAAGGAAATAAAATGGAAAATAATTAAAAATCATATATGAAACTAAAAATAAAAGCTTGGAAAGTATTCGTTAATTAACTTAAATGAAATTAATGAAAGAAACCTTTGAAATAAATTGCAGAAATCGACCGATTAGTATACTATAGGATATGCATAGTTAAAAAATTCAATGTTTAATTTGAATAGCATAAATAAATCTGAAATTAAAAATTTTATTTTCGCTGTTCTTAAATATGGTATAATATAAGTTTCTTATAAAACCCTTAATGTGAAAAGATTCTTCCTAAGGCAATAATATATAATATGGCTCCGATTTGTATATTGTTTAAATTTATTACAGGGCTTTGGCGACCTTTGCTTTTTGTTTAAAAAGTTTTAGTTTAAAAAGTATATTATATAATATATATACAAATATCTGTTGTTAGATATATCTTGAAAATTATGAAAAATCGGTCCATAGGCTCTATTTTACCTGTATGATATATCGGTGCAACGAAGATAGCGCAAAATCTATGAGATTAGTGGACGGACAGATGTCTATGACATATTCAAGCCTGTAGTTGATACTGAATGAGAATATATATCCTATATTAAATCGGTGATATTCCTTAATCATCTGCTTTCATTTAAGAGGTTATTCCCTCAGCAATTCTTTCAAAAACCGAATTCCTATGCGAGCTAACCTCATGCTAATCTTTAATGTTGTTATTCTTATTATATATATTTTATTATTATAATTATATGCAAGGTAACAATGATATAATACACAATTTACGCACTCGACATATTCCAACCTTTGCACAGTATTTTCTACTCATATCTTTCTGCGAACCTCCTCACCAAGGACAATTGCTTGTGCCTTGTGCACTTATTAAATGCAATGAGACCAGTAAAAATGTGACCAAGGTTAATTGCTTAGGGTGTTAAAAAACACAAAGCCGTGCTGGGCATATCATAATTCACGGTTATTTGCCTCAGCTGCCTACCTTGCGCACATCAAATCGTAGAAATGTAAGAAAAAACAGACGAAACAGGTACGGGAGATGGAGAGGATAATGGAGATGACCTTCTGCAGGATCGCCCTGCGAATCCCACACATATCTATCAGGCATGTGCCATTTGCTAAGTGTAAAAAATAAAATAAAGAAGGCAAAAGCAAGCAGAGGAACTAAATATTATAACATGCGCGCGCGAACATTTCTGGAATTTCCCACAAGACCCATACGGAAAAATCGAATCCGAGTCACGAACTGCCAAAATGCCAGTGGGTTCCGTGTGAGAGGACTCTGAGGGCTCCAACTACCTGGCCCCGTTTCCACTTGGCTTGCTTGGTTGCCGCATATCGTTTCGGTATTTGCGCAGTCTCAGCCTCGTTCTTAATCTCGTATATCCTGGCGGCAAAAGTGGGTTGGGTGTGGGGATGGTGCTGCAGCAGCTACTATACCATTAAAATAAACAACGAGGCGGCGGCTCCGGTATCGCGTATCGCGTTCGTATCTTCGGATGTCCTTTTGCCATCGTTGGCTGAGAGAAAAGTCAAACGTTTTTTCCTTTTTCCTTTTTATTTTTTTTTTCTTTTTTGGCTTCTTCTGTTTTATTTTTTGCGCCTTATCCCTTTGGGGATTTTTGCACCATTAACGTGAATTGCTTTTTTGGGAAATTATGTGTACCCCGTACACAGAAGCTTTAATGTTTTGTAAATTCACATAAGGAAACCATTATCACCTGAAATATGAAAGCAATTTTCCTGCATCCTTTCCACTTGTGAGTTCTCCTTCTCGTTCCCGCTGTAGTTGTTGTTTCTGTCCCTTGGCTCGCTTATTCTGGTATTTCGGGGTGCCGACTGCAGTGTGGACACTTGGAACTGTGCACAGTATTGCTCTTGATGGAAAGAAAAAGATCCTCAGAGTTTTAACTTTTTCTATATGACAAAAACTTTTCATGTTTGATTTACCAGCTAAAACTGTGATTATACAAAAAGCGTATAAATATTATAATGATAAAGTATTATCTTTAATAAAATCTAGTGAAATTGGTATAGCCTTGCAGAGTGTATTTAAATATTAATTTTAATTTTAACCAAATGTGTGCAACTCCGATCCCTTGAAATATATATATATATATTCTTGAACAGCCTAAGTATGCGATAGGTTCTAACCATATTTTAGCTTTTAAGCTATATTTTTGATTGTAATTCAACCTCTCAGATACGTTATCTTACGATATATCGTACAGCTGATATATATAAGGTAATTTTGCTAGTTTTCCCATATATTGTGACTACTTTTTATGTAATTTCTTTTACAATAAATGAAGAAAGTGAGAATTTTGCAAGAAAAGATGTCTGGAATATAGATAAAACTCTTTAAATCAGCTTTGATTGATTATAGTAAACCATATATAAAAATAAAAAAACTAATAATTTAAATAATTATAAATTTAAAAAAATGTATTTTAATATCTTTACTTCCAACTTAAATTATACTTATTTTTTTTTTAATTTAAATTAATATTTATAATTTTATTTTATTTTAATCTTTGAGTCGACTTTTCTTAGTTGACGTTAAATAAATAAATAAATATATAATATATCAAAATTGAGTTCAATTCGTTGTTGAACAGATCAAGAATGTATATAAGATTTAAGAGGTCGGGTATGTCTTTAATAATAAAACACTGAACACGCAGGTAGAAAAAAGAGAATCACTTTTTCTATAAGTTGATTAAATTTATTCATTCAAAATTTCAAGGCAAAAAGCTTTTCAGCTCTTAGAGCCTTCTAGAACCCTGAAGGCTCCACTTACTTATAATCCCAAGAATAGTTTGATTATGATAACGATTTATATACTACATGGTATAGTTGAGTTGACCTCGACCGAGTGCCAATTTGGGGAAGCGCAACAACTGGATATGCATCTGAAGCAGGTTAACCCAAGACAAGGCAAGAATAAGAAGTCAAGGCAGGACGTGAGCAGAGGGGGAGGGGATGCAAAGCACGGGGCGGAGCATTGGCAATTGCTGGGAACATGGTGGTATCGTGTCGCTGGCGCTATTTCGGTGGCCATAACAATTCTCGTAATACTTCGGGCATCCCCGACTAAACGATAATCGCGCGTAAATGCCCCACTAAAATCAATACGACGACTGCGACGACCACCATAGCGAAAAGGACGCGACTGTCGAGGACGAAGATGAGGACGAGGACGATGCCGATGTCGATGTGGATGCCGAAGACGACGTGCACCAGAACGTGGATGCTTCAGCTGGAGCTCTGGGCAGATGCCGGCATCGGGTACCAATCTCTGGCTCTGGCTCGAGCGAGTCACACTCAGTTTCACCTTCATTGGGCGTCTTGCCATCCTCTTTCCCAGTCCACCACCTGCAACCTCCACGAGATACCCATACCAAGCTTGGAGCGTGGGCGTTTATGCACATGCGCTTCCACTTTATTCGCGTCTTTCTGCCTTTTTCTTGAGTTTGTTTTTTTCTCTTTTCATTTTCATTTTTCATTCGCCCCGCTGCGACGACGAGTCAGCGCAACTCAAGCAAATTGAGAACATTTTCGAGTTTATCGATGAAAGGATTTAAGCAGGTTCGAAAGTCAATTAAGTGCAGCTTTATATTGATCTAGTATTGTTTGGCTTATAAAATAATTCGATAAAGTAATTAAAGTAAATCTATATAACTTTTAGGCAATTTTTTAAAAGATTCGTGATATTTTATATTTTTTATGAAATGTATTTAACAGACAGAATATTTTTTATTTTTTTTATGAAATGTATTTAACAGACAGAAGAAGATGTGTGAGATGAGTATACCTCAATGAGTATACCTCCTAAGAGTATTCATCCTAATCAATTTTACCTTCTGTTCATTCATATGTTTGTATGAGCGTCTAGATCTCTGGAACTACCAGAGTTAGAGCTACTAAATTTATTTTTATATTTTATTCGTACATAATGTAGTGTTCTAAAATGAATTTGATAACTTGACCACGCTCATTCACTTCACTTTTCAAGCGTAATTTAAAAGCTTGAATATTAATTTATTCAATGTACTATAAGCTCATAAATTTATTTATATACATAATAATATAATAATAAATTAAAAGTTCAAAGTTACAGTTGCAAATCCTTGGCCTTGTACAGTATGCAATAATTTCAACTATTGTTAATAGTCAAAAGTTATTCTGTATGATGTTTAGTGAATTTAAAAATTGTAAAAATTTCCATATAAAGGAAATAGGATAATAACATTTATACATTTTTTGTTTAGCGACCCCAAGAAATATTTATACATTTTGATGTGTTAATAAGTTTTTATAATTTTATACTTATGTGGCATTATTATAAATTTCTTTTCCATAAAACAGGATGCGTTGTTGGGTTATGGTGATTGAAACTTATGTGTGGGGAGGTTCATTAGAGTGTTGTGGCAGCTTGGCCAATTTATGCCTCGTCGAGAGTTGCAGCAACTGGACAAGCAGGCAATTGCACAGTCGCATAAATATGAATTTGCATCTTATTAAATGATTCACATTACTCGCAATTTATAAAGACATCGTTGGGGTACTCCACATAGAATTCGCATGTTGCTAAGGAAACTAACTGTAATTAGAATACGCTTACCAATTAAATGTTTAATCAAATCAAGACACCTGTCGCAGTCTTGATTCTACTATATACACTCTGCATACCTGTCGCCGTCGCCGTTGCCGTTGCCTCCGCATTGGCTGCTTCCCACGAGCGACGCGACGACGCCGCATGCAAATCGGACCAGGGACAAACGGTTGACATTTTGTGGCCGCAGCTGAGCGACAAATATACGAGTTGCCATAAAAATAGTTTATGGCTTTTAATTACGGCCTCAGCATGAGGTCTGCCAGCCCGAAAGGCCTCCGAGCGTGAGCAGAAGCCAGCTCACTTCTGAGCAGCAGCCGCGATTGGTAGAGCACCGTCTTGGTCTGAGTGTGTGTGTGTGTGTTGCCTGTAGGATACACTGAGCCTGCTTTTGTTTCTGTTCAGTTATTTATCGGTTTTTTAAGCCACCATTTTTGTGCCTGCGCCGACTTTGTAATTTCCTTGAATTATATCTCAATTCATTCCCGACAATAAATTTGATAAATTTCTCATTTCGTATACCTGCTGTATTTCTCGAACGGATCGCCATGTTGGGTAAAGACAATTCAGAAGGGACGGCAGGGCAGGGTGCGTGAGGGTGGGTGCAGCTTCATAAATTAATGGACAACAGAAACGGCCACGTTTCACCGGAGTAGCTGCAGCAAGCAGCAGCAGGGCCAGCCAGGGCTGCAGCTGATTAAAATGTTCGGCTCGAGTTCCTTGATCATTAATTACGATAAGAGAAATTCAATTTGAAAGTATAATGCCATCGAAATGAATCGAAAATTAATTACAATCAATATGAATATGCAGCGACAGTAATGAATGACATTCACATTCTCGAATTGAAACATCGTGCAGTAATTGAAATATTATTCGAAATTTATTTCGATTTTCAATTGAAGTCAGTGAAAATACTGAAAATACTAGTGTATACTGAAAATTCTATCACTATAATCATTATAAAGTGGATTGTAGTGTGTAATTTGCTTTTGATTTTGATATTTATCACAACTTCTATGGGTCGGAGAAAGATGCTACCTTTTCAGCTTCTTTTTCGTCAAATCTAGATGTTTTTTTAAGGACAACTGCGGGAAAAATTTAAGAATTGCAAGAATATATTTTCTATTAAAATTGATTATTAAAATTTATTTTATTTTCTATCTCAAATCCAGTTTGTTATTTGGGAGATAGGTTCACATAATATTTATTTATGTATATATTAAATCCGAAAGTTAAGAGTTTAATACAACGATTAAGAATCACATATTATTGATTTGTGGAAGTGCTGGGCGTGGCACTCAATATTTGAAATAAATATTATACAGCAAGCTTCCTGCCAAATTGAGTGTCTTTACCTTTGATAATAGCTCAGATCTGTGGAAGAATATATTTTCTACGGCTCCTTCTGCCTCATATATGCACTTGCACAAAGTTACTATAATCAATGGTCGAAAAGTATTAAACGAGAAAAACCGTATCGCTCTATTCCTATCTTCTTCTTATTCACAACGTATCTGGGTATTAACCATCAGTATATTACAAATTGCTTCTCTATCTGATTGACACATCAAAGCTACATCGAATCAAATTTTAAAGAGAAACTTAAGACATCAAGAAAAACATACAAAAATACTACTAATGAAATACCATCGATTTTATACTCAGTATAAAATATGATGCGAGTGTCTAAATAATTAAAAATATGTATCAAATTTAGTTTTGTTTCTCGAACATGTCGATATATATGTTTATATATATATGTATATACATAAATGTTTATGTATGTAGTATATATGAAAATGCTCTCAAACTATTTTATTTCAGAATTCCTTTGCTTTTAATTTGTTCTAAATTTGTAGTAATTTTTTTTTAATCTATTTATTTATTTATTGCATGTCTTTTAAACTGCCGATTCCATCGCAATGCAATGGCTTCATCAAAAATCGAGGATTTTTCGTGAATCCACGGTTGCCGTATTGAGCATGTCTTGTGTCTTCTGCTTCGGTACCACCCTGAGCTGGAATTTGTCGGCTAGGCATTTTTTTAAAGACGAGAATGACTATGGATTTAAAGTAACGTGGAATCAATGGGTATTCGTAGCCGCATGCCTGCCCCTCGGAGCCACCATCTGCTGCCTGCCCGTGGGGTCGTTGGTGGCGCATCACGGCTGCAAGTTCGTGATGTACCTGCAAACGTTACCCTACGTTGTCAGTTGGCTGATCTTGATATATATGTCGAACATATATCTCATGTGTGTTGGTCGCTTTCTGCAGGGTATGTGTGGTGCCGTGGTCTGTGTGACCATTCCGGTTTATACCATCGAAACGTGTCGAATTCGCCATCGGGGTACCATCGGTTGTCTGTTCTTCGCGGCACTCATCTATGGCTCCTTCCTGACATACTATCTGACTGAGGCCTACGATATTCGTACATCGAGCAAAGTGAATCTCTGTCTGGCACTCACAAATCTGCTCCTGGTGCCCCTACCGGAATCTCCCAGTCATTATGTGTATTACAACAATTTAGAGAAGGCAGAGGAATCGCTTTTTTGGCTATATGGTGCACAAGACGTGGATGAGGAGATGGCTGAACTATTCATATTCTGGACGGACAAGGAGCGGTATAAATATGGCATCTGGAGGACACTGCGGGAATGTGGAGAAGTCACACGTGGCTTGATAAAAGCAGTGGTTCTAGTGGTATTGAATCACCTAAGCGGTGGCATGTTCTTCTTTAGCGATCATGAGGATCTGCTTCATTATCTTGTCGAGGATAAGCTATATTATTACGGCTTTGGCATATATATAGCCATGATGTGTGGTCACCTGATCTGTTCCCTGCTGATCGACCGGATCGGGCGGCGTCCCTTGCTACTCACCTCCACAATGCCGATGTTTTTCTCTGCGGTATTGCTCACATTCTGGTTTGAGTGGCCGGGACACCGCCATCTTTGGGACGATTATCCATACATGTGTCTGCTGACCTACACCGCATTCTTTGCCATCGGCATTGGGCCAATTATGTGGATATTGGGCACGGAGCTGATACTGCCGCCGGTGCGTGTCTTTGGCACCTCGTTACTTGCGTTCATCTGCTGGCTTCTGTTTACCATTACGGAATTCTTCACCGTGATCTATCCACTCGGACACAAGGTATATCTGATGATGTTCGTAGGACCTACGCTAACCTTTATGTATACCTTATTTTTTGTGCCCGAAACGACGAGCGTATCGTTTGCCCGGATTCAAAGGAGGATGGTGCTCAGCCTGGATGCCTTGGAATCGTCCACTACATCATCATCTAGTGATAGTTTTTCTGATTTTGATTAAAATTATTTATTTTTTTAAGCGCCCAGCTCTCTCTCTCTCTGGTTTAGCAGATCAATGATCTCTGCGGGATCTCTTGGGTTAGTTGAAGAGGTTCAGAGTTCAGCCGTATATCGGGTCTGCTGCTGTCTCTCTCCCTCTCTCCCTGCAAATATTTATGCGTATTTGATAGCACTAATGGGCCATTAAATGCGTACGCAAATACACACACGCACACACACACACACTGCGGCAGGGTGTTCCTGTGTGTGTGGGTGAAAGATGAAAATGTACCTAAGCGAATCTAAATGGCATCAGGGGCACCGAACATGCAAAATCATGTACTCGTAAATCTCCTTAATGCCAACGGCCCCCAGGCCAAAGACAGTGTGAGACACTGCACGGGCGGATGAAGGGCATCATGGGAGTGTGGGAGTGGGTGGGGGATGGCAATGCCAGGCGATGCCTGTCCCAGGTCCAACTTCGACCCGCCCACACGTAATCACATGGTAGATGTTTGTTTACTCCCGCACCGAGGAAGGCGGCCTCGGCATGTGGAGTTGGGTCGCAGTCGCAGTAATGAAACCGGGTGCGAGTGTGTGTGTATCTCCCTCTCTCTGTGTGTGTGTGTGTGTGCTGAAGAGGGGATGCAGATGGGCGCATGAGTGTGTGCGTGTAAGGTGCTTTCGAATACGTATTACGTAACTAACGAAAATTAACGTTAATAGCTCTGGGTATCAAAATAATGGCAGAAGCTCTGCAGCCAGTTTCCCTCTCCACACTCCGCTCTCCACACTCTGCGGATTGCAGATTGGATGGGTCGACATCGAAACGGGAGCTGGAGCGGTTACCGTATAGCCTGCATAAATTGCAAAACTCATTCCAGACTTAGGCAAAACGTGAAAATATTGTTACGACCTCTTGTGTTCTTCCCCTGAATGCCTCCGATGCTGCCCAACTGCCTCCACTTTGGCAGACCGTTCCGCCCAATTCCAAATAAATTACGAATTACTTGTAAAATTACGATACTTCTGCACTTAACTAAGAAAAGTGAAGACGCGATTTTTAACGATCCTGTGATTGCACCCGTTCCCACGTACCTTACTATGTTTTGTATTTACGGATATAGCATAAATTACAATACATACAATATTCTATTTATTAAATATTTCTACACTCTGCTTATATCATAGGAGACATTACTATTTTTATATCTACAGGCTGAAGATCTTTTGTCCTATGTCTTTCTTGATTTTTGCTTTTATATCCGCTACTCATAGAATAAAAGGGTATAATAAGTTTGTGCACATCGAAAGTGTATATAACAGACAGAATAAGGTATCCCTGATCCCTCAAAGTGTATGTTATCTTAATCACGTCTATCCGTCTGTATGATCACTTATATCTCCGTTATTATAAGAGCTAGGGCTTCCAAATTTGGGAACAATGTGTCTGTACCCTGATCAACTAAGCCTTAGAATTTGGCCATGCCTTCATCCGCCTCTGCAAAAATATTTCCGTCTGTATGAACACTTAAATCACTTAAAGCTAGGGCTTTTAAATTTCGTAACAATGTGTGTTTTTATTGTACTCATATTAAGTTTTCCATAGAATTCGGCCACGCCTTCATCCGCCTCTGTAAATCAAAAATTATTTCCGTCTGTATGATCACTTAAGTCTCAGCTATTATAAGAGCTACGGATTCCAAATTAGAGTATGTGTTTCCCTGCAAGTATTATAACAAACATATAACAAACAGTTATAAGTGGTAGCGGGTATATCACACATTCAAGCACCCTGCACCGTAGCCTTCTTTCTAGCATCGTGTACTATATAATAATAACACTACAACCAAACTAAACGTTGACTCTGCTGTCTGGGTCTGTCAACGATTCTCGCAACACTGAGAATTTTTCTGTATTTTCTTAGTTCTATTTACATAAAAATGTTGACTTTCACAAACTCACGAAGACTTACATCGATATTATATCAAAAGTCGGGAAAACAATATGAGGCCGCTATTATAAGTACGATTGGTGTATTCTGCTTTGGAACTGCCGTCGGTTCAGTCATACAGGAACAGAGATCTCTCTTTAGATACACCGAATACAATGTCTCAGAGACAATACAGTGGGATATGGTGAACGCGTTCCTGCCGCTGGGCACCACCGTGGGCAGTATACCCATGGGCATCTTTATGAAGTTCTTTGGCTGCAAGCCTCTGATGCTGCTTCAGTTCGTACCCTGCCTCATCGGTTGGAACCTATTGATATTTGCCGAGTCCATTTACATGCTGTATCTGGCGCGGTTCCTGCAGGGCATTTGCGGAGCTGCAGTCAGCGTGGCGGTGCCTGTGTATGTGCTGGAGATAAGCAGCCTCGGGAATCGCGGTGCCTTGAGCAGCCTCTTCTTTGCCGCCCTCATGTACGGCGTGTGCTTCAGCTCCCTGATGATGACCTACATTGCAGTGCCCATTGTGAATACCATCAACATGCTGCTGACACTGCTCTCCCTCTCCGTGCTCATAGTGCCCGAGTCCCCAGTTTATTACACAATTCGGGGTAAGCGCGATAAGGCGGAGGCTTCATTGCGCTGGCTGCGACAGGTGAATCTAACCGAATTCGATTTCGGAGTACTCATCAATGCATCGACCGAGGGCGTCTTTAACTTCACCGATGGATACAAAGTTCTGTTCACAAGAGAGGCTCAGCGAGGATGCTGCAGGGCTCTCTTTCTGCTGATCGTGTACCAGGCCTGCGGTGGACTGGCCACCTTGAATGGGCTGAACGATGTCATGGATAAGCTGCCGGATACGACCTTTAAACTGGCTCTGGGGATCTCAGTCATAGCTGTGGTTTGTGGCCATTTGCTATGTTTTTTCTTTGTTGATCGGATCGGTTTTCGCCTGATGTTGTTAATATCCTGCAGTATCATGACTTTGAGTGCAATATCTTTGGGGTATTGGTTCCAATGGGTTAAGAATCGAGATTTGGGATGGGGAGCAATATTCAACGGTGCATTGTTTCTAGTGGCCCTCTCATCGGGCATCGGCCCCATAAGCTGGATACTCCATGTCCAATTGGTGATCGAAGCTATTCGGCCCTACGGATGCAGCATATCCGTCATGTACAGTTGGCTCGTTGTCTTCCTAATGGCCATTTGGCACAGCAAAAGCGTGGACGTCCTAAATATCCTATATCCAATTATAATTTTCTCAATATTGGGATATCTGGTTGTGCTCTTATTTGTGCCCGAAACGAAGGGACTTACCACACATCAGATTCAGTTTCTATTATCTAAATACATATATGATGATGGCTCATCCTCATCCGTTGCATAACTTTGTTCAAATTAAAAACGAAAAGTGTTCTTAAATATTCTTTATACAGAGAGAAAGAGAGAGAGAGAGAGTCGATTGCGAAAGCCGAAACAGAAACACTTATGGGATCAGATAATGTCTTTTAAAAATGTTTACAAATCGTACAACATGTTCAGTTCTGGACTACGTAGTGTAATCTATTTTCTAATTAAAAATTAAGGTTTCTAAATTTTAATTTTCGCAAATAGTTGCTAGAATTATGGCTAACAATATCGAGTATTGGAAAAAAGTTGATAGTTGCCCCATTTATTTCATTATATTTATTTCAAAACCAAATTAACCTTACTTTTTGCCATTGAAGTTGCATAAGATATGTTTGTTTTGTTTTAGTAGCTTGGGTTAAGAATATCTATATAAAAGCTACGGGAAAAATCTTTCCCATATTTATGCAATGCAAAAAAATATGTAAAGTGAATTTGGAATTACTTTGCGAATAAGACAAGATTAAAACAAGATTTTAAAGAAATGTCATCCTTCTTGATGGCATTCCATAAAGTTGACCGTTTTTTATTAAGTTTTGACAGAGTATACTACGTAGATTTCGGATACTAAAATATTCATTGCTGCGATATTGTACAGACACCAAGTTTAAATTGGTTTTTATTACTCAGAGTTACGACTTAAAAAAAGCTTTCAATTAAAATATAAAGCATTCATACTGGCTGCCATTTTCGACAAAATTAAAATTTCAATTTTCGATCCAAATGTCGAGCGGTGCTGCTGCAGCAGGGGCCTGACTGGGTCTCTCTCTCTCTCACTTCCTCTCTGGGAATCTGCTCCAATATTCTGGTGTACTTCGTGTGCGTGTATCGTTAATTTTTATTGGACAGCTTTTGAGATCCTTCTCGCATTGAAATCGAATGAAATTCAGTTGGTTGTTTGCTTGTTGCTGTGGCTGATACGGTCTCCTGGGATGGCAGGGCGTGAGGTGGAATGTGGTGTGGGGGGCTGGGGAGGGATGGAAGACCATGTGAGGGGATGGTATGGTATGGGATGGGACTGTATGTGATAGGGGTTCGTGTTCGTGTTTGTGTTTGTGTTTGACGACGACCAAAACGCAATAAGCAGTTAAAAAATACTCGTAATTGCACCGGGAGCCATCCCATTTGAAACTCCTATGGTTCATGCTCCATAGGAGTTGTTGTTGTTGCCGCTGCTGCTGCTGCTGCTGCTGATGTGGAACGTGCGCAGTGGCATCGACAATGGACAACAAAAATGGAGACGACTGCACTCGACTATAAAATACCGTGTAAATACAATTTTGAAATCACAGAATTATTCTATTCAGAATATATTGTATGTACTATATGTACATATTAGATAACAGCTTCGGAAATACACATTCATATTTATATCATATTCTGAGAGAAAAAAAATTATATTGATTCGATTAATTTTTATACGCATTTATTTTTGATTCACTCTCTATATATTCTGAAAAGCAGAGCTAAGTAGTAAAGTATTAGGATGGCCTAGTTATAAGTACATTAACGATTCAAGGTAAGAATCCAAAAATATTAGAACTGCAGCTCAATCCAACTTATCGTATTACCCAAAGTATTCCCAGCTTAAATAACCATTTCTGATATATTTTAAAATACAGGGTATACGAAAAAAAACGATACTCAGTGGAATCGTTTCTCAATTCATGCATGTAAAAAGAAAATTGCTTTGTATGCTGCCTGCCAAAGATTCTTCTATGCATATTATTGGCCAACTCGAGAAGAAATACTTCCTCGCAGCAGCTGCCAAAACTTTAAGAAACTTTAAGTTTCCGCCTTAAGATTTTAAAAGTCCAGAAACTGCGAGAGGCCAAGAACGACGTTGATGTGATTGTGTGTGTGTGTGTGTGTGTGTGTAGGAAAGTGTAGACAAATTATTATTATGGTTCAGTTAATGGGTTTTTTTCTTTTCTAAAATATCAGCAGCATTTGCTGTAATTTGCGAAAGGAAAAGCCCCGAGTCGTAATGGTATACGTGTCTTTAGAATTTTCTAGCGTTTCGCTAATGCTCTAAGGCATGGGCTTTAATCGGATATATGAGATATATAAAATGTATAAGAAATAATTAATTTTGTACAATAAATAGTTATTATATTATATTTTAAATATGTATTTTTTTTTAGAACTTTTAAACTAAATTAAATAAAGTGTACACAAATTTGTGAGTTATATCTCGCAGCTCTCGCTTATTGTTTTTTACAGCGTATTCAGAGTTCGCTTAGTGCCTGCTTTTATTCTGACATTCTCTCTCTCTCTTTCTCTCTTTCTCTCTCTCTTTCTCTCCCTCTCTCCTTCTCGCTGTGTGGGTGTGCGAGAGTTTTCTTTTTGTCCGTTCGCTATTGCCGTAATTTTGTTTGGCCGTGTGCGAGGAGGGACTCGCCTTGTGCTGCTGCTGTTGTTGTTGTTGCCGCTGCTGCTGCCCTTTTTGCTGCCCTTGTTGTAGTTGCTGTTGTTGTAATTATAATGGGCTAGTGGCCACGCTGGCAACTCTGGCGAAATGTTGCTCAAATGGGTTCATATTTTGACGTTTAATGTAGCGAAAATGAAGCGAGGATTTATGAAATGCGCACGTTGCCCTCGCCGGGCAATATCGAAATGGAAGCGAATACACAAAAATCCTCCCTGTTTCCCCCCCCATTTCAAATAGTGCAAATCAAAAATCAATTGCATTATTAGACATCGTTGCGAATCAGAGGGGCGTACAAACAATAGAGTCGACATAGTATAGATAATACTGTCTCATGTGTCTAGACATTGTCTGCCTTAATTATGGCTTTAATACCGTTAGCTAAGCATCTACAGCTTGAGCCAGTTCTTCTTCTCGTCTCGTCTCTGGAGCCTGTCAGGTGGCATCCGGTGCCCTTTATGGGCAGTTGAAAATGATGAAAACACCATTTCTGTGCCAGCCTAAATATGTCTAATCGACTGTTTCGGGCACTTGACGGCAGCAGTTGCTCGTCTATGAATTCCCCGGCAGCACTCCAGAGACCTTCCCCCCACAACGACCACGTCCTTGGTCGGTCTACGCGTCAAGGGATCAAGCAAATTGCGAAAACTATGTGCAAGATGGGCTGTTATTGCAGCAAAAACGCTTGTAATGATGACTCTGAGTGCCGTTTCCTTGAGTGTATTACCTATAAAAAATTTATACAAAGCTGCTGCCAAATTACTCGTATACAAAGCAAAGGCAACCCCTAGACAAGGCAAGAGACAACCGGAGAACCAGAGCAGCCCAAATAGATATAGCCACCTCATCAACTTCACCTTGGCCGTGTGCGATAAGGAAACTTCGACCCAGAGCGTCGCTTGCGTCTTCTTTCCCTTCAGATAAAATGCAACATTAGATTGCTGATTTTTTTTCCCCCTTCTCCTGCAGGAACAGGACACCCTTGTAGATGTCTGCCAGTTCATTAGGGTAGCTAGCCCAGGGCCCCGGATCAATGGGCGTTATTTTTTCATCTGAAGGCACAATCAAGGTAAAGTGGCTCAGGTTGTTGCTATCTACAATTATTTATTTATGCAATTAATGCAATGATCCTTAATATTTTAAATGATATATGTGGTAATTAATTATGTAGGGAAAGTATCTCTTATATTCCAAGCTATTTAGCATTTTATTATTTTATTTATTGCAGATTAAAATATTATTAGAACTCTCTATTTTGTATACACCTTCCATAAATTTGTGGTATAATTATAATATTTAATTATATATATGCAATAAGAATTATAGTATGCAGCTTAAGAAGTTTTTAGCAATTTGAGGCGTTACCTTATTTATTATTTATTATTTTATCAATCGTAGATTTGGATATATTTAAAAGCTCTCTTATCTGCATACATTATTAAAAATTAAATAGTTTATAAATGACAATTGCTTTGATGTTGTATATAATAAGACTGACAGTTACCCATTTCATCAAATTTTCTAGAAATAATACTTTTTAAGCAATAAATTAATTTTTTTATTTATGTAAGATATTAAAATAAATAATGTTACATAAATATAATAAAGTTGAATCTTGTATATTTTTTTGTTTTTTTAATTTTAAATTTTAATATTATAAAAACCCCCTTTTTAAAAACACCTAAAAAAAAATAAAATTTTTTTAAAATAAAAAAAAAATTTTTATTTAATTTTTTTTTTTTTTTTTTTTTTTAAATTAATAAAAAAAAAAAAAATTTAAAACTTTTTTTTTTTAAATAAAATTTAAAAAAAAAAAATTTTTTTTTTTTTTTTTTTTTTTTTTAAAAAAAAAAAAAAAAAAAAAAAAAAAAAAAAAAAAAAAACTAACTTTTCCCCATTTCCCCAAAATTTTAAGAATGTTTTCTGAAGAAATAAATATAATTTATTTACAATGTATTTATGTGATTTATTTATTTTATTTATATTTTTAGTTAAATAAATATATACAGTAGAGTTAAATATTTTATATAATAATTTATTATTTTATCAATTGCAGATTCTGATATTATTAAAACTTCCCCTGCTGTATACAACTATTATAAATTAAACATCAAGTTTTTAGCAATTTAAGAAATTACATTTTGCCCCCGCTTGATTAAACTTTATAGAAAGATCTGCCAACTCTTTCCATGCCAACGGTCGAGGGGGGGGGCAGGACATCAATTCCCATTTGAAAGCTGAAAATAACGAAGAAAAACCCCTGAAATTTGCGATGTTTTACGCGGCTTGGCTGCTGCTGTGTCCCGCTGGGTCATCCCTTGGCGCTCGTAGTTTATGTTTACGTAGAAATTAAAATAAACGCCGGAATGAGATTTATGCCATGTTTGTATTAAGCCGCTGTCCACGCGGCCAAAGAGCAAGCCAAGGACGCAAGGCAACAGTCGAGCAAGGAGAAGCCAAACCAAACCCACCACCACGAGAGCGACAACGTCGTCATGGCCTGCGCCGGGCGGCCATCACGGCTCTGTGGTGCAATTCAAAGCCATTTGGGGTGATATCCATAATGGTCGAATCGCCCGCTTTGTGTTTGCTCACTTGCTGCTGCTGCTCCTCCTCCTGCTGCTCCTCCTGCTGCTGCTGCTGGTGGTGGTTCGTTTGCACCGGATTTAAATTCTAATCTAACGGACTCAACTGCGCAGACCGCGTCGCGCGACTCTCATCCGACTCATGGCGGTAATAGCTTTATCTGCCGACAGAATTACGGCCGACTGCTTGATTCATGATCCACACACAGTACACAGTGCACAGAGCACAGTGTGCCCGTTGTTGCGCCTTTTTGTTGCCACTCGTTTCCTGCCTCGCGCATCCACGACGGACCCTTCGCGCTCTTGGGGTTGGGCCAGGGGCAGCGCACGGTGACAGGAAGCGCTGGTGCTGCCATTGCGAAGCTCAATCGTTAATTTGAATGGATGCATCGGCCATCATGCCGCAGTAGTTTGAGCAGGTACAGTGCGGGACAGCAGTATAGAGCAACTATATGGGGAATGCGCTATAAATATCTGTTTGATTAGAGTAAATTGGGGGGAAAATTAATATTAAGTTTACATTCATTTAAATAGATTTTTTTTTAATTATTTAATTTAGATTGACTTTAAATAAATTAATTAATATTATATAATATTTAATAAGATACCTACGTGTATATCAATTTTCAGAAAAAAGGACTTTCTGCGCTCTATAATATAAAGTATAAAGAATAATATACTACTTTATATATACATAACTACATCAGTTGAATTCAATAAATAATAATAGTTTAATTTATAAAATAAAAAATAATTGTTTTTTTTTTTATGTTTTCTATCGGTCCGAAATTTTACGTACACTACTATGTTTTATTGTTATTCATAAAGAGCTAAGACAATTTTAAACTTGTGTTTTGTTTTCATATTTAAAATAATGAGAAAACGTATTTTATATAGCTATATGTATACATTAATTTTATATAACAGATCCTTAAGTATTTTTATGTATTTAATTAACAAGATCAAACGAATATATCAACAAGATTATAGTTCTTTTTTATTGATAACGAGTTCAGAAGGGTCAATCCCATATATTTTGTAAATTAATCTAGTAATATGTCTACATTTTTTTGGACGCAAGTGTGCTGCGCATAGACACTCGCTGATCGACTAGGAAGTTTGCCTGGCTGGCGCAGTGCGGGAAGAGGTCACAGTGCAATTTTAGCGCTATCTGCACGCGTAACTGAGGAAATCCTGTTACGCCGGCGGAGACTCGGTCTCGGTCTCCACAAAGGCAGCAGGAACACACAATAGACACACACACACGCCCCCACACTCGCCGACAGACCGAAAATCGATACCAACGGCAATATGGCGGGCCCGCAGACGTATGTGTGTCTGTAAGCAGGGATTGGATCTGGGGTTGTTTGTTTAATTTTCCGCACTGCAAGTGATGAAAATCTATTGAATGTGCCACCATGCCATGCCATGCCATGTCGTGGGTTCCGTCACTTCTGTAGCGCACTGTAGAAATATTTACACAATGCAGCGGCCCACCAGTTGTGGCGCGGAGTGAAACGGAAGTGCGGCTCAAGACCCGAGGATGATGCTGCTCCTGCTGCCGCTGCCGATGGCGACGATGAGCAGGGATAGGTGGAGATTGGGGGAAGAGACCGTGAATGATACGCACTCGTTCAAATTGCCATTTAATGTCAATCCAATGACAGTTATTTTAATTGTGTTTGGGTGTTGCGACAATTTATGTTATGGCCGTAATTGTTATGGCTTTGGCTACTGCAACGCACCGGGAGTTCGAGATTGGGAAACATATGTATACGCATAGCAACAGATTGCGATGTGGGAAAGAAATGTGGAAGAGAAGAATTTTAATTACAAATTATTGTAATATTCAAATTTTAAATACAAGCGTTATTTTTGAAAAATTTTACCAAAAGAAACCGAAGTTTACTATTAAATGAAAGCAGATCTCTCAATATTTCCAGCTTTTGTATTTATTTACTTTGAAAAAGAAAATGTATCAATAGATTCTGAATTAATATAA
This sequence comes from Zaprionus kolodkinae, assembly GCA_018901885.1. Taxonomy (NCBI): domain Eukaryota; kingdom Metazoa; phylum Arthropoda; class Insecta; order Diptera; family Drosophilidae; genus Zaprionus; species Zaprionus kolodkinae. Next base: position 1,954,665 of record JAEIFM010000498.1, read on the forward strand.
TCACAAATTTAATATAATAATATATAATAAAATACACCCAAGCAAATTTTGACATCTGCCAAAACACATCAAAAAATGCCCAGGATAAAAAAATACTTTTAATGTGAAAATGTGAAAATAATGTGAAAAATACTTTTTAATACAAGTTTCTCAAATTTCAGAAATAATAATGTTGAATAAAATATTTAGCTGCTGGTATAATAGTTTTTAAGCTGTCCCACTTTTATCGATATATTTGGAATTATCTGGTAAACTATAGCTTTTTTACAAATTGTATAGAAAATTTGGAGATAAAAATAAACTTGATCTGGTTTTGGTTTTACTATAATACAGCAATATTTATGCTTAATTTGATATATCTAGCTTTTATATGTATTTATATATATTTATATGCATTCTTCATATCATTTGAGTTATCAACCTATGCACAAAACTTGTATACCCTTCTTATAATGATATTAAATAATAATATTATCAAATACACTACGGAACAGTTAATGATATTTAATTGCATGATATTCTCCACATGGGCCCCAAGAAAACCTCAAAAGCAGTAATTGCGCTCCTGTGGCCTTTGTCGAAAACCAGTTTCGTGTTTCTAGAGCGAATGTAAGGCAGGCAGGGGAGAGAGGGCAGGTACATTTCTTTATGGCGTGAGGGTCTCCCTAGCTCCCATTGCGTTCCACAAGCAGTCCATCAACATCCACAACCAAGCACACACACGGCCCACGTTTTAAAGTAAAGCCGCGTGGAAGGCGTCCGACGGAGGGGGGAGCCAGCGAGCGGGGGGCAGACAAGTGGGACCCCGTGCTGTGTGCTCCATGGCCGTTGGTTGGTGCACTCAAATGCCGCTAGATGGCGCGCAGGTCAATTCAGTGGAATTAATGGAATTGGAATTCATGGCGCGGAAATTGAATTTATGCGCCTCGCTGAGCCGCGCCGTCGGCCCGACGTGCAATCGGATTTTAATGCGCCATTGAACGCTTCGAAATGGCTGCGATTTTGCAGCAACTGAAACATGGGTGATCCGAAGGGGGAACTGGAGTATTGAAAGAGGGAAGAGGAATTGAAAGAGAGAGGAATGCAGGCAGCCAACAGTCGGACAAGTTTCTCGAACTGTCCTAGACAGGGCGCAGTGTGGAAATGGCAGGACGAGTAATTAAAAACACGTTTGTCCCTTTTGCAGGAGGAGTGCGGCCATTAGACCGCCACGAAAGTTGCTCGGAATCCGCATGCCACGTTGCATGGGAAATTTCGAAAATAAACTTTGCGGCAACAACAGCAACAAAAATAACAACAACAGCAGCAACAATGACAACAAGACAAACAAAGGCAACAACAAAACATTCACATAACTCTGCAATGTCAACTCTGGCGTTTGGTTTCGCATTCGCCACTTCCTCGTCTTTGTTTTTTCTCTTTCTCTGCGCACTGCTTTTCCCCTATCGCATTACTCCTTGTTGGCTTGTACCTTGATTAACGCTCAAAGGACACGAAACTCTCTTTTTCTTTTCTTTTGTTTTTGGCACTTTTTACTCTCTTAGGACAGAGGAAAATATCTGAAGAATGTGGAAAAAAAAGTGGAAAGCGGGCAGAGAACGTGGAACGTGTAGGATCGATAATTAGGAGACGATTGTGAACAAGAAACACACGAAACAGGCTGATAAATTTATGGTTAGACTGGATTTATAACAATTATCTTGTAATCAAAAAGTAGCATAAAATTTGGTATATTTTTCAAAATATGAGTACAGTATATATATATTCAGTTCTGCAAACAGTTTGGAAACAACCAAACTGTTTTTGAACGAACACCTATGTATGTAAAATGAGAGCCAAACAAAAAAACAACATAAGAAAGCTAAAGAGTTTTTAGTAAAAACGCCTAAACAAGAAGCTAAGATTACAATATTTAAATTAAAATTTAAAAACTTTTTTTAAAAAAATTTTTTAAATTTGTTGGCAATTCCGAAAAATTGAATAACGCCGAAATAAATATACAAAAAAATGCAGAATTCCCGCTTTCCACAATTCTTCAATTTTTCCCGCAGTTTTCCTTCAAAAAGAGACAGATTTGACAAGGAAAAAGTGGAATTGGCATCACTGTATACATTTTACACTTAACTTTTCTGCTCATCTTGGCATATATTTTCCTGAATAAACTAGCCTAAAATATAGTGTATTTAAAATTTGTAGTAATATTATACACTTAAGCCATCGGCACAACCATCTCCGGTTGCCAAAAGCAATCGAGCTGGAAGAACCCTTCGGCTTTGCCTCATAGATCCCTGATTTAGCCCAAAAGAAAAAGAAGAAAACTTGGCTCTGCAATTTCATAATTTGCTCAGGGCCGTCGTAGTTGAAGCACTCAAAAGTCGAATTTATGCCAAGAACTTAGGGCTAAGAATGGATGTTTTTGGCAAACTGCTGAATAGTCTCGTCTGTCACTCGCACTGTCCTCGGCTTGGGTCGAGGCCAAATTGTGCACAGTTGCGAACTTTCTACGAATTAATTTGTTCAACTTTTCTCGATATACATATCTGCTATATATGCGTGTGTGTGTGTGTGTACGACCGCTAAGACCGCAATAAACCCACATGAGCCCGGGGAAAATGATGCCGAGTGTCGGCCAAAAATCCAATCTCACAAATCACATCGATAAAGCGCCAAAGGCACGCAACCCTTTCGCAAAAGGGGAAATTACACGCACACACACGCACACACACACACACACATACACATCTAAGCACACGTATGGCCGCTATAAGCTCGCCTTAATTACACTCTACCGTGCATACAACCCCTCGATCCCATCCAACCACCCACAATGGCCGAGCAGGAGCAGGAGCTGGAGCGGGAGCAGGGATGAGGCGAGGCGAGAGACAATTAAGCATTCATGCAGTGAGCTTAAATTTTGACATTTTCCTGTTTGTTTTCGGGTTCGCAATCACACATAGTACCTTCCATATCCTGCCCACGTCCCGCCCTGCTCTGTTGATCCTGGCGACCATTTTATAATGTGTATATAGCAGCTTAGTGCCCCCACGGGTCCATTGCCGACGGCACTAAACAATTTTATCATTTTTAATCATCAGAGTGGATTCTGCCTGGGGCTGGCTGTGTCCCTGCTGCCGGGGAGATGACATAGAGTCGGATTAAAAACACATATTAAGTTATTATCGGACTGTGGACTATGCGCATTAGAACGTGAGTTGGGCCACTGTGCCGGGCGACAAAGAGCTGAAAAATTCATGCGAGCTGAACTCTTGACTTCGCCGTCGCTAGCGAATAAAAATTCATTCGCCGCAGCAGAGCGAAAATATCTCAGAGAGGAAAAGGAGTACTGGGAGAGGAGGAGGGAGCAGCAGGAGGACGGTGCGGCACTTGAAACAAAGGATTGCTGCCAAATTGGTCTTGGCCAGGCTGAGAAAGGCAGCGCAGTGGCAGCGGGGCCTTTGCTCATGGTTAATGCATGATTTAATGTAATTCGGACGCTTGCACGCATTCCCCACGTTCCACACTTCACTCTCCACTCTCCTGCCACCACGTCCTCCTCCATTGTTTTTCTTGGCCTGCCCAACCAATTTGGCAGCGCATCAACACGCCATTTGGAAGCCAGAGCGAGAGCCAGTGCCAGAGCTGGAGCCGGAGTCGTAGCTGAACTGGAACTGAACGCAGGTGCGATGCAACGCGGAGTGGCCTGAGCGAGCTCTCCTCCTCCTCCTCCTGCTGCGTCTCAGCTGTGGCATTGCGCAAATTTCCATTAATAGTCGCATCCTTGGTGGCAAATTGGAATCAGTTTCAGCGGCACATAACTCTGCCCCGTCGGCTACTTAACTGCCGTTTATAGCCTTCGCCTTCGCCATGTCGTGTTCGTTGCTGCCTTCCTGCTCCATCCCTGGCCCATCTCAGGGCTGCATCATCTGCCTGCTGGCCATGGTATTGTCTTCCTCAATGCAGGATCAAGCTAAATAATTTGATTGGCTTTTAAAGCTGGAAAATTACCAAGCAATCGAACATTCTACTCAGCCTACAATGTTGTAGGGCCTAAAGATATGTGGGATACCTTGTGTGATCTTAAACATTGTTGCAAACTTTATGCAATCATGCACATAATCCGTCTCAGTTAAGTTTGCTACCTTTCGTTTTATCTTTCTATCCTACTTGCTCTGAGTGATCTTTATACCCCACAATTTACTCATTCGAATTCGGTTTCTTCTGACTACCATTTCCTTTTCTTTTCTTAATAAATCGTATTATTGTTTTTACCGAATCATTATTATTTTTAATTATTAAAAAATATTCTCTCTTGTTTGATCAAACCCAAAAAATATTGAACAAGTAATAGAAAAGACTTAAATTTGTTCATATTTTTAAACCTTTAAATTCCTTAGACAAATTTCACTGCAATCGTTTCCATTCTATATTGATATGATATTAAACGGGCACAGGCAGCGCTGCTCGTAATTATGGAAAATTACTTAAATAAATAATTTCTGTGTTTATACTTTAGTTGCTTTGAAATTCGAAACACAGATTCATATAGTATTCAGATATGTATATGTCATAGTTGAAAGTTAAGACATAAATAGTTTGCCTAATAATTGTAAAATATAAATTTGCAAGATAAAAGGTCGGCGCATCCAACATCTGAATATAATTCTACGAGTATGGTAGACACAAACAGTTTAGTCAATTAGGATGCATCTAGCTTCAATAATAGCTGTGATCTGTGTGTTCAGACAAATACCTAAGGACAGATAAACGTCAGTAGATCAATCGACTCGGCTTATAATCTTACGCAATCACAACCACACGTAATCCAAATAACCTTCTGCTCTCTTTTTACAGTTTTCAAGGGTATTTCGAAAGATATGTAAGTATACATACAGCCTGTGTATAAGAATAATTATAGAGTAAATCCGATGTTCGTATCAGTCTAACTCTTTACCTTTCGTTAAAATATATTGTACTCCGTTATAAAGCCATTTCTACTTTGCGATATTAACAATTGTAAGCATTATGCCTTCATTTTTTGGTATCTTCCCTTATTTTATGATATACATTTAATAAAACCTTGTGGCATAATTTTATAAAAATAAATCTGTATTATTTTCTGTTCTTCTTCATTTTTCCAGCGACAATCTTAAGCCTCAAGGATATTCTGAATGATTAGACTTTTATCTTTGCAATCCGTGACTTTCGAATGATTTTATGCATAAAATAGGAAAATCCATTTAAGTTTCCATTTTACGGTAATCACAACTTTAAACTCCACCGTTGCCTGCACTCTTCCTCTTCCTCATCCACTTCCTCTCCGGTTTGGCCAATACACGTATAAGGACAAGTTTGGTGCATTTAATCGGCCATTTGCCGGGCCAAGTTGCACGTGGCGTGGGGCGTAGTAAAAGTTTCAGATACCGCAAACGTCGTAATTGCAACACGTTCAACGTAGACCGTTAGGTCCATTAGGTGTACAAGAAGTATCTGTATCTGCAGCTGCGTGTATCTCTAACTGTAGCCGTAGCTTTAGCCGTATCTGTAGCCCGTAAACGTATCCGTTGCGGAGGTCGGCGTGCTCCTGTTGTGACTCACAATTTTAGAATTAAAACCCCAAAAGCATAAATTGCCGTAACCGCAAGAAACTTTGGTCTGCCTGCTTGGCTGCTCTGGCCTGGCCTGGTTGGCCTGGCCTGGCTCCTCCGGCACAGACAACAGATGGAGATGCTCTCCAAAGACGCAGGCACAACAAAAAGTTGCTTAATTTAATGTTATTTGCATTTTAGCATATAAAGAATTTTGTGTCTTAATCTTTTGACTCTGCGGCCGAGCTCGGGAGCGTTCTCCGACCCTGACGCTTTGAATATGCTAGTGCTATTTATGCCCCAGACGTGCGCCGTGAGCCAAGTCTGGAGACTGGAGTCGAGCATCCAGCATGCGCGTAGAGCAGTCTCTGCTGTCGTGACTGGCTGCACTTTGGAGATCTCTTGCCCCCGCTCTCTCTCCCTGCTTCCATGCTCCTCCTCCTCGTCATCGTCTTCCATCTTTGTTTGTGCATCGGGCCAAGGGATGCAAATTTATTTCTTCATTTGCATATTTTAAGGAGCTCGATGCGAAATATATTTGCGCCATCTTTTGCCGCCTCGATTTTCGAGGCTCCGCTTGTGCACATTGTGAAAATCGAACCTAAGTCCAACCGGGCCTGAACCGCATCCCATCCCATCCCGAACCCGCAGCCCGCAACCCGCAACCCTTTTGCCCGCCGCTTGATGAAACTTTATGAACTTTGGCTTTGCCGCTTCGAGTGTACTATAAATTTTGGGCTGTTCGCCTGATTGCTATTGTCGTTCTCCCTCTCCCTCTCTCTCTCTCGTTCTCCTTCTCCTTCTTGCTCTCGTTGTGCATGTAAATTGTATCTGTATCTTTTCTTTTTTCTGTTCAATTGTACGCAATCAGCGAAATTGTAACGCAGCTCGTTTTTTAGCAGCTCCAAAGTCGCGCTCAATGATTCCCCCCACTGTTAACAGATCCCCCGACTCACTCCCTCCGACTGTACCGAACTGTGCTCTGACGCATCGTGGATCGTAAATTAGACAGCATTCGCCATAAGAACGTAAGATCGAAAAATGTTTTAATTAAATTTGAGAAGCAAGATCTGAGTTTCTTCTGATCTGAGTAATTCGCTGAGATGAGTAAGAGTGGGAGATATATTTATATATATTTAAACATATGTTATATACAAGTATATATGTTAAAGAGCTCCATTTCAATGTACAGCCCCAAGTTTGGAAATAGTATAACAGTAGAGTATGGATTATATTACATTAAAATTAATATGGGAAAAGGTTCAAAATAAATAGGGGAATAGATTTAAGTACGTCGTAAATTTGCATTTATGAAAAAATATTATAATAATCTAGCTTATATATCAGGAATATTTAGGCTATAATATTTGAACTGCATTAGTACATAAGCCCTTAAAAGGAACCATTATGTAACCCTACATGGATAACTATTAGATCTGCTGGCTGACTGGGAGATATATATGTACACATACATATGTATGTATATTAAAATAGGTGCATTTGAATGTACTATCCTAAGTTTGTAAATTAAAAATCGATTTTAAGAACTATATAAGATTATTATTATTAATTGAAAATTCCGTTCCTTTACCTCTTTATTTTTCGTTTAAGAAAAAACATTCATGCTTAGATATATAGGCAGTAATTTGTCTAATTTGTACCAATGTCTTAACCAATTTTGTATGTGGGGCTATTAATTGAATGTGCTGAGTTAAGTGCGAGTGGCAGATTCATATAGTATCTGTAGGATTAAAGAAGTCTATCTTTATGTACAGTCTTTTTTCGGTTATTTATAAAAAAGTCTTTTATATTTTTTTTTGAGCTCCTGCTACAAATCAAATTAAATTAAATAAGATCCATACGAAGTGCTTAAGTGAGTATATATATACATAAGTTAAGCTGATAGCGAAATTTTTTTTGGAATGGAAACTTTAGGAGAGTATGGAAAAAAAAAGGAAAAACGATCAAACTTCGTAAAAAAGAGCAACAAACTCAACTGTGTGTGCATAATGTAGCTCTACGTAGAAATACGTTAATTTATGCCTAAAATCTAAATTTATAAAAAATCAGTCGTGCTATAGATAGTTATAATCTCTCAATTTACTGTACATAATCGGATGGAAGTAACCCTTATGTAACCATAAATAGATGGCCAATCAGTCAGGCTGTGTGCAAGTTCTCCCACCCCATTTACGTATTGAAACTCTAAAAAGTAACTTGAGTTTTCGAAAAAAATTGCGTATTCCATTGAAATAGAAATCGGCATAAAATTATGCGTGAACCCTCGTCCCACGACGATGGGCTATGGCGATGGCGATGGCGATGGCGATGGCTTCAATCGCATTAAAATGCTGGGCATATCCTTATTGATTTATAATTCGGGCTGGAATCGACTCGGCGACACTCACTAATAACTCATTTAAGGCGAATGCCGTGCGAGGAATCGAAAGCGATTATGCAAATGCCAGGAGTGGGCAGGGGGCAGGGGAAAGAGAGGGAGGGGGCACTATGCATAGAGCAGAGAGCGCGTCACGTGGCCCATAAATATCTGCGAATGTTTCTAATAATAGCGCAATGGCGGACATGCTGCATAAGCAGAGGGAGAGGGAGCTGGAACTTTGTGCAAGAGAACTTGCGTTTTTTGTTTAATTTTAAATCTGGCAAAATTTATATCACACTCGTTGCATGCACAAGTATTCCCCCCCCTACCCGCCCCTCCCTGCGTATCCCGTCCTGCTTCCGGGCGTATTTATGAGTTGTGGCGCGGGACATTTGAGCCATGTTGATGCAGCCATGTTGCCTGCCTGCTGCCTGTGCGGGGCAAATTGAAAGTCGGTTTTAATTTCAGCATACGCCCCCGAACAGGATCGTAAATAATGCAATTACTCATCCGCATTGCAATCTACTGATAAAAATATTTAATTGGCTTTTTTACATATATTTTTTGGCGCCGCCGTCGCCGTCGATGTTGAAAAATCGAAATGCATTTCTGCCACTGCGCATAAATCCCGTGGAGCAGGCATTTGCATGCACATACTATAGATATGTATACGTGTATGTGCAGATGCAGATTCTGATAAATAATTTAATCGAAATTTTTTCCATCAGCTGAAAAAAAGAGAGAGCGAGAGAGAGAAAAAACACAGCATAATGTAAAATCACGCATTTCATTCAATTTTAATTTATAATGACGCCAGCCCCAGTCGTGTTTCATGTCTAGCCTGAAGGCCCCCGGTAGACACTGGCTGCATCTAGCAATGGCCAACTGCCTTCCCGCCCAGCCATGGCCAACGATCTCATCTTACCCTGCCTGTCTAGCAACATTGCAGTTATTTTTATAACTAAATTATATATACGCCCGTCGTGCGGCCCCCAGAAACGCGCAATCCGAGTCAGATCTCTGGGCTGTGGCTCGGACGCAGTCTCCAGCCTGGGCCTGGCTGTGGCTCTGGCTCTGACTCCGGCTGGGGCGTCTGTTTTCCGTTTCGATTTATGGCGCACAAGGAGCGCGAAACCATAAACAGCTTTTATGGCGTTCTACTGGATTATGGCTACCCCTCGATCCTTTCGATTTAATCGCTTCGATAAATTTGTGGCCCCACGTGCAATTGTTTTTCCTGCCTATCTGCATCTCTCTCTCTCGCTCTCGCATTGAGTTTCAATTAAATTTAGCTAGGAAAAAGCTTTAAGCAGCTTTTGCCAATTCCACAAATAATTTAAGCTCAGTCTAACAAATCACGGGGAAAATCAATGGAAAACACGCCCCGCAAACAAACAAATAAATGCACTCATTGGCTGCTCGCATAATGAGCAAATGAGTACTCATACCATATTCGAACTACTTTCATTTAAGCCCGATATACGATATATCGATATATCGATAGCAACTTTGCTGCTCTGCAGTTACGAGGAAAGCGCTGAGCTTGAATTTGTGTTGTTGTCGTTGTTGTTATCCTCGCACACTCCCTGCTGCCTGTTCCCTGCTCCCTGTTATCCCCCCTCCTCCGCCTCTTGGGTTTATTCATGACGCATAAATCTGGTCGAGCAACACTTTATGCGAATACACAAACAACACGCCACCATTCGCCATGTACTCCTCGTAAATTTCGCAAGAGCAACTTTTTTACGAAATTAAATCTTGTTACAACAACACGCACACACACACAACACACACACATACATATACATATGTAACTCTTGTTGTTGTTCCCGGTTACAGGGCAAGTCGTCGCCGGACTGTCGTCTAAGGCAAAACTTTTCGTAGCCGAATCTGCTGACCAGCTCAGTATCTCGCGCTGAGCCCGTTGCCAGATGGTGTGTGTGTGTGTTTGTGTGTGTGTGTGTGAGTGTGTGTGTGTGTGTGTGTTGACTGGGGCGTACGCGTGTTTATTGCCACAGCCTGGGGCAAAGATTTAGCATTCGAGCAGCCGTGCCACATAAATTTGCAGGCACGTGCCCAGAAGGAATGGTGGGCGGATGCGAGGCGACGCGGCTCTAGGATGAAGTAGGATCTATCGCTGAATGCAATTTGCAGCATTCGAAGTTGCAGCTTGCAACTGATACTCGTTGCATGTTGCATGTTGCATGTGTGTCTCTCTGTGTGTGTGTGTATCTGTGTGTGTGTTGTAAGAGACGCGCATAATGAATGCGGTCGGCTAATTGTTAATGCACTCGCCATTATGGCCACACGGCGGCAACTCGTAAATGTAAAATGCATTTTAATTAACCCTCATATATTTCACTTAAAGCATTTCAATGCAAATGGCCACGCCCCCAGCCTCTAGAGAGAGGGAGAGGGGAATAGAGAGGGAGGGCAGTCATATTAAATGTAATTATTTGGCACAAATTGCGTGTTTAGGATTAATTATGTTATGGATAGCCTAATAACGCGCTCTAAAGTGCAAAAAACCACACACCAAATTAACTCTGTGTGTGCCTGTGCCTGTGTGTGTGTGTGCCTGTGTGTGTGTGCCAGAGTGTGTGTTTAAATACACGTTGATTGGCTGATTTGGTATTGTTTTATGCCATGAAAATTAACCCACACGTCCAAACTGAGTCCGAGCTGTGCGTGAGCTGAATTAAATCACCAATGTTGGCTTTAAATAGCTAAACGAGTCTAACAAAATATTTGTGGCAATTTAAATATTCTATGGTTTGTATTGAGAGCTCTACAATGGTAGAAATGCACGAGCTATTTTGATATAAAATTCCGTAATTCATATCATATATGTGAAAAGCGAGCGAATTGGAATCGTATATTTTATAGCTGTCAGAGAATTTCTACTTAGAAATATGTTTTGTGCAGAAACAAAAATTGGGATTAATCATTGAATGATGGGGAAAAATATAACATAAATATAATAATTAATAAATTCTATTTCAATAATTTTCGTAAATTTTTTATCAAATCAATCATAACGAATAAATAATAACCAAGTACTATATATAAAGTTTTGTTAATATGCTGTCAAAGTTTCAGTGAAATCGTTTCATACCAATCTATAGTTTCTATAGGATATGTGCAAAATCAGTTGCTTTAAGAAAACGTTGGTTCTCTTTAACAAAAAATCCCAATTAAACTTTAACTAATGAAATGTAATGTTTTCACTTGGGTTTGAGAGAGTGAAATATAAGAAAAAGTGCGCAAAGACGTAGAAAAATATAATTCTGCCTGCAGAGCTCCCAATAAATAATAATAAAACTGTTAAAAGGCGAAGAAGACTGTTGCAAAAACTCGCATAATATAATATAATAAAATAGTTGCATAAAAGTATTTTTCCATGAAATGTTTGATAATAAACATTTAATATTTGTGTTTCTCACCCACTGTGCAAGTCAAGTTAGTAAAACCTCTCACCTGCCTGCACTCATTGCTCCATGAACATGGCTCTAGATATTGGATATCGTCTATAAGGTACGTGTAGCTTCAAGGCGGAAGAGAAATTCAAACTGAACAGGTCCACAGGTCACCCAGAGACTGACTGACTTTGTGTGGTAAATGACGACGACGATTGCAACTGTCTGTCTGTCTATGGGGTCCAAGAGCAGTTAGCGATATCTCCAACCTTGAGGCAATAATCATTAGTTTGCCAGATCGTATAGCAGGTTGCGCAATTTCGCACACTCAATAAAAAAGAAACAGATGAAACAAAAAATAAATCATAATTATTTTTTTCTTTTTTGAGAAGGTAAAAACACACTCAAGGTTAGGCATAAGGTGAGGGCAGGTTGGCAAATGCATTTGCAGCTCATTAAGAACGCACAAGTGCAGCCTGCGTCGGATCCTCAGCTCTGTCTATCTGTCTCACTCTAGCAAAGGTGTTCGTATATGTGCACACCTTTTTTTTAATGGCCGCCGCCGTCGCCGCCGGTGTTGACCTTGGCTTCAATTTTAAGCGGAAATTTCGCGCAGACGTTTTTTACAATCTTTTTATGGCAAAGCCGAAAGAGAAAAGCAACAACATCAAAAATATGAAAACAAAATATGAGAAATATGAGTTGTTCCCGACGGTGCAAAACAAAACGTTTTGGATTTGGTTTTTTAGCTGCAACCTCTGGAAATTTATGATTTATGATATGATATGCGTGACCCTTTGGCAGCGCACACACAGGAAGAGATCGCCAGCGGGTCGAGCCTCGCCTGGACTCGGGGATCGGCCTCTGCTGTTTTGTAAACACTCAGTATGAATCCCAGCACCTGGCCGCCAGGACGTGGCGGATTAGCTAAGAAGGCAAAAAACACTCGCGTCGGCAAAAAAAAACTGTTGAAAAAACTGAAATCGGTTAAACATTTTTTAAAACATGTTAAAAAATTGCGAAACACATATGGCACAGCATGAAAAACATATGAAAAAGTGTTGAGAAGTGTCTGAGTGTGCGTGTGTGTGTCTCGAGTAGTGCGATACTGCGTATATTGTCTAAAAAATAATATAAAATTTTCAAAGGGATTTAAAAACATCGGATAAAAGTTAACCCAGAGCAATGGAGTTAATAAGAGTTATTTGAGTAAGTTATGTTTACATAAATTTATATTTAAAGATAAAAAGAAACGTGTTCTGCGCATTTATGTATTTTTAGATTTAACGAACCCAAGCCAGTCGATTATGAAATTAAAATTTAATTTTAAATTAATTTAAATATCATTAAGATTGAGAACTTTAAAAATATATTTTTAAAGATCTTCAAAAGTGGTTTTAAAAACAAAAGTTATTACCTAAATTAAGTTCTATAAATTATTTTTGAGTAAATGATCAGTATAGTAGATCAAATAGAATTAGTAAAATCCAGTTCATATAATTAATTTGAGCAAATTTAAGTAAGGATTTAATTTAAATTCTGAAAAGTATTGGGAAAATTCTTTTAAGACAGTTTGAAAACATATTGAATATTGTTCAATTTGAACAAATTGAGTTCATATATTTATTCCGAAGAATTTGAAGATAGAGTATAAACGCAAACAATTATATGTTTGTTTGAGTTATCTCTATCTTCAACATATTTTACCATTTATTTACTTTAAAGAAAATATTAAGCACAATGTAATTAGATTCTTAAGTTTATCAAATCGCAATAAAGGTCAGAAGAAACTGTAACACAATATTTAAAAAGCAATTTCCATACATTAGAATTGTATTTTTCTCTTATACAATATTCCCAAAAAAAACCCTTCAACTTAAATTCAAAGTAGAGGAAAAAACTTAAGCAAACCTCTGAAATAAATGTCGGATGTTTGCAGATTCATCTGAAGCAGCTCATTCGCATTCTGAGGCGTTCGCTGGAGTTTTGAGTAATTCCGCGGAAACCCGAACACAGCGCTCTGCCATGACTTTGTTTCTGTTGTCTTTGGGCTAAAGAAAGAAATCTGAGGTAAAAAACTGTATACCATATAAGAAAACAAAAATCAAGCCAAGAGACCAAGGGAAAATCTTAAGAGAGCCATAAACAACATGGTTGACAATCTTAAATCTTGCGACTTGCAGGGCACCGCAACAGACATGGATACACAAATACACGAACACACGGACACAGATACAGATACAGATACGAATGCGAATGAATGTCGCAGCCATTATGGTTGCCGTTACCGTTGTTGTTGTTGTTGCTGTTGCTTTGGACATTTCTTTTGAGTTGGCTGCGAGCAACACAATCACAGAAACCCAACAACAGCAACAACAACAACAACAGTCGCGCTCAATGTCTGCTGCGGTCATTGCTATGCTGGAATGCAGCAACAACAACAACAACAACAACAACGAAGCGACGTCTTGCAGGCCAGGCCAGTTTAAAGGCTTGGCAAGCCATGCCCAGGCCAAGAACCACAACAGACCCAGACCCAGACCCAGACCCAAACCCAGCCCGAGCTCGTCTCTGTCTCTGTCTCGTAGGTAGAGAGAATCGCATTTTGGTTTGCCTGCCCCCAACCAGAGTCTTCTCCTTGGCCAGGGCCCGTTCTTGGCTTGGCCGTTGCCTTTTCACGTTGTTTGTCTCCTTTACGGCTTCTTTTCGTACCCTTTTATCTATATCTGTGATTTCAGATTTTTCTTGCCGTCGCACAGTGGGCAAAAAAGTGCGGGGAAGGGATTTAAAAATAAAAGAACACACTTTTTTGGAAAATGCGTAATAAGCTAAAGGAGGCCATGTTTATTTGTCTGTCTGTCTCTCTCTCTCTCTCGCTCTCTGTCTGATTGTCTGTCTTTAAAAAAACGACTAGATCTCAAACAATATAGGAGCTGAGGCTACCAAATTATCGGAAAATACCCATATATGTAAGTGTAATGTAGTCATTTCTAGTTTCTTTATTTTAAAATTTGTCCACGCCCTCTTTTGCCTTGTTTAGCCCACATTACTTTAATTTCAATCATTTTTTCAAGCTAAAACTGGATTTACCATAAAAAACACTACTCCAATCATTTCTAATTTATTTTTCGATTTTATTATGCACATAGCAATGATTTATTTCTTAAAAATCCACGACCGTACGCAGTTAAAAACGTCATACTCGTTTTAAAAGTGTATTTTAAAATATATTTTTATTTATATAATTTATTTTTAAATGCCTTTCATAAGTTCTATTCTTTTATTTAAGTTTAAAAGTCCCCTCTAAAAATAAAAACTAATTTTAATTTTAATTGCATTTCTTTTAATTATTGTCCACTGTGCACAGTGTCGTGTCTTCAGTTCTTTTTCATTTGGGGTCACATTTTCGTGCTTTGCAGGTAAACGCGAGAAGTGAGTTTCCCTCGATTCCCTCCCTCCCTCTCTCTCTCTCTCTCTGATATCGTGTGGCAACGTCTTTGCCATGGCTGATAAGCGGCACGCACACTTGAGTTATGGCTGCCAACTGGTAGAGGCCATTAAACTAGCCTCCCAAACCCGTTGCAGCCGACGATCATAATTGGCAGATAGAAACGGCCTGGCAGCTTCTACATCATCTGCCGCTACTACGGATTCCTACTCCTTCTCCATCTGCATGGGGCAACTGTTTAACGACATTTTAAACGCTTCTGCTTCGGCCAGATTCAATCAACAACAATACACAGCACACACAGATACACACACACACAGATACACACACTTACAGCATGTGCTGACAGATACAAAAGCATTTGGCATTTGATGTTTATTTAATTCGCCGCAATTCATAACAATTTCGTTTACGACATTTTTACTACTCTCGATGCCGTCGCTCGATTTGTTTGATGTGTGTGTGTGTCTGTGTGTGTGTCGAGTTTATGAGCCACCTTGTAGTACACACAAAAGACTCCCCTGCCCCGGTATTATCCCCGTGCCAACGGCAATTAAACATCAAGTGCAGCGCCCTTGTTTCACCCCAGTCGCAGCACCCGCACCCCGGCGATTTATGCCCGTTTTATAGATCGTAAACCCAACACTAACAACGAGTCTGTTGATTTTACGATGTGCCAGGACAACTCCCAGCAACTTGTCCAGGAGCCAAGACCCAAGCCAAGCCAAGGCATCGCTGCCCCTTTGAACTGCGCTGCGGATCGGACTCGGAGTCGTAAAACTCTTCGGCTAATGCCGGATAGAGCCGTAAAGCGACTATAAACAAAAGTGGCATAAGAAGCGATATTTATGTATGTTCTTGTTTGTGGTTTGATTGGGTTAATTAGGTGTTAGAAGAGTCGTAAAAGCGACGCACTATTGACAATTTGAAATCAGTTATGATTTACGATGCAAGCAGAGAGAGGAACAAGAGTGCTATAGATATATAGATATATTTAAGACTAAATATACAACTATTTATAGAGCTATGGATACAGCAGATACATATCCACATTCATATCGTGTGCCAGCTACATTATTAAGCCAGTCGCAGACGTGTTGATAAGCCAAGTCAGAGCTAGAGCCATGTCTCTTTCCCTGTCCCAATCCCAGACCCATAGCCAGTCTCAGTCTCAGTTGCATACCCAGAGCCAGAGCCAGTCCCAGTTCCAGTCGCAGACCCGCGTAACAGACACGGCAGACAGAAAACAATTGAACTAATGACGTGACTATGGACAGTCGGCAACGTTCGGTTCAGGTCTGGGTCTGGGTCTGGTCTGGGTCTCGGTCTGGTCTGTTTGGGGCTCTGTTATTCATTCGTTTATGCGCTCGCTGGCTCGTTCTCCGGTCTCCGGTTTCCGTTGGGGCATTGTTATCATCATACGGCACAGGGCGGCGAGACTTATGCATTGAAAGTGTTGTTAAATTACGCCAAATTGCTTAATTTCAATAATGAAACGGACCGAACCGAACCGCAGCGCACCGCACCGAACTCAGACTCGATGAAATTATAAATTCTCGTTCAAGTTTCGGATGGAGTCGAATGATATGCAAAACGCATTAAGAAAATGAAGCCCCATGTGCGATTCCAATTCGGGTTTCCTCCTCCTCTCGCTCTCTTTCTCTCTCTCTGTTTGTTTGTTCCCTTAGACCCGATCGCACCTCGTTCGGAGGCGATCCCCCGGCCTGGCGAGACGCTTAATGGGCCCATTCAATTGGTCGTTAATGTTGCCTTTTATTTCGCATGGTTTGTTTGTTCTTCTTGTGTTTCTTCTGCCTCCTGTAGACTAGCTCAATTTCATTATTGTTTATTTATGCATTTTTAAATAATGCGCCACAGTCTCCCCCAAAAAAAAGAAACAAAAAGAAGAAAAAGATAAGACGCGGATTGTGAACTTTTATTCCAATTGAATTGATTTACTGCCAAATTATTTATGTGCCTCGGCTTGTTCCAACAACTACTTTGGCAATATTTTATTGTTTGTTTATTTTTGGGCCGCAAACAAACCGTTATGAGGTTTTTTTGTAAGTTTTCTACAGCTAGATAAAAGCAAACAAAACAAAGACTCGCCGAAGTTCTTTCCCGTTTTCATTTTTTTTTTGTACCATATTTATTGCGATGCTTATCGTAGGCGTATACGTAATATTTCATAAATTTTTATTTGTGCCAGACAGAGCTCGTGGGTGGCGCGAGTTCACTTCGAACCGAAAAAAAACTGAACAATAGGAACTACGTGATATTTTCCAGCAGTTTATTAGGCAGTTTCGAAAAGATTTGTATGGAGAATTGCAAAGAGAAAGTGAATGCAATGTGGAGGAGGATTCATCTGGGAGGTTTTGGGAATCAAATTTGATTAAATAAAATGATTAACACAGTGTACAAAATAAAGATAATGGAATTTGATTAAAGAGTTAAGAGAAATGAGATTAACGAATGTACGCATGAAAATAATGTATGTATAAGCTTAAAGAGTTTTTATTATAATTGAAGAATTTGATACACCCAAAAAATGATGTAGAAATTACTTCTTGGAGTCTAAGCAATATGATATTTTGATTGTTTTTCATTTCTTTTTCATATAATATATGATTAATAAATACCCTTTTAGCTCTTATTTAAAATAATCTCGAAAATGTGAAATATCTGAAAGGCCTCAATGTGTGTATTTTAAATTTACAAAACTTACCTTACATATATAATTATTATTTATAATATATTTTTCTAGCTTTATTTTATTAAAATATTTTTTTAATTTATCTATTAAATGCCAATTCCTCAAACTTTGAGTGCAATTCGAATTCCTAAAACATGTTAGAATGCTGTCCACCTTTATACATAGCTTGAGCTTCAAAGAGTATAAGAAACATACCGTAATAGCTATCTTTTATAATTGTTTATTATTTACTACATTCTTTTATCAGTTATATACGAATTTCCCAAGTTGTTGAGTGCATTTCAAATTCCTCGAATTTGTTTCGTACCTGGTATATGTAATATTTACTCTGGGCTCCAAAAAATACAAGAATTATAGCCCTTTTAGATAGTTATTTTGCTTGCTTTATTATTTATTATATACATTTATCTGTGGAATGCGAATACTTCAAACTGCTGAGTGCATTTCGAATTCCAAAAACTTGCAGCGATGCATTGGATCACTCTGCACAATTGGCCAGCTCTATACATGGCTAAAACTGGCCCCAGGTCAAAGCAAAACGTTGCCTGCAAAGGCGTCAACATGTTGCAACGTCAAGAACGACGTTGGCAGCAATTGCGACTCGGTCTGATGACGTTTGTCGCCGTTTTATCATGGTCGCGTATCATAATTTAAGCGAATCGCATGCAGACTGACAGACAGACAGACAGACAAACAGACAGACATACGGGCAGACATACGGACAGACAGACAAGGCGTACAGTCTGCCAGAGAAACAAATCGTTAGCTTCACCCACACACGACACGTTGCAGAGAGTGTTGTCACGCCAGCAACAGCAGCAGCAACAACAACAACAACGACTACAACAATGAATACTGCAATGAATACTGCAATGAATAATCGTTGACATTCGCTTACGCTGACTAAGCAGAGCCTGTGCAGCAGCAAGATGGCGACAAAGAATGAAGAAAAGAAGGCAGGATGGAAGGCAGAAGAGACTGTGGAACACGTGTGCAATCTTTGTCAGGCCACGCCCTCTCTACTAAAGCATTTAATGATTTTGTTTTCATTATATGGTCACCCCAAAAAACAAAAACAAAAAACAAAAAAACCGAACATGGTCAGTTTAGCAAGCATTGATTAAACGACTGAACGACCCCGAACGTGTCTGGCCCCCTGTGTGAAGCAAAGCTCTTGGCCAAAAGACTGAAATTAGTTGGCATTTTAACACGAACACCTGACACCGCTTACATTGTTGCCCGTTCGCTTGCCATGGCTTCCTGGGCTGTGCCGGCCTAGTGTATCTCTTTAGTCAAATGGATAATATTGCTGCTGAGCACGGTCCGACGGCCATTATCGATGGTGCATGCCACATCAGCAGCAGCAACAGCAGCGGCAGCAGGAGAAGCAACAGCAACGGCAACGGCGATGGGTTATTGAACGATAATTCCATTTAAGCAAATGTTCGCGTTGAGCACCAGAATTGTCCAAATTATAGCATGTGTGCGGGCAACAATGCCCCTGCTTCCTGCCCGTCTCTCTCTCTCTCCCCTCTCCCCATCACAGCAGCAACTTCAACAGTTCCTCATATAAATTAAAAAATGTAAAAATTTCCACAAATTTCAACTCTTTTTTTGCGCTGTATACGCGCGTAATAACAGACGCAAAGAGAAAAGAACAGTACGTAGTCCCAGTCTGAGTTCCACTCCCTGTTCCTGCTGCTGTTCCTCCTCCCTCTCCTGTCCCTTAGCTGGCTCATGTGTGCTGTGCCTGCTGCTGGGTATCAGCCCAGCATCCCATGCGTCCAGAAGATGCATTCTCTCTTAAACGTTTTACTCCACGAATAATGGCTTTAATGACTTTAATGGCGTACGGATAATTTGGCCAACGGGCAACTCCCTCTCCTCGCCAACTCTTGCCTTAATTGACGAAAGTTGCGCTCCATCGACGGCATATACATCCATACGTCCCCCTCATTTCCCTCGTCCCCTTGGGCTGCAGAAATACCTGTAATTTGTTGTTTAA
The DNA here is from genome assembly GCA_018901885.1 of Zaprionus kolodkinae. NCBI lineage: Eukaryota > Metazoa > Arthropoda > Insecta > Diptera > Drosophilidae > Zaprionus > Zaprionus kolodkinae. The sequence goes on from JAEIFM010000498.1 coordinate 1,974,212, forward strand.
AACGCAGTTGATTGTTCCCGATACTATCCGAAGGGGGAATCGGTAGTTAGAGTAATGAAAAGTCACAGAGAATGGCGAAAGGAATATCAAGTATTCAATTAGATTAGAATTGAATTAAACTGAATTCTTATATACCGGATTTACTCCTAGTTACATGTGATATATCACCTTGAAACACTCATCATCATCATCATCATCATCGATGGCGAGAATAACCTTGAGAGCTTGAGAAACTGTTGAACGTAAATGACGCTTCATCAAAATGTGAAAAAAAGAAGAATGAGAAAAAACCAAACCGAAAAACAGGTATGACATGTAGCAAAAAAACAGAGAAAGAGAGAGACAGAGAGAGAGAGATACGACAAGTAAAACAACGCGACAAGGTGACACAAATCAAAAGGTGCAACATAAAAAATGACATTGAGCGAACAGAGAAAAGAGATAATTAAGCAGGGAGGGTGGAAAAGTGCCTAATGGCGAGTGGAATGACATGGAACACGACAAATGGGATGAGTAGTAGATGCATATGTAGGTGTAGGTGACGAGGAGGAGCAGCGGGAGGGGAAGCAAAGGGAATTTGTTGAATGACAAGTCGCACATTTTCAAAAGAAATTACAAAAAAAAGAGAGAAAAGAGAAAAGCGAAGAACTGAAAAGAAAACAGTGGAAAATGCACATAAATTTCAAAAGACAGACTGTTTCGGAAGAGTGGAGAGAAACAGAGGAACAGCTGCTGCCACACAGCTACAGAGGAGGATCCTCCTGACGACGGACATGTGCATCTGCAGGGGCTTCAGGGCGGGCCCGATGATGCCAATGCATTCCCAAATTAGCCCCAGACTGTGAGAGAGAGAAGTCAATTAAAAAGAAATTGAGTGAAAAGAGACCGCATCCCAACGCATCGTATCGAGTTGAATACTTAAAAACGCATTTATTAAGAAATATTTTTTGGATAATTGTTTACGAAAACATTCCCAAGCAACCATCCAGAATGTCGCATTACCGAATTTATAAGACAGGCCAACGAATGCGACTTTTTCATTAAAATTCCAGAGGCAGCGTACGAATACCGAATAAAAAACGCTTTTATTATTTTAATTACCAATTTCGCTGTGTGGACTCAGCTGGCACTTTATTTTTTTTCTTTTTGCCCAGTCAATATTAATTTCATAAAAATAACTTTGTTCGTATCGTTGCTGTTGTTGTTATTTCTGTTTGTTTTCTTCATTACGGGAGGAAACGTGTCTTTTGTTTTCGCCGCACAGCTGCGCTCCCAGTCCCCAAAGCGAATGAGAAATCAGATTGGGAGTTTGTTTGGGGAATGGAAAGATGTTTTTTTCTGTTTTTGTCTCTGTCGTCATTGCTTCTTTATAAAAACTCCCTACGGAGCGCGACAGACATGCCAAACGTTTATAGATATACCACATAGTAGCTGTAGTATATGCGTCCCCCTTCGATAAACATTTATTGGGCAATCCAATCACGGAATTCACGTTCACAGTCGTGACAGTTTCGATCTAATGCCTTTTGTTTAATTTTCTTTCAGTTCTTTTTTCCCATGAATTATGTAGAGTATATGAAAAAAGAAATAGCTGGCTGAGAGAGCAATAAAATCGATCTATCGATCTTTTGCTCGATCGAACTATAAATAATATAATAATAATATTAAATACAAAAATTGCCTTTTAAATCAAATTTCTCAGTGCTGCATTGGTAAATAAAGTATTTTTAATATACAATCATCTGTAGCGTTTCAATACGTACGATTTCAATACGTACTTTTCCATATACCACCTATGTATGTGAAATAATATAATAATAATGTAATAGGTATACAGAAAAATAATTTCAAAATGAGTTTTGACTGCTGCATTAGTAAATTAAAAATAAATAATTTAAGATTATGGGTAGATAACGGATTTCAGATATGTATTTTTTTCTCATATACCAACAATTTTAAGTGGTTTTAAGTACATTGTGTTAAGTGGTTTTTAGTTGATTTTCCCTTAAAGATGGATTTTTTCTAAAAGAAATTTCAAGTGTGAAAACTGCACAGACTATAGAAAATAATCTGTTACATGACATGCACTTCCTTTTCTCTCATAATCAAAGCCATATTCAAATGTATATTAAATCTATAAATTTCTTAAATAGGCAAGTTAATTTTTCCGGCATTACTCTGCACTCAATAAACTCATCTGCATTTCCCTCTCTCTCCCTCCCTGATTTTATTTACAAATCTCCATCTTATCTACCATTTCAGTAAGACAATTCGTTATATGAGAACAATTTAACGATCTATCAAGAGGCAGGCGCAGAGACATCAAATAGACGCAGACAAATTTCCATTTAATTCAATGAGGTCAACACAAAAGGCACAGTTAGCTCGTCTTGACGGGCCAAGTCAGTGATTAGACGCATCATCCTGGGGCAATTTGTCACCGCACAACGAGCGAGAACGGAGGCGGCACGGGGCGGGCAGGGCAGGCAAATGGCCACTAAAAATCATTTAAAGCGAAATAAAAATATTTTTTATAGCGTTTTTATAGTTGTTGCAACAATCTAATAACAATCCAAATAATTATCCAAACAAACAATTTCACCGACGCCAATGCGACGGCAGACTCGCAGCGCGCAGCTCGCAGCTCGAGTCCCAGTTACAGTTACTGTTGCTCCGACGGACGCCGAAAATGAGCCATAAAACGGGCATAAAACCCCAGTGCGAAGCGCTACTGCTCCGAATAGACCACGCCTCCGCTGCCACGCTGCCACAGCGCTGCCGACGTCGCTGACGACGATGCGCATACGGAAGCCATAACGGCCATAACGATAACTCAAAGCAAATGGCGTGCGCAAGCGAGACAGATAGAGCAACGAAGAGAGCGAGAGTGTCAGAGAGAGTGTCTTGCTGAGAGAGTGCCTGCGTGTGTGTGCGTGCGTGTGTGTGTGCTGTGCGAGAGCCAAACTGCGCACCCTAATGGCTGCGCATTAACCGCGCTGACTGGTTTGTGTGCGTGTATGTATGTGTGTGTGTGTGTGCTGCTGCTGCTGCTGTTGCGCTCTCTCGCATACACGAACACGAACCTGTGCCGAGGCTGAGCTGAGGCCACGTGTCTCTCGCATTAAAACAAGTAAATCGCCAGTTGAGCATAATCGATACGCAGCTCGTTCTGATTTCATTCGTGAGAATTACTTTTCTCACGCTCTTCGACTCCGTTGGCAGCGCGCCGACGTCGCAGGCGAAGTGCTCAATGTTGTTGTTGTTGTTGCTGCTGCTGTTGCTGCTGTTGTTGCCATTGCTGCAGCCATAACTGTCGTCGTTTATAGCCGTTTTAAGTGCGACTGAGATGGCCTCATAATCGTTTGCTGAATGTTGCTCAATTGTTTGCCGACGCTCTTTTCGAAGTTGCTCTCGCTCGCTCTCTCTCTCTCTCTCTCACTCAGTCCTCTGGGCATTTGCATGTTTGTTTGCCCATGCTGGCTAATGATGTTTGCGCACATTAATTAGTATTGATTTAATTAGTGTGTGTGTAGTAGAGCCAGAGTGAAGCTCGCTCAGTGCAAAAAAAAGAAAAAAGAAGAAAACAAAATTCCACTCCAACCCCAACACACGCGCATTCTTTCTCTCACACTCCCGCGCTCTCTCTTTGGCTTTTTTTGTAAGTTTCGAGAGAGCGCGCAACGCAAAGCTCTCGCGCGCGCATCTGCCGACTTAGCACGGCTGCTAGAATGGGACATAAAATGTGCCAGGCAGTTAAAATGTAGATTTAAGTAAGTGGAAACGAGATCGTTACGTTGGCGCATAAAAATAAAAATCATTGTTGTTGTGCACTGATTGAAATAAGCAGCGACGCGGGCAGAGCAAGAGCAACAGCAGCGACAGCGACAGCGACAGCAGAGCAAAACAAAATCGCGAGATTTTCCCGCCCCAACTGGGGTTCATTTCATTCCGTTTTCACTCGCTTTTTCTTTGAGTGAAAATGTGTGTGGAGCGCGCGCTGCTGTTGAGTTCATTTTGATTTTTTTTTTCCTTGGGGCAAACATGTTGCGACAACTCTGGCGCTCTCTAGTTTTCTACTTCAGCTTCCCATTCTCCCCTCTCTCTCTGCCTCTCTCCTTTTCTCCTATACGCTCAAGATCAATCAGCGCTCTGGGCCTACGCTAGTTCGAGCAGCGGCACCTTAAAAACACCTTAAACTTGTTTTTGTTTTTCTTTTTTTCTATTCTATTATCAGCAGTATGCCTGCCCCCCTTTCCACTCCCACTCCCCCCGCTCTATTCATTAATTCTTGTTGCTTTTTTCAGATTCTTTTCATTTTCATTTTATGGTTTTTATGCGGGCCTTTATGACTTTTATGGGGTTTAGTGCGTGCCAAAAAACGAGAGAGAAAAAAAGAAAGAAACAACAACTTTTAATTGAATAATGCCCAAGCGGCCGCTGGCGTCGGCTTTTCGTCGGTTTGTTGCGGTTGTTTTTGTTGTTGTTATTCCCTGTCTGGGGCGTTGGCATCAACAACGCCCGCAACGGTAATTAGCCCGATAAACATTTAATTGGCAAAATTCAAAATTTTAAAACCACCATGAAATCCCATACGTATTGGAAACTGAATGGGGTCGCTAAGAAGTCCGAGAAGCAAGTGGCCATGCTGCAGCTTGAGGAAAGTTGGGAAAACTGTTGGGAAATCGAAAAGAACACTGTCATTGCTTTCAAAAGACAGCAGCATGTTTTAAAATACACATAACAGCATTGATATTGCAGTAAACCCCATTTCAAAGTGTCTTTATAAACATCATATAATACTGCCTTAAAATACTCTCAGTTGCATTAAACCATATTAAAAGTCTCTTAATAACTTCGAAAGACAGCAGCATTATGTAATACTGCCTTGAAATACTCTGCAGAGCTTCGATATTGCATTAAACGTCTTTTAATAAACCCAGAAAATTGCCTACATCAGCGCAAAGTGTTGACATGCGTTATTAAGGTTTATTTAAGTGCCGGAAAGGGTAAATTGTTGAATTAAATTAAGGAAAAATTAATGCAAAACTCATCTGAAACTTAATAATATAAATAATCAGCGATAATCAACGATAACTTGTCGCGCCGGACGTGAAAGAGTTGCATTAATTGAAGTTTTTAATAGGGTTGCCCTCTTTCTGCAGGCAGAGTGAGACAGGGAGACAGGCAGAGAGAGAGAGAGAGAGGGAGGGAGATGGGAAGTGTGTGTAAACACGACATGAAATGCTGCCATTGCCAGCTACTTACACGGACTGCAACAGGAATTTGCCACATGCCTCTAGGAGATCCCCCCCAGCGGGCAGCCGGGCCGGGCCGGGTGGCCAGACTGGGCTACTCCTTTGGCATGCGGCGCAGCATGAAAGGCGAAAGGCGGCAAAAAAGGATGCAATTTATGACTGGCAGCAGCAGCGGCATATGTAATTGCACGCAATGCCTCAGCCGGCGCAGCCAGCAAGGAGTCGCCGACCCGAACGGGGTCGAGTTTGAGTCGAGTCGGTGCCGCTTCACACGATTTTCAATTTTTGAAAATTATGAAAACGGCAGAGCGCAAAATGAAAAATATTAAATATACAGAAAGCAGAGAGAGAGAGAGAGAGAGAGAGAGAGAGGAGAGGGAAAAGTAAACAGAAAACAAAGCGTACGGGAACACGTCCTCAACCAGCTTGGCCGCATGTCGCGCTGCCTGTTGCCTCTTTGCCTCTTTGCCTCCTGCCTGCTGCCTGTGCCTGCAGTGCGAGTCCATTTGCCACACTGAGTGCCGCACGGATCGGTTACGTGGAATGTCCTTTTAATGGACTCTAAAGCGGCAGAGAGAGAGGGAGAGAGAGAGAGAGAGAGGGAAAGCGAGCACATTGCATCCTTTAACAAACCTTTTAGAGCTTGCACTCGTGTTCCGCGCCGTTTGATTGCCATGAATTGCTGCCGCATGATTTTCATCCTTTTTCCTCGCTTTTTCCTTTGTTTTCCCTCGTTTGCCCCGCACAGGCACGTCATAATTCCGCTGCGTGTCCAGCAAGGCAATTACGACACATTCCAGGATGCAGCATCGCCAGCAGCTGACCAGGGCTGCCGAGTTGTCCAGTTGGGCAGATGCTCTTTGCGCTCATTAGATGCACATAAACTAGAGAGTGCAGTTCTAGCTGGGGAGTGGGCAGAGACAAATGGTGCAGGGTTCATAATAAAGTGTAAATAAGTATTTATTAATATTTGAGAATATAGTTTTTATTTATTTATTTATTAAAAGTCGACTACGATTAATCAACTGATTAAAAATTTTAAAATTTCTAATAAATTAATAATTTATTTGAAATTAAGAGTATAAAATAAATATTAACCTTAAAAGAAAACTAAAATCTATTCAAAATTAATTTTGTTCAAGCTGGGATACGCAAGAAAAAAGACGATTCAACATTTGTTGCAGAGGATTGGGGGAAAACCCCGAAAATTTCAATCAGACAAAAATGTAATGAGAAAAATTAATTTTCTATCTGATAGGTGTGTCAGTGTTAGGAATTTTAGTATAGATATATATATCTTTCTTTATATATATAAAGCGCATTCTATAGTGCCAAGAAACCCACTGCAATTTAGTAGCCTCTTCAGTTTGATCGAGTTGACAACTTGCACAGAGTTTTAGTTGCTGCGCAATGCCATGTCGAGTGTCTGTTTCACTGCATCTCTCCCTCTCCCCCTTCTACACCCCTCTCCTTCGCTGTCATGGCCGGTCCAGAGATGCAACGGCTTTTGACTGAATTTATTGCCAAGGCTTTATTTATGCGCTTATCGTGTTGCCGGCGGCCTTAGCGCGTTGTCAAGTGTTTATCTTGGCCCGGAGACCGCATCCGAGAGGGAGATGAGAAACGAAATAAAATACCAAAAAAGCTTAAAATGAAATTTATGACTGAAACTAAATCATGTGACGAATAAAACACAGAAAAAAAGATGGTGGCACGTACGAGTGTATCTGTGTGTGAGCAGCTGTATCTGTATCTGTGACTGCAAATGTATCTGTATCTGTGCCTTGTAGGAGTGTTGAACGAGACTGTCGCTTGATTTAGAGGCTGTGCCTGAATCAAATTTAAATAATAAATATTTCATAGTTACAACAATCCAAGCCAACCCAACGAAAAGCGAGAAAATCGAAGGCAAATGCGTAATATATGCAAACCGCGAGAGAGTGAGAAGGAGAGAGAGAGCGAGAGACTAAATCAAAATGCTGTCGAAATAAAACGTTTGAAAATTGAATTTTGGGAATACGTTGGCTTGTGTTCAGCCAAATTGAAAACATTTGTTACGGAAATGAAAACCATTTCGCTCTGTCTCTTTCTCCCTATATCTTTACATCTCCCTCTCCCTTCGCCGTGTCGGCAAAAAGTCCCAAAAACTCGACTCGTTGGCAAAGCCAACGTTGGGGTCTGAATTTAAATTAAGAAATTTATCTTTTGAATGCGTCTCTCTTTCGTCTTCCATTCCATTTCGTCGTGTTCCCTTTGTGACTGTCTTTGTTTTGTAAGTCTTCTTTGTGTTTACACACACAAAAGAAACAAAAAAAAACACGAAAAGAAAAAAGCTAAAACATATAAAAAATCTCTCACCTTCTGGAAAATAAAATTGAAATACGTTTGATTATTTTTCATAGCTTGGGGGAGGCTATACCTTCGAATAACTAGGGATAAGCAAGTTTGGATTATGCCGAGATTGTCATCTATACGTTGTTGAAATTGTACCCACACATCTATCTATTATATCTATAAATATCATAGAGAGAGCATTATATATTCAGCTCTGCCATGTTTATTAATTTAATCTGAAATATTTTTTCAAGATATTATCGAAATGAATATGAATATTATTAGACTCGTTTCTTGGCATGCGCGAAACGAGTTGCTTTGTGACTTGGCTAATTCAATTTCAGAGATTTATTTAAGCGCGGATTTTTGCACCTTTTTCCATTGAGTATCCAGCTGGAATCGGAGAATTTATTTGGAGACTCCGAGTGGAACTGAATAAATTTTAGAGGTTTCAATGCGATTTGCATGTGGAATTACGCATCTTTGAGATAATTGCCTTAAATTAACTGATATTTAGAATACAATAACATTAATCTGCTGTGCAAATAATGTCATTTATCAATGACTTTCGTGTCCCGCATCTGCAGTAACTTCACAGTTTTTATTGTACCCCAAAATTGACTTTATTTTCATTTCATGCTAAATTCGGTCGTAAAATGTCGATATTATGTGCTAATGGCGAATCAGTTAGGCTCCCCAAAGTGCCCATAACAATTTGGAAACACACATTTAGCATTTATCGATATCTATTTTTTTCTGCATACTATATATTCGATTCATTCACATGAATCTCTAATTGCCTGACTCATTCACTGAATAAATAATCATCTTTATTATGTGAAATAATTCGTGAGAATGGCGATTTGACGGGAACTAACGAAATGATTTCTAAATCGATTAAAATTAATTTTCAAATCTTTTTAAATTAGTCTGTCTGAACGAAAAGATCTCAGCTATTATAAAAACTATAGATACCGACTGCGTCATCAAGGTTCCTGTAAGCTCCTAAAATTTGTTTCATATTTTGAATGCGATTTTTAGACAACGTATTCAAGTCTGAACTTCCAACTAACGTTTTTGAAAGTTGAGAAAGATCTACCTATGCCTTGGAATGCCAAAGATTTCTGAGGAATTTGTGCAGATATTGTTTTTGGGAATTGTAATACTATCAAACTATCAGACCCTAGTCTATAGCTTTTATTACTTGTTAATTATGTAACATCTGCCACTATTTATAATTATAAGTAGCTTAATATCTTATAGATGATACGTGTCGCATTTATAAGGGTCGTTATTATCAAATTAGTAACTTATGAGGGTATCAGAAAGATCTATGAAATAATTTGTAACTTGGCTTTTCTTCTAGTCACATATGGTATATAGAAAACTAATATGTAATCAAACTGTCTTAAGAGCTTGAATATAATGATTATTTGCTTTTTAGAAAAGCTTATTGAAGAATCTTCATTATTAAATTAAATAATTAAAGTATATACCTTTCTTTTAATTCTAAAATATTATTCAAGTTTTACCAGTCCGTTTTTAATGAATTTCCCTTTCGTTTTTTAATTACAGAACTCACACACATGTGATTACATAACGACCGAACAGATGGAGCTGAGTTTCCACCCCAGAAATATTGTTGACCAGTCAAAAATGATATAAATAAATTACATTAAAAATTCCAAACGCATTTTTGGCGAGTGTCCATTCACATACGAATGAATGTGAGTGTGTGTGTGTGTGTGTGTGTGTGAATATTTATGAGTCCCACTGTGTGCGTGTTCATAATGGAACTGAGCTTGGAGTTGAAGTTGGAGTTGAGAGAGTGCCCGCAGGAACTGTGTCACTGGGCCTGTATGTACATGGTATATTTGGGACATTTTCGGGTGGCGGATCTGGAGGACGTGTCGTCCAATTTGTGCCATGTGTTGCCCTTTTGCTGAGCCCAAAACAAGACCGAAACAGAGGGGGAAAAAAAGTGAAAAACGTGGAAACCAAAAGCAGAGAACCAGATACAGTCGCAGATACCAAATGTAGGTGAAGTGCGGACTCACTGGCCAAGGCAGGCTGACCGCTGGGCGTTGACCGGACCCAGACCCGGACTCGGACTCGGACTGGCCGACCCGACCCTGAGCCATACGAATCTCGAGCCAAAGCGGGCGGCATAAAACACTCAAAGACTCATTTGCATATTCAAGGCAGCAAACGGTAAACTGAAGCAGGGAAAGTGCCCGAGTTTGGAGAGTGCGAGAAATCCATTTGGTGTGAGTTTTTAATTCAATTTTGTGAGTTCTTCTTGTTGGTTTTTGTAATTAACAAAGGAATTTTGTGCCTTCAGCATTTGTTTCATTTTCCATTTTTTTCATATGTTGTTTATGGCCGACCTTTTGACCTATCGCCGCGCGACTGTATACGCTACTCGCCCTGATACCTATCTAATTGAATGATTTACGCGCTCGGCATAATGCGCAACTATTTCATAGTGGGGTAAGTAATAGGCCGCATAATCCCCAAAATGCCGCATATTACAGCCCTCTCTCTCTATCTCTCTTTCCCTCCCTCTGCGGCTGTCCCACTCAGATAAGCGGAGTGGAATAGATACGCTGCTGCTGTGACTGCAGTTCACACGATTTATGTGCTTGCATTTTGCATAGTTTCAAATGCTTGTTATTCTCGTGTTGTACTACAGCCCAAATTCATGCCCAAAACACAATTCATTTTGGCCCCAGTCCAGTCCAGCCCAGTCCAGACCAGGCCCGGTCCAATCTAAAGCGACGCACAGCCGCATACAAATCTGGCGTTTTGCATTCGGCGGCCATTTATCATGCCAGAGCGGGTCAACAGTGGGCTTCAAGTATCCAAACAAGGCAGAACCCAAAGTACTATGGGAGAGAGCTCTGAAGAAATGCATAATCATGGGTATTATAAGGCCTTTCATTCCCTGAACAAGTCCTGTAAAAATACATTTTAATTTTAATCTTAATACAATTCTTTGAAATCTTAAATAACTCCGTTGAAATATACAAATAAAGTATTTATTTATTGCTTAAAAGAGAGAACTATATTTTTAAGTAAATAATATCATTTTAAGGCATTTAATATTTCTTTTCTTAAATTCTGAAATGTCTGTACAAAAATACCAACAAATATATATTTATTTCTTTATTTGTAACTATTTTTAACTGTTAAAATTAAAACATATTATATAAAAATTAATAAAAACATTTTTGGAAAATTAAGGATAGTGTTTTTATTGAGGGAGCTGTAAAAAACTGACTTATTATAAATATTGAAATTCCTTTTTTAAAATGCTTAAAAGTTCCTTAAAGTATCCCAACAAAATATGTATTTCTTTATTTGTCCTTATTTTTGACTGTTGAGGTAAATATTTATTTTGAAATTAATGAAATTATTTTAAAACGTTTAATATTGCACTTTAGTCCAATAAACTATAAAAAAGTTTCTTATAATGAGTATTATAATCCCATTCATCAATCCGTGAAAAATCTCTATGGATATACCAAAAAAATATAGATTTTTGGAGTTCAATTTTATTTTGAAATAAATATGTATATATATTATGATTTTGAAGCATTTAATATTGGATTTTAGTCCAGTGTTTGTGGTTTATAGGCCTGGAACTGGTTTGTGTGGTCCTGCTGCCCATGGGCCATGTAACTCCCGGCTTCGGTTTCGGTTTTCAGTTTTCAGTTTGCCGTTGAATGTCTACAAAATTTATGCACATTTTATTGACCACACTGTGAAAAACACAGTTGTAGTTGTTTTAGTTGTTGTTGTTGTTGTTGTTGTTGGCACAACAACATGTCCAAAAGTGTTTTATGGCCGTTGTGGGTGCTCAAGTGGCCATTTTGGGCTGGACCCAGCGCAGCACACAACGTTCTCGCACTCGCCGCTCTTGTCCGACAACCACTTGGGTGGGTGAGCAATGTGTAGAGCTCTGAATACAGATGAGTACCCGAGTACCCGAGTACCCCGAGTACTACCCGGTAGCCGGTTTAGTTGAGTGTACTAACTAAATGCGGCTATTTGTGAGCTGAAATCGCTTGATTTATGCATTGCCGCTAATCGCATTTGGAGTCAACCGCGTGTCATGTCAATGACCCGATCCGCGCTGTGGATTCAGTGCGTCTTTCAAAGTCAAAAACTCAATTAGCCCGACGGCTTGAGTAACTCGGAACTGGACTAAAAATAAGCAAAGGCAATGGGGCAACCGGACGGACAAAACTGGACTCGACGGGAGGCGGGAAGTGCAAGTGGAAATCTCGTTAAAAGTCAATAACAGACGCCATTAAATGCGCATGAAAATGAAATGAGAAGCTCTTGATGAGCCGCGCCATGGCCCGAAGAACGATCATAGAGATGGGGGAGGTGGGGCTGGGGCAGTGGGGGAGGCGCACAACACGCGACCACTTGAGCCCGCGTTCCTCGACAACGTTCATATCAATTTTGTAGAGTAATTCGAACTGACCTCAGAGCAGGCAGCCAGCCAGACAAGTTCAATGGCATCAACAATGGAACCCAGACACAAAATGGAATTGGAATGGCCAGATAAGGTCGAAGAGGAAGCAGCACTCCCTGCATAGGCTGACAGATCATTGGATAAAGGTGCAAGCTTGCTTAAGGTATTGATTCACTCTTATTTTGTTAAATATGTAAGGTAGAAGTAGATAGATCAAGGTCTGCCCACACCTAAATGTCAAAGCAGTTAAGATGGAAGAAGTTTGCTTCATTATTTGAAATGTATTATTTTTTAGCATTATATGTATATCCATATATATGAATATTAAATAAAGGATAGATATAGTAGTAAATATAACTACGTTATTACATTTTTTAATAATTTATAATACAATAAAAATCTTAACCGAACCCATCCCAACCTAATAAAATTCTTATAAACTTTGGGCTGATAATTAATAATATAGTTAATGATACACATATGTATAAAAAATAATATAATAAAAGGATTATATTCTTTTATAAAACGATTCTTATCTAATGTGTAACTACACTATGGTTCTCTCTGTCTTTAAACTTGCTAAATATGTAATATTTTAATTTATTTTTTCTTTGTTGTGGTTATCTTTATGTTTTATTTGCCAACCAATTTCTCTCTCGATCATACATTCTTTTTGAAACTTAGCGACACTGCCAAATATAGTGCATGAAAATTTAAAGTAATTTTAATTGTCTCTTATTAAATAAAATATATTAATTTTGTAGGTATACTTGGACAGATTGTTGTGAGCACAGATTAATATTAAAGCATTTATATAATAAATTCAAAATAATAATATTATTATTATATTCTCAAACTTGCTAACTAAAACAAGTTTTGATTAATTTTTCCGTTTATTGCTGATTTACCTATACTTTTAGTTTGCTGTGCAATTTCTCTTTCTTTCATACTTTATATATGAAACTAAGCAACCCTGTCAAACATAGTGCTCATACAGCCTACACGAATATTACCCAATTTGTAATCTAGTTAAAGATCTCACTTTAAACTACTACTCGAACAAATAGAGGCACAAGCTATTCCCAGACTTTTGACGAAGCAATACCAAATCGAATATGAACCGCGAGCTTGAAGAAGTAATTTCCAAGAACGCCGAGAATACGGAACGCATCACGGCGGAGAATACACTGGGCTATGTGATCTCGGACAATGGCACCGGCACCGTGGCGGCGACCTCGTTCGATAATACCACAGCCCAGAGCATTGTGAAGTATATGAACGGGATGATGGTCAGCCTGGTGCAGAGTGCTGTGCGGGATCTGGATCCGACCAACAAGCTGTGCTATCTACGTGTGGCCACACGCAAGCTGGAGTATCTTGTGGCGCCGGAAGATGTCTTCACCATAACCGTGTTGCAATGATGCAGTTCCAGTGCCCGTGCTCCGTTTGGGTTTCTTTGCAGTTTTAATGCAATTTAATAGATTAAACTTATCAGCCAAGCAGTCGGATCTTGCTTTATTTTTCTCTCTCTTTCCCTGAGCATGCTTGAATCAACAATGCGAATACGATAAATGGCAGACCGAAAATCCTCTATAATAACCGAGTGACACTACGATTATTTACGACATGGCTTCATTGGGCAGGGCAGGGCAGAGTATATCCATGAGAATGCCAGTGCGATAATTCAAAAGATTTACTTCTGTCAACATGACCATTTTGTGCGTACATAGAGAAACTTAGGGTGGTTGTGGCCTTTGACCTTTTTTTTCGCTCTCTTACTCGCCCTCTCCCTCTTCCTCTTCATGCTTCCTTGGGCTATTTCCATCTTGCGTGCTGCAATGGATGCTGGCCTGTTATTTTAATTTAAAATGGCAGAACTCGTAACTCATTTTAACGGCGCACCCTCCAAGTGTCTCTCTCTCTGTGTGTGTGTGTGTGTGTGTGTGTATCTGTGTGTGTGTGTGAACTTGTCCTATTTTTACAGGCCTAGGCCCTTGCAGGGGTTGCTCGCTCGTTACAATAACTTATCTGCCCTTTTTTTTTAACCCCGGCCATCGGCTCTGCCATAATCACCACGACGCAAGACGCTCCTGGGGTGCGCTTTATTCTCCTTCCAAGTTGGGATTTTCTCATTCCCCTTTCCCTTTTTCCCTTTTCCTGCTTCTTCCATTGCTATCGTTCTCCATTGTCTCGCATCGTTTTGTGGTGCAAAGAGATAAATAAGAAGAATTTGTACAAAAATAAGAAATTATAACTCATCTGCAGTGCGAGAATTCCTTGAATAGGCCGAACTGGCTTTCGTCTCGCCTCTCTCTCTCTCTCACACACTCTTTCTCTCTTTCTCTCTCTCTCTTCGGCATTGTCTACAAGGTCGGGTTCACGCTACCACTTCATTTCATGTAGCGTGAAATTCAATTAATCCGTGGTCCATGGCTGACAACTTCATTTTGGGAAAAAGAGTCGTCTCTCTGGAACCCCCCAATGAGTCGACGAGAAATTCGAAACACTTTGAATCGCATTCAAATAAAACGTTTTTCTATGCTTTCAAAAATGATTATATTAAACACACACACACATATTACACACATGGCATAAACCAATATGTACACACATGCATGTGTAGCTTCTCTTCCCTCTGCAGTTCCCTGGGGCGTGTCCATTCAGTTTGGCAAGCTTTATGTGTTCTCTGCTGGCTCTATGAATTTAATTAAGTTGTGCGACAAACCCGAAAGTGTCGCTGCAACACGGAACAATACAAACCCAAACACGATTCATAAATGTACCCTACCTAACTATATGCATGGAGATTGCGTGTGAGACGAACCCAGAGAAATTCTGCTATTTTAATATAGCTTGAATGAGAAAAGGAAAAAATAAATAAATAAAGTAAAAACATATATTATAGTTCCAAAAAAATTTCAAATATATCTACAAGTACTTGCTAGTAAATAATTACTTAATCAATTTATATGTAAATATCTTAAGTTAATTATAACTTAATATTTTAGGCATTATTGACACAAGCTAGCAAGATTTAATTGTCTATTTCTCAGATTACAGATGATAATATACGTCATATTTATTATTCAGTATATTCACAGAAATATAGTGTTATCAATATAAAGAAGAAATCAGACATTTTTTCCTTAATATGCAATATTTCATTGTAACTCCAATACATTATTCAAACTACCAGGGAAATAAATGCAATATTATTGTGTTTTATAATTGAGTAAATATTTATAATTTCTTAGTCCCCCCGATAATGTACCATAATGATGCGCTGGAAACATTTTTTCAGTCTTCAGAGAAATGTCAGAAATTACATAACAAAAAGTTGATTCAAACGTTGAAAATGCGTTTTAAGTGCGGGCCCCTAGAAGCAACTGCTAAATTTAGAAGGAAAACCCAATACACACACCCCATACACGCTCACACGCACGCACGCACGGGAAGGCACACAGTGGCGCAAAGTGCATGACAGAGACAGAGATGGCAGCTGAGACGGAAAAGGAGTTGAGTGTGCAGCGGAACTGCTCACACACAAATCCGCAGGCCAAGCCCATTTTGCCAGGCGATGGCTCTGCCCCTGCCGCTACACTGAGAAAAAGGAAAGGTACTTATGAATTTAAAGAATAGATTAAGTAGATTGAAATAAATAGATAAGCTAATAATAATTAAAGAGAGTAAAATAAATAATAATAATAATAAATAAATAATATAATGATACAATAATAATAATAAATAACAAATAATAGAAAATAAATCAAATATTTAATAATATATATATATATTTAATTATTATATATCTTTATAAAAGGTTTCCTAATAAAAGGTAATATACAACTGACACAACTACATATTCATATAGAATGATCATACTTCCTATACGCACTCTTAACCAACTTTATTTCTCTCAGTGCACCCCATCCCGAACCCGTTTCCATGATATGTTGTTGAATTTTTTCTCGACTCGTTCAACCACCAAACATTTTCGGATGAGACTCGCTGCGGCGCAGACGTCGAGCAACGGCGGTGGAGGTCGTTGCGGACTTACAGACATTTTGCTGCCCTTCCGACGGACGGACGGGCAATGGAGTTCCAAGCAGAAAGAGCAATGAAAATCTAAAAGAAATAAAATAAAAAAAACGACAGTTAATAAAGAACTATTTATATCAAATTTTATAAACAAAATAAAAAGTCAGTACTACAAAATAATCCAATAAATAAAATTAAAAAGACATGAAGAAGTGCCAAAAACCAACGAACTGTAACAACAGTAAATAATTTATAATAATAAATATTATAAATAATAAAATAAATTGCACAAACTCATTATAAAATTAAAACCCCTAAAATAAAATAAAAGGAGTAAAAAGCAAAGATAATAATTAATTAAAATTCAATATAAGAAGAAAAATCGCGAAAAACAATTGGAAACCGACACGAACAAATATAATAAAAACGTTCCGCAGTGCTTTTTTTTCGCCTTCCATGCCCAAACTCGCCCCTGACTTTTATGACTTTTCAGCAGTTGCAACATTTATGCAATAGATGGCGCATGCAACATGCTGGTGCTGCCATCTATTGGCCATTATGAGTCGATGTTAATGTTGGTTTTAGGGTCATTCTTTGCAGTTTTAGAGTCACTGTGACTCCTTTGAAGTTTTTGCTGGTAAAAATGGCTATGCTGTTTGCACTGAGAGAAATTCTGTTAAATTAACAGAACTAACAAAAAGGTTTATTTTCTTTGTTGCCATATTATTTGAAATTTTTTCAATTTCATATTGTAGAAAACACGCTAAATGCGTTATTTTTTATTTATTTATACATTATTCTCATATTATTATATACAATTAATTGGCTCCTACAATTAATTTGCTCTTAAGTACCTATTACCTATTGTACCTATTATTTTCCAAATTTGGAAAAAGTTAAATTGAACACATCCACCTTATCTATTTAAATAGAGTTTAGGCTGAGGAGGTTTAAGCTATATATACGATTAACTATATATACGAGAATAATTGCATCGTCTATCCTTTTTTACCTTTCATATCTTCAATTAAACTATATATAAAATCAATTTTCGCAAATATGTAACACCGCAACCTTTGCTTCGGGAAATATTTTTTTAAAAGTAGACTGAAAAGAATTAACTACTTTTTGGGTTTAATAAGTATTAGCTGAACCAGCTAGTTATTCTTTTTTAACTAACATGTGAAAAGAAACGTACAATGAGCATAGTGAGTTTCTTGGCAAATCGTAAAACGAATCCCCATGAAATATATTAATTTTCTAGAATTAAATTTTAACAATGTTAATTTGATGAGTTTTGCCAATTCCTTTTGGATTTAACTTTCGGTTTGTTATGATCCTAGATAAATCGTATATTTAATAATACTTAAATTGAACCTAAAGCGTTTTTATATGTATCCCTTAAATCAAGGAAAGCTGTTAAGCGGCTCAAAGCTATAGATAGATAGATAGATAGATAGATCTATGTAGATCTATTTAAAACTATTTGAACTAGTTCAAATGAGCAGCAGCCAAGTTCTTTTTGAATCAACTCCCAGAGAAGTTAAGTTTCAATCGTGTTTTTGCTAAGCCGTTAATCCAACTACATCGCTCGTTAAGCTGTTCGTAGTCCGCAGACTGAGCTGAGTTGCCAATCAAAGACTTCAATTCAATTTCGCCTGCTTGTCACAATATTCGGAATGGGACATAAAACCGAGGGGCAGGAGGAGGAGGAGTAGGAGGTGATGCAACGGCTGAATCATTTCATTCAAAATCGGAGCAATCGAACCATCAAGATGTCAGTAAACGCGGTTAAGACAACAAGATTGCGGTGAGCATCGTTGGGCATCGTTAGGAGCATTACTCCATTGAGGCGAAACGGGATTGGGACCGGGGTCGAGGGCAGTTGGCTGGAGGAAAAACATGAAAATCATCTTTCAACGCGTTCTCCCGCCAGTTGCTTTGATGGCCAGAGAGCAGGGAGCAGGGAGATATATAGAGAGGGAGACGGAGGGCACCAATCAACAGCCAGGTGAAGTGGGCGATGGAGGGCCACTCGGGTGGTGGGCTGTGTGTGGAGGGGGGAGGGTGTTGGTAGGTTGCTCGATGCACATGTGATGGCCAACAAGTGCAAAAAGGCAAATCGAAAACGTTAACTAAAACTGAGACTGAGATTGCAACGGCGACTGGGACTGGCAGCGAGTGAGGCCGAGGATGGAACTGAGACTGAGACGGAGACTGAGACTGAGACCTGCATTTCAGCTTTTCATTTTGCTGCCGGCGGCGGCTGCTGCACGCGACGCCTCGCTGCACAAGGAGAAGCTGCTGCAGGAGGGAGCGAGGGAGGGAGAGAGCGAGAGAGAGAGAGCAGTCGAAGACCAACTGGTTTCTGGTCAATAAGCTGCCCTCTCACTCCCTTTGCACAGGCAGCAGCAGAAGCAGCGACAGCATGGCTGCATATACTACCAAAGATGGTATAAATATTTAAGTATTTTGATGTGCTTTTATGGTATTTCTAAAGCAAAAAGAAACGCTGCATCCCAAAACCATATATGAAGTTAAGGATTGTGCTCGTCAAGGAATACAGCCTACAGAAGAAGAGAGTCTGAACAGGATGTATAGGAAAAGAGCGGTTGCAGTTATGATATTGCATTAGAAACTGAAGGATATATAGAGTATTGATCATTACACTTCCTTATCTATATTCCCTATTCTATTCCCTATTATATTCTATTTTATTCAGTAACAAAAGTATAAGTATTGAAGGGATCTAGGGGTATTAGTATTAGTATTAGATATTGAAGGGATCTAAGGGGTAGTAAAACAAATTGTACTCTCTTTAAAATATTTTTATTTGTATAATATTTATAATATAATATTATATGAGCTTCTATTTGTACATAATTCTGAAAAGGATTTCAGTGTTTTTAAGCTGCTAAACTTTGATGCAAGTATTGTTTAATTAAATAAAATAATAAAAAATTAAATATAAAAAAAAGATTTTTTTCTTAATTAAAATAATATAAATAAATATATATAAATTATAAAAACAAAACAATAAAAAATAATAAATACTAAATAATATTTTACATTAATTTGTACAGGGCTTTATTAGTTATTTATTTATATATATCTGTTGATGATATTCTACAACAAAATCTCCGATTATATTCGTCTTTAAATTAAAGATATTCTAATAGATTCCAACATGAATACAGTTACCAGTCACAGTTTCTCTTGTTCACCCTTTAAGTAGAGTCAAGTATGTTGCTCTCTCTCTCTTTCTCTGTCTCTGTCTCCTCTTTCTTTCCTTCTGTTTTGTGTGACAGTTTCACGTCTCCATTCGCTTTGTATTTGTTCCGTAAATTACACTTTTGATTTTTAGTGGCCGTAAAATAATCGTAAATGTCGTGGTTATTGCGACCGAAAGTGCCTATTTTGAGTGTTGCTGCCGTTGCTGTTGCTGCTGCTGCTGCTGTCATTGTTGTTGCTGCTGCCTCTGCTGCTGCTGCTGCTGATTCTCTGCTGGCATTAACTGATATTCTCATTTCGCTCAGTGCAGCGCCATGTCCGACTGGGACTGGGACTGGGACTGGGACGTGCTGCCACTGCACAAGCAGTTGGAGCCTCCCTCTCTCCCTTGTGGGGACCTAAGCAAGCGCCAAGCTGCCAGCATTGAGCTCGCTTCCAGCTTCAAGCTTGAGCTGCACTTGTTGTTTTTAATAAGTTTATACTTGTTGCCGTTGTTGTTGTTGTTGTTGCTTTGCTGCCTTGCTGCCTTCTCCTGGCTCCTTTGATGTTTCGATTAAGTTCGGAGTTCGCGTTGTCGAACTGGTTGGTTGGGTCTGCCTCCCGACCAGCCCGTTACATCTTCGCTCTGCACTTTTCCCTGTCTTAACCACCCTCTCTCTCTCCTCTCTCCTACCTCCCTCCCGACCTCCCCTCAGACATTTGGCTTATGTTTATGGCCATTTCGCTTGCACTGTCTTTGCAGCAGTTGCCACACTCGAATCGCTGTTGTGCAGTTGATTTTCTTAAGCATTTCTCCCATTTACCTTTGTGCTCTTGTCTTGTGCAACAAACACACACAGTCTGCCTCTCTCTCTCTCTCTCTCGTTTTCTCTGTCTCTTTCTTTACCCTCTGCCGCCTGCTGCTTTGCCTCCTCAGCTGCCCTGACGCAACTGGTTGCCGATTGCCCATTGCCAGTTCGCAAGTTCGCAGAGTCGCCAGAGTTGCCACTCTCCGATTCACTCGTTGCCCGCACTCACAAATTTCGAATTTGATTTTATTGTTATGATTTCAATTGTTCCCGTTCCCATTCCCGCTATAAACACTAGAGATTTCCCAATAATCATGCCAAACTTCTTGATTTCCACCTTTCAGTTCGACCAAAGTTGTTCGAATTAAATTGTTAACTAAATCGTTAGAAACTAAAAGAGTATGATTACTTTAATCTTAAAGAGAGTTAACCTAGTCCTTGAAGTCATTTCGATATGTCCGCAAGCGGAGAAAAGCTTCGAATAAACACACAATATATCATTATATAATATGATGAGAAACTTCAACATCTATCAAAAAATTCTGATAAAAACGTATCAAATCATTTATTGAGTTTTCGTTTTATTACTCTCATAAGATATGGTATATATGTATATATTTACAAATAGCTAATATATATAATATAATATTATATAACACTTATTTATAGACAGATATTATATACTTACTCTACACTTTGTATAAAATTCATTAAAGGTTGAGCGTTTGTTTCGAAACAAGATATGGGGTATATTTATTCTTTAGACTATTTAGAAATTTTTTATCCAGGGTAACATTTATCTTAATTTATATATTGTTGCTGCAAAATTAATATTAACATGAGGAAAAGTAATACATTATGTTTTACACAGATTTTTAAACTAGGTATAAATAAATAACTAATAAAAAATAGCTTAGATATAACTGCAACAATATAGAAAAAATAATTTTAATATTAATTAGACACTTAAACTATATATTCCCTCTACTAGAATCCATTACCCATCGAAATTAACCATTGAAATTGTAAAAATTCATGTAGATTTTTATTTCCACATCATAATTATCTTCAGTTCCTTCGGCTCAATTGTTTTTCATATTTTTACCTCATGTCTGACACGGTAATTGCCTAATTAACATTTTCCCAAAAGTCGTAACGCCCGATTTCACGAAAATGAACTAAAACAACGCTAAACAAAGACGCTAAACAATGTAGATCTCTAGGCCGCTAAATGATTTGAGGCCAGGCTCTCCCTGAGCTCTGAAGGTCGCATTGCACAACGAAAAAAAAAATAAAACAGAAAAAAATGAAACTAATAAAAGTGATAAAAGACAAGACGATCGGAAAACCAAAGCAATTCATAAATCATAAAAATATGTCATAAAGAATACAGAAACAAGCAACAACAAAATGGAAAATGGAAAATGGAAACGGGGCACGATGTGTGACTTTGTAACTGCTACGGATGAAGCTGCCTTTCAACATGTCCTCGAGGCGGGCATAAAAAGTGCTCAAGGCGAGAGACTTTTTAGCCTTCGGCCTTGTGGAGGATTTGTTGTGACTCCTAGCCGAGGCTTGTTATCTGCCGCTTGGCTGGCACAGAATCTATATATACTATATGTATCTGTGCTCGTATCTCTGGCCCACAAAGGACACACACATTGTCCCGATTATTGACGGGACCGGTAATAAATCAAAAAAATATGTTTCAGTCGCCCGAAATGCGAGGACGATCGCGTCGGCTCGTTACACGGTGGAAAATGTCTGTAAAATTGCCGAGTCCTACAGTCGGTGCGTTGCGATGCCGTAGGTAATTGGGATTTTGGAATCGGAATCGGGTCCCGGGATTGGGTTCGTTACGGGGCTGTTGCGGTGATCGCGCCCTCGAGCATCTGATAACAAAAACCACTGGCAAATGCCTAACAAAAGGCCAACAACTTTCTCTTTTCCGGGCCGCATTCTCGTTTCTCATTCCTCATTCCTCACTTCTCTCGTTTCTCTCTGTTTTGCATTGCCAAAACTGAGAGAATTTTGATTTATTTGCCAAAAATTATTTGTATTTGTGTTCGCCATTTGTCTGGCTGTCGCCAAGAGGCGCCCTGTGCTACATATTATATTATATATGCGATTGTATTTGTATTTGTAGAGTGTTAATAGGGACTCTGCCATCTTTGCATTACTAAATTAAGTTTTCTCTCATTTATATTTATTAATCTTTATTTTTGAAACAAATTTAGTTTACATCAATCTTTTTTAGTTCTTATTACTTTAAATTATTACAAATATAATACTCTGATTTCTTTTTATTCTTGTTTTTTTTTATACAATACTTGTATATTACTCTGATCTATTAAATACATTTTTCTGGGTTTCCTTCTAAGTTTATGTTGAATAAATAAATTTATTTATTTAGGATGATGCATTAAATGAAAATTTAAATGTTTTATTCATATTTATAGTTATAGATAAGACTTTATTCTGCATTCTCTTAAATACTTTTACAGCATTTATTTAAATATAAATTCCATTGTTTATAAACTCAAATTTAATTGATATATGTATATTTATATGTATATTCATATTACATGTAATAAAATAATGTATAATATACTCTTTAAATCGCCTCATCTTAGCATAAATTTCCCGAATTTCCCTTTCTCTCTTTGTCTTGTAATAAATTTAAAAAAACATCTAGTTTATTTTCATGAACTTGCTCACTGTTCCCATTGGATGGCGATGACTTCATTTCCAAGTGGTGGCGATGGTGCCGATGTTGCAGATGGTATGGATGGTATTTGTCAGGCCTGTACTTACTTGCGAGGCGTCGCCTTCTCTCGGTCTTACTCCATTTCCAAAGCCAATGTGATATACTACGAGCAGATGATTTAATGTGACCGCACTTAAGATGCAGCCAGCCTGGCAGCCTCTCGAACCCGAGCTCGAGCTGGAGAGCCGGGAGCGGAGCGGAGCGGATAAGGGAACGCAGCGAAGTGCAGGCGTTGCACATATGTTTCAATTCAAGCATCAACTGTCCCGCTAGACTGGCGACCATCTTGTAAACTGAGCCGAGCTGAGAGCAAGATTTTTGAGAAGTAGAGAAGACTGGGGAAAGAGGAGGAAACTGTAGCTTCAATCGAATCATAGTCAAACAGATTATTTTATATCGATTATAGAGAACTTTTCGCTGTTTCCCAGCTTATAAATCATATAGGACAAGATACTACTACCAGCTCCGTAGTCACAACAAATCGTTAAAATGCCATAAAAAGAAACGTCCATATGCAGTCGGTGAGTCGGAAAGCAAATGCATTCGAATAAAATTTTACCACCATTTCCTCAAACATCATCGTGAGCATCACGACATCAAACAAATGAGAGGAACATCCGAGTCACCTCGTAAAAGTAATGATGTCTATGAAAATGTATCTGATGGATACGGGGAGCAGGGCAGAGTAAGGCAGAGCAGCCTCCGCTATCATGGAATAATTATGTGGCATACGTCACGCAACTTGGGTTTTATGCCTTTTATATTGATTGTCATCACGTCACACTAACAGATCGTAAAAAAGTCGTAAACCGAAAAGGCAGAATCCCTGCTACGAGTACTCAAACGCACTCACACTCAGACTCACACACACGGGATCAGACTCGAGCCGAGACTCAGGACACTCAAACAGGATGTTCGTAGGGATCGCTGCTGCTGCTGCTGCCGAGTGAAATCTCAGCGAGTTCTGCGAGTGAATTTCCGAGTTGTGTGAGTTGTGTGAGTTGTGTGAGTTACTCAAGTGGCGTCAAGTCGTAAAAAGAACATAAAAATTCGGCTGCTGTTTTGGTATTAACCGCAATTTGTTTATATAGTTGTTAAAATGCCATTTTAGCTTGTTTTCTAGCCCCCAATCCTCAGCCTGCCATCTGCCATCTCCCTCCCGCCTTGGCATTTAATTGTCTTCTCTTTTACGAGCTCACACGCACAGTGGGCAAACCTAATAAAATTCGCTTTTACGACAATTTAAATGGTTTCATTTTGAAGTACTATATAGCATGGGGAACGAGTGACAACAACAACAGGTTGGAGATTAGGCAAATCATATCTGGGATTAGGTTTTATTGCTCTTTAGGCGCACGACAAATTGAAAATGATTTACGAGAAATGGCACTAGTTCCGTTCTTTTAAAGACTCTCTCTATCTCTCTCCTTCTCTATATATATATTTATATTAAATATATATCTGCCATCTCTCATCCATTCCATCCGCATTGATTATCCCACTGCCTTGGCATGACTTAATTAGAAAGTTTTCAAGTGCTCGCCAATCCAATCCTCAAAAGGTTTTGCCCTCTGGGCGTGGGCGGGCATGTCGGAGGAGTCGGTGGTCTGCAATCATCATTGCCGCCTTGGCGTGTTTGTGTGCAAAGCAGTCATAAAAATTACAATAAACAATCATCATCGCGATCCGTTTACACCCACTTTGCATGTTTTCGCAAGCGGCGTCTGGTGGAAAGTGAAAAAGGATTTCCCGCTAACCCAAACACAGGCCCAGGTAACGCAGTAGGCAGAGGGCAGAAGGCAAAAGGCTGCAGGCGCTGCTGGTGGGCGTGACAGGGCTAAGCAGCAGCTGGCTAAAACAAGTAGGCAAACCAAACGTGAGGTGAGGTGAGTCGAGGTGAACAAAAATGCTCAATTAGCCGAAGGGCCGAAGGACGCGGATGCAAATGCAGTCGATGACGATGTCGATGTCGATGTTTGATGAATGAAGTCAAGGGTTCGGCTGCCTGGGACTGGGATTAAGTCGAGTACTCAAACCGAAACGAATGTCTTCATTGTGCTTCCTCACTCCCTCCCTGCCTTTCACCTACTTCTCCTCCTCCTCCTCCTGCTCTCTCACTGCCCTCGCTGTGTTTGAGTTTTGCATAAGGAGGCGGTCGCTTTTGGTGTTTCGACTGCAATTGATTCTTGACCTCCTAATGAGACGTTTTGTGGCAACGCTGACACAGCTGAGTCGAGCCGAGTCAAATCACTTTGTGGTTTTGCGGAATTAAGTCATTATCTCGGAGCGGAGCGGGATTTGGCGAAACCGCAAAAACATCACGGGCAGCGTTAAAGGTGAGGAGCGGTTCAAGCGATATTTGCATCTTGATGTGAATTTCCCTAACGATTTTGAAATGCCACTGGAAAGCAGATTAAATATCATGGTTGAAAAGTTTATGGGATTTTTAAAATATGACTCTTATGGTTTCTGAGTGTTCTCTATATATATTTAATCAAAGTATTAAAAGTTTTATTTTAGTAAATCTTCAGTTTAATCTGTAAAGATATTGAATATTTAAAATGTAATTATTTTTAAATAAAACAAAAGCTCAAAGCCCAACCAGACTATTTCTTTTTTGCAGCTTCATATGTATTTTCTATATTTAACTTGAACTTGAAAAATATTTATATATCTCTTATATTCACAAGAGCTCATAAAAAATAGACAAGCAATAAATGATATAAATACAAATAATATATTTAACATCAACTTTATCTTTTGTTATGATTACACATATGGGAAAAATTTTAATTAAAGTCGGACTACTGCAACATTATTTTCAAAGGAATGATCTGTTAAAAATTCGATTTTTCTTTCAAAACTTAAAAGAAACTTCAAGTAAGTTTATCAAACTAATGTGGTATAGTAATCCATACACACTTGTTCAATATCAATTCAATTAAATTCAATTTCATAAGAATTATAACATTTAATATTTTCTTGCATTAATAAAATTTGATAACTCAAAATACTATACTGTAAATAAATTAATATAAATTTGAAAAATTATTCAATTTTTCAAAACAATACTCTATTTATACATTTATTTCAAAAACAAATAATAAATAATTATGAAATAATTACTCACCTACCCATTGATGTTGGGAACTATTTTCGAAAGCGCCTATAAATAATTCTACGTCTTTTATGCAGTACAGCGTATCCCACAGTCGAGTCGTCCCCTCTTCGCAATTCTCTTTACGTGATCTCAACACGTAACTGTGATTGAAAGGTTCACTTTGCCGCAAATCCCATTCTTCTCGCCGTTGCTGTTCCTCGAGCTGTGATTGCAATTAATTAAGCCCCGGTTAATCAGGTTTCAATACTCAACTATCCATCTATCTATCCATCTATCCGTTGATTAATCTAACTGCCAATCATCATCTCGTAAGTGGCAAAGCCGCATGTGCCGACGCCGCAAGACTGACACGCATCCATTGGCCTGGCCAGGCTCAGACTGGGGCCCGACGCGAGCTGTGCTTGACGTGCGAGTGGTTCCAGTGTTCTGGTTCCGGCACTGGTTCAGCTGCCTCTGCGCTCTTTGCTTTATTACCACGAAGAAGCCTGCTCGGAGTTGAGAGCATAAATTAAGGCAGCGTTTATGAAATGGCACTGGGGGCGTTTATGATGCATTTTTAATTGACGTTCATTTGAAGAAACGCGAATGGAATGCTTCAATTCAATTAGGCGACGCCCCCTCGCGGCGTTGCCTTCTTGCCACCGGCAACGGGGCAGCTCAGAGTTGCAACTGGGCTGCCTTAAAAGGCGCTGGCAACATTCGCTTTTTGGGGCCAAATTGCCACTTTGTGTGCAAATTTGAATTGTGGAAATGCTGGGCATGAAAATGGGAAATAGCTGCAAACAATTGTTGAATCCGCCCGTGCGCGCAGAGTTGCGCCGCCGTCGTTGCGTCGTATCTCTTGCGTGCAATCTGGCTAAAAAAATATATATACGTATATAGCGTTGCAAGAAATCACTGAGTTGAGTGGGATTTGCGGGGTAAACGACGCGTGTCAGCCCTTGCCCCGCCTAGTGGCCAGATTGCAGCACGCCCACGCTGATTCATGCAACGCCGGTGGCAACTCTGGCCGCCCCCAGCGACGATCGCGCTCCTAACGAATGCACGCCCAATTGTTGCACATCCATTGACAGTCGATCAGCTCAGCTTGTCGGTGGCACGTCAACTTATTCATTAATTCATCAAAACGAGTACCCAATACCCATCCCCTCTCCTGCTCCCCTCTCTCTCTCCACTCTGCATCGCGTCTTATTTATTTGCAATGCAGAGTCGCATTCGCCGGCGAATCGTTGATAGTCTTAATTGGCTTCGTTTCTTCGTTTCGATTGCATAAAATAATCGTTAGAAAACGTGTTTTGCTTAATTGGAAAATTTGTATGTCTTGTCTGTAGTACGTTCGCAGTTCTTCCCCCTCTCTATCTCTCCCTCTACGCCTCCTCCCCGTTCCTCCTCCTTCTGCCCCATTGCGTGCCAGGTCCCTTGGTTTATTGATTTTCCTCAACTGAAATCCTCCTCCCCCCAGCGCCATCCGCGATTTTCTGCATTAGGCTAAAAGCACCTTCGGAATTCGAAATTCGAAATACGAAATTCCCGGCTTAGTAGTATTTCCATCTAGCGAATATTCACAGATTTATTCATGTTTAATCCGCCATTCGATGTCGCCAGCTTGGGCTTATAAAGTATATAAATGGGTCGAAATGTTTTATTCATTTAAGATCAACGAGATGCGAGTAAATTTTAATAATATAAATATTAATATTATGCTTAAGTCTGCGAAATGAGTTCGCTTATGGAATTTTTTTCTAAAGTTAGAACTATTTTCAAATAAATGCAGAAAAAGAAAAAAACTAATAATATGGTAAATAATATGGTATATTAGACAAAAAAATGAATGGAAAATATTATGGATACATTTAGGTATGTAACTTCAAATATTAATATTATGCATAAGTGTACAAAATGAGTTTACTTAAGGAGTATTCTAAAGGAAGAACTATTTTTAAATAAATTAAAAAAATGAAAAAAGCCAACACTATAGTAAGTTATTAGGTAAATAAAGCTTTAAATAATAAATTGAAAATAAAATTGACACATTTCTTCATTTATATATATATATATAATGCTTTAGTCTAAGAAATGAATTTGCTTATAGATTTTTTTAAATTCAGAACTATTCTTAAATAAATCTCAAAAGAAATTTTCGTCTCATAAAACTTTCTAAAATAAGTTGCAAAAAAATATTAATTAATTAACATATTTTTCTTCTTTTTTTTATATTATGCTCTAAATATTATATTCTTAAGTAAAAACTGTTGTCAAATTAATGCAGAAAAGAACAAAGAACTGATACTATAGTAAATAAAAAACTAAAAAATAAATACAAAAATACATTTATGCATTTCCAGCCTTTGTCTTCTGTCTTAAAGAGTATAAAGACATTCAATCGCAAATACTCCCAAATTTAAGTTGACAAATATTCGGCCTAGTTGCCACCAAATGTGGCCACACCCATCGATGTGGGCGTGGTAGGTGCAAAAGGGGCGTGAATGTGGTTCGCCTCGCTGCTGCTGCTCCGCGCTTCGGTTTTCGCACACAAATCGGAGTTAAGCTTAAATCCGCAAATATTTATAATTCCGTATTAAATTCATAATGTCGAATGTTTAATGCATAAATACATAATAAAATTTAACGGCTTTTACCTTATCTTGTCACACAACAACAACAACAACAGCAACAAAAGCAACAACAACATTGGCAGCAATAATAAACTTTCATTTCAAAAATGAAACAGGAAATTTTTGTGCCTACCTTTTTACGAGTATTTTATTGTGGTGCGTTGCAGGTTGCACGTTGCATGGTGCATGGTGCAGGTTGCCAGTTGCCACTGTAGGCTATGCACGTGCAACTGCAGGCGCCACATGGCAACGGCAACAATAACAGCTCCAATCCGGCGACATGGATGTGGCGTTCAATTCCTGCGCCAATCGAGCGCCAAACAATTTGTCATTTTTTGCTCGTCCAAATGGCATGAAGTGCAGGGTGCAGGAAGGTACAGGGTGCCGGGTGCAGGGTGCCTCCGGCTATGATCAATGCTTTGAATTATGATGAGGATTTATGCTTGACACTGTCGCATGGTGGCAGATAGTGCCGCACAGACAGCCCAGACAGGCGGACGGATAGCTCAATGAATGGACAAACAGTTGCAGCCAAGTGAGAGAGAGAGAGAGGCAAAGAGAGTGGGAGAGAGAGAGAGGGGTAGAGTGGGCCTGCTCCTACTCTGACTTGGCATTGGCGCTAGTTTTATGGCCTTCACTTCCCTTGCAGCATGTCAATCGAACTGAGCTGAAGTCAAGGCAGCACCCACAGGGCGGGAGAGCACGGGGAGGAGGAGTGTGAAAGAGGGGAGCTGTGGCTGCCACTCACTCAGTTTGCCTCTCTGCGCTTGCCCTATGATTTATTAAGTGTTAATAAAGAACTTAAATCCATTGGATTGCATTTCGTATTCTCCATTTTCAACTGTCTCACACGGCAGCCAGCTCTTTGCCTCTCTCTCTGCCTTTCTCTCTTTTTCTCTCTCTCTTTCCCACTCTCTGTTTTCGCTCTGCATTTCCTTATCATTGCATTCCATATTCACAGCGCACTGATTTCATTTCTGCGCCCTGCAATTTCGCAATAAAATTTCGCCTCGCTGCAAATTAAAATTGCAATGTAATTGGTTAATCCATGCGTACATTACGAGTCCCGTTACCCGTTACCCACTGCCCTTTGCCACGTTACCAGGACATGGCCAACACGCACAGTGGGCCAGTGCCGTAGGTTCTTTTTTTTTGGTCTGTTTACATTTAAGTTTCGGTTTTCTTTTATTTTCTCCCAACAATTTTAATGCTTTGCGCCTGCGACTGCCCTGAGGTTTCTTTTATTATTCATTGTATTTTTATTTACTTTTAGCATAGTATTATTTCTTCTATTATTTTACTTTTCGTATAGTATTATTTTACTTAGTATTTTATGGGTTAGCCGTAGCTCTCTAGTTTTGTTGGGGGTTGCACTCTGTTTGCATTTCTTCACTTGATTATGCGATTTGCATACAAAGCGAACTCATTTCCATTTGCCACGCCCACAACTGCCACAACTGTCAACGGTAGCAGCGAGTTGAAAATTTACGCGAGCTACTGGTCAGATACGGCAGATACTAGATAGTAGATAGACCTAATAGGGCAGCTAAAGGGAAGGGCCTAGAGCGATCTGTTGTGGGAATTGCAAGCAGAGGTGCGAAAGGAGACAAAGAAACACAGAGTGATAGGGAGAGACTGAGACAGATATAAAATGAGAAAGATATATATGCAAATAAAGACAGAAAGAGACAGCAAGCCTGCCCAGCTAAGATCGATTAGCGCAGCCCTCTCTTTAGTCGCAGCAACTAGTACTACGCCAGGCAGAGCTGATGATGAATGGCATTTTAATTGTAATTCATGAGCTCATTTGGCTCTTAAAACACACTCACACACACACACACACACGTTCGAAAAGTGTTACAACAACAACTTGGCAATTACATGGCTAATTTAATTACCACTCCCACTGCCACCCACAGTTTAATTGGCCATAATCACTCAAAGCGAGTGACGGCAAAGAGTTCGCGCCACTCCCCCCTCCCTAACTCTAGCTGTATCTGCAGCTGTATCTGTATCTGTATCTCTAGCTGTATCTGTATCCGTATCTGCATTTGCGTCCGTCTAGTCTAGTCTCATGTGCTGTGGCTGCCACTTACGCAGCTAATAAAGCAGCAATTTGGCAGCTGATGCCGCCGCCGTCGCGGCCAAAACAAACAAACATCAAAAGGCAAACTGAAATGTGCCTCCCCGCCTGCTCCTGCTCCCGCCTGCCCGCAGAGGCGCCTCCACTCGGAGATCAAACGCCAAATATGCTTGGAGGGGTTTATTTACAAAAATATATATATTCGAATTGAAACAAGTACAAAACACTCGATCGGCCCTGCTCTTACCCTGCCCCCTCCCCCTGTTCCCCTTTCCCTTGTTTATGTCTGTGTGTCCATAAAGATATTTGGAATTCGATTTTTGGATACTCTCTGGACTGCTTCGGGGCACCTGTTGGATGTTGTTTTGAAGGGCGCCGTTCTAGCTCTTCTCCTGATTTATTCCGCCAATCGTTCAGTTTTCAAAGTCAATACGTTTACCGTTGCTTCGGCCCGTCTTTGAAGCGACCGCCGTCGACATTTTTATGGCCCGATTAATGGTCGAATTTGATTCAAATGGGCACCAAATCGCACCTCAATGGGATCCCACTGGCGTAGACAAGTACTTCAGATTGATTTCCAGTGTAGTGTGTGCTACTAAAAATAAGCAAACTGAGGTGGAAAATTAAAAATGGTGGACAACACAAAAATACTTGATCGCGTTTGATTTGGATTGGAATCGGCAAGGGTTTCGATACGAAGAAATTGAAAACAAGTTTTTGGAAAAAGTAAATTATTTTAAAATGTAGTTTAATATAGTATTTATTATTAATATTACTTTACTTTATACTGTATACTCTCTTCTAATAATCTTTTCGTCTTTACTATATATGTCTTATGTTTGTTTTCTTTTTTATGGCAAGCCTTTCCAAATCGGTTTTATAAAAATTTTGAGTGTATTCAGGTAGGTCAGATATGCAGCC
Organism: Zaprionus kolodkinae; assembly: GCA_018901885.1. Taxonomy (NCBI): domain Eukaryota; kingdom Metazoa; phylum Arthropoda; class Insecta; order Diptera; family Drosophilidae; genus Zaprionus; species Zaprionus kolodkinae. The sequence goes on from JAEIFM010000498.1 coordinate 2,005,848, forward strand.
AACTTCTTCATTTCTAGAAATTCGATGGCACCTTAACTGCAGAACACACTGTATACGAGAAAGAAGTCATGCATGTATAAGTTGACTTTAAATAAATAAATAAATAAATTGAACAAACTATACTACTATGCTCACGTTTAGTTTAGTTTCATCGAAATCTAAATTGAATTAAACTTATTTAATATTTTGTATTGTTTATTATTATACTTTATGACCTTTAAATTTAAATTTTCTTATATTTATATTTTTCCTAGGAAGTGTATGGCTTTAAACTTTAATGTTAAATCCGACCTACAATTGAAAACAGTATGCAATTTGAAAATTAAAATAAATGTATCTATGTATGTGTATAATAGATTTATATATTAAAATTAACAATAGAACTTACTAACAGAGATCTGAACTTTGGGACATTCTAATTATTTAATATCTGACTTCACATTCGGAATAAGCTTTAACATAAGCAAAAATGCTCTAGGTCAAGAATTTTTTTTTTAAAATTTTGTTAAATAGTGTTATTAAAAAGAGTAAATCAATTATTGTGATATGGTGATATATTCTATTATTGTCTGAAGGAAAATATTTCTCGAAACGAAAATACATATACTATAGGTTTGTTACAGAATATCAAAAGTTATTTTAAAATAATCTAAAATATTAATTAAGTTCGGTATAAGAAATATTATATTTTCTTAAGCAATGAAAAGTTTATGACACGTAGGTTTACTTAAAAATATTTTAAACTTGTATTTATTTTTAGTGTGGGCGTAAATAAATTGACAAAGAAATATTGCTCTAAAGTTGTTACACACCAGAACAAAGAATTTAAAAATGCTCAAAAATATTTAAATATGCTGAGTATCTTATTAAATAAGTTTTCTTAAGTACAGAATGCCTGAGAATAATTATAAAGCACTATAATACATTTCAAAAACGCTCAAATAGTTTTAAAATTCTTTAAAATAAATCAAAAGCACGTTTAATCAATCCACAACGCGTTTCGCCCCTACATATAACCTAATCGATTGAGGCATTCAGTTTGATGAATTTATAATACAATCAAGAGTCGATAATGCCGACATTTGCCAAGACACCAACTGGCGCCGGGACGGAGTCCCCCAGCAGCAGCAACAACATCATCATCAACAACAACAACAACAAACATCGCAGTGGCGCAGCGCAGCATCCACTGAAAGGGAGCACAGTCGCATTCGCATCCCGAGAGCAGCAGCAGCAGCAACAAGGAGAGAGGAGCAGCAGCCGGAGCAGCAGTGTGGCCACATAACGAACCAAGTTTGAATATACTCGTAAGATTCCTGAGTATATTAGGTAGCAAAATTTTTACGAGCTCATTATGGCTCATTTCGGCGATTGTTGTGATCCTTTTATGCGCCTTCGAATGGCTTCAAATGGTTATGAGGCTATTTCTGTCTGTCATGGCGACGCAGCGTCCTGCGTGGCAGCAACGCAGCAGCAACGTCCTGCCACATGCCACATGCCGCATGCCGCATCTTCTGCTCTGCTTCAGTCTTGCTTCAGCGCGTTTCTGGTACTCACGATATTTAGTTTGCAGTTGCGACTGCGATTTTTACTTCTACGTTTCGTTTCGTTTCGTTTGCTTTGCTTTGCTCCGCTTTTGGTTGTATCTTTTTGCTCGGCTTTCCGCTCATGTTACTTGGCAGTTTGTTTGGTCCTCGCATATTTGGCAAAATGTCGCCGTCTGTCTGCCCCCTCTCCGCCGCCCCCTGCGTCCCTTTGTGTGTGTGCCACATCCGTGCAAGTTTTTGTATCTTTTCGTATGTTGTTGATTTTAGAGACTTGGCAACGAATGGCAGCGCGAGCTGAGCTGAGGCATGTGAGAGAGGCAACTCTGGCAGTCGCCTCTTCTTCTTTTTTTCTGTTTTCTCTGGATTCAGTTGGGTCTCGCGTGGGAGGGGTTAGAAGAAGGAGGAGGAGGAGGGGCCGAGTAAATTTCTTCTTATAATAAGTTTATTTTGCAAACACTTGTGGCAAGGCAACTTTGTTTGTTCGTCCTCGGGTTTGGCCTCTAATCTCCTCAGCCGTTTGTGCGAATGTGCAAACTTTGACAAATATTTGCCAAAGTTTCCCCCTCCCCCTCCCCCTGCTCTTCCATCGCAGATCCCATTGCATTATGCATATGAATTTATTACCCGCAATTCGGCGACGCATTTGCGTTTACATTAATCGAATCAAATCGTATATGGCAAACTTTATATACGCATCGTATTCGAATTGATTCAATGAATGAAATGAATGAGAACGAATACAAAGCAGCTGATTTGTAGTTGATGTCATCGGTTGCACTCGGTTAAAATGCATTTTATTACATTTTTGATTATTTTTAGATTCCTTCCAAAATTAGAAATGCCTTCAGAAATAGATTTTCACTCAGTCCAATTTAATTGATAATAATTCTAGGAATAAGTCGCCAGTTACAAATTAGATATTAAGGTTGCAGCTATTTGATGATAATGAAAATTCAAATTTCATTGAAAAATCCAAATGAAATTAAAATTTATTTTTTTAAATTGATGATTTTTGCAGGTGCCACTTTTGAGTGAATTTATTAATAAAGAAATTGGTGTACTTGTACAGTACTCTAATGTTGTAAGTATTAAATTAATTAGTATTTGTTATCTCTATATTTTTGAATATAATAACAATATTAAAATATCTGATATGTTTAATTTGAAATTAAGTACAGTAAAATAAAATACTGTTATGAGTTTAATGAACAATTGCTTTAAATGTGTAATTTTATATGTTGTATATCCATTCCCATCCGCTAAACACCCTTTTGATGTAAATTAGAAAATTACACATATAGTTTGGTACCCATTATAAAGTTAGATTTATTTGCTGCATCTATAATAATCGAATAAAATATCTAACGATATTATTATTTAATTATATGACTATGTCTGTAACTTTTTGAATCCAATACTGTGAAAAATCTATAAAAGTATGATGATTATTTTCATATTTAAATTACAGTAAAATTATGCCGTAACATAAATGTATTACATTTAATAAAATGAAATGCATTCTATTCATTTCATTGCATACGAAAGTAAATATTATTGTTTACTCATATACTGATTTAAAATTAGGGATAATTATCTACAGAATAAAGCCCACATTCAAAACTCAATAAAATAAAATTATTTGAATACATATTTCATTTAATACAAAATAAATATTTATTATTTAATTTTAAACTTGATATTTATTAATTTCAATATAAGTAAATTTATCATCCCTGTCTTGCTTTAATTTAAATATATTTTATTTATACCAACTCTTTATATATGTGTTCATTTTTGAGTCGATTATTTTCTTTAATGGAGCTTAAATAACTAAATAAATAATAAAAGAATAAACTAAAAAATGCATAAAAATAATTCAAATAATTTTCCGTGCAGAGCGAATCTAAAAAAGTATCTGAAAAATGTTGTATCTGTATCTGTAACTGTGCGCTGCGTGCAACTGGCGACGGTCTGCGGGCAACTGACGCGCTGCCGTCGCGTATTGAGTGCAAAGTGGCGAGAATAATTTGAGCCAACGTAATGTACTGCTGCATGCAGCTGGGACTGGCCTATAAGAAAGAAAAATCAACCTCCATTGTGAATTTCCACGGCAGCGAGCCCAAAGAGAGCGAGAGAGTGAGAGAGAGAGAGCGAGTTTTCCATACGCGCAAATGATGAACATACACAGCGGAAAGCACTCAAACATGTTCGAGTGAATGCGCTCGAACCGGGGGCGAAATGAACACAGCGGCAGCAACAACAGTTGAGTGAGAGCGCGAGAGCGTGTGAGTGTGTGAGTGAGTGCGGAGGCCTTATCACTTGCGAGTGCACTCAGTGAGCGCACTCACACAGAGTCTGTTTCAGTTTCGCTCATTCATTTTGTTGTTTCGCCTCTCTGTTTTGGCTGCTTCTTCTTGCTGGTTGCCTCTGCCGCCGCCGCTGCTGCCGTTGCTGCTGCTGCTGTGTGTGTCGGGGGAGCTCTACAGGCAAAACGCTGCTGCCGACGTCGTCGCTGGCGTCGCTGCTTGTGGCCCGTTTGGCCATTCAGTTGAGTTTAGTCGAGTCTCAGTCAAAACACAACCAACTGCGATTTGGTGGCACATTCGTTCGATGGCAACGGTTTGGATAACAGGCGCGCGCTTTGTTTTATTATCCCACATTATCAGCGGCATTATTGTTATTGGCATTGTGCGCTCGATTTGAATGTGTTGAATGTGTTGAATGTGTTGTTTGAATGGCCCTCGCCTCGTAGTCGCACTCGCAGTCACTGTCGCAGTCGCAGTCGCAGTCGGACCCGTACACGGACACTCGGATACTCGCTTAACCGCGTCTCGCCTCGTCTCTCATCTCATCTCAACTCATATCATCTCGTAATCGCGTAGTCAGTCGAGTTCAATTTTCCAATTTCAATCTAAAAAACTGAAACTTTTTTGCATTTCAAAAAAACGAGGCGCCTCGCCAGCCCCGGCCAGTTGTAGTTGAGCTACGGCTGCAGCTCGGTCAGTTCCCACTTAGAATAATAATAATAATAATCATTATAATAACAATAATAATTATAATAACAATAACAACAACGATAATCGTATAAACATAAACATAATAGTTTGTAATACACTGATAATGCTGATAACGTCGAATGAATGTTAAACGAGTCATTGAATTCATTGAAATGATTCAATAGGCGCCACACACACACACAGTGAATACTTCAAATCAGATCACTGAACTAATTAACTGTGAATCGCATCTACAATATTTATCTCTGTTCTATCAGTGCGAGTGTCAAATGAATCGAGAAACGAGTGCAATTTCGAAAACCGAAACCAAATCCAAACCAGCAGCCTGAGGCCACATGAAACTGACAAAAAACAAAACACAAAAAAAAAAACAAATTTAATTTAAACAAATTTCTCAACTGTCTCAAATGAGCCGGCAAAAAGTGCAATAATAAATAATAAAAAACAAAGAATTCCTTAAATAAAAAACTGCTGAAAATATTTCGAAAAGAAAAACAAAAAGCAATAAAATAAAATTAAATTGAAAAAATAAATTAAAAGAAATGAAAATAAATTCAAAAAATAAATTAATTTAAAAATTATTGAAATTTATAAAAAATTAAATAAAATAAAATATTATATGCAAATAAATTGCAAATTAATTAAAAACAAATTCAAAATTTCCAATAGACTATTGTGAATGCATATTTAAAGCCCACAAAGCGCTAAACTATTCGCATCGAGTGTAGCAAGTGCCGCGCGTGCAGTTACTTTTAGTAGCTGCTGTAGCAGCTTGTTAACAAAAAAACCGCCAAAATTCTCAGCCAATACAACAGCAACAGCAACATGAACTCGTACTTCGAACAGGCCAGCGGCTTCTATGGCCATCCGCACCAGGCGACGGGCATGGCGATGGGCACCGGTGGCCATCATGATCAGAGCTCGGCCAGCGCTGCGGCGGCCGCATACAGAGGCTTCCCACTGTCGCTGGGCATGTCGCCCTATGCCAACCACCATCTGCAGCGCACCACACAGGACTCGCCCTACGATGCCAGCATCACGGCCGCCTGCAACAAGATCTACGGCGACGCCAACAGCGCCTACAAACAGGATTGCCTCAACATCAAGGCCGACACAGTGAATGGCTACAAGGACATATGGAATACGGGCGGCACCAATGGCGGAGGCGGCGGCGGTGGCGGAGGCGGTGGTGGTGGCGGTGCCACTGGCGCTGGCAACACACCAAACGGAGCAAATGCACCCAACGCTGCCAATGGACAGAACAATGCGGGGGGCGGTGGCATGCCCGTTCGACCATCCGCCTGCACGCCAGACTCCCGCGTTGGCGGCTACTTGGACACATCGGGCGGCAGCCCTGTTAGCCATCGTGGTGGGGGCAGCGCTGGCGGCGGCGGCGGCGGCGGCAGTGGCAATGTCAGCGCCGGCGGCGTCTCACAGAATCCAGCGAGCGGTGTGGGCGGCGGTGTGGGCGCGGCCACAGCCTGGAATGCCAATTGCACCATCTCGGGCGCTGCAGCGGCCCAAACGGCGGCCGCCAGCAGTTTACACCAGGCCAGCAATCACACCTTCTACCCCTGGATGGCAATCGCAGGTGAGTCCACAGCAGATCCAAGCAAAAGTGAGTGTCTAAGCCACTGAATCTTCTTCATCCTAATCTTCTCCTTGTCACACCATGCAAAGCCTAAGTTTCAGTTTGATTTTTTAGCGGTTTTTTATTTAGCATGTTTTGTCCCCTTTACTCTCTGCTGTTGTTGTTCTTCGTTGTTGTTGCCACAGTCTGTGGCAATTGTCTCTCTCCCTCTCTGTCTCTCTGTTTGCTTAGCTGTTTCCCATCTTGGTCAAGTGATGAGCCACTCCCGCACTTGCCAAGTAAGTCGATCTATAGACATAAAAAATAATGCGAATCTTAACTGCCCATTCGCGATGGCAACATAAACAGTTTGTGAAAAACATCTTGCAAAACACTTGACAGAGGAAAATGAATAGAGTAAACAACTGGGGAAAGAGACAACTAAGATGTCTTTAGTACATATATTAGCTAGTGGGAGAATTTTAATAATATTAAAATATTATGTTTATATTTAAAATATATTTTTAAATTTCACGATGAATTTCCTAGATTTATTTCCAAAATTGTACAAGAAGCTGTGAAAATATTTTCTTTTATTTTTCAATTTGTTGAGAAAATATTTTAAATAATTTCCCAATATAAAAATCTAAAACAAAGTTTATTTCATTTTATTATATTTGTATTTCTGTACAAATTTTTTATTGGGTATTTAGGTTGTCTTTAAAATTGTTGCAACAATTTATTTATATATAAAATATTAATTATTTTTTTGAAATTCATTTCAATTTTTAAACCTCTTCAAAACAGCAAAATTTAAATTTAATCAACAGTATAATCAAGTTCAGTTTTTAAGATATTTAAAGTCATAAATTAGAGTTTTAAAATGCAGGATCTAAAACTATACAAAACTGAATCGAAATAATCTACGAAAAAGTTACGAATTTTAAAAAGGAATTCTAAATAATTATGATATTATTTTTGTAAAGAGGAAAAAAATCGTATGAAGTTTAAATTAATTTTTGTATATACACGTATATAGATGGATAAATAAATATATATTAGTTAAACAGAATTCACAAAAAAAAATAAATATCATAGGAACACTTCATAACAGTCTTAAAATAAATTCCACATAAGTGTGATTCATTTTATTTAAGCACGAACTGATTTTATGAATTTTAAAGAATTTTAATTGACTTGTTTAAATATTAATATATAAATTTCACAAGAAATCTCTTGCGCGCCATATATTCTAATAATAACTAATTTATCAATTATTCGAAAATTATAAAAATGCATTTTTGATTAACGATTAATTGCCGCCCGTGCGTCAATCGCGCCCCTAATCGCAGGTGCACGCGGCGTGCACCGATTCGGCCGAAGTCTGCGCCAGTCTCGTCTCATAAACCATAAACGTATCCAGCAAGTTGTGCTGGAAGTGGAAGTGGACTTGCTGCAACTGGTAGTTATCCACGGGTTGTGCCTGGCCCGGTCTCGGCTTGTCTCATAATTTTCAACACTTTGTTTACTAATTTTTGTCACCTTTGCGTTTAATGATGCTCTCCAGCAACGCGTTGTCAGTAATTGTTGCTGCTGCTGCTGTGGCAAGTGGCAAAGTGGCAGAGTGGCAGCAAAAGTGAGCTGCAATTTGTGCAACAAGAGCAGCCGGCAACGCGTCGCGGTTGGAAGTAAATTACGAGCGGCGGCAACCGTTGAAAAACTGCTGTGAAAATAGTCAAGAAAAAATCCTTTCCTTTTTTTTTTTGTTTTTGGTTTTTTGTTGCAGCACAGGACACACACTGCGCGCATCGGGCGGGCAGAAGTTGCGCTTATTACAGTTAACAACGCCATTATGTTATTATGTGAGCAGGACTCAGGACTCAGGACTCAGACCCCTTCTTTCGAGTACGGGTTGGCCACCAGCCGAGCCGAGGAGAAGCACACTCAGTTCGCCTTATCAGCAGCAGGTCGTGTTTCGCCCGCTCGTGTTGCCCCCGCGCCCCAGCCCTGATAACCCCCAGGACAGTCGCAAACACCTTTAGCAATCATAAGCAAAATTTCATTTCGCTCTGAATTAATTTTGAGGTGCCCCCACTCTGTGCACCCCTTGCTGAATTTATGACTGCCCTCGTGTAGGTGGTCAGCGGTCAAACATAAATTCGAATCGTTACTTCTATATATAATATAACGCTGATACAGCGGCTATACAGGGTGCAGCGAAAATCAATCAAATTTCACCGGGCTATCGATAATTACAAAAAAAACTTGGGAGCTGGTTAAAAAACAATTAAAGTTGAACTAAATACACGCAGAAGGGAACTCGTCCAACTGGTTGCCCTCTTCTCTCTTCTCTCTCTTTCTGTTTTCCCTGCTCTCCACACTTCGCGATCCTTCGTACCCAACGTTCGTTCCCAACTCAATCTCAATCAATCGATTCTGATATAACACTGAGATGATCGTAATGAAATTTATGCGTTCCTCCACAGGCAACCTGAAATGCCGCTGCAGATGCCGATGATGTATATTGTAGGTTATGTTTTTGCTGAATACAGGGTGTCCCCGGTAGACGTACACAGGCTGCCTGTTATGTTTCGCTAAAAATAATTTCCACTTGGAGCAGTATAACAGTTTAAGATCCTATGAGATATTTTACCTGAGAAAAAAAATAAAAGAAAATACTCACTGTTATCCAGGTACACGGTAGTCTAATAAGAATACGATACCTGAGAGAAATTCACCATACTCTTGTGTGTGGTGAATATCTGAAAGTGTGTTTAATATGACAAAATATTTCTCCACACCTGTCCCTATTTTAATATTTTAAGTTTACTGATCTATACAATTACTTGCAAAATAAATAAATAAATTATTTTTAATTTTTTTAATTTAATTTCTTATAAAATATCGTAGTCTTTCGAACTCTCATGTAATTCCATATTTAATTCCAAAATTTCTCTTTTTTTATTTCAAATATTTACTATTTTATATATTTTTTACGATTAATATTTCTTTGATTAAGTCTCATAATCATTTGACAGATTTATTTTAGGGAAGTTAAATTTCTTGAACCATATTTAATATGTGGAACAACAAAAATTAAAATATTGAAAATAATTGCATATATGTAATTCCATATCATTTCCTAAGATTGATTGCATAATCGTCACCACAATTTTTTGCAGAATATTTAAAACTATTTTATATTGAAGAGAAACAAATAAAATATCTTAAGTATTTTCTTACTCTCAAAGAATTCCTTATCACACGCCAAACTTGTCTCAATCTCTTTGCATTTGATTGATTCTCGCAGATAACTCACAAATTTCCATTAAGATCAATATTATCAACAAATTTGTTTGCGCTTGCGATCTATTCAAATACGATAAATATGTATGCTATAAGCTGGAGGGCAAAAAAAATAAAGCAAAAGAAAATCCGAAATCAAGCCATAAATAAATCGGCGCACACTTCCAGCGATCATCGATCATTTGCCGCCGTTGCAAAGTGAAATAATAAAATGGAATAACGAAAAATTCCGTTTTTATCGTATCTAAACATGGTTTAAGATTTGAGAACCAACTCCAGATCGCCAGTGAGTGGCTGTAGGTGTGTGTGTGCGAGTGTGTGTGAGTGTGTGTGTGAGTGTGTGTGGGTTATGTGTGAACACGTTGAGTGCGGGGCCATTAAATCATTGTCCTGAAGGCTTTTAAGTCATTATCGATAAATTTCAACATAAATTCGCAAATTCGTAAATTTGCTTTATTTGCCTGGACCCCACGCACACACACACACACACACGCGCGTGGACAAGCAGACAGGTTGGGTGTGTGTGTGTGTGTGTTGTGTTTTGGGGCCAAATTTGCTTGACTAATTTCAGATCGATATCGGGAGAGCAACGACAGACGCCGAGCACATGTTGCTGCCTGCTCTTTTGCTCGATATTTCGCTCTCGCTCTTTCTCTCTCTCTCTCTCCCTCTCACTCCCTCGTCAACATCCATTTTTTTTTTGTCATAAAATGACCTTGAGAATCATTTATCCTGCAATTGACACGTCCGGGCAGTGCCATCATAACTCATATTTTTTTCCACCGGCCACGCCATGCTGCGTCTGCAAATGCTACGCAATTATCAGCGGGCATTGTGCCCAGTTCTGGGTTGGATTCTGGCTACGGGTTCAGCTACGGGTTCAGGTACATCCCTAGACCCGGCGACCTTTTCACTGCGATTGTCTTCGCTGTCAATTGTGGCTCACACGTTCGCCCAGTTCGAGTCAAGGCTAATGTTCTTGGCCAGCATTTTTGGACTACAATCATTTAGTCATAACTCATAACGCACACTCACACTCACACACACACTCACACACACTCATACACACTCGTGTGTATTAGTCACATAGTTCAAATGGCAATGCACTGCGCGCAGTGCGGCATGTCGTGCCCTCGCAACATGCAACATGCAATTAATAGGCCACAAGTGGCACGCACGATGCAACCGCGTAGCAAGTGGCAGAGAGAGAGAGAGAGAGAGAGAGAGAACACAAATCGCCGCAAACAACAGGAAAACATTTTCAACGCGCGCTTTTAATCATATTTGCCACAAAAATCGAAAATGCAAAATCAGAATCAAAAAGAAATCAAATTCGTTTTCAGAATTGATTCACAATTCGCAGCGGATGCAGCAGCAGCATCAGCTGATGGACTCAGAGGGAAGGGCGGGGGAAGGGAGGGGCAGGCAAGCGGGTGGCCCAGGTTATTCGTTTTGCCTTGTGTTCTCCTCCTCCTCCCTGGGCAGCTTCTTGCATTTTTTAATGTATTTTTAAATAAGGAATTTAATAAGCACCTTGGCGGGCCTCGGACAACGACTCGACCGGCCCGCACCAAGTTGGTCCACAACAACGTCGACAACGACGACGACGACGGCGACGACGACGACGACAACGTAAAGTGGCCCAGACACATGGCCCAAAAACCAAAAAAAGAAAAATTAAAAAATAATAAAATGAAACAAGACTGCAGGGCGAGAAGCAATTTTTGGTTATGCCTCAGCGCAAACAGTGGGCAATTGTTGAAATTTGTGATTGAAAAATCGGCAGAGATATATACAAGAAAATTAAAATATGAAAAAAATTAAAGAAATGCATGAAACAATTCAAAATTGAAAAACTTTTAATGGTATTAACGTAAAAATAGCAGAACAATATTTATGAGATAAGTTAGAATTTTGTATATTAAATTTATTTCATTTGATTGAACATTAAATACTTTAACTCCGGAATTACATTACTATTTTTAAAACAACTTATTATTTTTCTTTGATACAAAACATGTGCAAAAAAAAAGTGTTTAAAAACTGTAGAATAAACAATAAACCGTGTAAAATATTTTGTCAGAAAAAGAAACGAAAAATATTCAAAAATAATTTTGAATCAGTAAAAGAGAGAATTTTCTTTTATTATATTATTTTATTTGCATTAAATTGATTTGGTCGTCTGTTTAATAAACTTAATATTTCTTTTAAAAAAATGTGTAATAGCTACAAAAATAAAAATATAAGTTATATAGCACTTTTAGAATATAATATTAATTTACCATTGGCACATTGCAGTCAAATTAAAGAATCAAATCAGTCTCATAAAAGTATTTAACCAAATTCTTAGAAAATATATTTTCAAAGATCGAATTTCAGTTTCTTAGGCAACAAAATTTGTATTTTAATCATGGAAGAATATTTACAATATTTTTCCAATATTTAAAATTTTCAAAAATATATTCCAAGTCTATAATAATATTTTCAAATATTTCATTTTGTGTGTGTTTTCCATGCATTTTCAACCAGTGTTCGAGCTGCGAGCCGCCTTGGCAGTTGCAAAATCATGTTTTAAGGTGTTTTTGATACCTAATAAAAACAACAACACTGGCAGGCAACAAACGCACACACACACACAGCACACACACATAATATACACACACAGCACACACACACACATACAGAGAGAGACACAGAACTGCAGCGAAAACGCGCCATGCCAAAGGGTCAACTGAAGATGGGGAAGTTAGCGTAGGCAAAGGTGAGGAAGAGCAGAGAGGCGGCAGAGGGAGCGGCAGAGGGGGTACACGGCCGGCTGTAAGGGCAGCGAGCGCCGCAGTGACCAACACACACACACACACACATACACACACAGATACCCATAAAAAAGCGCTTTTGGGGCTCAGGTCCCCCATCATACGTCATAGCGACGACGACGACGACGACGCCGTGCGGCGTGTTTATTATAAAACAACAAATCATTCATTATAACCACTTGTGTGTACACACACACACACACAGACACCTACGTATATGTATGAGAAAGTGGCGTAAACATGAAAAGAAACACAAGTTGGCAACGCCATGTAGATACGTTTTTGGGGATCCATCTAAGTATCTGTAAATGTATCTGAATCTGAACAAGTATCTGCATGTGTGTGTGTGTGTGTGTGTACCTGCGCTGTCGTATAATATGCATATTTGCGTATTATTTTGATTTTAATAATGATTTATTTATTATTAATAATTCATTGGTGGTGGGCTCCGCATTCGGTTTCGGATTGGATCGCTGATTGCGATCTGATCTCAGCTACCCGAGTGCAAAAGCTACGCACGAGCCCGAGTTCCCCACTTGGTGGTATCGATTCGGTTCCGACTCAGACTCAGTTGGATTCAACTCGCACTCGATGAATGAACTGGATGGAGGTTGCTCAGTCCAGCTGGGAAGACTCCGACTACGCTCGTCGGTTTGGTAACACAAGTTGCGCTATGCTCTGGCCGGTTGGTAGGAAACGCATATTATAATGAGCTTCAATTAAGATAAAAATCTTTGAAAACAAAAGAGACAAAGATTTATAGGTTCACAATTATGCAGTGACCACCTTGAGGCACTCGAGCATAGATAGACCCAAACTCTGGCACGGTTCACAAGTTAAGAGTAGCCAAAAGGGTTGTAGCTACAGCTAGATTATAGTTGATCCCTCAAGGCCCGGGCAAGTGTGACCAGCTCTTTAATTTCGAGTGACTAGTTTCAACTGATTCCACTTGAGATTTCATAGATTAATAACTGGGGACTTATTACACAAGTTTCAATATTTTTAATATTTTTAATTTTCGTAACTAGTTCCAATTGTAGTTCGAGCTGATTTTACTTTTGATTTCATAGATTAATAGCTGGGGATTTATTACACAGGTTCTAAAATATTATATATATTTTTTAATATCTGTAACTAGTTCCAACTGTAGTTCCAGCTGATTCCAAGTTAGTTTAACTTTCAATAGATACAATTTAAATAGGCAACTACTATACGATTTTAAATACATATGGGAATTTATTTAATATAATTTAAGTAACTGGTTCCATCGGTGGTTCCAGCTTATTCTGATTATTCTCATTTCACAGCTTAATAGAGTCTAGTAGCTTCTTCTTTTTATAGACACTAGACCCGACTTTAAACCTTGTTTTAAAATCGCAACTGTTATACAAGTTCCCATATTCCATATCTCCAGTTCCATTTACTAGTTCCACTTGTATTTTCCACTGATTCCACTTTCGTTTCTCGCTCAATCGATACACAGTGTAGTAGCTGCTTTTTCTCTCTTTTATCTACACGGTACGCCATGAGGCCCGTCTTGAAGTCTTGATTTACGAGTGACCCATGCAAAACTGGGTAACTGTTATACGAGTTCAAATATTTGTGAAAATGAATCGATGTGAGTTATAGACCCAACTCTATTTTGATTTACAAGCGTGCATTGAACTCGCCAGCAAAGGTCGAGGGTCACAAGGAACTGCACGAGGCTCCTCCTACGCCTCAGACTGCTCCTCCTCCTCCTCCTCCTCCTGCTCTGCTCTGCCCCTGCCACATTAATGTCAATTTAATGTTTCCTTAATGACTTCTTTCGTTGCAACTTGTTGTTGCCGCTGCTCTTATCAGTTGCCGGTCAAACTTGTCGCTCGAGTGGAAAGTGTTATGCTAAATAGCTAACGAGTTTTTCCCCACGAAAGTAAACTTGCTCTAGCGCAGAGTTGCATCTCTCTCTCTCTGTGCAAGCGGATTATGGCTATGATATAGTATGGCGATATAGTCGACTGAAGTATCTGTCTGCCATGTGCTGGCAGTGCTGCCTGCGCGTCGTCTATTTATTTGGGTCGGCAATTAAGATTTATATCAGCGCCAGCTTTGATGGGGGCCATAAAAACTCTAGCTGCAGTCGAAGTGCAAACAAATGAAGCAAATCAAGCAGCTATGCGCCGTCTCCCTCTCTTCCTCTCTCTCTCTCTCCCTCTCTCTCTCTTCCAGCAGCTCATTTATGCGGCAGAGTCTTTTGTCTGGAGCGTGCAACGCTTTAAAGAGTCATAAAAATCGGCTAAATGCGCAGCCAAAAGGTGCGAATAAGCCAGGGATGGGGAAGGCAGGGGGAGTGGGGAGAGGGAAGAGGGGTACAGCCTGCACTTGACGAACTGGTTAACAGTTCAAGCCGTTAGCAGACCGCAAACTAAATGTAAACACTTCCCCTGCTCGCCCCTAGACGCAGTCTTCCCCTACTCCACCTCCTCCTTCCCTTCAGCCAGCTGACTGTCTGCCGTCGCTATGGCGACCCGCCAGCCATTTGTTTGAATTTGTCTAAAGTGGCTGCCCTCTTGCACCCCTTTCTACCCCCCTCACCCCTGCCATGGCTCACCCCTCCTGTTTGTAGAATTTTCATAATTTTCATTGCTGCTGCGAAAAGCAGAAAAAAAAAGTTGAGAGTAAAAAAAACGTTTGTCAAATTTTCCGTTTACTTTTAGTTGGCGCCCCTTTGGCATCCCCCCTCCCCGCTACACACACATACACACACACACCCCTCACACTCCGGGGCATAGTTGTGTTTCCTTTTCTTTTTAATTTAATATTTTCTTTGTTGTTTTCTTTTTCGGGCGCTGTGTCTACTGTCTGCCAGCGTCTGCATCTGCAACTGGGTGGGTGTTCGTCTGCTCTCTCGCTCTAGCTCTCCCTCTCTCTCTCTCTCTCGCTCACTCTGTCGCTCTTGCTGTCTCTCTTCAGTGGGAAATTACGTTTACTCAGGCGCCTGGCGCGCATATTTAAATACACACGTGTTTTATCGCTGCCATTAAATCATATTTTTATACTTTACCTTTTTGCTGTGCCACCTTCAACGTGCAGCACACACACCGCACACCGCACCCGCTGCCACCCTATCCCCACCCACTCGCCGCCCACTTGCGCCCAGCGAGCGTTGGCATTTTGATTGTTTACATTTTGCACTTTCACGGCGTAAACAAACACAACAACAGACAAAAAACGGCGCTAAATATTGTGAAAAAAAAACAATAGAAAAGAAATACGAGACACAGCAAAGACGAGGCGAGCAGATGGGGGAGAAGTGGAGCAGAAGGGGAGCAAGATTTGAAGGCTCTTGTAGCGCCAGACGAAATGTCAAGTGGAAAATTTGGAGGGGGCTTTGGAGACTGAAAGGGTTGGGATGGTAGTGCAAGCAGAAGGCCGAACTTATTTGGCATTAATATTAAACCAAAGGTGATCTAGCTATTTATCCAACTATTATATCATATTATATGTGTGGTTATATGGTGGTTATGTGTGTTCAAACATACAAATTTGGCTTCATATTCATTTAAATATAACTATCTTTTCATTCTATCTACTATACCATATATTATGTGGTTATTATAGGGAAGATTGTTGTTCATACAAATAAATTTAATTTTATATTGATCTATATCAATATCAATATCTAAATATACTATAAATTCATGAAATCTATATATTATATAAGGAAATACAGTTCAGATACTTGTTCATACAAACGAACATGGCTTAATATTATTCAATATTCTCATATCTATTTACCTTTCTATTATGTCATATAATATAAAGGGTATTATAGATCTGATAGTTGTTCATTAATACAAACTTAGCTTCATATTAATCTATAACTATATATCTACCCATCTATGCATTATATCACAAAAAATATATATGCTTATATAGTGCTGATATTAGTTCATACAAACGCAAACAAGTTGCAGCAAACCTGAGACATTTGTCTCGACTCGCACTTGCTTG
The DNA here is from genome assembly GCA_018901885.1 of Zaprionus kolodkinae. NCBI lineage: Eukaryota > Metazoa > Arthropoda > Insecta > Diptera > Drosophilidae > Zaprionus > Zaprionus kolodkinae. The sequence continues at coordinate 2,022,097 of JAEIFM010000498.1, forward strand.
AACTGCTTGGGAATTACAGCACAGCATACAGAAGTCAATTACAGTTACTGCTAACTGTATAGACACACGAATTGTACTATGTTACATACATACAGTATATGCCAATCGAATATGACTCAACACGTCGCAGTGGGGCGTATTGAATAACGAGATTCGCGAGATCAGTAGTCGGTAGCATAGGTTAAAGATCAAAAGAACGTGTCTTTAATTGGCTACTGTGCAGTGGCTTCCCCTCCCCCCCTCTCTCTCTCTCCCTCCCTCTCTATCTATTTGCCGCCTAAAAGCAACAACAACAACAACAGCAGCAGCAGCAGAAACGCGTCTTAGTTTCAGTTTATCCAAGTTTGCCCCACCACGTGCGGCTGCTTAACCTTACTTATCGGTTCCAGTTCCCCCTCCCTCCCCCTCTCTCGCTACCTGCCTCGCCGTCGATGCAGCTGCGAAGAGTTAAACAATTTTTTAGCATTTTTTAAACGTTTCTCCTCTCTCTTGCAGGTAAGATAAGATCTGATTTAACACAATACGGCGGCATATCAACAGACATGGGTAAGAAAATTTCCACATATTTTTATTTCTTTTCCTTTTTCTTACTTTACTTTTATTTTCCCTATTCCTGACTTGCAACTCGCGATGCGTAGTCTACTATACTAATCGTAGTCCTGTCTGTACTAATCAGTATTAGTCAAGGTGTTGGTTTTACTTCCTCACTTAGCATGGTACGTTTTAATTCTAAGCCACGCCCACGGGACAAGCTGGAGGCGTGAAATGTTAAGCTCGCCGGGTGTGCAAATGATTGATAAGTCGCAGGGTGCATGTTGCACCGATGGTTGCCCCACCTGATTAGAGCGAGAGTGCAACATGCTGCAGCACGCAACGAGGCGGAGGCGGAGGCAGCGGCGGCAGCAGCAGCGACTCCTGCTTCTCTGGAGGCGTTTAATTTGCAGCCCGTTGCAGCTCGTGGTGCCTTCTGACGTCGCAAGGTTATCAATCAGCTCGACGACGACGACGACGTCGTCTCTGCTGCTTCTTAAAATCCAATTACACGCACAGGCGTAGGGAGGGAGGGAGTGTGGGTAGGGGGGAGGCGGGCCTGACAGGCTGATCAGCTCAGGTTGTTGCCGGTTTGGGGCACTCAAATTACATGAATCGCTGGCGCAAGGCATGAATCGAGCCGCAAAATTACTGGGATGCAGCCAGAGAGAGAGAGAGAGAGAGAGAGAGAGAGAGAGAGAGAAGCCTCTGCCACCCAGACTTCTGATCTCTCCCGTTTCCCTGCCTGCCTGCCTCCCTCTCTCTCCCTCTCTCTCCTCGCTCACGACTCAGCCCGAGCTTATTATTTACTATATTCGATTGATTATCTCGTGCAAATCGGTAGCTAAATATTGGCACAGGCGCAACAAGTGGGCAGCCAAGCGTGAGCGTTCTCTGCTCTCCCAGAGCACTCCCTAGTTGCCTCAGCCTCTGCTGCTGCCTCTGCTGCTGCTGCCTCTGCCTCTGCCTCAGCCTCTGCCTCAGCCTCTGCCTCAGCTGTGGGCAGCACTTTTGGCACTTGGCAATTAAGTGGCCACGGATAAGATGCGTCTCATAGATTGGGTCTGGCAAGTAGGTGCCACTGTTGCCAGCTACCACTTTCCCCCATGGAGACGAGAACTAGAAACGGGCTAAGACAGGCTATGGGATTATAATACTTGAGTGAAAGATACTTAGGCAATGAGAATATTATAGACTTCTTTAAAGATGATTTGATGGTTAAGGTTAACTTGCAATTGTTTATATAGAAAAATTGTAAAATATTTATTTCTATATCCTATTTATTTGCTCCTATATTTAAAAGAAGCCATAGGAAGGGTATTATGCAAGCTACAATGAATATTTAGAAACGCACAGTGGTACACAGCCTGTTAGACTTTGCTTTAAATGTTGAGCAAGAATATAAACGAGCTGACCTAATACAATAATAATAATAATTGAATAATAAAATGTTATTATTGTTATACCATTTCTGAAAGGGCAGAATATTAAAGGGCATAATATGGAGACTAATTTTATATAAAGATTATTATTTTATTTTAAAAAATATTATATTAAACATACTTTAAGTGGGAAAATATCAAAGCATTTAAATAAAACCAATTATTCTTAGTTTTGAACCAAAATGTGCCATTATTTATATTATTTGTATCAATTTTAAACTATGCTGACTTATTTAATCGCTTCAGGAAACTAATTCAAAAGAGACAACTTTATAAAGTAGATTTATTAATAAATTACCAAGGTTGCTTTCAGCCTAATAGGTATTTTATATAGTAAGAAATGACGGGACTGCATAGTGCATATCGTTTCTATTATTTAAACCACAACTGTATATCTACTAGTCTCTACATAAGAAGGATGTTTCTTAGACAAAGTTTAATTAATTTAAATAGGTTGGGTAACTGCAATAGTTGACCAAATCATAAATACCCTACACAACTTACTTTGAAAGGGGTTACAATTTATTATTCTACGCATATATCCTCTGTATAAGGCTATTGACCCATACTATAATATTATGTAGTTTTTCCATTCATCAAAAAAGTTAAAAAACCCTTAATTCCCGTGTCCCCATGCCCCTTACCAGTGTACCCATTCTGGCCTGGCTTTTAGCTAATCGGTTGGGGTGTTTCATAATGCTGCACTTCGCGTTTCTGTAAAATAGTTAAAATCACATAATTTCGCTGTTATTTCGCACCCTCACTCTCTCTCTCTCTTTCTCTCTCGCTCTGCCTGCAGCGAGGAGTGACAGCAATAAGTGAGGTTAGTTGGAAGCGAGGGGGAGGGGGAGGAGGTTGGGCTGCAACATCGCATCGCGCTGCTGACATTGAACATGACATTTTCCCCCAAAGAGATAATTAAATTGCGGGCTTAATAGAATTAAATGCCGTGTTTGCATTTCAAAATCGGAAAGCGAGCCCCCTCCCCCGCTAGCAGGCCCCCCTGCATAGCCTACGCCACTGCGCAACCTGCCATGCGGTACGCCTGGTTGGTCAAGCAGCGAGCGGGGAGAGGGAGAGAGAGATAGCTAGGGAAATAGAGAGAGAGAGAGAGAGAAAAAAATGTCAATTTGGACAAGTTTTGATAATTGCAGAGGCGCAGCAAGAGGCAGGGAAAGAGGGAACTGTGCTGCGTTTTGGTTGCTGTGGTGGCGCAGCTACTGTGCTGCATGTGGCACGTAGCACGTAGCCAGCCTGCTGCTGCTGCTGCTGCTGTGTGCGTGGCTGCCACTGCCTCTGCTGCTGCTGCTGCTCCTGCTGCATGTTGCATGTTGCAGTTAATAATTATTGAAATGTGCGGCTGCCGCCAGGAATTGTGCTCGTGCTCCTTCTGCTTCCTGCGCGGCTTCCGTCAGCAGCAGCGGTGGCAGTCGACAATGTTGCATGCATCGTTACCTTTAAGCTCTCTCTCGCTCTTTCTCCTTCTCCCTCTCTTTCTCTGTCTGTGGCCCAGCAAAAGACTAAACAATGCTTGCATTTTCCCACCTTTTTCACATAACTTTTCAGTTGTTTTCGTTTTTGTTTCGTTTCTCTCTCTCTTTCGCCCTCTGCTTCGTTGTTGTTGCCACTGGCAGGGTAAACAAGTCGGCCACCAACTTGTTAACCCCCTTGCCACACCCCTCGCCCCCTGCCCCTGCCCTGCCCTGCTGCTGCACACATGTCGCTGTCGAACTTGTTACCACTTTGAAAGCCGGGCCCGGCCTCCGTCGGCGGCAACGGCGGCGGCGGCCAACTGGCCGAGTGGCCCCTGTAATAAATTCATATTCAAATTGTTAATTGAATATTATTTGTTAAATTTGCAAGCATTAAATGTAAACGTCGGCCTGGCTGGGCAAATGTGGCGGGGGCGTGGCCGTTATACGACTGCCGACTGCCTTTTTTCCTCTCTTCTTATTTCCCCCACTTTTCTTGTGTTTACTTTCGACGTGTTTTAATTGAATTTATGCGATTTTAAGCGCAGAGCGAGTGTGGATCACCCTATCGAGTGTGTACTGTATTAATTCAGCTATATTTAGTCTGATAATTTTAGTTGCAAAAACAGAAAACACACGAATTCCTGGAAAATTGTAACTGTAACTGCGCACCCTGCTGTTGTTGTCCTTGTTACACCTGTTGTTGTTGTTGCTGTTGCCTTTTCCCTGCAATTTTCATAATTCATATTCATACAAACAGACAGCCCAAGCAGACAGACAAACAAAGCGTCGCGATGCGTTGCACCTGCAAAAAAAGTCAGAAAAAAACGAAGGAAAAACCAACGAAATGTGCGACAAAAAAAAGCAAAGGATTCTGCCGAGTGTAAAGTGCAAATGCTGCACATATGCTAGAGCGAGAGAGAGAGAGAGAGGGAGATAGGCACACTTCTGCATAAATTATACCCTACGATCCTAACAAGAGTCTGTGCGGAGACTGAAAGAGTTGCTCATTAATTTGATTGAGCTTTGAATAACGAGTAATTTGTGCACAGACACAGAGGGAGCCAGACTCAGTGCATCTCTCTCTCTCTCTCTGCATATTGCCCTCTCTTTCGCTCTGACAACATTTGCATCAATTCTCGTACACAACAACGTGTGCTGCATGTGATTTTACACACTTCGAAATTATTAACTGGGGAGCATTTTGTAGTTCGGCAAGCGTAAGTGTTGTCCTCTCTCTCTTTCTGCCCTTCTCTGCCCTCTCTTTCGCACTGTAACACTGTCCTGTTGTGTCCTGCTCCTGCTCTTTCTCTCCTCTCCCCCCTGAAGCTGTAACTGAACACACAAACACTTCATAAAATGGCACACGGCACTTTCGTTTTTACCATTGGCATCTGCAGCACGTGGCTGAGCAGAGCAAAGGGAGAGAGAGAGAGAGGGAGAAGGGCAGTAAGAGAGAGAGAGAGAGAGCTGGCATGTCACACATGGAGAACTGATGCTGCTGCTGCTGCTGCTGGCCGTACTTGGCCAACGGGCCTCAATTAATGAATTAGTAATTCAGCCTCATTGCCGCAATAAACGCTGCTGCTGCTCTTGGCCAACTTTGCCTCCGGCTTTGCTTGAACTGCAAAATTTCTGTTAATGTTGTAATGATGCAGGTGCCCCAGGTAGCAGCTAGTTAAGAGTCGAGTAGGAAGCGTGATTTGGAGGATGCGGATTGAAGTTTATGAAGTGCCTAAAGTGCAGACGGAAGAAAGACAAAGCCCTGCCTTATAAACACTAGTTATACAGAACTTAAAAGACTGTTAGTGTATAGTTGTTGGGGTATTTAGGAATTATTATATCCTGTGATTCTTAAGAATTGGCAAAGAGGGGTATACCAAAAGTAGTGAAATTACTGAAAGGGGCCGAAAGAGGCGTGGTATACTCCATAAGGTATAAATAGTCTCAATAGAAACCACTAGCTTAGTTTCGTTAGCTATTTCTATTTGATTGTCTGTATGAACACGTAGATCTCTGCTAATATAAAATATACCCCCACCAAATTTGTTGGATTTGTTTCTTTATATCCTATGCATATAGAGACTATTTCAAATTTTGAGTAACACGCCCCAAAACTGATTTGCACAGTTGACAAGTTGCAATTATAAAGAAAATTTATTAATTATTAAGTAAATTAATTTGATATGTTTCTGCTTTGATATTCTGATAAATAAATTCTACATGTATCTATCTTCCAAATTGCAAGCTGATCGATCCATTAAAATAGTATTAGGCAAGTTACCACTTTCCACAGTTTAGAGCAGCGCTGCCAACGCCGCGATGCGTCGCTTTTGTCGCTTTATCACGAGTGTGTTTGAAAACAAGAAATCAATATGGAAGAGATAAACTTCTATAGAACTTGTTGTTGAGTATAAGAAAGGTTTTTTGTTTTAAATAAAGCAAAGGGTATTTTAGTTTCGTGCACACTGAACTGTTGCTTTCCTTACTTGTAAATATTTTGTTCCTTCATGATCTTTAATTATTTTTAATACTTCGAGCTAGACCATTATTATCAACAAAGGCCGAAACTGTCTTGTATAACACATTCCATCTATAAAGATGAGTAAATATATTGTTATAATATATTATATACTTTAACTTTATTTACAGAACTAAAAGATCTGTGTTAGAGTTGTTGTGGTTAATCATAAGTTAAGTCAGTCCCTTAACTTTCCTTCTTCTTTAATAGGTCAAGCAACACAAATACCCACAAATTCCGAACTGGTCTCTTATTGCACATTCCATCGGTTGAGCTCGCTTAGTGCAATTGCTCGGGGAGTTCAGAGCGTCCATTAAGCGCATTAATACCTTTAAATCATTGATAATTTTCTGATTGCAGTTGACATTCATTTACGGTCTACGGTCTCTCCTGCTGTCTGTCTATTTGTCTGTCTGCTAATGCAGGGTTTCGTAGCGCACATAGCTCTCGGTGCTATCCGAAGATCTGTGGGGGGACACACCTGCTGCATGTTATGGAACCCGGAGGGGGCATTTCGTAGACCCGTAATACTACTGACATTAAACGGACCCGGCAATTACAACTCACAAACAGTTTCACTTGAGATAGTTTTCAGTTCGGTCTGAATAAATATGAATATATTCACTCACTCACACACTCACTCAGAGAACGCGCGAATGCCGACGGTAAACCGAAGTTGGGTTCCGCTTGCCGCGATACGAGATATCGTAGGTTCTGTCTGGTTCACGTTCGACGGTCGCTGGGCAAATGAAGGAATTCTATAAGGCAAAAAGGTTGAGATTGCCAACTTTTGGTATATAATTCGCTTATGATTCCACACACACACACACACACACAAACACATAACCTCGGGGCATGAGGAGTAGAAGTAGAACGTAGAGTTGTGCATTTGATTTATGGGTTCAGTCTTCAAGCCTTCAGGTTTTTGGCGGCGGTTCGGCCTCTTGGCGGCGGAAGTGCGTGCCGTTTGCCTCGTGGTTGTTGTAGTTCTTGTTTCTCGCGTTTTCCACACTATATAGTGGGCCAGAGCGAGAGGTACGAAATAGAAAGGCTTGGGAAAACCCCAAAATAAATGACTTTTGTGCATGTCGCGAGCGGGCAAGCGTCGGCTTGCAGTTTAAAGCATAAATTTATGGCTCAAAAATCAAAATCAAAAATGTATACGTAATATTCCAAACAGAAAAGTGAATCACGCTCTCTCTCTCTCTCTCTCTCTCTCTCTCTGTGGCTCTGCGTGCTAATGATTAATAACGTGTGGATGGAAACCTGCTTTCGGCTTGTTGCTTTGCTCTGGGGCGGCCATCATGGCGATCAGCTGATCGGCGGCAAAGAGAGCGAGAGACACACACACGTCATGTCGGCCGAGTGTCTGCAGAGCGAGTGATGATCACTCATATTGTCTGAGATCCCATTTTGGAATTGCCCTCGGCAGGTAGAGAAACAGAGAGAGAGAGAGAAAAATAGAACAAGCAGGCCAAAACAACACCTGAGCGCGATCTCTCAGAGCGCAGCTTGCGCTTACTCTCTCGCTTACGCTCTCTCTCTCTCTCTCTCTCTCTCGCTCTGCGTGATGATTGATCATCGCGCTTGGCTTGGCCGCAGCCGGTTTGCCTTTTTAATTTATGTGCGCACGTTGCGAGTGAATGAATCTCACCTTATTCGAATTGGAACATTTTGTGCTCTCTCTCTGGCTAGTTGGATCTTGCTCGCCGCATATCGTATACGATATTCGCTGCGCGTGTGTTGCGTAGCGTCGTTGCAGCTTGAGTCTGCTTGGAGTTGCGTTTGATGTTAGATGAGACCAGGTGGGATACAATGTGTTATACAGCACAGATCACACCTGGTTTGAGATTCAAATCGGAGCTGATTTGAATAGTTCGTGCCATGGCAGACAGCTTTTGTATATATATTAAATAAATGCATATATATTTTAAATTCATAAATAATGCAAATATTTTATTAGTTGCAGAAATGTGTAATTAAATTTTAATTATTAAGTATAGATAAAATATACAAAATAATATAGTAATACTGCCCAATCACTGGAAATAAATCTGATAGAGAATTTTGTGGGTATATTATAGAACTATTGACAGTAGTAACATTAAATGCAATCAGCGTATTTCTTTCTATGCACTTTCTAAGTGCATAGCATAAATAATACATACATAAATGTATTTATTTAAATAAATTGTTTATTTTCTTATTGAAACTATTCCAAGTTCCTCTTTGTTCTATTTGAGGTATTTAAATGGATTTAAAATATTATAATATTTTAAATATGCATTGTGTTAATATAGATAGAGAGAATTACTTATTTTTTTAATATTATATCATAACACAATTTTCTACGAAATATTATATATTTGTTAATTTGATTTAAGAAAGTATATTAGAGAGTTAAAAAAATATTGTTTATTCAAGTAGTAATACAATGAAGAATTATGTATTTATTTTCGAGGAATATTCCTATATATTAGGTGAAGTACTATCGTAGGAAATCTATGTATCTTCCTTCATACTATGTATTATGGAAATATTCACACTCGATTTACTTGGCACTGTCACTCTACCCAATTGCTCTCTCTCTCTTCCCTTCTCTCACCCCGTCTCTTGCTCTCTTCCTCTCCCTCTGTCTCTCCTCTGTTGTCAACCAGCCTGAGTCTCTGAGTCTGCGATAGTGTGAGTGTGTGATTGTGTTAACCACATTCCAAAGCGTTTCAACGAATTCGAATGAATTCGAATGCGCGACCCACCGCAGCTGAACGAATCGCATCGCATCGCATCGCTACGCTGCGCTGTCCAATCTCAATTGATGATCTATTAACGAGCGCACATACAAATTATGCAACTACAAAATGGTGTACACTGCACTACAACTATTACAACAACAACAACAACAATAGATGCAACAACAACAACAACAACAGCTGACAGGCAATGCCATTTCCTTTGTCAGAGAGAAGGGGCTCCCCAAAGGCAATAAATCCCGAGCATATTAACATGGATGTGCGATGAAAGTGCCAGGCAAATATGTCATTGTCAGCCTCGACTTGGATTGGGATTGGGATTGGGATTAGAGGCTGGCTATTGTGATCAGTATGCCAGGGGTAGAGAAGGTAGCGGGGCAGCTGGGCGGGGGCATGTTTGATGGCCGCCTCTGCGGCTACCAAATGCGTGTGTAGCGACACCTGAGACCAAAACAGAGAGACGAAAAGAGAGAAGAAGAGAGACGAAGAGAGAGAGAGAGAACTGGCGCCTATGGCCGAGAGAAAAAGAAAGTGTCGCTGCATTCTACGGGTCACTGCAGCAGGTAACACAACTGGGCTAAGAACGTAACCAACTTTCCACTGAAATCTGTCAGGCATAAATCACTGATTGGAAGGCTAACTAACTGTCTCTCTCTCTGTGTGTGTGTGTGTGTGTGTTTGTTGTGCCTGCTGATAACTGAGCGAGTCGAGCTTATCGCGCATTTGAATTGGTAGACAACGCATTTTTATTTATATATAAATATCAGGCTGTCTTTGACTGTGCATGTGTGTGTGCGTGTGTGTCTCCTACGTCACCAAACATGACAACATTTTGGGCGTGAACTCACACACACACACATACACACAGAGACAGACAGAGAGAGCAAACGGCAACGAAACATGGCTCAAAAGGCAGCAGCAGCAGCAGCAGCATCGTCGTCGTCCGTGCTGACAGCGCACATAAATCTCTGTAACATGACACTTTTGGCAATGGAAATAAAATATGGCATACGGCGCACCAAAATGTCGCACCAAAAACTGCTGCAGCAACAACAGCAACACGAGCAGCAACAACAGCAACACCGGCAACAACAACAGCCTAGCAGCAACATTTTTGTACGTTTTTTTTTCGGCTTTTTTCCCCCTTTGGCACTTGGCGACGCTTTTTGGCAGTGCGCGACCCACTGTGCCATCCGAGAAGCGACTCATGCCGCATTCAGCTAATTACGAATGAAATTACAACGCGGCAGTTGCTCGCTAAAAGACTGCAATGACACTAGCTGAAAGGCGGGAAAAAGGGTTTCAAAGGTAGCTTGATAGCAAAAGAAAAGCTTTTAAGGGCTTACAAAAAATTAAAAAATAATTGAGCTTATATCAAGCTTAGATCAATTGAAAAATCTGCTTACTTGTACTGCAGCTGTAGAGCTGTCTAAGCTAGTCAGAGATTTTAATAATGAACTATTTTAAATTATAGAATTTATTTTACTAATTCTTCAGCTGATTGCGATTAATTTACTATTTTAAAGCTATGCTGTCTTTAATAAAATTAATAATATCAAGCTTCAAGCTTTAACGCATTCGAAGCTGTAATAAATTAATTATTTCAAAAACCGAATAATTAATAAATTCTTAAGCTGATAAAGACATATATTAAATAAAATAAAATTAAATAAAAAAAAAATATTAAAATAAAATAAAATAAAATAGAAGAATATAAAATAAAACAAAATAAAATAAAATAATATTAATAATAATAGGCTTCAATTGATTGTCATATGTGTTTACTTGTAGTGCAACTTAAAAGCTTTTAAAGCTATATTTAATTTATTTAAATATAAATATGTAAAAAAATATATTTAAGCTTGCATTAATAAATCAGCTTAAGCATACAAAGATTTTAAGCTCCTTGAATTAAATTAAAGCTATATAGCTGGCTAAACTATTTAATAACTCGAAATCATCTAAACTGTGATTTTCTCTAAGAAGTTCTCTCTATTTTACTATCTTTCCCCTACATAGTTTTTATCTCTGTCTATATATATGTATATATATGTATTTCTATATCTCTCTCTTTCTCTCTCTTTAAGCCAGTGTCATTGCTCGTACCCGGCGAATTCAGCTCGCTGATGGCGACGCTGTCACTTGCCGCTGTCATTTTCATTTCGTTTTCATGTGTCACTTGGCGCGCCTGCGCACCGAGTTGCCTGTGTGTCCAGAGAGCCCGACTCCAGCTCCAACTCCAGCTCCAGCCCCAGCTCTGTCTCCAACTGCAACTCCTTCTTCATCTCCTTCTCGCACTGTAATAAAGCAAAACGGCTGCGCTTGCGCTGCTTCAGCCACAGCAACAGCCAAAGCGACAACACAATGCGAAGCGACTAAAGCCGTTGCCTCTGTCAGATTTTGTGAGTGTCACTTGGCTGCTTTGTTGACTGCTGCCCGGCACCCTGTACCAGGTACCTGGTACCCTGGCAACACCCTGCAGACACTTGGGACTTGGGTGTTATCTGCGAACCGTCTTCAGTTTCGTGTGCGCACTCCGCTGCATTCCGCGCGCGAAACACGCAAAATCTGCGCGCCTGCGTATAAAACTGTTAACTAACTCAATTTTGTAGCTGTCAGTTGGTTCTCCCGGCGGTTCCCTGCTCCCTCCCTTGTATCCCCCCTTCTATCTGGGTAGATCTTGCTGCTGCAGCTTACAGATGTTGCCTGCTTCGGCTTCAGAGTTCAGCATGGGTTAATGAGTTGTTGTTGCCGCTGTTGTTGTTGTTGTTGTTCCTGTTGTTGTTGCTCATGTGTTGCTGCTGCTGCTGCTGCTGCTGGCGTGCCGCTTACACATGTCACAACAAATTGCTAACCGTTGAGCGTCCCGTGCCCATAAACAAATCACTTGACCTTCGCATTGAATACATTTGCGTAAAGCGCGCGGAAAACTCGGCCAAGTTGGGCTAGAGAGAGAGAGAAATTGCAGGAGAGTAAGCAGGCACAGTGGGGCGCGTAGGGAAATTAGTGGGGAGTAAATATTGTACAACTTAAATTATTAAATTACCTTACGACTTAATTTACCTATATGTGGGAATTTATATAAATAAATAAGTATTATCACATGTTTTTTTATTTGTATATTTCATTTATCGGGCTATAAATTAATTATTGTACTTATAAATCTTTGCCTTAAATGATTTATTTTTTTATTTAATTATTCACATATTTTACAACTCAATTATTTATTTCTTCAATTAAAATTATTAAGTTTTTTTTACTTTACGTATTTATTTATGCATTTATTTACTTATCTGCTTAAAAATTAATTTATTGTATTAATACATTTTTGATTTGTGATTTTATTTATTACATTCATAAATTTTTTTATTAACTGCTTATATCATTTATTTCATATAAATATTTATTTATTTATTAATTTATTTTCAAATATTTTATTATTAAAATGAAAGACTTCACTTGACTCAATGGCAAATTAGAAAAAAGAAAAGAAAATTTCCGATACTTAAATTTTTAATATAAAGTTGAAGAAGGCTGCCCCTTCCACTCTTCATTTTTCCTTCTCCTCCCTGCTCCTATTCCCCTCTACCCCCTCGTGCTGTGACAGCTGTGCATGACACGTGAAAACGAATTCACGGATGCACACGCGTGCATATCTGTCACCCAAATGTCACTTAAAGTTGCAGAACGCAGCGCACGCATTGCAATTTCATAACTTTATTAAGAATACCCCCTTGGAGGGGCAGCTCCACCTGCCAGCTGTGGCAGAGAGGGAAGCAGAGGGACAGGTGGCGTATGAGCTGTGGTCGCTCTCTTGGCCATTCCAGGCACGTTTTGGCATCTAAACGCCAGCAAGGGGCCATAACTGCGACGCGACTGTAGGTGGGTTGGGCGAGGGGGAGGGGGAGGCGCAGGCGCTGACCAAGTAGGGGAGGCCAGAGGGCTGTAGCAGGGCAGGCGCCAGGGCTGAAGAGGAAGCCAATTGATATGGAGAGTTGACAATTCAATCGCTTAATACGCGATGGCCCACATGCGGAGGGTTTGGCTACTTGCAAGAAGGAACTTCAATTGCTGACCCCTCTCCCCCCCCCTTGCATAGTTGTCATGGCTTTTCATTTGGCTTTTCCTCTACCTTCTTTTTTTTTTTTGTTGTACTTTCATTTGTTTGTGTCACTTGGCAGCAAGAAACAGCAACAACAACAGGAACGAGTACAACATCAGTCTGAATCACAGGGAGGGAACGCAACGAACCACGCGGTAATTCCACAATGAAAGCGTTTCGCACACACACACACACAGTCTCACACACACATAGCACACACACACAACGTGCACAGTGTGTGTACAAACAAAACTTGTGGCAATAAATTTGAAACGGATCACATAAATCACATTCAAGTGAAGCTTAACACACGCGCCCAACTAGAAGAGACTCACACACACGCACACACAGCCAAATGTGTGCATACACACACATATACATATATATTATATGTATCTATGTATATTCACATGTTCTATAAAAAAAGATACTCACATTGTTGTGAGTGCACAGCAAAGAAACACACTGTAAAAGGGGCTGAGAATGGGGCGAGAATGGGCCAGAAGATGAGTGTGCATTTTGGAGGATATTTTATCAGTTTCTTACAGTTTCGTATACCAGTAATTTATTTATTTATATAACTTTCCCATGGATCAGTGGAATATTATAATATATTTATTTAAATAAAGTTTATTCCTTATTTATTAATTTCAAATTGCAAGACCAATAAAGAAAAAATATGCAAAGATTTCCACTTAAAATTTAACAATTTCTAGACAAAATTTGACTGAAAATTTCTTGGTGAATTAAAATTTAATTAAAGTAAAGAAAAAAAAGAATAATAAGAATAATTAGAAAATCAAATGTTAAAATTAAATTTGTTTTATATTTAATTTTTCTCAAATTATACAAAATAAAGTTGAGCAATAAATGCATTCCTTTCTTTATCATTGACATTTTAATTTAACTAGGATTTTCCTTAAAAACGATTTGAATTTTTCTTAAAACAATCAGAAAAGTTTAGTAAAAATTAAAATAAATCTTAACAATATTCACATAATTTTTCTTTGAACTTGAATCACCCAATATACTCATTTTATGCATATTTTACCAGTTTATAACAATTAGTCATGCAAGATAGATGCATGTCATATTTATATTTATTTATTAGATATTTACATTTTTCATTGAAATTAATCTGCAAAGGAGAAATACTCTATTAATTACCTCAAATCAATAGATCATTAATGTAGCGCAGTTCTTAACTCTCCCTTTAGCAACTCTCGCTTCACATATCTTAACTCTATAAAAGGCATTTCCATCTCGCACACACACACACTCGACTCGTGCAAGTTAACCCAAATCCTGCTCGGAGTAGCTGCAAAAATGTTGGCCAAGTAAAAGTTGTGCGCCAAATTAACTAAACGGTTAAAGCAACAACTGCAAATTGGCAACAAATTCGCAGATCATAAAGTTGCAGTTGCAACAAGCTGTGGCAGCACAAACAGGGAGAGAGGCAGCAGCATCATTTCATTTGAAGAACTTTGGCATTTGAACTTGACATTTAGCACACGGTTCGGGGACTTCTTTGAAAACAATTGCAAGCCACACACAACACACTCACACACACACAACACACTCACACACACACACACACAGTGCACTTTTGGCATTCCTCGACTGTCTGCCATGGCATGCCAGCACAGCAACAACAACAACAACAACAAAAGATTCCAATGCGAGTGAAACAGTTGCACAGTGCGAAAGAGCGAGCGAGAGCGCATATGCAATGTCTGCAGCGGCAGCAACAACCCTTGGCTGCAGCGTCGAAGGGGTAGGGGTAGGGGTTGCAGTGGTAACCCATGGCAATACACACACACACACACAGAAAGACACACTCGCACACACACAGAGGCAGACAGCCGGCCATTGCAGCACCTGTCGGCCATGTGACATTGCGAGCTGTCTGTAGGGTGAGTGTGTGTGAGAGGGTGAGTGTGTGTGAGAGGGTGAGTGTGTGTGAGGGTGAGTGAGTGTCTGTATCTGTATCTGTGTGTGTGTCTGTGTATCTGTGTCTCTGTCTGCCCTCCGGATTTTGCACCATTAACAATATGCTGCGCCATGGCTCGCTGCGCTGCGCTGCGCTGCGGCACGCTCGCCTTATTGAGGAAATGAGGCACAAATGACCACGCCCCGCCCCTCCCCTGTTGTAACACCCCCGTATTACACCCCCCAAGAGGGAGGGGTGGGGACTGGCCATTGATTTGCTTATAAATTAACCCATTGACAAATGAAAATATTGTCTGTTAATTGATCAATGTGTATGCACGGAGAGTGCTGCATGCCACACACACACACACACACACACTATGTGACACAGCTGTGCCTGTGTGTGTGTTCGCACTGCAGCTAAAATTTAATTAGATGCAATATTTGTATTCGTCGAGGGGGTGTGGCTACGCCCAGCTAGCTGCATTGCGTGTGAGATACACACACACACTCGCACTCAGTATTTATTGCTATTGAAATACAATTGCAAAATTAACTGTCAAAGTGTGCCATATGTTACACCTATCTGTGTCTGCGTGTGTGTCTGTGTGTGTGCGTGTGTGTCTCGCTGCACATGTGTGCTTAATTAGCTGACCTGAGTTGTCTTTAAACAATATGCGCAATATTGGAATCCATTGAATATTTCTCTGGTTTATTATGTAGCTTCGCCTCCATCGACACCCTGTAAGCCGCATTGACCAAGAGTCACACACACACACACACACATGCACAACCCCTAAAATACTGCCCTGCCCTGCCCTGCCCTACCCCCTCCCCTACCCTACTCCCCTTTATTTACACCGCTAAACGAGCTTTGCATATTTACTGTACTCGCAACAGACATTTTACGATATATTGAGAATTATTTGCAATATATTTGGCCCGCACTGGGCGGAGGGGGGAGGAGCATAGCAGCAGCAGCAGCAGCAACAAGGACGACAAATGTTCCAACGACAACAGCAGTAGCAGCAACAGCAACAGCAACAGCAACAGCAACAGCAACAACTGCCAACAGCAACAACAACAACAACAAGTGCAGTTCAGCGCAAATGCAGGCAGAAAGCTTCTAATTCCGGCACTGAAACCATAAGTCTTTGTCGCATTGTACACTCAGACACTCACACACACAAGCACAGACACTCATACAGACACACACAGAGACACTCTCACATGCATGTGCTATATGTACACAAAGCATACACAGCCCAGTAGGACATTTTGTGCTGAGAAAGCTGCAGCAATTGCAGCTGCTTAATAAGAAGCTAGAAGAAAATATAGAAAATAAATAAAAATACTAAAATATACTAAATAAAACAAAAATATAAATACTATAGTAAAGAGAACTCTAACAGTTTTAAAATACTAATTTCCACTATATAAATTCAATAGAATAATCATTTAAGCATTAAAAATTTTACATAAAATCAAAAAAAAGGAAAGCCAGCGTATTTTTCAAGCTAAAAAAATTTGGATACAACAATTAAAATATTCTTGTTGATATTTCAGAAGTTTTTATCAATATAGAAATATTTATAAGTCATAAAACATCGAAGAGCCAGCGTATTTTCGATCTAATAGTTTAATTTTTTTTGTGTACAACAGTTATGATATTCCTTATCATACACCAAAATTTAATTATAATCCGCTTGTAAACATAGCAATAATTCAGGACTAATTTTGTGCTCATGATTTTGCTATTTATTTAAGTTTAATTTTTGTTGTATACAACAGTTATGATATTCTTAATGATATGCCAAAATTTAATTACAATCGGCTTGTAAACATAGCAATAATTCAGGAAATAATTTTTATTCTTTTCCCATCGCTTGCCCTTTGCTGCTGGGTGCATCGCTGAAATTTCACTGCCCCATCGCAGCCTCTGGCAGCAACTGCAGTAGCAGCAGCTTAATAATTTAAGTTCGATACACAAGTTTCGCATTGCGAATACCGAAAAACCGAAACTTATTTTTCTGTTTTGCAAAGATTTTGTTTAATTTACGTAAATTTGCATAAGATACAATTGCGAGACTACGTTCCACTCCCCCCCCAGACCGCCTGATACCCTACGCTCTCTAAATTTCTGCGAAAATTGAGCCGAAAGTTCAGTTACAATAAAAAAGCAGAAAATAAACTAGAGAGAAAGAGAGAGAGAGAGGGGCAGAAGGAGAGCGAGAGAAAAAACGGTAGAGTTTATTGCCCAATGGCCTGGGCTGTGCTGGCTGGACTAAATTTGAATTCAGTTCCAATTGAAAGTTAGCAAAGGCACACACACTCTCACACACACACACACACACACACACACGCACACACAGACTGACTGCTCGATACCCTGTACGTAACCCTTGCCCCCGCAAAAGCACCCTCCTTGCTCGATATTTATGCCTTTCCGAATGCAGCTCAGCTTTAATTTAAATGGATTTTGCACCCGGCCCTGACATATGGCAGCATTCGCAGTCTCCACTGGAGTGTGCTCCAACCAGGGAGGGAGAGAAAGAGAGAGAGAGAGAGGGAAAGGGATGGCAAGCTCATGACTCTCGACTGGCGACAGCGACTCCTGCTGCAGCCTGCGAGGATTGATTGTGCTTGTTGATATTTTGTCAAATAACGCAAATAAATACACAATTACACACTCAAGTGAATCCGAGGGAGGGCAATAGCTGGGCTAGGATAGGGCAGAGCAGGGGGTACCCACCTCTCGGGCAAAGGGATGCTGCCGGTCTGCCTTACACGTAGCGTGACCCTTTGCCTTGGTCGAGTGGCTGCACGGCGTTATCCTTGTTTAAAGGATTTTCATTTGTTTAAATGTGTTTTATCGAAAATGGCCAAAAGGGCGACGCTGCTGGCAAATTTATTTCAGCACAGTGGAGCAAATTTGCAGTTGATACTTATGTGATACTTATAATATTCACAAAAAATCAAATATTTTTATTTTATTATAATATATAATACTATTTTTTTTTAATTTGTGTGTTTGCACTGCTTAATCCCTGATCCAGATCGGGATTAAGATATATAACTAAAGTTACATTTTTTATACATATATATTCTACTTTATTTTTTTTATACTTGATTTAAAATTTTTATTAAAAATTTTTATTTTTTTTTATCACTTTTTTTTAGTTATTATTAAACTTTATATATTTTATTATATTTATATGTATTATAATTATATTTTATTATATATATCTGTATACATATTTTTATTTAACTTTGGTTTTTTATTCGTACATAAAATGTTTTCCCTCTTATTTTTCTGCACCCTCGTCCCACTGTGCGGCCACACTTGACATTGTTATTGTTGTGTTGCCATTGGCTTTTTTTGTGTAAATTGTTGCATTTATCTCGTGAAAATAATAAATCCCGCAAAGGGACTTTACTCACACGCTTGCTGGCACATATAGGAAAGGGAGGGGGGGGGGGACTGCTGCGCAGAGGGGGACGTGACTTTTGTTAGCTAATGGGCCCAATGGCCGAGAGAATTACGTAAATTTGGCTAATTTTATGAACAGTCAAAGCGACAGGCGAGCATTTCGAGCATTTAACCCTTGACTGGACGCTGTTGGATGCTGCATTGTGGGAGGGGGTTAAAGGGGATGGGAAATCATACGCACACTCGCACACACACTCACACATACAGACACACACCGCCATCAATTTAATTTATTTATTGGCTGCTGTTTCATTGGCGCAAATCCCGAATGCTTCGCGATAAATTTAGTCAAATGTGAAAATTGTGTGTGCATTTTGGCGCATGCAGTGCACACACACACACACAGATACAGAGATACACACACACAAACACACACACACTCTGTCGTATGTCAAACGAGGATTTTCATTATAAAATATCGCCTGGTATGCGGAACGTACATACATATATGGAAATTGCAGTTAAGCCAAACAAAAGTCGCAAAAGAGTTTGCAATTTATTTTAAAATAAAAACAAGCACAAATTGCAGAGTAGAAAATGCCAGACTAGCAGATACCCTAGCAAAAATACCAACTAATATATTGTAGGTAAAATATTAATAAACTATATTTAGTTAGCTTTTTGACATTTGCGCACTTTCTAGTCGTGTATACCCGCTTTACACTTCACTCTACTCTCTCTGCCAACCTTTTGCAGCTACAGGGCACACAAAATGTATCTAGTGTGACAAATAGTGTGAGATATGTTTTTGCGCACTGCAGCCAGCCCTCAGCCTTCAGTTACGCCCATCTCAAACCGCCCCCTCGACAGTCGCCCCCACCCCCCTCCTGGCCGACGCCTCTGCCAACGCTCAAATGCGACATGTGACGGGGCGTCGCTGATTTATTTGCATACGAAAGCGCAGACGTGCATAAAAAATACACACACACACACCCAATAATGCACACACACGCATACACATACCACACACACTCACACACACTTCCACACACAACAAAAATAACACGAGAAACTGCATTCGCAACGCCCCTTTTTGACGCCACTTTCAGTTCGAGTTGCCAAATGAAGCGCCCATTGAGAGGGGGGAGGGGGTGTAGAGGGGGGTGGCCGCTGGCCAGGTGTGGGTCGCAGCGGGGTATGCGACATTTGTGAGTCAATAAAAAATACATTTTAAATCAAAAATCAGAAAAATCCATGAAAAAACATTCAAAACGAGATCCCACTGACTCTCCCTTTGTTTCCTGCGGTTCGCTTGGGTAATAATCCCCGGGAAAATATTTATATTTGACGGAAGTATTTTTTTATCAAACAAAAAGCACAGTTTGCAATTATATGAAAATAACTTGGGAAATAAAATAAATAAATAAATAAAAATATACATATGAGTTATGGTAGTGTGCGTATTACGATTGAGAGTTCTAAACAACAAAGAGTTCAAACTGAATTTATTTTTAATTGTCTCCTTGCTCTGGTTACTCCAATATAACTTTCCCTTTGCTAGTTACCCTAATATTCCCGCCTTATTACCCCTATATTTTATACTACATCATACACTCTCCACCTTTTTACAACCCACCAAAAGTAGCAGCAATCTGTGCGCAATTTGCAGGAGGGGGGGAGATCCATAAGTTAGTCCTCGGTAATTGCCAGCCCAAGCAAAGCACTTGATATCCCTACTCGGCATCCCCTTAAAGAAGACACTTATTCAGAGTTCGGCTGGGGCCCAATCCCATCTGGGAC
This sequence comes from Zaprionus kolodkinae, assembly GCA_018901885.1. Classification (NCBI taxonomy): domain Eukaryota; kingdom Metazoa; phylum Arthropoda; class Insecta; order Diptera; family Drosophilidae; genus Zaprionus; species Zaprionus kolodkinae. The sequence continues at coordinate 2,042,074 of JAEIFM010000498.1, forward strand.
CCAACGCAATTCATCATTTGGCGCCATTTTGCGTAGCGTCAAGTTGCATTTAGTTGTTATTTATGCAAATTTGGCATGTTTCAACTTTTCGCCAAGTGCGTCGAGTCGTTTTCGATTATTTAAAACTTTAGGTGAAATTTGGGAGAGAGAGAGAGAGAGAGAGAGAGAGAGAGAGGAGAGGGAGAAGAGGGAAGGCAAGTCCTTTTTAATGCGCGCACCTGACGCGCTTCAATGTCTTACTGCCTCTTGGTCCTTGGAAAAGCACATAACGCTGACTAGGAGCAGGATTAGGTAGAGTTGGGAGATGGGAGATGGCAGCCTCTAGACGAAGGCTGTGTGCATAATTTTGTGCGCTGCTGTTAGGACAAATAAATTTGAGACGGGCTAAAGTTATTAGATTAGCATTAGGGAGCAGGCAGCTCCCGCAACTCACCCGACTCCTTCCCAGCCTGTTCGCTAAGCTTAGAATTATGATTTACCTACAATATTTACATGCATATAAAGGAAATACTGCAAGTGCTGCGAAACTCGCGTTGGATTTATGAAAAACTTGCGAGTCATGTGCGTTTTATAGTGCCCCCTTTCCCTAAAATGGAAACAGATTAATGGGGTTGCTTCTCAAGCTAGATATGCTAAAAGAACTTGGCTGCTTTATGATTTTATTTATTCTTTTGATTTTGGTTAAAAAAAACGTGGAAATTTTCATACAACAAATAAAATATATAAAATGTACTGTTATTATACACCAAATTCATATATCAAAGCTTATATATATATGTTTTTTGCTTTTTTACTCAATAATTGATTTTATTTTAATTTTTATATGCATTTATAATGTTTTATTTAAAAGTTTTTATTATCGTGCCTATTTTATTATATTTATATTTATCTATTTATTTTTTAAAGCATTTACAATTTTTAACTTAACATTTATTATATAATTATCTCAATTATATTATATTTATAAACTAATGTTTATCTTATTAACATTAAGTTTCTTGTTACTTTCTTAAGTTGCTTCTAAATTTTCTTTTGTTTCTTTAATTCTTCACGCTTTCCTTTTCTAACTAACACTAATTCTTTAGGCAACCCTCTATTCCATACACTCCTTATTAAACACGTTTTCTCTTCTTTGTTTTACAGGTAAGAGATACTCCGAATCTCTTGCGGGCTCTCTTCTACCAGACTGGCTAGGTAAGTGCAATTTTCGATTATATTATTTAGTTTATATTTTATAAATATGTTTTTTTCATTTTGATTTTTTTCTTCATATATTTTTGGTATATTTTGTAAGCCTAATTTGTTATTTTTTTCTTTTTTTTACGATTTTTCTCTTGAGTTGCATTCCAATTGCGACGCTCTGAAACTTTTTGAATTTTGATTTTTGAGAGTGTCGAACCGAATCCGAATCCCATGCCACAATTGACAACACACCCTACAACAAAAAAATTAAAAATAAAAACAGAAAAAACCCATCGAAACTCAACTCCAAACCCGAATTCCAATACATGCGATCCATCCAAAAAAAGCTTCTTAAATATCTTTCCCACCTGTACCTCACATGTACCCCATATATGATTTTGTATTTTGTTGTCCCATTGTTGTTGTTGTTGTTGTTGTGGTTGCTCTTGTTGCGCCTTTTGCATCCCTCTTTCGTTTCGTGTGTGTCCAGTGTCAGTGTCAGTCAAGGAGTACCCCTCCACCATCACCCCGAAGAGGTAAAGCGAAAAACTACTCAAATTCCAATAAATCGTAAATGTTGTGTGCATTTGCCCGATAAACATATTCAAATCTATATATAAAATTCATGTGAATATATACTGTATATATACTCAAAGTTAGCATGTGCATGTTCAATGAGAGAGAGAGAGAGAGAGAGCGAGAAGGAAGAGTGAGTGAGAGGGAGTGCAAATTTACTGCGCCTTTGCAGTATGAATCCAACATACTCTGAATATACTCGTAATATATGAAATTATCAGCTCGTAAAACCTGCCAAATAATTGCCAATTATTCAGTTTGTCAACTCGCACACACACACACCTCGTTACACACACACACACAACAAGCTAGAGACGTTCGCTCAAAGGTTTTCTTTGCCCAACAATTAAAGCCGCCCCCCAATCGACGAAAAGTGGAAAACTGGGCGCATTTTCTCGATTTGTTGTTGCTTTTCCTACTCATTTTTGTTTCCCTCTCTTTTTTTGTTGGTTTTGTGGCACTTGCAAAAGTATCACTTGGCACGCAAAGAAAAACGAGTGAGCAAATTGCAGAGCGAAACTGCAGAGCAGTTTACAAAGCGTATCATTTTGTTAGCAATTTTTCAGCATGCTGCACTTGCCAGGAATCGCTCGGAGGCACGCGCTGTGGCAGCCCCCACTCCCCTACACCCTCTCTTCCCTCGCATGAAACACACACACACACACACACACGTGCACTCGTTCTCATAGCGCACATACACTTACATAACCGGCGAGTGCCCAATTAAACACACTTTGCCTGCCTCAATTGAGATAACAACACGTCGAGAGTGCTAGAAGCTGAGTGAGGGTGAGAGTGTGTGCGTGGAGTAGATACCCTGTAAAAAATATAAAAAATTACTAGGGTTAGCAATGAATAATGGGAGATGTTTTAGATATGCAGAGAGAGTGCTACTCTTTCCTGATCAGTTCTCTATAATCTATTTAGATCTTTCCTCTTTAAACTTACATATTTCTTATCAAACATGCGCTAAATATATATAGAAACAAATATGTATATTTATATTAATCTCTAAAAAAAGTTATATTAAATTTACTAGCTTCACAGATAAATTCTGCATATTCCACAAATAAATATAATTCATATATATATTTATATATAATAAAAATTCGTTTAGAACTCTGGCATACCTTCTTCCCCCTTTGGGGCTCACACGGTATAAAAACAAAACATTTAATTGTTGTTAATTTCTGTTTTTAGTTGTGTTAACCAGACTCTTCTGAGCTGGCTCTGTCTCTGTCAGTTGCAGGCTTATTTTTGGGCCTCCTTTCTACCAATTTGGATTTTTCCCGCACTCCGCTTCGCATATCTGCAACCTTTGCAGTTTTCCACTTGCCCATGGCCCATGGCATAGTTGTAGTGTAGTATGTAGTTTGTTTATTGGCAATTTATACAAACGCATAAATTACCAACATACACACACAGATACACACTCACACACACACCCGCAGGCGAAGAAAAACATAAACAAAGTTCGCTCACTAAATGCCACTTGCCAATCGTAATCAATTCTCATGTGTGTCTATAAAAAAGGGACAGAGAGAGAGACAGAGAGAGAGAGAAAGAGAGGGAAAATGTCGCAGACAACTCAGCATCCGTATCCGTATCTTTTAGTAGTATCTGCACCCCATCAGCAGGCAGGAGGGGAGAAAGGGAAGGCATAAATATTTATTTGTTGAAATCTTCAAATGCAGAAAACGTAAAATCCATTAGAAAATTAATAAAGAGCAGACGAAACGGCAAACAGACAGAGAAAGAAAGAGAGAGAGGGAGAGAGAGATAAACTTGGAAATAGATGCGGTTTTTACTCACCCTATCGAAGATGTTATATGAAAGATTGATGGAGTTTCCCCGCGACGGGGGGCAGACAGGCAGAGGGCATAAAAACGACGCTAATAGAATGAAATCAAATTGATTAAGGCGATTGTTTTGTCTGCTAGAAGGAAAGGGAATACAGAGATAGTAACTACAAGACTTGTAAGATACTAAGTAGATCTAAAAAAAACGATATATATATAGATAAATATAAATATGTATAAAAATCCATTTTTCTATGCATGCTACTGATTGTTCTGACATATCAAATTTTTTACTCTATACACAGCTCTGTAAATATAAAATTATAATATTTTATTTATCATAATATGCACAAAAGTACGCAAAGTATTTTTAAATATATAAATATAATATAATAAGCATGTTTTACATATCTCAAATGGGTTTAAGCAATATCTAAGGAAAGTTAAGTATTTTTATATGAAATTGAATAATATGATCTACTGCTGTTATACTTAAGCAGAGCTAATTAAAGTTAATATGCTCGTCAAACTTGTTTACAGGGAATGGTAACTGTATAATCGTCTTTTGAGTGCCGATTAAACCTATATATATATCTATCTCTATATATATATATATATCTATATATCTGTATTTACACATTTCCTATGCTGCTTCACGTGATCGAATCCGCCGATCGAGTCTCGTGGCCATCTGTTCGCACACACTTCGGACTGCGACTTGTACACATTATTATTATTATAACAATCGGTCTATTTATAAAGCCAGAGACGTTGTCTGGCAGGGGGGGAATGGAATATTCACAATGGGAGCATAATAATGTGCAATAAACTATCTAAATTTGTTGAATTGTTGATAAACTTTGGCGCCACTTTGCAGCGGGGGGAAAAAAAAAAAAATGAAACGAAACAATTGGTGGGGGCGACCCCTTTCCGCCACTACGCCCATGTCTTTGAAGTGGGGAAATGCGCTGCGAACGTGTGGCAAATTTCTGTTTCTGGTTTTTACTTTTGTTTAAATTGATTTTTTTGTTAATTTTCGCTCTCTCATATTCAGTTCTCTCTCTCTCTCTCTCTCTCTCTCGCTTTTCTTTTATTGTTTCGCACTCTGCCGGAAATGCACTCGGCAAACAATCTCGAACTCAACTCAAACTGTTTCCAAGGGCATTTCCGGTGCCAGCAGCAGCAGCAGCGGCAGCAATTTTACCTGTTGTTACGCCAGCAATTTCGAAATTATCAGTTCGCTTTGACTTTTGACATTGCCAGTGGGGAGGGGGAGGGGGCAACTAGCTGCAAGTTGACCGTACATAGAAGTCGCCTCTCTCTGTGTGTGTGTGTGTGTCTGGCACATGTCGCCGGCGTCGCTTTTAATTGCCCCTCGGAGAAGCTTGGCAAATTAGTTAATTGGCGGTCAGTTTATGGTAGTAGACAGAAGTGCCTGTGCTCTGAGAGGCAGGGTATACGATAGCTATAGATACCTAAATATATATAGAAAATAATATATGTATGCTGCGCATAAGCCAGAGTAATGTGAGGAATATTTTAAGCTCTTAAGTCGCTCAACTGTGGGGAAAATAAATCAAGCTAAAGACGAAAAGAAATGATAATGATAATTTAATGATATAGCTATAAAAATAAATATATATAGTATGTATTTTCTTTATACTTTGTTTGAATAGTGTAGGGTATTTTTCTAGTCACTCTAATGCAAGTTCCCTTTTTTTTCTTCATTATAATTCGCATTTTGAATTATTTTATTTTTTGGAGCTTGTTATTGAACTTTGCCAATTGACAAACGATGCGGAATTTTAATGAGTGTTTGCATAAACAAGCAACCATTTAGCATTAGTAAAATATATGCAAGACATTTTGGAATAACCCCCTTGATAATGCTGACTAAGCAAATACACTAGGGAAAATGAAAGCAAAGCTAGAGAGGTGACAGTTTCAAGCTAAAAAACACTTGTAAAAATTAAAATAAAAAAATAAATAAAAAAAAAATAAACTGAATACTTAATTGACATAGTGCATATACCCTGCAGTTAGGATCATAGCTAAGATACCCTGTAATTAGTAAATTCAAACAGAATACACACACTTCTAGAAACAACAAGAAAACAAAGAGAAGCTAAAAGCAGATAAAGAAAATGATAAGAGAGCAGAGCGTGTGTACCTGTCTCTCTGTGTGTGTGTGTCTCTGTGTGTGTGTTCTCTCTGCTTTGAGGATGCCACCGTTAACTGCGTCCTTTTTATTGATTTTTGTACGCCATTAAATTTTGCACAGTTACCCATATTTTCCGCCATTTGCCAACGCAGTGAGGACTTACCCCAAATTCAGTGACTCCCACAAAAACACAACCCTCCTGGCCCCCCTCCCCCTCTCCATTGTGGCATACCGGCTTCAGGGCAATGTGGCAGATATACTATATACATACATACACACATATATATTTTTTCTTTTGCCAGCTCAGCAGATGAATGCGTGTAATTTTCGGTTTGATTTATGCCCGCTGACCCCGCTCCAGGCCCGCACACATGGCCCCGCCACGCCCCACGCCCCAAGCCTGCAGCTTGACTCCCCCGCAAGGTTGGCAACCTCAGATTTGTTACGCCTCAGTGTGTGTGTGTGTGTGTGGGTGTGTGTGTGGCTGTGTGTGTGTGTGATGCTGCTGGTCGTCCTTTTATCGCCGAAAATGCTAAACGCAGGCAATACATTCCATTCCTTCTTTGCCCGCAGCGGGCAGCCTTTCTCGGCGCTTCTCAGGGCGGGCTTTATTACATTAGGCGTACGTAAAATAAAAATTGTGCCACTTTCTCAAAAACACGCACAACAATACACACACACACACGCAATGGGAATGTGTGTATCTGTGTGTCTCGTGGAAATCAACCTGCTGTGGCAAACTGCCGAAAAAAGGGCAGGCCAAGCAGAAAAACAAGCCCTTGGGCTGGGGCAGGAGAGGAGGGAGGGAGAGAGACAGAGGCGTAGGCAGTGGGGGGCAGGCGAGCAGGGTACAAATGTGCTGTGCTTTGTTCGTGGCTCGTGCGAGAGTCTCCCCCTCCCCCTCCCTCTTGCCTTGGCATTTGCTTACATAATCAGTCATGTTATCCTTGTTTCGCATACGTATTCTCTGACACACACACACACACAGAGAGAGATACACGTAGACATACACACCTAGACCCACATATAGACAGTGCTCTATAACGATTATTTATTTATGTCGCCGGCCCTGACTGTTATATCTTTTTTTCATATTTTGATTGCCTGTAAGGGGTGTGCTTTGTATCAAAATTTGCTTAAATTGCGACAGTAAAATTTTTGGGGATTTATAAAAATATCTGGCAATGCAGATTTAAATATATATATTTATATAAACAAGCCAAAGAACTGGAGAATTTCTTCTATAATTATGCATCTAAAAAAATAAATGTAGATAAAAATTGAATCTGATAATAAGATATAGTGTACAAACAAATTAAAATGCATTTTGAGGATGTGAAAATTTCAATAAAAGTATAGTGCATATTATATATTTCTGAGGCGGAGAATGATATAAAATGAAAAATATCATATTATAATCAAATACATAATATTATAATGCATATATTATGTAAACTATATTGTAAACTATATTATAAAATAAAAGAAATAGTGCAGATAAAATAAAAAAATATATATTATATAATAATAATAAAACGGGAATATCTGAAAAATTTTTGATCAAATGAAATTCTATAAAAATATATAATAATGCCTCTTTAAAATCTCTAAGAGAAAATGTGTCACTTCCAAATATGTATACCTAGATGGTACAATACTCATACAGTATGTCATCTGGTACAAACCATTTAACATTTTTGATATCTATCAAGCTTATACTAGGCTATAGAACATCTAGATTATTTCTACCCAATTTTAGTGTCCTATGAGTTCCGTTTAGCTGACAATAGCACCCTTTTTTATGCCCACGACAGGGGTGGTTCTACGCATATATAGAACACATGGCGTAGTGCTGTCTCTTTCCCACTGCAACCCTCGAAATACTACTTTAATGGCATCGCAATCCATCAATAGGAAATTCCATAACTTTCGCAGCGCAGGCTCCATTTGGAACTAGTGACAGACCCGCTTTCCTATAGCGATTTTCACTTGCTCTCGCTCCCTTTCTCTGCCTCTCTCTATCTTTCTCTATCTCTCTCTTTCTCGACAACATTTTGTAGCTTTCCGCACCAAATTCCGAATTCCTTTGCCATTGATAAATGGTATTTTGCGCACTGTGCTGTTTGTTGTTTTTCTCTCTCTGTCTCCTTCTTCTAGTCTGCTTCGTCGGCTGCTTCGCACTGTTCCTAGTTCCTTATGTTTGCTTTGCGCTTTAGCAGCTTGTCCTTTCGCAGTCGTCGTGGCAAAAGCAAAGCAAAGTTTTGTTTGTTTCTGTTTCAGCCTCAATTCGCAGTTGCCCTCTTGCTCTCTCACTCTCTATTCCTCTCTTTCTCTCTCCCGTTCTCTGTCTGTTTCTATCGTTTTTCCTTTTTTCAGCTTGTTCAACGGAATCTGGGCTATTTATTCACCCAATTTCTTTCTTTTTTTCCCGTTTTTGCTTACCACATTTATCATTGTGCCTTCAGCTGCACACACACACACACACACTCGCACACACTCGCACACACACACACAACCCCCATTTACAGACAGACAACTTTTATGCCCAGCAAATTGTACACTCGAATAAATTAATCAGTTACATGTCGTTGAACTCTTCGATTTTATTTCATGCGTGTATAGAAAGTTAGGGCTGTTTTAAAAATACATAGACTTCTCTGTTTTGTTTCGAAACAGAATTCCCCATAGACTGCGATCTCTGGCATAACTCAAGCGCCTTATCAATTGTGTGGAAATACGAACTGTGACAGTTGCTGACCTTGTAGTAGGTCACAGCGATAAGCAGAAATTAAAAACGCGTAAAATTTTATTTTATTTTCAAGCTTAACTAATTTTCAATTTATTAACAGTTCTAGCAAGCTGCTAAAACATCATATTAAGTAAAAACAACATTTTAATTATGTTATATGATTATATCACATTCAACTAAATTTATGTTAAAACTGTTTGGGAATTCGTGCAAAACTTGCGTACGCGTGATCATCAGCTGTTCCGCTTCCCTCCTTCTCCTCTTTTCATTTCACTCACGTTTTGCACTCGCAACTAGCAACGCGAACTCATAAACTTCTCGCCTCGTTTTGCGGTACGCATGTGAAATTCACCACACACACCTTCTGCCTCCCCCCTTCCCCCCTCCACAACCAGCGCGTGAGAGTCTCAACGCTTTGCATCACTCTCACACACACACACACACACTCACGATTGCCGAAAATAATTTAAAGGCTTGGCCTGAGTGAAGAATTAGACGCAGCAGAGAACACGATAAATGCGTCTGCTGCCATCTGTTGTCCATTAGCGGCAACTAAGAAGGGCACAATCGAAGCGAAGCTTTCACACAGTGTGTGAGTGAGTGAGCAAGTTCTGCTTGTGTGTGTGTGTGTGTGTGAGGGGATCAGCATTACGTTTTTGGGCCGCATTTCATCAATATGAACGCACATAAATTGGGCGCACACACACAGGCAAAGGGTGACAACATCCTCTCTGCCGTGGTGTGAGTGTGAGTGTGGTGTGTTTAATTAAAATGCATTGCATGCGCCCACGCATGGTGGAAAAACATTCGTTTTGATGAGGTGTCGACTGCAATTTAAATGACAACGTAAACAACAACAAAAACAAAAACAACAACAACAAATGCGACGTGGCTGCTTAAAACTGAATTTGAAAAGCAGCGAAATGGCAAGAGAGAGAGATTATATAATTGAGTGCCGCATGCAAACGCCGACGGCATCTAAGCAGCAGCAGCGGCAGCAGCAGCAGAGGCAGCGGCACAGTTCCCAATGGAATTGACCCATATAACAATCGTTCCAGCAGCGACGGCTGCGGGTGCTGCCGCTGCTGCTGCTGATGATGATGATAAAAGCGAGGCGAAGCAATAAATGAGTGTTTTATGGCACACCGTGCAGCTTATGCAAAAAGCGCTCAAGCTGAAGGCGGCGACGGCGGCAGAGCGCTCTCTGCACTGCTTAAGCTCTGCTTGCGCTGCTGCTGAGCTCTTTCGCATTTTCGGCGCGCACACACATAAATAAATCGATGAGGGCTCGAGCCGCGTCGCGATATTTTATTGATTTTGAGTGTTTTCGTTGTTGTTTTTGCGCTCATTAAGTGTCAAAGTGATGTAAGTTAAGCGAATAATTGCACCAATCTATAAATACTTGAGAGTTGTTGAAATAAGTCTCTCTCTCTCGTACTCCCACTCTCTTAGTCTCTCGCTCTCCCGCTCTCTCGATTTATTGCGGCGCATAAGAAAGCGCGGCAAGTGCGATAAATTTTGCAGCCCTGCGGCCATAAAACATGCGACTTGCAGTTTGAGCGATTTTTCTAGCTGTTTATTTTGCGGCCATCGCAGACGGAACATGCGCAAAAGAGGAGCACAAGAAGAAGAAGAAGCAGAGGAGGACAGTAGAAGAAGAGCGGCATAAATAAACGTTGTGCGTCGCGTGTGTTGCAAATTAAATTTATTTATTATATTTAAAATTGTATTTAAATCGCAAACACTTCGCGTTTTGTTTTGCTTTGTTTTCATATTTATCGCTCTTCGCCGCTTCGCACATAAATTTCCAGGCCGTGGCGAGAGACGTGCTCGAATTCGCTTTATCAACATTTTTCGCCGCTACAGAATTTTATTTATGTGCTCGAAAATTGAGCGATTGTCGCTCGTAAATCGCGCCGCGCTGTAAGAAATGAATAAAACAAAATAAATTTCAAATTGTTAATTAATAAACAACAGCAACAATAAAAACAATAACAATAATAATAACAACAACAATAAGTGCGAAGAGCAGGAGGAGGCGGCGGCTTGTTTTGTCACTCATTTCGTTGCGAGCAGCAGCAGCAGCATTTCCCCTCCACACACACACACACACGCACGCAGAGAGCGAGAGAGCGGCGCGCACTCACACTCACTTGCGAGCACACATAATGTCCGCCTGATTTATTTGCCATAAGTCAAAGCAGGCGCGCGCACATGCACGTTGCCTATGCGCAGCACGTGTGTGCGAGCGGGAAAGCGAGAGCGAGAGCGAAGAAAAGGCTGGGTTATTTGTCTTGCGGCAGCGCTATTATTCATTTGCTCCGTTGTCTTGCGCTCGCTCGCTCGGCTCTCTCGCGCTCACTCACTCACTCGCTCGCGTTCATTTCTCGCTTGCTTTGCTTACTAGCCGGGGCACTCGCTCATTCGCTCTCTCTGCGTGCGATGGTGGTGCGTGTGTGTGAGTAACTGAGCGCGCGCTCGCTCTCTCTCTCGCTCTCTGTCGCTCTCTGTTTGGCTGATTTTAATGGCCGAAGTGAAGTGTTTATCGTTGGCACACAATATTCGCAAGTGGCATTTCTTATGCCGTCGGCAGCGAAGCCCGCCCCCTTTTTCACTCAAACTCACACACACACATAGTATAGAAATGCGCTCTCTCGCACTGAGAGACACACACAGTGTCGCATTCTTATGCTCTCTTTCTCTCTCTGAGTCGGTTAGTTCGCGCTTTGTTTTTGTTCGACTGCTTTCCTGTTGCTGTCGTCGTCGTCGTTGTTGTTGTTTCTTTTGTTGTTGTCGTTGCACTTTTCCTCTTGGCTTTTCTTGGCAGCAGTTGAAAAACCGCGCCACAATTGGCAACGCGTCTTTGCTTGCCTCCCTTTCATCCTCATCCGCATCTCTCTCCCTCTTCTCGTACCTTCACAAAACTTGGCAAAAAGAGTTGTTTTAAAAATTGTTTATGACCACAAACGTTGGCGCTGTTCATTTTCCCCAGCGAGCAGCGGCAGAGCGGGAAAAGCGGGAAATTCTGCCCCGTCTTCGCCACACTGATTAATAGTTTTATTTATTTTTAGCGCTCATCTTCCGTCGCAAGTCGCTTTTGTTGTTGCTCTTCTTGCTTTCCTCCTTCTCCTCCTCTTCTTCTTCTTGTCTCTTTTTGTCGTCTTCTTTTTGTAAATTTATGAGTCTTTATTAAAATGTTATACGAGTTTGTTATATGTTTCTTCTTCTGCTTCTCCCTCTCTGCGCCGTTTTTTGTTGCCTTCGTCTGCGTCTTCTGCTTCTTCTTCTGTGTATTTTTTTCAGCCTGTTTCTTATTCATTTTATCAGCACTGTGTTTTTTATCAAATTTTCTGTCAGTTTTGTCTGATTTATTGGCCCGACCTTCTCGTAGGACGCCAATGAAGTGGATCACTGCGAGTGAGCGAGAGAGTCAGATAGATAGCGCGGAATACAGGGTGCCGACAGCACTTAATGGTTGCCGTTGGCTACTTGAGTTATCTGGGGAATTCCAAAGATCTTTGTTTAACAAAGATTTCACATTTAGTTAAGGACAAAAATATAAAATAGTTTGAGTTGAAGAGAAGTTTTTCAAGTACAGTATTTACTTGAATATATAAATACTTAAATATATCTTGTAGGATAAAATAGAATTTTTTTTTGATTTTTAGTTGTATATAAAAAACACATTTAAGTATACAATTCACATACGTATGTACATGTATGTATGTATAACATATTTATTCATAAAATTATACAAAGGAAAGCAGGTGTTTATTTTATATTTCGACCTTTGAATATATAAAAGTTCCACAATTATTTTCATACTAAAAATATATATTTTTCAAAGTTTCAAACAAATAGTGTTTGGTCTATTTCAACGTTCTACAAGTTTGATTTATAGAATAACAAAGTTTTTGTCTTCCATTCCAAGAACTTTAAAAAGAGTTACACAAGGAATCTTCCAAGAGTCAGACAAACATTATACAGATCTGAAATTTCAGTAAAATTGTTTAAGTTTTCAACATCAAATCAAACATATTTTATACAATTTATTGTTTTTTGTTGAATATTTAGTGTTTATATTCTATTTCGCCATTTTCTCGTTCAAATTTAAAAAATTTCATATTCTAAAATGTAGATTTCCCTAGAAAATTTTTCATATATTGTCTACCTGTGCTACCTTAACTTTGAGCATATCTTCAGCAGCTTTGCAATATATATATATTTGTTAAGGTATATTATATAATTTAAATTCATTTAATTTTTTCCAGTGTGGTTTTTTTGTACTGCGCCTTTTTCTAAGTTCAAATTTAATTGAACTGCACTTAGTTTTGTGGCCTGCATTGTTATTCGCGATGCTCGTTGACAATTCTCCCAGGTTGCAAGTTGCCAGGTTGCCTGGTTGCCAGGTTGCTCGTAGTTGGCCTCTTCTTGGTCGTTTATCTGAACCACGATTGGAACTCAACAGCAGCCTGAACCTGAACTTTGTTGACCCCCGAAGTGCAACATGTGAACGTTGTCAGCTTTCCTCGCCTTCCTTCTGCTTTGCCTTCTCCTTCATCTACTGCTTCTCCTGCTTCTTGTAGTTGTTGTTCCTCTGTTGGGTCGCATCGTGTTTTGTGTCCTCGAGTCGATCGAATCATGACAAGAATTTCGTGCCGCAAACGCCAAGCGAATGAGAAATGTTGTTCATGCCACGTTATTTTTTGTGCATTTCGGCGGGAAATTGTCGTAAATTGCAGGCGGCACGAACTGCCTGGGATCCAGAGAGGTCTCAGACAGCAACATGGAACGTTAGAGTTGTTATCCTTGAGCGAGTGAGTCCCTGTCCAGGTTTTTTATGCATTCCTCGCAACACATGAGCAACAGCCTTTTTTTCGGACTGACTGACTGATAATTAACTTTTTAATGGCCGTGTGCAACTACAGTCAAGGTTGCTCATCCTTGAGCTGATTTTTAAGGATCTGCAAGGGCCATAAAAAACTCTACTCTATCTCTCTCTCTCTCTCTCGCTGGCTTCTCTCAAGTGTCATAAACAAACCGCGTGTAGAGCTCGCTGAGGCTAATTTGCACTTCCGTTGAAAACGCGCTGCCAGGATGCTGTCAGACAAAGTGCAGGACGCACTCGCTCTCTTTCTCACTCTATATCTCTCTCTGTCTTACATAGAACCAGCGGCATTTAGGTAGATAGTCCGCGGCTGCCTCCTGCATTTGTCAGTTTTTTATTAAGTGTCCAGCACAGTGCCAACTGCCTGCAGCAGCTAAGGCAGAGGCGGCGGCAAAAAGGACAAGCGGAGACATCAGGTAAATGCAGCTAAATTGCAAAACTGTTCAAGGATGTTTTAGGAAAGTGCGTGAAAATTGCTGAGAGGCAATAGGAATAAGTAGAGGTTTTTTAAAAAATTATAAAAGACAATATAATACTAAATTGTGAGTTTCAAATGCATTTAAATAAAGTACAAGCGAACAAAGAAAAGCAAGTTACCTCAAAATAAGTTTGAAAATGAAAAGTAAATTTAAAAAAGGCAAATAAAATTACAAATATATTTTATCTGAATTTTTACTAACAATTTAATAATAGTTCTATAAAGATTAAATATGGGAAAATGCTTAGAAAAAGTTTTAAAATAAATATGTGCAAAAGAATTGAGCAAAGAGTTCAATATAGAAAAAAAAGTTGAAATGATTTTTCGGCACTTTCTAAATCATAAATAAATCAGTCAAAACATAATCAGAAGTATATTACATACATTTTCATTACAAGTCATCCATTCAATTACCCTCATAAAAATTGAAAATAATCTTTCAATGTGCCTGACATTTGTTTAAGACATAGACAGCTTCCATTGATTTATGCCGACATCATCGTTCTGGGCACCGAGAAGTAACCCTTGATGTTATAAAATTAAAATTCATTTTATTATCTGCATTAATTTTGCGACCTTTAACAGCAAACGAACGAGTCGGCATTTCTTTTCCATTTTTCTATTTATTTTGGTTTTTTTTTTTTTGCAAATTAACTGAGGCGCAATTCGAGTTGGCGCAGCGCCTTATCAGATTTCTAATTAATTTAATTTTGCGCCGTGTTGCTTCTCGCTGAGTCGACAGAAATGCCAAGGGGAGAGCAGGGAGGAGAGGAGAGGTAGACGAGTGGCACCAGGCAGGTGGTGGACAGGGCGACTTCCTGACTCTTGTCAAAGTCTGCCTGATTAAATCAGTCATAGAAATGTCGAGAGGAAAAAGCAACAAAAAAAGAAAAGAGAAAGAAAGGCAGGAAAAACCTTTAGACCAAATCAAATATTTGCCTGGCAGGACAGCGCAGAGTAGCAGGAGAGGGGGAGGGGGGTGCAGACCAGCATTTAACCGTTAGTTTTGTGGTCTTATTATGCAAAAAGCGGCGGGCACAGTCGGACCACCATCGGGACAGGCCAAAGCCAAAGCCAGGCCGGGAATGGGAACGGGCCAAGTCAAGCAAAGAGCCACGACACAAAAACCAAACACGAAACAGTTAAAAAGGCCATGGCAGAGATTGCTGGGTGCGCGGGGGAGAGGACAGGGGAGGCAGGGGTGGGTAGAGGGGGCAGTACGTACAAGGAAAAAAGTCATCGTCATCGGCAATTCAAACATATGCAGAGGCCTGCCTCTCGCTTGGCCTACCTCTCTCTCTGTCTCTCTTCCTCTCTCTCTCGCTCTGCCACTCTCCCTCTTGCTGCCCCTCTCCCCATCTGGGCCTGCTTAGTTAGCCTCATTTAGAAAACGTTTGTTATGCAATGCCAACATTTGTATTCGAAAATGTTTTTTATTCAGTTTTTTTTTGCCTTTTGTATTTGTAGCGTTTTTCGTTTGCCTGGCGCGGCCTAAATGGCTGACGAGGCGACTCTGCGCCGCTCTCACCCTCCCCCTCCTGCAACTCCTCCCCCCTCTTTGTGGCAGCCAGTGCCCCTGCCTGAGAACGAACGTGTCTTTGTGTCGACTTCAGCTGTTTTTCCGACTCGGTTCGACTCGACTCGACTCGAGTTTGAATTTTAAATGCAATCATTTCCTTTGCTGCAGTTCACTCTACTCCCTCCCCCTACCCGTACCCCTCCCCTGGTCTGTTGCAGGACACTTCGTGATTTTCGCTATGATTGTCTGAAATGTTTTTCTTGGCTAACTAACGAGCTACAAAATTGTTTAAATATGCGCGCGCGAGATATAAAACATTTCGTGAGCTACGAGAGCGCAAGCGACTCCATGCAACGAGACTCAACGGGATACCTGGGCCCAACTACGTGTACACAGCAGACCCAGACCCAGACCCCAACCCCAACCCAACCATATTCGAACCGAACCCAAGCGATCCGGGCAGCAAGCTTTTCGTACAGATCTTCAGATCTACAGCCCGCAGAAAGTCCATCGAAAAAGGTGGGGAAAAACGAGAGGAAAAAAAAACGAAATATCTCATTTGATTTATGTTGAGCGGCATTTTTGGCGCAATTTATAAAGATGTCGACTGTGAGTTTTTTTTGTACAAAATACATAGATATACGATCGTGTATATAGAGAGGCGTATAAATCTGAGAGTTTCACGTTTTACCTAAACGCAGGGACCCTGCGCTGTCAACCCAATTCAAATTGTGTACAAAATCGTGAGGCGCATAATTAAAATTTATATGTTTAATTCATTCGAACAGGGGCGGAGTGAAGAGTAGTGTAGGGGGGGAAGGGGGCAGGAGGGAGAAGGCGGAGTTCGTTAAAAAACCAGCGGCAATTGAGTTGTATACCGCAAAGAAAATATTTAAGATCAGCTTTTTTTGAGAAATGTTTTATAAATTGCTGCGATAACAAGTTAATTTCGATAAGCGCGAATCACGATTGATCGAAAAAAAAAATACAAAATATCTCCATAACTTAATGCAATAATTGATTGTAATTTTTATGAATACACTGGGATAATTACAAAACCTGTTGTCATATTTCATTAATTAGCTAACCTGCAGCAGGGCTTTGTTGTTATTTAAATTAATTATAATATTTAAAAGTATTTCAAGCTATGGGACTACCCCTAACTATTGTTGAGAGAGTCGTAGTAAATTGGGTTTGTTATCGAAATGAATAATGCACTTGATCTTAACTACAACTACAGTTGAGTCGATATATTCATGCCTGTCCATTTTCTTTAGTTTTGTCTGTATGAACACATAGATCTCAAAGACTATAAGAGCTAAAGTTATCAAATTTTGTCACAATATTTCCTATATATAATAATTTATTTTAATGTTTAGTCACACTTTTTTAGGCCTGCTTAAATATAAAAAAATTGAGTTAGTAGCTAAATTTTAAGGCTAGACCGTTGTTGTTTGGTGTGTATAATTTTCATCGCCTCTGCGACCTACTATAGTCGTAGCTTTAGCTGTTTGTGCTAGTCATATGAACTCGGTGCTCTATATAGAGACTGTGGTACTCCAGGGAACTCTCCCGGTATACAAGGTCTCGCCCTGCGAAACGAGACCAAAGCCAAATGGCGCCAGTTGGCCGCGGCGTGGAGGCAACTGGTCAGGGCCAATCGGGCGATCGAATCGGCCGAAAGACGTTGCCATTTTTGGTGCGATGCGAAAACTTTACAATGGCAATTAAAAGTAATTACCAGAGCCATTAACGCAGCGACAGCAGCAACAGCAGCAGCAGCAGCAGCAGCAAAAAACACAGCGACAGCAGCGCGCCGGCCTCGGTTGGCAGCAACCAAAAATGGCCAAGCCGGAGGCGGCTAAAAGGAAAAACCGCCGAGATGCAAGAAAAGCAAAGACAGAGAAAAAACGAGAGAAACAAACACAAAAAATGCACGTAATTTATTTGTCATCAATTGGCTGGCAATAAATCAGACAATCACAAAAATGCTGTCAACATTAAGACATGTGAATACGAATACGAGTACGAATGTGAGTACGAATGCGAATACGAATACGAATGCGAGAACGAATACGAATGCGAGAGTGAGCGGCAGCAGCAACAAGATCGCAAGATTTATGGGCGTGTAACCTGTTTCTTTAATTGCACATTTGCAGCCCCAAACGACAACAGCAGCAACAGTCGCCGCTGCAGCACGGCAGCAACAGTTGCAGTTGAAACGGCAGCAAAAACGTGAAAAATGAATTAAATAAAAATGCGCACAAAGCAAAAACGAAACGCTTTGAAAATGAACTAAAAACAGTAGCAGCAACAACTGAAGAAAACGACAGCAACAGCAACAGAAACAACAGCAGCAACAGTCGCAAAAACTCAAGTCGAGTCTGCCGCTTGGCTGCACTGCATCAAATTTGGTGGCAAGTAGCGGTTGCAACTTCAGGAAAAAAACAACAAAACAACTTGCATCGTTCGTCAGCGCAATTGTCGCCATTTTGTTGCAAGTTGCTTGTTCGCAGTCGCATGCAACCTCATTAATTAGCCACTGCCATATGTAGAGACGCAAACAGAGCAAAGAAAGAAAGAGAGAGAGAGAGGGAGAGAGAGAGGGAGAGAGACAGAGACAGAGACAGTCTGTCATTAAATTCAATTGCAACTTTTCGCTGTCTATTTTAGGCCTAGTTGCGCTGCTGGGGTTGGCCAAAAGCGAGTTAAATCAGTTTTTACTCAATGTGATTAACTGCAATTGCAGCCAAAATGGGAGAGACATGATGATTAAACCGAGAGGTCATTTAAAATAATATGCTGCTATTTTTAGCAGATTTTAATAAGCATTTTTAGCTATTTTCTTTAAATAGTTTGGGTTTTTAGGCCAGGGATTTAAATAAAGTTTTAGACATTTGTTTTAATTTTGTTTAAATTTCCTTAACTGACAGAAGAAGATATCTGCAAACTTAGCAACAATATAAATATATATTCCTAATTTATATCAGTAGAGTGGGGGATACAGCTCAGTCTCTCTTGATGTCTATTTCTTCCATCTGTCTGTCAGACGGTCTATCTGTCTCTCTGTCTGTCTGTCCCTCTGTCTGTTCGTCTATCTATATAAATGCTATGATCTCTAAGATTATAAGAGATATAGATAACTTGCAGTCTTTTAAATATTGTTCAAGAATTCGAATTGCAAGCGTAAATATCCAACCAAAACATTTATTTAAGGTGTGTGCATAAAACCATTAAACCACTCAAAATTTATTATGAAAATTTGATTGAGATTGTATAATCAGCAAATAAGTTATTTATACACAGAAAAAAATGTGCCTGCAGCTGTCTGGCTTGTTATAATGATATGTGACTATTTAAATAATATAATATAGTTGAGTTTTATTTAATATATCTCCCAAATAAATCCCAAGCTAATTAACCGATTTGTCAGTCATAACGTATTGTAGAAGGAAACAAAAATCTATATACATGTGGTATGGCAAATGAAATAGAAAACAAAACAAGGCGCAATTTGGGGCAACTTGCATGTGGCAAGCAGCAGCCCAGAGTGAGAGAGGGAGAGAGGGAGACAGGGAGCGGGGCGTGGCAAACATGCAATAACAATAACAATTTTAGTTGCATGTTTTTTTTTGTCGAATTAAAATTTGCAACGTGGCACGTTCGCAGTTTTGCCGCCAAAGTTTCGAGCTGATCCTGCCACAGGCACAGGCCGCAGGCAAGTACGCAGCACACACACAGAAAGAGAAAGAGAGAGAGGGAGAGCGAGATAGGGCTACCTTAGGGCTGTCTCGCTTAGTTATTCATGTACATTTGTATCCTGCGCATAAAATGCGGCTGCGGCTGCTGTGCGGAAAGGCAGCAGACAAATCGTAATGAAACTCTTCTTTCTCAACCCGCCCAGGAGAGGGAGGGGAGTCGAGACGGAGCCAGGCCAGGACACTACTTCTTCGTTGTTCTCCATTGTGTGTGGTTGCTGCGCCGCAGGAGGAGGAGGAGGAAGAGGGGAGCGGCAGCGTGGCAGCAACATTTCGACATAATGTAAACTAATTAAAATTCAAAAGCCATAAACAGATTTTGCCAATAAAACTTTGCTAGCTAAATATTTTTTGCGCACACACAGAGGGGGGAATGGGGAAGGGGGTAGGGGAGGTAGTTGGGGGGAAAACAAAGAAAACTTTGGGCAAATACAAGTGCGGGATTTTCGGTATCAAGTTTTTTGTTTGCCACGCTCTCGGGGCCTTGGGGCCTCCTCAACCCGAGAAGGCGGAGGAGCTCAAGTTAAAGGCGTCTCTTAAAGCCTTTTCTGCCTTTTCTTGCCAACTCCCCATTGTTATTGTTGTTGTTGTTGTGCATTGTTAGCAAGACACATACGTGAGCATAATATGTATACGTATGTATATTTTGAAGATATGTTGCTGTGCATGTGTGCTTAAGACTCCAGTCGAGTCGAGAGAGTCGAGAGGAGTCTCGAGTGCAGGATGTTAAACGTAGGAAGTGTGGCCAACAACATTTTATACTCGAGCGCATAATATTCATATGCAGGCCATAAAAAACTTTGGCAGCTCAACGAGAGATCTTCCGTCTCCCTCACACACACACACTCGCTTTTTTTCTCTCTCTCTCTCTCTCTCTATTTTCTTTTATCTATTGCTTGGCATTGGGTACAATGGGTAAAGTGTTGAATGAGTGCAGAGAAATCTGAGGGCAGTTTCGGATGTCATGCAATAAGTATCGTTATATAATTTAAATATATAGCACCTAAATGATTAAAGTCAATTAAAATATATTTACATATGTGTATTATTCGCTGGCATTTAATGACAATAATATCGGAATTTTATCGATAAATTTAGATTTAAAACTTGAAATAGAAAGAATGACAGCTTTTTCTTCCTTTTACGATTCAAATTGTTCTCAATAACATTTGATTAATATTGTTATTCATAGCACTCATTAAATACTGATTGATTAATATCGTTATCGATACTACTTGTTGAGTCAATTATAATATTTATCTTTTAAACTTTAGACTAATGAAAGCTCTATGGCTGTTTAAATATGTGTTATCGGAATACTATCGATAATCGTACATCTAAAAGTATAATAGGAATTGCTAACAGCACGAGCAACTCTGGCTGACATTTACGATTCATATTGTTATCGATAACCCTCAACTAACAAAGTTATCAACAACTCTCGATTAAAAACGCTTTCAATATCATTAAATTCATATAAATATTAATGTCACTCGTCATCGTCATCTATAATACTCATAAATAGAATAATCAATATTAATCGATTACATATTTATTATTGATAAATATTGACATGTATTCCATCAAGTCTTCTAGCCTCGTCTTCCCCAATTGGCACCACTGTCTCATTGTGACTGCACTCGATTGTCGGACAAACATTTGTGCGATATACGAGTCGCAGCGCTTTCTCATCTCTCTCTCTCTCTCTCTCATTCTCTCTTTCTCTCTCTTAGCTCAGTCTGAGCCGTGTTTGGCTGTATGTGCGAGTGTGTGTGTGTGTGTGTAGCTGAACAATTGAAGTTCGTCGGGGCAAATATAAAAAATGAGCGTAGAGAAAGGAAGCAGGAGAGCAGGTCGAGAGAGAGAGACAGAGAGAGAGAAAGATAAAGAGAGAAGGAGAGAGAGAAGACAGCACGCTCGTAGTTCTATTTGTTATTGTTGTTGCTGCTGCCGCCGTTGCAACGCCTCCATGTGCCGCAGCCAAGTTGCAGCTAGCTGCTGCTGCCGGGACAGGGGCAGGGGCCAAAGGGAGTGGGGAGAGGGAGAGGGGAGAGAGGGGAGAGCGACGGCAGCTTAACTTAACTTTGCTTTTACTGCGATAAAATGAAAATTGCACACGCGCCATAAATAAGGATTCTCACAAGGATAATTTATAAAACTTTGCTCGCAGCGTTTTACTTATGAGCAGCAGGCGACGCCAGACAGACACACACACACAGACACACACACACACTCGCACACACACAGACACACGTAGTCGAGTTCCTGCTCAGTCTACCTGTGCGTCTGTCCCTGATGCACTTCCCAGTCTGCCTCTGCCCCTGCTCCCTCAATCCCAGCCCCCATCCCGATCCCTTTCGAGTTAAGTTTGTAAATTGCGCAAGTGCTGAGACTATGATGTATACACGGCACACGCCACGGCCACAAAGCCTATCTAACGGAACCTGCGGCACACAGCACCTTCTGCCACCCAACCCTGCCCCTACCCCTATCCCCTCTCCTCAGGCTGGCCAGCAGACTGACCTCCAGCACAACAGTCGAAAATTGTAATCGATGTGCGAAATAAACAAAAGCGGACATAATTATCGAGTTATCGCGCGCGACGCCCTGACGCTGCGGGTGTGGCATGCCACCTCTGCCTCCCCCCCTCCCCCTCCCACTCCACCTCTCTCTCCCACTCACATTGCGAATATATATGACCCCGTCGGGCCGTGCTAAGCCCGCACCGAAAATTTCGCAACGCATCGCATCGATATTTATGATGTCATGGATTTTATTGTTGCCTCCTCTGCCGCTGCCTCTGCCGCTGCTGCTGCCGCTGCCTCCGCCTCTGCCTCTGCCTCTGCTGCTGCTGCAAAATATTCATATGCGGCTCCGGCTCCGGGTCCGGCTCCAACTCCGGCTGCGGCACGGAAACAGTAAAACGACCATCAGCCGTGCAGGATGTAAATTTTGCAGCAAAACGAGACGCACAACGAGGGGGAGAGACAGAGAGAGAGAGAGAGAGAGAAGTGTCATGAGAAAGAGGGGGAGAGAGGGAGGAAGAGACCCCTGCCATGTCGTCGGTTGGCTTGTTATTGACGCTGGCGATAAGGAGGCTGCGGCGCTGGTCAGCAAAGAGACTCAAATTTCGAGCAGGTTCAGGCCGAGCACCAACGCCATCGCCATCGCCCTCACCCTGCCCAGTGCCTGCGCCACAGATGCTCTAGGTCAGAGTGCAATAAAATGTTGCCAATAGTATTTCCACGCTCTGTTGTGTGTTCTATTGCCTCTGCTGCTTCGCTTTTTTCGCTCTTGTTTTGCTTGTTTTTTCGCTGCTGCTGCTGCTGCTGCTGCCTATTGCCAACTTTGTTGCCAGCCCGCAGAGCCGACTGCGGATCGTAGTCCAGGCCCAGCATCAGTTAAGAGAGCTCAGCACGGAAGTTGCACATATGGCAGGGCAGTAGAGCAGGGGCAGAGGCAGGGGCGGGGGCAGCAGGAGGGGAGTGTTATGCGGGCTTTGGGGTCGTTTGGGGTGTCGGGTTCGGTGGCTGCCGCTGCCGCTGCTGCTGCTGCTGCTGCTGCGAGACACACTTGAGTTATGCGCATAGATTGAAAATTGTCGATAACCGAAAAAAGAATCGCACGAACTGCAGCAACAAACAACAAACAGAGACAACAACAACAGCAGCAGCAGCAGCAGCAACAACTCGCAGCAATTGTTGTTTGGCTTGTGGTGGGAGAGATCAGACAGAGAGAGGGAGACAGAGAGGCGAGGGCAACTGGCTTTTGTAGGCGTGTCCACACGAAGTTCGAGCGCGTGATACAACACGCCATTATAAAGTTATTAAAAGACAACACACAAAAAACAACAGCAGCAACAACAGCAGCAACAACTCGCAGCAGCAACACAAACAGGTTGCACGCAGAGACAGAGAAATTGCCGCCTCGAGGAGGCTGAGCAGGAACGAGACTAGGAGACAGTTTTGTAGGCGATTCAGATGTGTTTTTGGCGGAAACTCTTTAGCTAATCGAAATTGCCAGACTTAAAGATATGGCAACAACTGGAAATAACGATCAATTATGCAAGCTGCTCACTTCAAAGCATAATTGATCGTATTGAAAGATATTCTGGCTTCTTTTGGGCGATAAATATAGCTAAAGACAATTTAGACTTCATTTATGTCTGCTACCTTAAATGAGAAAATTATAAACGCTTTTGGACAATTAAAGAGACACGTAAAACCTCAGATATGCCCATATTTCTCTATTTGTTTGTATGAACAGCTACATCTCTGAGACTAGCAGAGCTAGAGCTATGAAATTTACTAATAATATGCCTTAGAACTGCAGTCAACTCAAGCTTAATTTAGAATTTGGCCAGGTACCTGTTGCTTTTCAGATTAATATATCTTAAGATAGTTTCAACAGTTTTATTGCTGGCTAGCATGCATACATAAGCTAGAAAAGTCAAAACTGCAAGGGTATGCTGTAAAATACTCATTTCCTTCTATTTGCTCGTATGAACAGCTAGATCTCTGAGACTAGCAGAGCTAGAGTTATGAAATTTGCTGATAATATGCCTTAATACTGCACTCAGCTTAAGCTAATTTCAAAATTTGGCTACATGTTTTTTCGCTCTTGAAAATCGAAAAATGTAGTTCCCAGCGCAGTTTTCAAGCCAGAGCTATTAAATTTGGAGTGTACAAAAATGATATCAAGCTACAACCTAAATATATATATATAATATAAATAATATATTTTACTTGCAATAGGAGAACTAATAAAAACAAATGTTTAAAAAATAATTTACATATGTGTGCAGATAGGTAAAGATTTAAATAATAAGAATATTTTGTTTCTCATATAATTTATTATTATTTTCTCTATTTTCTATTTATTTAGTTTATTTAACCCGATATAGCCGATATGCCCAGGCACATGAATAGTGTTACGATAGTTGCGCATAGTCCATCCCTTTTCTCCCTCTCTCTCTCTCTCTCTCCCTCTCTATCCTGAATATTTTCCAGCCGTCTGCTGACAGTCAAAATGCGCGAGAGAAAACAAAAAGAATTCTGCAACAATGCGAGAATTGTTTATGAGATTAAGCTCATAAACTGCAAAAATGCATTTTAATTGAAGTGCAGCTTTGGGACTTAATAATATATATCTCCCGCTCTCGCTCACTCTCTCTCTCTCTCTCTCTCTCTCTCTCTCTCTCTCTCTGTCTCGTGCCAGAGCGTACGCTGTTGTCAGTAAATTGCGAATATGGCGGCATGCAGGCAAAATGA
Organism: Zaprionus kolodkinae; assembly: GCA_018901885.1. NCBI lineage: Eukaryota > Metazoa > Arthropoda > Insecta > Diptera > Drosophilidae > Zaprionus > Zaprionus kolodkinae. Next base: position 2,066,454 of record JAEIFM010000498.1, read on the forward strand.
ACAGCGTACTGGCCTGCACAATGGCGTTGATTGTTTGAACTTTGCTGTCGCTTCGATGCAGCTTTTTTTGCCAGCCATTTTCAGGCAGTTTTCCTCGATTTTTCATTTTGTTTTTTTTGTATTTTTTACTTTTGTCATACATTCATTATATGGAACTGCCAATAAATTGGCAATAAGCATAAATCGCCTAGATTTACGAGCATATATATATATATATACATAATATATATAAAATAAATTAGTTTCTGTTTTTGTGCACACAAATAATGCGCGTAATTAAGCGCGTTGATAGGCAGCATGACAAAGTTCAGCATTGGCCAAAAGTGCTGATAAGATTCTGCCACGCCTACTCTGTCTCTGCCCTTTCCCCTATCTCTGCCGCTGCCTCTGCCTCTGCCTCCATTTGTCAACGTTTGATTTACGCCTGCACAGCGGATGTGGCACTCAAGATGCGGCGGATGTGTCGCGGCGACATCGCACTAATTGTCTCTGTAACGCGGCACGTCCCCCCACCCCTTCCCTCTCCCCTCCCCCTCTCCCTCCCCCTGTCCCTCCCTCTGTCTCATAAATACCTCATGTTGCATGCATTTTCAATGAGATATAGTCTGCGCCGAAAAACAGACAGAACAAGCCATTTAATTTGAATGAATCCGTCAGTGAGTGAGGGGAAGGGAGGGAATGGGAGAGGAGGGTAGGGAAAAGCCTTGGAAAAGCAGAGAGAATGGAAAAACTTCGCGAAGGCGAACTAACTGTGGCTCATTCTCCTGCCAGTTTTCATGGCTTTGTTCAGAATTACCATCAAGTTGACAGTTCTATGGCGCGTTGACAGTTCTCACAGACACACAGGGGGAGTCATACACACACACAGGGCGACTCACACACAGGGCGACTCATACATAGAGACTGCTCGTATGCAAATATGTCGCCAACCATCGCTGCCTCTGGACTCATTCTTGTGGAAAATGTGTCGTGTGAAGAGACCGCAGAACGGAAGGAAGGAACTGGCCGAAACGAAAGCAAAACGAACTGAAACAAAATGAGGAATGTGCTGTGGGCTATCTAAAAAAAAAGCGTGCAAATATGGGAAGAGGGAGTTGGCAGGGGAAGGAGGGGGGGAACACTTTGCACACTGTGCAAAAACTTGAAAATGCAAATAAATGTAACTTGGCCATTTTCATTTCGTTTTTCTTGCGCTTTTTTTCGCTCTCTCACTCGCTTTATTGTTGCGTTGTCACGTCACGAATTCGTCACGTGAAGTGTTCCCTCTCCTCTCTTCTTTCTACTCCTCCCTTCTCCTCTTTCTCTGCCTGCCTCTGCCTTCTCGACTCTTACTCAAAAGTATTTTGGTCGTTGGCATTTAAAGTGTCACATTTATATGGCATTTTTATGCGCTGCTATGAGTGCGACTAGTCCCTAGTAGACCGCTTCCCCTCTCCCCCTACTTCACCCCCCTCCCTCCCCTCCCCCTGCCTGTCTGCTATGGCATTTTAAAACACGCCACAATGGCCACGTATAAAAGTCACTCACGTGTTAAAATACAACGACACTTGAATGGGTTGGACTCGTCTCTCCCAGTCAGCCTGCCTGCCTGAATCTCGACTGCCACTGACAGCTGCGGTGATTAGACAGCAGTCTCTATGAATATACTATATGCTATATCCCTACAGATCTTCATTCTTAGTCTCAGCAGATCCTCGCTCAGATATCTCATTTAGCTGCAAAACACTCTAGAGATTTGTTAGATTTTCTTTTCTCATGATGTATGCAGGCATTGCGGCTCCAATTACAGCCTGAGACTGGGAAAATGGTTTTTGAATTGCCATCTCGCTCGCACACACACACCTTCAACAACAACATGGCCGACCAGGGTTGCCATGTTGCTCAAGTGCTGCACAAATGTTGCTATTTTTAGGGATCTTCAACCACTTCGGAGAACTGCAGCAAATGTCGCGCTAACTAGCGCATATGTGCACATTACACACACACACACACACACACACACACATACATGCATGTATAGAAAGACTCACACACACACACACACACGTGTATGTGCACTAAGTACCCTTGCGCCAGTTACAACATGTTCCAATCATAAATCATAATTCAATATGGAGTACAACTCCCCCGAAACGCAGAGAGAGAGAGAGAGAGAGAGAGGGAGAAAAGGGAAAGAGAGAGGGGGGAGAGGAAAAAGTAAGGGGGGTCTAACAACCCAGACAAGCATTATCTATGGCCAAGTAATGTTGTATTACAATGATATATGCATTAAAATTGCCTACCAATTGGCAGGCCGTGAAAATGGAAACCGATTTGAGAGCAGAGAAAGAAAAAAGAAAAAAACATATCGATGCCTTGTCGAATTACACAGAGCACACACACACACACACACACAGTAAAATTTTCAGGGAAATTCTAGTAGAAAATGGGGGGGGGAGCTAGAGCTCACCCCTTCCCCCTCCCCGTTCTCTACTGTATATCTAATTTGATTTTTGTATGTCTAAAGCGGCGTTACGCTTCGTCGCCTGCACTCGTTGATCCCCCCAACTGCTGCCCCTCTATCCACCCTCTGCCTCCCCCCTCTGGCCTAGCAGTGCATGCTGCCAGAGTTGCCAACGTCATGTCGTACATTAACTAGACTTAGTTGAGTGCTAATTGCATAAATCACATGAGGATTTCGAATTGTCTGGCACGAAATACTCCTTGTAGTTGTATCCGTACTAGCAGGGTCAGGCGGGGGGAGGGGGGCCAGAGGGGAGGGTGACTGTCTGCAGGGTCGAGCGGGTTAGAGGGAATAGTTTTTGGCTTGCGAGCGATTAAGCAAATCCACACACAGACACACACACAGAGACACAGACACACTGAAGTCCACTAAGACCGCAAAGATGCTGCAGACATGCGGCACTAAAGTATCTTGTGGATGCCAAAGTATCTCAGGGCAGTATTTGCGTATCTCTGGGCAGTTGGAGTAACCGCAACAGCGCAACACACACCTGAGCAGGGAGTGGGAGTGGGAGAGAGCTACAGTAGGGTTACCCTTGCTGCGCCGAAATTCGTTTTGTGGCGACACAAATATCAAAAGAAGTTGCTGGCGATAGTTCGATGACATTGCCACAACGCCACAGCGTGCAACGTGCAACGTGGCAGCAACAACAACTGCCGACTGCCAACTGCCGACGGCATACAACATCATCAAGCTGCGTCGAGTTCGGGGCCTGAGAAACTACGCTAAAGTGCCACAAAAGACCCGCATCCGCAGCATGTTGCAACACGACAAAATCCATTGGAGCAGCAGATACCAAGGGAGGAGCGGAGCAGGGAGAGGACAGAGGGAGGCACAGGGGCACAAAGGGAACTGCTTGTTTAAGATTTAAAAGTAAAAATAGCTCCTTATTCATCTTCGATACGAAGCAGGAGCAGGAGGAGCAGAGGAGGTGCAGGCTGCAGAGCCCAAGCCCAAGTTGGCTGCCTCCAGTTGCCATGTTGCATGTTGCATGCTGCGCCGCATGTTGCCGCATTTGCATATGCTGGGCGGGTACACAATCCTGGTGAACTGCAGCAGGAAGTGGCACAGGCGGTGGCACGGTGGCAATAGGCGAATGCAGCGAAAAATGCAAATCGCAATGCGATCTCAAAAACTAGAAGCGTTTTGCGTGCGTTTCGTGCGCGTTTCGAGCGCGTTTCGCATGCGATTTGTGGCATAGCGAAAGTGAAGCAACTGAAATAGGGAACGTTAAATAAATAATAAATAAATCAATAAAATATCAAAAAAATATAAAAAAAACATAAATAAAACTATAAAAGTCTATAACATAATTAATCATTCTTATTTTATTTAAGTATTTATTCATTTTAAGAGACTTTCAAAGCGTTTCTTAAAATAAATAAAATACAAATAAATATAATAAATAAAAGGAAATAACACATATTATTTTTTGAACTCAGAAGATTTAAAAAATTAAATATTTATTCATATTAGATTATAAAGTGTTTAAGGAATTTATTTAATTTTGAAAAGATATTCAAAGTGCTTTTAAAAATTAAAATAGAACTAAATATATATATAAATAATAAATAAAATAATTAAAACATAAAGAAAATGATTAAATAAATAAATATAAATGTATAATATATATTGAAAAGTATTATATTATATAATTAAGTGGTTCTCGAATGATGAAGAGACTCCCAAAGCATCTCAACTCTCTTTGCAACTCTTTCCACACACATTCCTATTGATTTTCTGTTGTTCTTTCCCATTGCTATTCTCCCTCATGTGTTGCTGTTCCTCATGTGTTGCTTCAATGGCTTCCTTGTGCTTCCCTGCTTCCTCGCTTTGTTGTCTTTTGCCCTCTTTTATCTGCAGTTCGACTGTGGCGTAAGATTCGCTTTTGAGATATGCTCCACAATAAAACACACAAATAAAACTGGCGAAACCTGCAGCAAACCAGGAGACTCACCTTGGCAGCAGGCAGGCTACAGTTTGCTGCTCCTGCTCCTGCTCCCTGCTCCTGCTTCTACCTCTGCCCCTTTCCCGCTCTGCTCTCTGCCTGCTTTAACCCCTTCGTTGTGGGGTCGATTGCGTTTTCTTTGGAGCTGGCGGCAAACCTTTTGTTTATTTTTATTATCGTTGGCTATTTGGCTGCTCCCCTGCTCCTCCTGCCCCTCTCGCGCCTGCTTCCCTGCAACTGCTCTTTGTATATGGAGTGTGGCGAAAACGCTTAAAACGAAATTTATTTAGTCGGCCCAGAGGCAGCAGCAGCAGCAGCAGCAGCAGCAGCAACAAAATCCCCGAGATTCGCAATGCGACAAAAATGCGAAGAGGCGAGAAAAAAATAACCAAAAACTAAAAATAAAATAAAAATAGACAGAGCAGCAGCGGCGGCGCGAAAATCTATTCTAAAATTTAAATGGAATTAAATTTATTTTTGAGGAAAATTTTAATTCAAAATTTCGAGTGCGAGTGCGAAATATGCGGCTTAAAATAGATGCCGAATCAGCTGCCAAATCCAATTTTATGGGCTACGACATTTGCATAAATGCGAGTGTGTGTGTGTGTGTGTGTGCGAGAGGGAGACAGCCAGCTGAGCGCAGCATGTGGCTGCTGCTGTTGACTCTGTTTGATAGTGAGTGGGGGCTGTGGGGGCGTGGCTAGGGGCAGGGACTGGTGGCAGAGGCGCGTTGCATGTTTGCCGTGTTTTGCAATTGCCGCATGCAACAGCGCACTGCACGCGAAGACAGATTAGAGGGGGGTGTAGGGGGAGCAAGGAGACGCAGCCTGTTATCAGCGCACAGCAGGGGCTGGCAGGGGGGAGGAGGGAAGGGGGTGGAAGGGTGCGGTGACAATGACAAGCGTATGTCGCAGGCGATGGCAGTGTGTATTTGCAGCGCATGTTGATGTTTTGTGCCAGGGATCACCTGCAGTGCAGCAAAGCACAGATCTCTCTGAGAGAGGAAGAGAGAGAGAGAGGGGCAGGGTGTGCATAGGATAAAGGAGAGAGAGAGATAGAGCTCGCTAGCTTTGCTGCAAAGTAGCTTAAAGTGCGCGAAAAGTAGCGCAAGCCTCAGCGAAAGGCAGCGCCGCGACAAACTGCAAACAAACAAAAAGAAAGAAAGAAACAAAGAAACAAACAACAACAACAGCAATAAAAAGCAAACAGCGACAATTGTTGTGCTGCTCTCTCACTCTTCCTCTTCCTCTGTCTCTCTCTCTCCAAACATCTCCCCTGCAAATTTGCATATGCTGCCTGTCGTCGTGTCAAATAAAACAAAACAAAAGCAAAAAAAAAAAGTTGAGTGAAAACTTCTTAAGAATTTTCTTTGTTTTTCCCGCAGCACTGCAAAAAGACAGAAAGAGAGAGGGGGAGAGAGGGAATCAGAGCAGGCTACTTTAATTTTCCGCAAACCCTTTCCGATTTATGTTCATCTTCAATTATATCCACTCGATCCTCCCTGGGGGCACTCCGCCTGCCTGCCTGCCCGGCTGCCTGCCTTGTTAGGCTGCGAAAATTGCGAATTATTTTAATTTTTTTGCTGCAACTATTTGCTCTCTGTAGCCTCGGTTACCCAATCCCCAATACCAGTTGGAGTCTACAGTCTACAGTCTTCGCTTTGCAGTCTTCTGGTGCTCTCTCACTCTCTCTCTCTCGCCGAAAAGGGTTTAATTTCATTTCGATGCCATTGCCCCAAGTACGTGTAAGTGTGTGTTTATGCTTACCAGCTGCAGGCACACACACACACACAAACACACAAACAGAGGGGGGTACCTGAGAGGGGGCAGGAGGAGGCAGGGACAGGGACGGGGACAGGGTAGCCTGTTGTCGTTGCCTGCGTTATCTGCGAAACTCCATTAGAAAGGCAACAACGCGCAGGAAGCAAATGGAAGCAATGGCGCGCGTTGCAAGCTAACGAAGTAGAGCAAGAGAGAGGGAGAAGGAGGGAGAGGCAGCGAGAAAGAGAGGCAGACAGAGCAGGCGCAAAAAACGACGACGCTTAACGACTTTAAGGAAAAATTAAAAACATCCCAAAAGGAATACATCTTCGCCCTGCCGCATACATCGCGCAAGCACGAGAAGCAGAAGCAGAGGGAGAGAGAGAGAGAGAGAAGAAGAAGGAGAAGCAGAGGCAGCCTGAGACCAAGACCGAGACTGAAGCTGGAGACGGCGGCTCCTTCTGTCCGCCAGTCCCGCCTGTCCGTCCGTCCGTCTGCAACATTGTTAGTGCCTCTCGAATTTATTTTAACGAACTAGTTTGGTCGCTTCATACAACATCTTTTTTTTTGCCTCTCTTTCTCTCTCTCCCTTTTGGTTTCTCAGCACGGCTGCATTTGCTGCGGGTTATAAAATATATTCCGTCTTATATAAATAAATAAATTGGTAAATGGCGTTTCATTTGGAGCTCGTTCCCGCTCTCCCGTTCTGCTCCTGCTCGCTGCTCGCTGTCTGCGCTGTTGATGCGATGATAAATGCGGCAAAAACCTGTCGCAGTTCTTGGCCAAGTTTGCTGCAAATTGAATTTATTTGCTTGCAATCGTCGCCAGAGAAGATGGAGGAGGGAAAGAGAGGTAGGAGGAGAGCAGGAGGAGAAGAGCAGCAGAACCAGTTGATGCTTTAAGGCTGCACAGTGGTTTCTGCGGTTGATGTAGTTCGAGAAATGCAGAAACAGAAGTGCAAGATGAGTGTGTAAATGAGAGGGAAATATATCTGCAACAGGTGTAAGAGTGTGAGCAATATAGATACACTATAAAGCTAAAGATACTCAAATAAAATAATTAAATAAATGTTTCTCTCTCCCCCTTTGCGTATCTCATTAATCCATCATTAGAGCAGCAAGTATTGTCATTAGCAGGGAAAATGTTGCAGAGCTTCTTCCAAAATATGAGATAAACGAAACGGAACCACTTTTCGCAGCTGGCGCGCCCTTTTTATTTTTTTTACTTGAAGGCGAAGAAAGAAGCAGCAGCAGAAGCTAAAGAAAAGAAATCGCAGCGCAAAATGCTTAACGAGCACGAAGAGAGAAGCAAGAAAAAACGAACAAGCAAAGAGCAGAAGAAAGAAAAGAATTATTTACTTCAAATTCCGAGTGCAACATAGAATTCGTGCAGCGGCAACATGTTAGCCGAAAAAGCGCAGCAGCAGCAGCAGCAGAGGCAGCAGCAGAGGCAGCAGCAGCAGCAGCAGCAGCAGAGGCAGCCCAGTTGATGCATGCAGGAATAAAAAGAGCTAAAACGCCGATAAAAGCAACGATGGCAGCTCGAATCGTTGGCAACTTGGTCTGCTGCTGCTGCTGCTGCTGCCCAGGCGGCCATGTTGCAACAAAAACAACAACAGCAACAACAACAACTGCGACGGCAACTCATTGCGAATGCAACAACTGCGCGCGGCTTTCTCAAGACGTTTGGGGCAGCAGCATCATTACTTCCATTCAAGCTGTTTGGCTTGGCGTGTACATAAAAAAAGGAAGGGAAGAGGAGGTGGGAGTGGGAGAGGGAGAGGGAGAGCTGCATGCTGCCACAACCATTTTGGACAACGGGCAAACTGGGCAATGGTTGCATGTTGCTGCTGTTGCTGCTGTGTGTTGCTGCTGCTGCTGTGTGTTGCTGCTGCTGCTGCTGCAGCTACCAACGAGCCACACTGCCAAATAAAGCAAACGCATTGCGAATTCCTTGTCTCCTCTTTTGCTTTAATGATTTAAAATTCCATTTTAAGAATTTTATACTTAATGATGTGTTTTGCGTTGTATAGCAGTCGCAGCTCCTGCTCCTTCTCCTCCTGCTCCCTTTGGAGCAGCTTCTCCAGCTCCTGCTCCTGCTCCTTCGTCTTTGCTTTTGATCTAAACGCTGCGTGCTTTTCGTAAATTGCTTTTCGTTGTTGTCCCTTTGGGCCCGAGTGCAACATGGCAGCGTCTCCCTGTTCCGTCTCCCTCTCCCTCTCCCTGTCCCTTCTCCGTCTGCGACTCCGTCTTACCTTTTGTGGAAGCCGCGTCCGCATCCGCATGAAATGTGTGCGACTTGTTTTAATTTTTTGCAACGCTCGTCGGGGGTTTTTCTTCTGCGTGGCATGAAATCGTTGCAACCAAAATATTTGCCATACACGAGACGAGGCAAGATTTATTGCCCATCAAGAAGTGAGGCAACCTGCAAAAATCTACCCTAAACAGTTGCAGTTTTTTCTCTGTTCTCTGTTTTCTATTTTCCTTTTTTTTTCTTTTCTTTATCGATGCATGCAAATTTGGGCTGCATCATGCCGCCCGCTGTGGCACCTTGTGCGATACCTGCAACATTTGCGAATTTCCCGCCAAGTGTATGTGAGTGTGCGTGCACATAAATATGGATTTTCATAATTTTCGCACTGTTTGCGGTTTCCCTTCTTCGCCCCGCTGCCCTCTGACCCCGTCATAAAACAGCTGCAGCGCGGCGGCCCTCGCTTCTATTTCTTCCTTTTTTCTGGGCCATTTTCCATGACAATTGTTAACGCAGCCGGCCGACAAAACAGTTTGCAGCGTTTTTTTTTTCTTCGACTTTTTGTTTTTTGTTTGTGTCGATTTTTTGTCATATCTCTCGCTGTCTAAGTATGTGTATGTGTGTGTGTGTGTTTAGAAAGTGCGTTACATGGCCGAAATTGTAATCCAGCGTGGAACATTGTGTGATTTATGGCCATGCGGCAATTTTGGGCATTTAGAAAGTTGGTAGCACAATTTAGCTCTGGCACTGTAAATCAGCGAAGAGCGCCGTCCCTCAGCCTCAGCTTCAGTTCGTTTGAGTAAGTGTAGCGGGCGAGAAGGCAGAGTAATACGCGAGTTTCATATAGAAAAAATTCATATCATGTGCCCAGAACAAAGTGCTATGAAATTTATAATATGCAAGCTAAGGAATCCATTTGAAATCATGAGAAATTTGGGAGGAGACGAAAATAAGGTAGAATTTTTGTTTCTTATATAAATTTAATATATAGGCTAGCTTGCCTATTATTTCAATTTATATTGCATTTTGCCAAAACGATTACTGAAATAAATCGAAGAATGAGTTTTTTAAGATTTTATTTCATTGAATTAATCGCGTTTCTATTGGTTTTTACTGCAAAATATGATACTTCAAATAAATAAAATATAATATATATTTATAAAGAAATACTAAATAAATAATTAACTATATAGAAGACTTCTAATAAATAAACTACTATAGAAGATTTTGATATCCTAAAATTATAGTATTATTTTTTTAAAAATCAAATTCAACAATTTAAACGTTTTTAATCTCGAACTGTGGACTCTGCTCTACTTTTCGCTTACTGACTTTATTTTGGGGCACTGTAAATAAAGACAGATAGTTCCAATATGTAGTATATACACACACACACACATATATATGACCTTTTTGGGATAATTGCAAAAGGTGGCGAAAGGAGGCTACGAAGGATGCTGGCATAAAAATTCAATTATCACTTAATAACAACGAGGCAAATGAAAATTGCGCGTGTTGCCAGTTGCAAAGTTGCACAGTGGCACGTTGCACAGTTGTACCGTTATGTATGCACTGTTGTTGCACTTGTTAACTGTCGACTGGACAGCAGCAACCTGCACCCTGCAACGTGCAACGTGCAACCGGCAACCTGCAACGCTCGTTGCAACATTTGCACTTTGCGTTATTAACAAAAGGTCGTTAAAGCATTTTTAAGTCACTTTATGCGACGCATTTTAATTATTTCATTTTACTCAATTACGCCACGAAAATATGATGCAACATGCAGCGGCATGCAGCATGCAGCGTGCAACGTGCAACATGCAGCAAGGCGAAAGCTGCCAGCTGAAAATTAAAAATCATGCCATAAATTGCCCAAAACTCATCATATTAATGAGACAATGAAAAGGCGAGATGAGTTTGATGTGAAGTGATTGACTGGCAAATACTCTGTAGGGTTTCTTTAAGAAGTTTTGTGAATGGGAAAAAGCTTGTAAAATATTTCAAATTATTTATCCGTATTAAATACATATTTATACACGCTATAAACATTTTATTTGGAGTTTAAAATAATAAATTATAAATTTGATTTAATATTTAATTTATAAAATATTATCTATTGCTTATGAACTGCTTTAATATGTTCCAACTGCATGTTTTAAATAATGCAAGTGTATTTTATTACTATAAATGCTATCACTATTACTTATCTTTGTTATAAATCAATAATAATCCATTTAAATATAATCGTACCACAAATATATTTGGCTCCAATTCTTTTATACATATATTTAGCTATAATTATAATCAGCATATTTAACTTTAAAATAGCTATAAATATTTGTTATAAATTTCCCCAAAGACAACTTAAATTAATCAATTTTATTTCCATTTCTCTGTCTTCTAGGTAAGTGTCACTTTTCAACTCCATCTTCTACGAGTACTCGATTGATTTATCCGCAAACACATTGACAAAGCAAATGCAAAGCGAATGCAGCTTAAAGTGAGTAAATAAACGATAAATAAACGAAGCAAAGCAACCACCAGCTAAACGTAGACACAAGCATAAAGCAAGACAGATAAAAGGAATGAAGGCAAGACAGAAAATCCATTTTCCAGATTAGCTGCAAATGCGAAACAAAAATTGGAAAATTACTCATGCGTGTTTTAAGTCTAACCCGGACCCCCCCACCCCTTCAAGCCGAGTACCCTTAACTCCGCACACATGTGGGGATTAGTTTACGTAAAAATAGCAAATGTTTCTTTCTTTTTTTCTTTTTTTTCCTTTCCTCTTTCGGGTTTTCCCATCCACCCACAAGTGGGTGAGGCTCAGTCAGAGACGGTTACAAAAAACTCAACGCCCTCATTTAAATTTATTTGCGCAAATTTACTTTCCCATAGCATAAAATCAAATCCAATCAATAAGCATCTTAAATAAATTCATGGCGCCCGCACACACACACACACCCGCACACCCTCTTAGACATGCATCCGTTCTCTCCCACTCACTCTCGTTCGGCTACCTCATTTTTTGTAATGCTAAATAAATTTATTTGCTAATGTAGTTTTTTTTTTGCCTGCCCTCCCCTTCTACCCCAACCCAACTGGGAGTGCAGTGAAATCGGAAAAGAGAGAGAGTGAGAGAGAGAGTGAGAGAGAGAGCGAGAGGGAAATAACGAAACGAAACTTGGTACTTGTTAGTTTTATCTGCATATCATTGAGATAAATTTGCTGCCGATCAAATGCCGTGTCTGTGTTATCTGAGCCAGTCTGGCGGCCCGACACGCTGACGGTCTGTGCCAATGCTGCCACTTGGGTATGGAAACAAAAAAGTGAGACTACCCAAGGAGGGGGAGAGGTGAGGGGGAGTTGGGTTCGAGATGTTGCTGCTCTGCTGCCGTGTGGCAAGGAAGGGAGGAAGGCAGGAGAAGCAGAAAAAAAAGTCTGCAGAAAAGCCGCTGATTTGCATACGAAAGTAATTTGATGTCTTGCGAGCAGCACACACACACACACACACACTCTCACACACACACACACAGTCAGTCCGCAAAGTATGCCGACACAACGATACATCATGAAGTGAAATTTCTTTGCTGATAAGCCAACGACGGCATTGATAACGCAAATGTAGCAAAGCGGCGTCGAATGTTATTTTCAATTAATAAATGGGAATTTTGTGTGGGGGTGGGGCAACACTGCTGGATGGGGTAACACTGCGTGCTATGGGGTAGCACTCTTTTGTATAGTAATTTCCCTTCTTTAAACCGTAATCTGTAAGCTGGCAACATGCAATAGTTTTATCCAATATGATTCGAAGAATTTTCAATTAACCGCTTTTGTGACTGCGGCAACCCTACTCCTCCCCCTCCACCCTGCTCTCTCTCTCCATGCAGGGGGCGGTTTTGCCAGAATTTGCTGCAATGCAAAATGGCGTATGTGCTCGTTGGAAACGTTGGTGATTTGCGACAGAGACTCACTCGCATAGTTGAATAGTTTGTTTGGTCAGTACGCTGCATATGTAGATTTTCAGCTGACCTGACAATTTACCAAGCCATATAGGAGGGGGAGTAGGGGGAGATAGGGGAGAGAGGAAGGCGTGGCAATTTATGGTGCTACCAAATTCCTGGTACTTAATTGTCTGCGTTTAATGAATGAATAAATGCGCTTGCCAGGCCGCAGTTCACACTTGCAGAGAGACTCTCACACACACTCACACACACACACGCATTCAGCGGCAGCCATATTTATCAAGTTGCTGCTGCAATTCAGCGCTAGATGGCGCCAGCAGCAGCGTGCAGTATATTATTGTTGTTATTAGTTTTTATGGCCATGTTCATTGTTGATTTTCCAATTTTAATTGAATCTTAATGCAATATATGATGCGTATTTTTTGCAGTATTTTCCAGTGGTATTTTTTGATTTAATTGCTCGCACATTTGGAGTTAATCAGAGTGAGAGAGAGAGAGAGTGAGAGAGAGAGGCGCAGCAAGCTGATTATTTTCGCTAAATTAAATTTTAATCATAATTTTAATGGCTCGACGCGCTTTTATTGCACTCGTATGAATGTATTTGCCCAGAGAGAGAGAGAGAGAGAGAGAGGGGGAGGGAGTGAGAGGGAGTGAGAGGGAAGCGAGTGTGAGAGCGAGACACATATATATACTGTGGCCGCTCGTTTAATTAGTTTACACTGCGCACTTTTTTCTCTGCCTCTGCTGCTTGTACCGTTTTTCTCCTGCGCCATTTTGCTTGTCCTGTGCTGTCCCTCTCCCTCCCTCTTTCTCTCTGTCTCCCTCTCACTCTGGCAATCCGACAAACGTTTTATTTCGTTATCTTTTTGCCGCAGGCAGCTGCAAATGCCACGCAAATTAAACATGCTACCTTTTGCCGTCCCCTCTGCCCCCCCCCCTGCCATCCTTCTTTCTACCCGCCCCTGTGATTTTTTACCTTTTGTCGCTTGACAAACGGCGTGCTCGCAGTGTGCTCGCTTTTTTTTCTTTTTGGGGATCCACGGCCAGGCTCGACCCGTTGCTGTGCCATCCGGTTATTAAACACCCACTTATTAGCTGCTTTTATTTACATATTCATGCGGCACACTCCCAGCTTAATTGGCAGCCAGCCCCACGTAAATTTTGGGCCTGCAACCTGCACAACAGAACAGCAACGATTTCTGCTGCTAATCGCATCATAAATATTCAGCGTGCTTTGCTCTCTGCACTCCGATTCAAGTTTTCACACCCTGCGGCACATCACATATTTCATAAATATGGCCAGAGCGAGAGCGAGAAAAAAGTGTTGCATACTTGCCGGCGCACGCATGAAAGAAGGATTCGCTGCGGGCCGCTTTCGGGGCCGGCCAATTGGCTATGCCAGCGCAGCGCAGCGCAGAGTAAATTTTGTTTTTGAGAAAAGTTTGTTGAACCCTCTCTCATGCGTGTGTGTGTGTGTGTGTGTGTGTATCTGGGCTGTGCTGGCTCGAGAATTAATTGCTTAATTAGTTACGGGCAAACACTTTGAAATATGGCCGCGATGCTGGCACTTTTTCAACTCGCCCCGCCCCGTCTTTGCCCCATCTCCCAACTAGTCATAATTGCTCTATTAAATGGGTAACTTACTTTTTAAATTCGACTGCTTTCATTTATATAACTGTGCATTGCAACCGCTTGTGCTAATGGCCCAAACCCGCAGCCAGCCTGCCTCGACTTCTGTATTGAGTTACGCGACTTTCCAGCCGGCCCATTAGGCATGCAATAGCTCTAAGCAGGGCTCTCAGACAGAGACAGATACAGGGAGGGGCAGAGAGAGATGGGACATTGGCATTGCAACAAAAACATGTTTTATGTCGTCCTTAATGACCCCCAAGTCGAGTCGGCTGGCGTCGCCAGCGTCGTCGCACTTAATCGCTTTGAATTGCAAAAGCAAATAATGTGCAAAAAAGCATAAGGAGAAAGGATAAAGGATAAACCATAGCGTCGCCGGCTCTCTATCTGTATGTGTGTGTGTGTGTGTCGGATCCTTGCTGCCTTATGGCATCTTTGTCGGCCACGTCCACACGCCCGCTACCAATCGGCTGCGCCGCCTGCTTTGGCGACCACTGCAGAATGACGCCATTATTTTGACAAATTTTTTGGCATTGCCCTTTGTTGTTGTTGTTGTTGCTGCTGCTGTTGCTGCTTGGCTTTTAGCTCGACTGTTGTCAGCTTTTGTTGGTTTTTAAATTGCATGCAATAATTCAATTTTATATTTCCGCAACAGAGTAAAAAAAAAAGAAACAGAGCGAGAGAAATACGAGAAAATCCAAGCAAATCTTTATCATTTTTATTGGCGCAAGAGATTATGCAGTCTTTATAAGAAAAAAGGGAACAGGGCATTCCATAAATAAATAGTACATATATATAATATATATTTGGCACACATCTAGCGTGACTAAGATACGCGCAGTGTAGGGCAATATATCAGCATTATTAAAGGATAATATAGTGTGGTTTATGGGAGATATTAATATTATAGATAATTAAATATTATACTGTAAAAATAATGATACTTCAATTGATACTATGGATGTTTTATACATTTGTTTAGCAATTGTTTTTAGATATTTAAATATATATTTAATATATATATTTGAATATTAACTACTTGATACATACAAATTCAGAACTTCTATGCTTAGAAATGCAATATATTTTATTATTTTATATTATTATATAATATTTTTATTTATATTATATATTATGTTTCTCCTTAGACCTTCTCTTCCTAAACTCTCTGTAAATTGTTTTTTTTTTCCTTAGCCATTCAAATTAGTCAGGCTAATCAAGCGCTGCACTGCTCCAATTTCAGCTTTATTACGGCCATAATCAGCTTTTTAATTTCCACACCTTTTCCAACCCTTTGGGGACTCAAAAAATAGCATATGCTTTTGGAAATTTATGCAAATTACTTAATAAAATGCTGACAACAACAAACTAAATACAATTTCAATAGAAGTATTTCCTGCCCCTTCTCAGCTCTCTCTCTCTCTCTCTCACTCTCTCTCTTTCTCGCGTACTCCTTTCCCTCTACTTGCTTGGTCAACTGCACAGGGGGCGTTTTTAGTTTGGCCATTTATGGTCTTTTAGGGGTGGCAACCCTTCCTGCCTTGTACCCTCCCCTAGCTGGTGGTTAAATCACACTTGTATGACACAGTTTTAAGTTCGGGCAAATGATGAACCTGTCCTCTGGGGGAGGGTTGAGGTGTCCCGCCCGTTCTGGGCACATAAATATCGCATTAACCTGACACGTGAGTAGCACAACTCTAGTTGCAACCCTCGCATTCGACAGGCTCACGTGCCACACCAGCCACCAAGCAGAGCAACTGCGTCTGCCCCAGCTCAGTCTCCTCTTCCTCCTCTCTCCCTCTCCTTGTGGCTTCTGTGCCGATTTCAGCCGAAAGATAAATAATAAAGCGCTTCCCAGACGCAGTCATATTTGCGGTTGCTCTGCACAGTCCCCCTTTGCCTGCGAGTGGCTCCCCCCTTGGCCCACAACTCGCTTGACTTCTTCGCATTTTCGCAATAAAATCGTAATAAAACACATTGGTCACGTAATTTCGTTTGTCTGTGGGATTTTATTGCCATTTTTTCGTGCAATTTTAAATTGTTATAAATGTGATGGCACACAGAAGCCGTGTGTTTACTCTCCCCCTCTCCTCCTCTACTCACTCTCTGGCTGTACTTATGTATTTATGATGTGGAAAATATCTTGAGAAGTGCAGCACAGGCAGAATCGATGATTACTCTCTCTAGTAGGTAAGAGAGCAGGGAAAGGCAGGAAAAAAGATATTCAAAAATGTCCAGGCGCATTTGTCATTAGCACAGGGTCAGGGTGCAGGATGTAGAAGCCTGCGCACACGCCTTCGTTTATAGAAACTCCCACAATCCCCAGTTCTACTTCCATTCCCCTTGCTGAGGCTGTAGACAAACAAAACTTTCACTGCGACCACCGCACAGACGACAATTAAGCAACAAAACTTTGATAAATTGCTTCCTTGCTGCCGTTTTATGATTTCGACCCTCCTACAGAGAGAGAGAAAGAGAGAGAGAGAGAGAAGGAGAGAGAGAACTTCTTTGCACTAATTAAGGGGCTCATGGCTTCCTGCAAATATTTGTTATCTGCTTTAGGGAGGGGGAGGCCTGATCCCGACACCAACACCGACAGCAGCAGCCCGCAGACCAAAATCCCAAGTCAAACAGACAACAACATGGGCTGTGGGGGAGCAAGAGGGGGCAACGGGGGCAGAGCCATGTGGCGCCACTGGACGTTGCTTTGGTTCATTGGGCAAGTGCGCTATAAAGTGCAAATTGTTGAAATAGTTTTCGATTTGTGTCGTCGAACTCGAGAAATGAAATATATTTGCGTAGAATGAATGAAATGAAATATATACGGAATTATTATCGATGATTTTATGTACTTTAATTAGTATTTATGCCGAAAAAAGGTTATGCTAACGTATTTACTCTATTTCTGCCTTTTTATCTAGATCTCAGCTATTATAAAATTGAGAGATATGAAATTGAACATGCAAGTTTGTGTATATTTTACGCATCTGTTTTATTTAAAAAATTCTATATACCACGCTCACAGACGCTGTAAATCAGTTTTTTGCAGTTATTATGTAAAATATGCAAGTCTTGACTTTTATTTTCAACACACATATAAATGTATATTTTAAAAATCTTTCTTTTGAATTTCAAACCGATTGTTATAAAGAAACAAAAGTTATTCAATTTAATGCTTTCCAGAATTCCCAGCAGCGCTGTCTGCTATATAGATATCTGTTAGTAGCGTGTCAAAGACATTTCTGAGGAATTCGCTATTGGGGAACTATTCGAATTTAGAACTGTCTTTATAAGAATGAGAGCTAACTTCACATTTAAACTGTACTTGATGGGAAATTCTCGATTATTTCTCTTTGGACTCTGCTCAAACTGTGCTACAGGGTGTTTTGGGTTATACTCAAACGAATCGCCCTTCACTCTACTCTAGTAGTACGCCCGAAAAGCGTTTCAAAGCAATCCATCATTTATAATAAATAGTTGGTGCGGTCGGTCGGTTCGGTTGGCTCGACCTGGCCATATTGTCTATATTGATTAAATGCACTTCAGGGAGAATAAATTGCTGGCTTGTCTCCCAAGAGGGGGAGGCATAGCTCAGGTTTGTGCTGAAGGGAGGGGCAGACTGGGTGCGGGGTACGGGGCCATTGTTATGGTTATGGATAAAACGCAATCTTCAGAAAATTATAGCAATTTTTATGCTTATAGAAAAGCGCAGGCAGCGCAGTCAGCGCAGTCCGCAGAGTTGCTGCAATTTGCTGCACTCGCTAACCCTAAAGGGTAAAGAGGCAATTACTTTTATTATCCAAGTGGTACCCAGTGACCATCATGGGTCTTGGCCAACCGTGTGGCTCCTTCTCACCTGCGCCCCGAAGCCTGCACGGGTCAATTCCTTTGAGCCTCGGACTGACTGATTGATGACTGTCTAGGCAATTTTATATATCTGCTATGCGAGTCTCGATATTATTATAATGCAGAATGTATTATTACAGCTAAATGGCAGTCGGGGTTGCTCTGCCTCTCCCTCCCCCTCTTCCTCTCTCTCACTTTCCTTTCCTGGCTATAAGGTTTATCGTGGGCGTTGGCTCGTTTAGCTCTCGTCGGGTTTCTCTCTCTCTCTCTGGGCATAAATCGCAATGAGTCAACGACTTGCAAAAACTGTCCACAGTTCTTAACTCATTTCGGTTGTGGAAAACGCACACAACGCGCGACGTTTATTGGTTCCGTCTGGCCATTTATTTCACTCCTATGATCCGCTGGCGGAAGCCATTAAAGCCACCACTGCTGCACAGTAGGCGAGCACTCGGAACCGGCTTCTGGCTCTACCTGACTTTGTTCGGGTTTCGGTTTTTAAGATAAACGAAAACCGGTTCGGCTGCTGCTGCTGCTGCTGCTGCTGCTGCCATGGCAACCAATAAACATGGCTAAGAGAGCGAGATGGCTGTGGACAGTGCGGGCAATGCATCAGCCAGGCAGGCAGGCAGGCTCATCCAGCAGCAACGCAGCCATTTGGCGACCCATTAGACAATCGTGCACATTTCATCAGGCAGCCACGTGGCAGCAGCAGCAGCAGGCCCAGCTCAGGTTCAGGCCAGGCTCAGAGCTCACGTAGCACCACGTAGCACCACTCGAGTTGCCTCCATGCCGTGGCTAATCATATGCAAAAGTGCCAAAAGCGGCCTGATGGACGAGCCAACAGCAGTGGCAGCAGAGGGAGGGGAGGGGAGGGCAGAGTGTAGCTGGCCAGAAACGGGTTGCGGCGCTTCTCAAGCGTCTTCTTCGTGTGTGGTCGCAATGTGGCCAGACCCAACAGACCCACCAGACCCACCGATTCCACACTGTGCTGCCCAGCCCAGCCAGCACCCGTCATTAGTTTAATTGCGCTGTTTATGAAGCATTTTCATTGAGCAGCAGCAGCAGCAGCAAAAAAATGTTGCTGCTGTTGTTGCTGCTGCTGCTGTTGTTGCTGCTGGTGCGACGGCAGCAACAGGTGGTTCCGCTCACCTCAACTGATTATCATTTAACAATTTTGTTGTAGTTGTTTGCATTTTGCATGCAACGCGCTCATTTGGCCATGTTGTGTGTGTTGTTAGTTTTAAATTAAATTAAATTAAATTTAACGTCAGCTAATAGAAAACTTCAGATCTGTGTAAACTGCGGAAAAACACACTCACACACACAGAGAGAGACAAAGAAAGAGACAAAGAAAGAGAGAGAGAGAGACTCAGACATGCTTATAAGTCTATAATTTGCGAGTGCAAAGAACAACTGTATTTAGAGATCATATAAATACGACTGCATCTTGATTCTGTTGGGGTTAAATTGAGTAAAACTAAAAGATATATGATTAGAGCAATTCCGGCCTGCACTGCGGGAAAACTTTCTATAATCAACGGACATTCTCATTGAGTTTTTCAATAAAATAGAATGCTAAGCATAATTATGGTAGAAAATTGTTTGAAGTGGTTGAAGTGGAAAGTGTATCAGGGTTTATCATTATCATTCTGCTTTATAAAGTATGTTTTATGATTATCTGAGAGTTTTGATATAAATCAACTTGGAACTCAAATCAAATTCTTTATAATATCTTAAACATTTTTAAAAAAATTATTACAAGTTTTATATAATTTCAGAACATTTTAATAGGTAATAATATCATATTAAATTAATTTTGCATAGGAAGTTTTTATTGTTTTAAAAATATGTTGCTTGGGTCTTTAAAAATGTATTAGAAATGTATTGTACAGATGGAGTTTATTTAAAATTAAATGTTTTTTCCAAAATTTCCCTTCAATTTCAAACCGTTACAATAACTAAATTCAAATATAATAAGATCTTAAAAGCAGATTCTTTAAAATATTTTCATATATATATCAGTTTTCCGAAAAGTATTCAGTATATAACTTAAACAATTTTGATTTAGAAAACTTTCAACTGAAACAGCTTACAATCTCTGTCGCATTCAACCCGAAACCGTCTCCGATAGATTGTTATCGCTGCTTATCGGAATTAATCGCTGCTTTTACACGGCATAAACGTAATTGCAGCCGCACTTTGCCGTGCAATATCTTAATGAAAATCAAAAGCAAATTGCAGGCGATGTTAACAATCAATTTTAAGTGCAACATCGTATATGGTATATGATGGTATATGTGGTGTATATAGTATACCCAGTGGGGCTGTTGGGGTGGTTCCGGTGGTTCTTATCGTTAGAAATCGTTAGCAAAAAGCCAGCAAAACATTTAGAGGTAAATAAATTCGAGACGTACTTAAAATCAATTTACTTAATAACTGGGCAATTTGAGCGGGATCGGGCTTGGTTAATGCGGCTACTTTTGAATGTGCCGACGCACTCACACCCGGCACGAGTGTGTGAGTGTGAGTTGGAGTGTGAGTATGGGTGTGTGAGTGCTTATGAATAAACTCTAAACTAAACATGTTGCATGCCAGAAGAGTGGAGTCGCGTCTCTTGGCCAGTCTCAATTCATTTTGGCATGCGAATAATAATTTGCAGCCAAAGCAGAACAATGGCCGCGGCAACAGCAACAACAGCAACAACAGCAGCAGCAAGAAGAAGAAGAGGAACAACAACTGCGCGCGCTTAATAATAGTTGTTCCAACACATACGTCGAGGAGGAGCAGAGCAGGAGAGTCTCTAAGTGAAGCGGGCCTAGCCGGCGGGTAATCGTTTTACTCACCCGACGAGCGTTCAACGGGCAATTTGAAAAGCGCGCAACAGCAACAGCAACAACGGCAACAACAGCAACAACAGCAACCACGATGAGGCCGGCAACTGGCCAAAACAAATCAACGGGCAGCAACTGGCTCGAACAACCTGC
The DNA here is from genome assembly GCA_018901885.1 of Zaprionus kolodkinae. Classification (NCBI taxonomy): domain Eukaryota; kingdom Metazoa; phylum Arthropoda; class Insecta; order Diptera; family Drosophilidae; genus Zaprionus; species Zaprionus kolodkinae. Next base: position 2,087,342 of record JAEIFM010000498.1, read on the forward strand.
TGACCAGTCGCCTGCACGGAAAGTGTCCCTGGCCGCCAGTTCCCTCCCTCCCCCCCCCTCCCCACCTTCTGTTGCACTTCCCTGTGGAATTGCAGGAGGGGAGGAGTGGCCAGTGAAGTGTTTGCCTGCAATCAAGCTTGCAACGCGCCGACTTCTTCTTCCTCTCTCTCTCGCTCTCTCTCTCTCTGTAATAAATAGAAGTGCTCAGGATTTGCTTGAGAGTGTATAAATTGAATTAAATATGCGCCTCAATTATAATGCAATTGCATACCCTTTCTCCTCCTTATCTGCATGGCATTATGTCCCTTGTGCTGCTGCTTATTTATGCGCTTTAATCTGCGAATTTATTTCACACGTTTCCAAGTTAACACATAATCAACAGATTTGAGTTATAGCTAGACTAGTCTGGGCTAGTCTATAGGTTATTCCAAGAGTTAAGTGTTAGGGAAAACATAAATAAAGTTGGTTGGGTTCATTAGTGTGGATATTCCTATCTATATATATATATCCTATGCTGCCATGCCACAAACCATTCAGACAGAATTTTACTAATTACCTGAACTGTTCGGGAGTTAAACCTTTTGGCATTTCATTCATGGCCTGCAAATTGTATTACCAACTTATTTGTCATTCCGTTTAGCAATTGTTGTTGTTGTTGTTGTGTCTTATCAGTCTCCCTCTCTCTCTATTTCTCTCTCTCTCACTCTCTGGTTTAGTTTGGCTTTTAGTTTTTGCAGTGCAGTTTTTGGGCTGAGTTTGTTTTGCGGCTATTTTATTGCACATATATCTGTGCACATACATATATACATATATATATCTTGTATAATACACAAACACCAGTAGAATATATAAAATATATATATATATGTGTATGTTGCTGCTGCTGTCCGACGGTTGCTGCTGCTGCTGCTGCTGCAGAATTTGTGTGGCGAGAGATAAAAGTGCCAGAGCAACTTGTCATAATAAATTAAAGCGTACACTGCGTCGCCTTTTTGCCATTTTATTTATGCGCTTTTCATAAAACACAATAGCTTTTGTTTAATAACAGTGAAATTTATTTTTAACCATGCGCCAGCAGCAGCAGCAACAACAACAACAACAGCAGCAGCAACATCGGCAGCAACAACAATTATATTTCGCCTTAATGAAGCGTCCGCAGACAAATTTCATGCACTTCGATTAATGCACCCTGTATGCAAAATGGGGCACTAAGCCGGGTAGATTACATAGTTGCACTTACAAATATTGAGCGAATAAAATAAGGGATAGATCAAAATAAATAATTCAATTGGTTTTTGAATATGTATTAAAATTATTCTTCATATTTCTTTTGATTTATCAAATAAACAGCCTTGTTCTCGCTATAGATATGCATATACATATGCTATAGGGTACAGCATAACCAACTCTTAAATATCTAAAGCTTCCCTTCAACATTTTAATTTCCATCGATAATGAACTCGATTTCCGTTCCAGCGTATCTGCTAGTCGGCCCCTCTTTAATTCCCTCTCTAGTTTTTTTTTCTCTCTGTTTTTTGTTATATTTATTTTGCAATCTTTTTGTGCAATTATAAATTTGCATCAATTTATTCTCATTTTAATAATCTGTTAACAATGCAATTTGGATTGCAATTTTCGTGCTGTCTCTACAGCCGCGTTGCATGCATGGCGAATGATCAAAGCGAAATCGAAATGCTCCTCTGGCTCACCGTGTTCAATAATGTTTATCAGTGCCGGCACACACTCTCACACACACACACACACACACACACACACACACACACACACAGTGTGTACACACGCAACGTTGCAAATAAAGTGCAACAATGTTTTGAGGGGAGGCTCGAAAACAATGTGCAGCATTCAAATGATTAAAACAGCTCGAAAATGCTGCAGCCACAACGCAAGCACAGCTCAACTCGCACACACACACACACAACAGCAACACTAACAACAGCAACAACAACAACATCAGCAACAACAACAGCAACAACAACAACAACAACAACTGACCAACGACTGTGTGCGCCACGTTAATCTTTGAAAATCCGAGTGCTGTATGCGGTATTATGCGAAAATTTATCTGATTTAACACCTAATATACAATAACTTAATATGCAGTGTGTTCCGAGCGCTTGCACGAGCCTGGCCGCAGTCATCCAGCAGCATCAGCAGCAGCAGCCGGGCTCAGTCCCAGTCCCAGTCCTCAAACCAAGCCCCACTTGCAGGCCCCTTACCCCAACCCTGACTACGACGATGACTCTGAGAGCGGCAGAACGCGGCTAGGCCAGGCAGCGCATAGTGGAGCAAATGTGTGTTACAATATGTTAGGAATCGCTATTGAAAGAACCATGTAGCTGTTTCTTTCTAAATTAAAATGCGCAGGCTTATACTTCTTTATTAGAACCTTAGAGGCAAAAAGCTAGAAATAAAAGTATTTTAATTAGGCAATCAGGCAAAAAAGAACTAGGAATATCGAAAATATTCGATTTCGAATAGAACACATCAATCTATTTTATTTATTAATATTTTTGAAGACATCGCAAACCAAACTGAAAACTTATTTCGTTAGTTATGTGTGTCTTAAATTTAAATATACTCTTAATGATTATTCAATTTTTTTAATTATACTATCACAAGAACAATCAACTGAAATAAGGATCAATATACCACTCAAATATATTCCAATTTTATTACTCATTTAATACTTTATAAATTTCAAATAACAGCAGAAAACTAAAGGAGTTATCTTATGTATTTTTATAGGAGAATTGGCAGAAATTAATTTAAAATAAATAAATTCTTTAGCATATCCACGCTAATTTTAATTTGTAAAAAAACACTAATTCCGTTCTTGAAATTGCGAAAATTAAAAGATAAAAGATATGATGGTTTGAAATTCAGTATACAGTATTCTTTACTATATATGTATGTACTGTTTATTATAGTGCAGTTAATTTTCAGTTGCTCATCACAGTGTAAAATTCACAGCTTGCTTGTCAGCTTCATCCCACTGTAATGTGGCGGCCTTTTCGGGGCTGGCAACAGCAGCAACAACAACAACAGCAGCAACATCAAACTGCAATGCTCAGCGTACATGGTGCGCCCAAAAAAGCTTCAACGACTGGCCTGCTCCCTCTCTCTTTCTCTTTTACTCTCTTTCTCTCCCTCTCTCTCGCACGCACACATATGCACACACATTTAGGCACGTTTACTCTGTCCATATCCATGTGGCTGCGTTCGAATGCTGCGCCTGGTATGCGGCGTTTGGAAAATGTGAATATGAACTGCATAAATCTTCCAGAGGCAACGGCGGCAGCCTTTGCCAGAGTTGCGCCAGGACAGGGCAGGGCAGGGTAGAGGAGGGCAGGGAATAGAGTAGGGATGGCCCAGACCAGTGCTGGCTTTACGGCTTTTCGGCTTCGGACTGCGGAGAGAGTGAACACAAAAAAGCAAAAGGCGAAGCAGAAGGGAATAACAGTCGGCTCGGCCAGGCCAGGCCCAGATCCAGCCCGGCCCGTTGGCGCTGGTGCGAGCCACAGCTAGTCCGGCCATCGGAGATATATGACCAAGAGGTACTCGCACTCGCACTCGCACTCGCACTGGCACTCGCACTCGAAAATGCGAATAGAATGTGGCGGCATCAAAGTTCAGCTCACTTACTCGACCGGCGTTGATGGCCGCAGTCGGCAGAGGCACCCGGCGAGAGGGGGTAGTGCCTCTCTCTTTCCCTCTCTCTCTCTCTATCTCTCTCTCTCATTCTCTCTCTTGTGTTTTTTCTCTGCAGGCCTGCAAGTCATAACTCTGATATTATTATGCATTCATATCGGCGTTTTAATCACACACACTTCCAACTGGGGATGCGTTTCCGATGTGGCGGGATTATGGCCATAGCTTTTAGACTAACTGTTAGAAATAGGGGACGGGGGCGTGGCAACAATAGATGCAGCAACAGTTGCTTTGGGGAAAGGATTAGCGAATGCAGCGGACTATTGAATAGAACTTGAGTGTTTCTTATAGATCTCAGCAAATAGTTGAGCTATATAAATTAAATCCCTTTCGGATACTATATACCTTCCATTACTTTTCAAATCATCCGCTGCTATTTGAAAAGTAATTATTTTTATTATATTAACTTTTAAAGATAGATTCGGACAGATCTCTGTAAGTACTTAAGCTACATTGATAAAATTTGGTACATCCATTTGGGATACTAAATACTCTCGCATAATTTTCAAATACATGCTTAATTATTATTAAATAAGCTTATTTGGAGAGATTCTCACAGATCTCTGCAATTAGTTGAGCTACAGAAATGAAATTTGGTATACTTATTTAAAGTACTATATACCTTCTAATACTTTTTAAAAACATGCTACTTATTAGCTTAATACATTTTAAAGAGCTAATCTCACAGATCTCTGTAAGTAATTGAGTTATTGTTTTGAAATTTAATAAACCCACTTAGGGCATTATATACCTTTCCCATCTCTGCAAATACTTGCAGCTTATGAGCCCATTGCTGCCTTCTGCTCTTTCCATCTATCAGATTTTCTCTCAGCCCATAATGCTGGCAAAATCTATATAATTTGTAGAGCAACAAATTCCAGCTGTGTCGCCACAGTCTACACACACACACTCGCACACAGATACCACTTTGAGGACCCCCAATGATTTATTACCCAATTTTACTGCCATGTTTTCTTAATTTCGCATTCGACATTTCCCTTACACCGCCATTCCCTGCCTCAGCTGAGGCGCCTCCTTTCGTTGCGGCAGCCATGCGTACCAAGAAGCACACGCACCAGAAGAGAGACAGAGACAGAGAGAGAGAGAGAGAGTGGGAGTGAGTGGGAGATATACCATCCCACCCTGGAACGACCCCTAGGCAAAGGGAAAGCGTGCACCGTTAGCTGGCGGGTTGTAACTCAACGAAATAAAATAAAACACGCACCAAAGCACATTCATCCCTCGAGAAATATCGCTTATTTGGTCGGTAATAATTCTTGTGCCTTGCCAAGCCCCCCCTCCCCACCCCACTACAGGACTGCCAGTGCTGCCACCCCCGCATAGTGGCACGTCTTGACAGAAACAAAAGCAACAACAACAATGGAGCCGCCTCTGCCGGCAGCATCTTTGTGCCGCTCCAGCTTCGCCTGCCTGCCTCGCATCTGCCACGTGCGTGAGCTGCCTGGGCGAAGGCGTGGCATGGCTGGCGAGGAGAAAGTTTTGCGCCCAAACAACCAGAAGAAGAAGAAAACAAAATAAACACGCCAAGACAGCGGCCAAAAAGGTGAAGCTGGCGGAGAATAGGAGCGCGCCCAGTCGCAGTCCCGCAGTCCCGCATTTTTCGACCGTAGTAGACACTTTTTACGAAATATTTCATCGAAATGTGTCCCTGGTGTAACATTTAATATTAAAGGTGGGTGTCGGCCCAAGCCAGAAGGCGGGGGGCTGTGTGCTGTGGGCGGTGGGCGTGGCGGGCAGCAAGTACTTATAAATTAGCTTTACTTTTAAGACATTTTGTTGTGCGAATAAAGCAGCCGCGCGCGGAGAAAGTTTACAAAATGAAGGAGAAGGCAGCAGGCGGGAGGAGGAGGCAGTGCGACAAGTGCAGGCGGAAAAGAAAAGGAATTGTGCGAGAAAAGAAAACCCCAAGGCAGGAGTAAAAGAGAAGGCTATAGAGAGGCAGCGTGGTCCAATGAAGCGTCGCGGGTTGCGCTAAAAACTTGAACCAATAAATCACAAGTTAATTACAGTCGCGTATTAACTCAGTGCGCTGCATTGAGAGGGCAACCCTGCCCCCCTCTGCCCTTCTCCTGCTGCTTTGCTGTGCCACATGGCCCTCGCCCTCAATCTCCCCCTTTCCCCTTGTAGAGCTACAAATTTCATAATTATATTTTATGCGATTTATTATTTGTGCCGCGTTGTCATGTCTGTTTGCCCAGAGATAATGCACACACACACTCACACACAGGCTGCGTCTTGAGTCGTGAGCCCACTTATCTTGCCACACCCCCCTAATCCCACCCCTCTTTCTGGCAGCCCCTGCCCTGCTGCTTAGCCCATTGTCGTCATGTGTTTGGGCCAGTTTAATTGCCGAACTTCTCTCTCTGTCGATGCGGGCACTCTTAATATGTCCCTCGGATTGGATTGGGGCACACTCGATTTATGTCTGGCAAATTTAATTGCGCTTCCCTCTCGATAAGCAGAAATCATATTAATTATGATTATTAATTTTATTGGTTTCATCTGCTGCTACTGCTTCTAGGAAAATTGAAAATGGCAGGCAACATCAGTTTTTCACGACACTGGATTAAAGACTATAAAGATGAGTGTCTTAAGCAGAGGTTTCTTTGTATTTTCTTTATTATTTACATTTGAATAAGAGATAAGAGCTTTCTTATAATAATATTCATAATTTGTTTCACTTCATTTGTTAAGAGTCTACAAGGAAAAGTCTTTAGGGGCATTTCTACGGCTTTTCTATATTATTTACAGTCATACAAAAGATAAGTTCTTTCCTATAATAATATGCATAATTTGTTAAACTTTATTTCCCTGCAAGAACTCCCCCAATTGCAAGTAGATTTCTCTCGAGATATTTTTCTACATAATCCCCTCATATACTCCCCCAAAATTTAACGACTATTCATAGAGCGTTGAGTAATTTGGGCAGCTGCTCGCGTTATTTGCACTTTATAAATGATAATACTCTCCCAAAAGAAATGGAAAACTTTACATTGCCCTCCGAAGATTGCGTGTGGCATTTTCTTGCATGTTCCTTCATGTTTCTTCTTGTTGTTTTTTGTTTGAAAAGTTTCCTCGGGCTCTGCTGTTGTTTTTTGCCAACTCATTTACATATTCCAAGCCAGGGCTAGGCCATTCGTCTAAGCGCCCCCGACATTTATTCATTAATTTCAAGTCGTCCGACATAAATTAGTTAACTTGGAATCGGACTCGGACTCGGACTCGAACTTGGGCTCTACGTTGACTGGGAAGAATTTTAATGTGGCGACGCAAGGGATGGGATGGGGTGTGAGACAGATAAAGCGAGAGGGAGAGTACGAATCCAACGGGACCACAACTGGGGGAAGCAACCACTGGGGGAGGGAGAGAGAGACACAAACATAAGCTGCGGTTTCTTTTGCCAGCAAGTGAAGTGCATGTTTAAAAAGCAACAACAGCAACAGCAACAACAACAGCAATAACAACAACAACAGCAGGAACAACATCGTGCTCTGCTGCCAACTCAAGTAGAAAAATACTCGTACAATGCAATAACACACAAAAAAGAAAAAGATACCAGAAAATAAGATACAAAAACAAAAGTAAAACAACAAAAAACAAGTAAGAAAGCTACAGGCGAGGATGAGCGACTGTTATATACCCGTTAAAGAAATTAACAAATTTGTAAACAATTTTAAAAGAAGCCCGCTATTCTGTTTATTTAGTTTCAATTAAATATTAATTTATATACACACAAACTAAACGTTCTAGCTTAAATTTGCGCTTGTTATTAGTTTATTTTTTCATTTTTTAGCAGTAAAAAGAAGCGTGCTCAAATTGTTAAACCTCTTTAGTTTCACCCAATAATAAGACATTTTGTCCTCAAATTTGATAGCCCTAGCTCTTATAGTCTCTGAGATATAAGTGTTCATACAAACACAAAATAGACAAATATGTCTGTAATGCATTGTTTAATGCTGCTGCTGTACTCAGTGAGCTCTGAGATGCCTGCTTCTGCTAGTTATATATATTTCCGGTTAATACAAATCGAATATACCCTACTTTCCCTCTGGCTATCAGGTATAAAACCATTGCAAAATGAAACGTCGGGCGTGAGCATGAAAAGCGAGTGAATGCCGCTCCGCTCCGCTGGTTGGTTGCTTCGTTGTTGCCTCCGCTTTGGTTCACGTTGTTGGGTTGTTCGGGCGACCCGGCCTGGGTCTCTCTCGGCTTGGGCAAAGTTTTCCTCGACTTTCTGCTGTGTTTTTTTTTTGTGCCTCGCAACAATCTTGAACATTTTTTGGCGCTGTCTTTTCCACAAAGCGAATGTGGGCCGCAGGCGGAAACACCCAATACAAGTCACATCTGGATTTATGTCATGCCTTTAATTGGCTGCTGTGCCGATGCCATAGTTGCCCCCTCAGCTCCTCCTTCTTCTCTCCTTCCTCTCTGGCCAGGCTGCCATCCATTAGCTACGAAATCGAGTTTGGGGGCGGCCAAAGACTAAAAAACACAAGTGGCAAGGTCTGTGCCGGCCTGGCATGCTGTGGCATGGCTGGCTGGCTGGCTGGCTGCGCCTGTGCCTGTCCCTGAATCCTGGGCAACTGCGTCCGCCTTTTTGCCAGCAATTAAAAGCAAATTTTTCTGGCCGCCATCTTCGGGGATTTTCAGTCGCAATTAAAAACGAATTTCGCGCAGCTTCATTAGCCCAAAAGCCAAATGCGAATTTAAATATTCATATGGCCAGCAGAAGCTGCTGCAGCCTTCTAAATGATATACTAGCTGAGAGTATCGAAGTATTGCAGAGGATGTGGCAGCGACTGAGGCTGAGGCTGAGGCTGAGGCAGTGGCAGCAGCTGCTGCGCATTCAAATTAAATTCAATAAATTCTCCCATTTTCTTTTTATATCTGTTCACACTTTTGCATATGCAAAAAAATACAAACCAACTTGGTGAATTGTCAACACTTGCAAGGCAGGGTTGCCACCATCTGTGCTGTGGGTAGAGCAGGGAGGGGGCAGGGGCAGGGGGCAGTTGCGATGATGGCACCACTTCAAGCCGTCGCCCAGTCTGTTGGCCCTCTTGCAATTTATGCGCTCCAGCGACAACATATGGTCACGTAAATTCATGCGACAATATACGATATGATGTCACTAACACACACACAGACAGACACACACAGACACACACACACACATGCATCTCTGCTTTATTTTTTATGCAAAACGTTGTTGGGATTCCGTTTTAATATGTAAGAAAAAGTCTTGAAAGTGTCGCAACTTTTGGGCCGCTCGAGACGCCTCACAGCCTCAGCCCAGTTGCAGCTCCAAGTGCGACTCCAGGCGCGGACTTTGATTTACAAGTGACAGCAGCGCATTCTCCTAAGTTAAGAAGCGTGGCAGGCACAGCTGGAGTTGGCCTGAAGAGTTGAAGAAATGGCAGAGTATACAGAATAGCATAAACTACTAGAAACTGCCTTACAACGCTTATAGATATCACAGCAAATCGTTAGAGCGCTTTTATTATGCCAAATATTGTATAGCTGCAGCTATCTATCTCTTCCTTCCTCTCTCTCTCACTCTTAGATATGTTGCTCTGCGGCTGTTGTGTGGGAGCAGGGATCAGCTTTTGGCCAGGCAACTCTTTTGGCTACTTCCACAGCTGACCCCTTTGCGAGGAACCAAACTTATTGCTGGCCCAGCAGCGTTTGGCAGAGTGTGAAATTGGCAAGCAGCAGAATAAAGAAACTTTTGCCCAGACAGAGAGGAAGAGAGAGAGAGGAGGAGCAGAGAGAGTGAGACAGAGAGAGAGTTCATAATTTCTAGCAAGATTTTCGAAAATATTAGTTAAACAAAACATAAAGCAAAACGTTGCAGACGTTTCTGCATACGAACGTGGGCTAAATCACCTAAAAGCAGGCAACATAATTCAGCTGGCTGGAAGCTTCTTGCCACAAGCACACACAGACAGGAGAAGGCAGATAGAGAGAGGGAGAGGGAGAGCAGGGGGAGAGGGGGAGTGAGGCCAAGACACAGACTGGCGACAGAGCAGCCTCAAGAAGCGACGAAGCTCAACGTTTCCGTTTCCTTTATGCTCAAGCAGCGTACGAGCTCACCCCCTGCTCCTGCCCTGCTGCTGCTGCTCCTCCTCCCCCCAAGCCACCCACTTTTAATGGCTGTTTGCAGTGGGAGTGAAGTGGGAGTGGGGGCAGGGGGGATGCCCGCTTGAAGTACGTTTTGTTTTGCATGTGCATGAGCTAAGTGAATCTTGAGATGGAGACGGAGACGGAGACGGAACTGTGGTGCAGGGTTCTACTACTTCGCCTGGGACTGAGACTGGGCAAGACAACAAGGTTGACATTAGCGCGCTCTCGGCGCACAACGAAACCCAATTAGAAAGGAGATATACGACACCATAGTGAGGCGACGAAACAACATGAAAATGGAGCTCAAGGATGAAGCAAGGAGCAGGAGCAGGAGCAGGAGGGCAACTCTGCCGCGTGTGAAGCGTGGAGCAGGCAACAATGAAGCGTGTAATTACAAGCGTAAACGGCGCCCAAAGACGCAACGGTGGGTGGTGGCCAGGGGCTGGTGCCCTCCCTGGTCTCTCCCCCTCTCCGGTGTCACTACGAAAATGTTCACATACTCGAGCGCGAAAAAGACGACAAGGATTTTTTGAAAAGGGTTGCCAGTGAGTTATGCTGGGATGGGATGAAGGTGAAGGTGGCGGTGGCGGTGCACACGAATGAACGCGTCGCAGGGCATAATTACTTTACAAGTTCATTATAAAGCAACATAAATCTATAAAAGAGAGAGACAGAGAGAGAGAGTTCTAGGCCTGCACAGGGCAGGAGAAGTGGGCAGGCTCCATTGTTGCTGTGCGTGTTGCAGGTTGTAGTAGGGTGTCCGGGCGGGTGAGGTATGCGCCCTGAAACAATAGCAAGTAATTCAGTTTCAGTTGCGAAAATGTTATTGATTACGATGCGAACGATACATGCGATGCGAAAAGTGCGAAACTAGCAACAATTGCTGCACAGTGGGACGAATGAGCAAAAATTGTACAAAGGAATATTGTGCAGAAAATTAATTGCGATTGGCAATCCATCTGCAGATGTTTCTTCAAAAAACTAACAATTTAATCTTATTTTCTAAGCAAATTAATTATTTAATTTTCAAGCCAAAAAATGTAGGCATTAAAACATGAAAACTAATTCTTTATTTTTATGATTGATGTTTTCTTCAACTTTTGAAGGCGTAAATTCTTATGAACAGTCCCAGAAATAATTTAAAGCCAAAATAAAATAATTGATGTATTATTTAAGCAATTAAACCATTCAAAGTATACTAGAGATATCAAATATTTTAATAAAAAAAAAACTTTTATTCTCCAACCTTTTATATTGCCCCAATTATTTAATTCTTATAAACTGTCCCATTTATACATAAAAACCCAAAAGTTAGTGGATAGAAAAAACAATCGATGTTATAAATAATTAATCAAACCATCGTTATTACCGATAGTTTTTTGTGACAGGAATTTTTAGCAGATTGCAACTTGCAACAATTATTTCCCAGACAATTTATGTCGCATACTTTAGCGAATTCAACCACTGTGCCAGTGTGTGGAGAGTGCAATGTTTTTGTTGATTTTGCGCAAAAGCAATTTGAGCATAAATCTTTCCAACGACAAACTCGCCTGGCAGACACACACACACACATGGGCACACACTCCTCCTCCTCCCCTCCCCACACAGTGCAGTCAATATGTATGGCAGGAACACACTGTGGCAGCAATTGGAGGAGGAATCGCAATATGAACGGCGACTGCAGCCTCGAAAATTAACTGCTCGTTTCACACGTTCCAACAGCGAACAGCAACGGCAGCATAGAAGGGCAGAGTCAAAACCCGAGGAGAAGGTGAAAAAGTCACAGAGAGAAGCGAGAAAAATGGCAACAAAAATAGAGGGGGAAAAAAAGAGAGAGAATTCTAAAAGAAATTTCGCAGTAAACTTTCACTTTTGCAGGGCACACACAGAAACAATGGCAGCAGCAAAGGGCAAAAGGAGAAGGGAGTGGGGTGAACTCTGTTTGGCAGCAGCTGCTGCTCCCGTCCTGCTCTTCTCCCTGCTCTCTCTGCCACACACAGTTGCAACATAAGTTTGTCGCTTATTTTCGTTGGCCAGAGGCGTCAGTGTTAGCGGGGGCAGGGGGGCGGCAAATAAAAATAAAACTTCAAGTGCCAATTATGTGTGAAATTCCGACACTTTTGGCTTGTTTACTTTTATGCGCCCTTAATGAAGTTGCACTTGCCCCACACACACACACACACACACCTTGCCTCGTTATATGAGCTAATTGTGTATCATGTGTGAGAGGCGCCTCTGCCAAAATGGCCGTCAGCTGGCAGAGGCAGCGGCAGCGACAGCGACAGCAGCAGCAGCAAAATAAGCAATTAAAAACGCATTCGATGCGTTGCCCCAAGGTTGATAAGATCGCCCCGTTAAGCGAGTGGGCGTGTCAAATCAGAGAGACGCTTTCAAATGCAATTAAAAGATACAGATACAGAAACGACAGCTACAGATACAGATACAGATACACAGAGTATCTGTAAGATGCTGCCTTGCACCCTCCTCGGGCACAGTCCATAAATAATCACATCTGGGCTGCTTATCAGCAGCATCGCCGGCTGTGTCGGCCATTTTGTGTTGCACAGTGTAATTTACGTGCGACACTTGTGACTCCTTGGGATTTTATTTGGGCTGCCTCCCCCTTCCCCTTCCCCTTCCATTGCCAGCAAAAGCCTGCGGAAATGTTGCACATTTCCGTTTCTAGTTTGCTCCAAGGGGTACCCCCTACCAGCTTCCATCTTCCCATCATTAACTCATTCCTCCAGCATCGATAGCCATCAAAAGTGGCCGATGATGTCAGCCAAGTCGCAACGATTGAGCCAAAGTTTTTAGTTTTTGTCTAATGAAGTCTGAAATTGAAAATATATCGTGCTATAACATCATCATCAGCATCATCCGACTGCGGACTCCTTCCGTCTGGGCAGGCTGACGCTGAGATGATGCTGCCTCTCGATAGGGAACAGCTTGACATCGTGCCACTTATTTATTTATTTATAATGTCCGTCTTGTCCGAGCGTATAACTTTATTCGAACTGTTAACAGTATCTCGCATCCGTATATGTATCTGCAGCTCTCCCTCTCTGTATCTGTATCTGTAGCTGTATCTGTATCTGAGCGTGTGTGTAGCTGCGGCCAGCTGTCGCTTCTTCATGGAGTCTCGAGCCAAAATAGAGTCGTTGATTATTTAAATGAAGAAGGCGTTCCACACACACACACACACACATCCCTATCTATTTCTATATATGTCTATTTCGGCATTTGTATCTGTATCTGTATCTGTATCTGTGAGTATGAAAATGGCGTGTTGCATGTTGTTGCTTTTTGTTTTATATGCTGACTTGTTTCTTGTTTCTTATATGCAGAGTGGGGCGTTCGGATCGCTCATTAATTGAGCTATTAAGATAAACCCGCAACGCTTTTTTTTTGTTCAGCTTCGTCGCGTTTCGGCGCTTCACTGGGTCACTCACTGGCGTGTCAGTCATCATCGCATCGCATCGCATCGCAGACCCTCGACGACCCAATGACGGAATTATTATACAATCCCACACTATACATTTATAGTTATTCGGAGCTACGCATCGCATCGCAGCCCCAGGCATCATTCAAGCAGAGACAATAAATTTCTGATGTATTCATTTCGCTCGGCTCGAATGTCGTTTTTTTTTTTGTTTTCTGTTTTTTTTTTTTTTTTTTAATTGCCGTAACATGGCGGCCAATTCATTTCGGTTCCCCTCACGACGCGTAACATGAAAGCGAAACCTACAATTTTATGGAAATCTACTGTATATTATATCATATTCACAAATCAATTCTAATGATGAACTTGATGTAGGGGAAAACTTGTTTCAAATTACGAGAACTTTTGCTGGCGAGTTAATAAATCGTGCTTAGGAATTTTGATACTATTTATAGGGTATGGAATTAAAAGAGGATTAAACTGTATTATTCAATGTGAAAAGTATTTATTATATATGTTATTTTCCTTTTATTGCTCTTGTTTTATATAAGGAGAACATGTGATAGTAAATACAATTAGTAGAGAATTTTCATAATATTAATGAGATATGCAGAATTAAAAGAGGATTTAAATATGAATAATTAAGAATAAATTATTATAATAGAAATTCATTTTCTAGTGAGAGAGTATTCAATAACTTTGTTAATATTTTTGCTCTTGTTTAAAATTCAGAGAACTTTTGATACAGATATAATTAATCATGTTTTATATGAGACGCTTAAAATTAAAAAAAACTAATCTTGCAATTATTGAATAATGTTTTCATTAGAAAAGTGTAAATTAATTTATGCATTTATTTTTTTCTCACTTGTTTAACTTGTTTCAAATTGCAATATATTTTCAAATCAACATAATAAATCATGTTTTAAGATCAGTTTAAAATTTGGAATACAAGTTTCCCAAGCTAAAGAATTTTGATTTATAATTTTGGTATACAAAAAAGAATTAGTGAAATGAAAGATAATACAGATTGAATATGAAGAAATAATTTGTTCAAGTTTGAATACTTTTCGGTGCCTAAAATGCTCATTAGTACAACATGTTCTCTCTTTCTCTCCCTCCCTCTCTCTACCTGGAGTAATGACGATGACGATTACCGTAACTCAAAATTAAATGCAGTGCAATCGCACTGATCATCGTGCACCTCGATCCCCCCCTGCCAGGGATCCCTACTACCCGGCTAAGGGGCTACCTGTTTGCCCAGCAGCAGCGCGGGCAATGAATGATTTTAATGATGAGCAAAAGGTGCGTCTGTCCTGCGCATGCGTGAGCAGCAGCCATGCCAAAAAAAAAACAGAGCAGGGGTAAACCTGTTTCCCCCTCCCTTACATACTCCCCTACCCTACGCTGCATAAAGTGGCGGCCATTGAGCGGGAAACAAAACCAAAGAGAAATATGAGAAAATAAAGAAGAAATGCAAAAGAAAAATGCGTGCAAGCTGAGAAACCTCTGATATTATCGAGGCAGCAATTTCACCTGAGGAATGGGAGTACAGGCACACGATCCCAAAGACATATATATATATACATATACACTATATACTGTAATGGGGTATCGCAGCAGGGCGATCGGCAAAGTGAATTTTTTGGGAGAGCGCAATTATGTTCGCAGTTCGCAAAAATTTGGCAGGTTGTGCAAGGCACGAAGTCGAAGTCGAGGTTAATCATCTTTGGCACATCATTTTCACAGGATCGCTGGGAAAGGGAATTGCAAAGGAGAAGGGTAAAGGGGAGGGGAAGCCAGAGGGGAAGAGGCAGAGGCAGTTTTGAAAGCAGTTTTTCAGTTTGCGGCATAAATCGCAGCGTATTTGTGTGTGGCAAAACTCAATTATGGTAATTAACTTAGTCAAAGTGTTGCCAGAGTTAGAAGAGGCATAGAGAAAGAGAGAGAGGGATAGAGAGTGAGAGAGAGAGGGAAGACAGAGCAATTAAAAGCTGATTGCCTGCGCCTGCGACAAGAATCTCAGAGTTGCAGGCGAAAAATTGAAAATTCGAATTGTTTCACTGTAAGATGCAACTGCAGTTGCCCTGCCAGGTGTGTGTGTGTGTGCGTGTGTGTGTGTGCGTGTGTGTGTGGCAGCTGTGCACACCCAAAACGTGTAGCTCAAAGTTCGAAAACCACACACACACACAAACATACAGAGACACACACACACAGATACACGCACAGGCTGCAGTGGTTACTTGTGTATCTCTAAGATTGCGTTCGTGTTCGCAATTGCAACTCAATTGCCGCATTTGCCACCGCAAGCATCAATATGCAACACGACCACGAGGCAGAGCAGCAGGAGGGGAGGAGCAGCAGCAGGAGGCGGAGACAAACATAGGCATAGAGTATAATCACGTCTGAGAAGAAGGACGCCCACCCCACTCCACCCCCTCCTGTCTCCCTCCCGGTACACGCACTCCCTGCGGCCAATTTAATTGACAGATTTAGTGCGCCTCGATTGGCAGTGCGGAAAATTAGTTTTCCGTCTCGCAATCAGCCTCCGTTCCGGCTAAAACCGAATCCGACTTTGACTTTCTGCGAGCCCAGTGCCGCATTTAATTGTTTTATCGACACTCTCTCAAGAGAGAGAGTGCCAGCTTTATATACCTTACTATATATATTTATATATACCCAGCTACATATGTATCTGCTTGCTGCATGCGCTCATCATCATCAGCTGCGAGGACACGCCCACACGCAACACGCACCCAAATAGATTTAATTAAATTGCGAACAAAATGCGTGCGTGGCTGAAAGGGAAAACGAGAAAAAGGGAAAAAGGGACGTCAGGTGGTGTGGGAAGAGCACAGCGAGGGGGAGGGGAAAGTGGGGAGCGCTGTGAGCTATCACACACTCAATTAATCGATTTCGTATCGATTTGTTTTGTTTTGTTTTTTTCTATTGTGAGGTTAAATCCTGCTGGATTTGCGCCAACACAATTTCCGGTTGAGTGACTTCCGGTCAGCTTGCTTGAGACAGTTTGGCCTTGAGCTAAGTAAATAACGGTATATTGTATTCCTAAATATCTGAAGCATTGTGGATGTGAGAATTGTTCTCAAGAGAAGCCTATAATGTGTTTCTATAAATTGTAATATTTATTGAAGAAATGAGAAATCATATTGAATCATATATTATTATATGCAGTTGCATCTTGAAAGTATTGTAGAAATTGCCTATAATATATGGGCTTTATTTACAAGCAATATATCTTTAATAAAGGCTTCAAATTTATCTTATTTAAATTTTTCAAAAATAAATTCAAGCATTAATATATGTTGTATAAATAAATAAAATAATATTAATTAAACGAGTAATTCAAAGTTATTACGGGGTATAAGTTAAGCAGTTTTCTCTTTAAAAATATTGTAGAAATTAGCCTACTTTATATGCAAAATGCCTATTATAAAATTCTTAAACTTGTCTAATTTAAAAATTGAAAATCTATATATTTTCTTCATTAATAAATCAACAGAGAATTTACTCATCTCTTTTGCTGGACTTATTAGTTTATTTATATTTGGGAATCTTTTGCTTAGATAGAGGACTTAGCACAGTCTCTGCCCTTCATACTTTATATGGAATATACCTATGATGAATGAATCTTCAAAGTTACCCTGATAAAATATTAAAAAAAACTGCTCTATTTCTATCAATAAATCAATAGAGAATTTACTCAACTCTTTTGCTGGAACTAGTTGAAATATATTTCTGGAAATCTCTTGCTTTGATAGAGGACTTAGTACACCCCTTTCCAGCTAAGTGACTGTAATTCTAGGGAATTTATAAAACCTAAAACAAAAAGTGAGAAATTCCACAGATGAGAGTCTTCTTCAGAGACGTGTAGAACAGCAATGGATTCTTCTCGCTGCCAATAGGCAGACGCGTGCGTGACAATTTCCCAGTGATGGCAACAAGAAAACATAAATTAGGGCAGGGAGTGAGTAGGGGGGGAGGGGAGGAGCTGAGGGGCTGAGGGAGTTTGGAGGAAGCCTCGAGTTGTGAAGTTGCCTCGAAATCGAATTAAATACGAGTAAAAGTAGCCCGCATGACACACACATGCGCACTGCCCGTGCGTGTTGTATCTGTGTATCTGTAGCCGTATCTGTGTCTGTGTATCTGTAGCTGTGTGCATGTGTATCTGTGTGCCTGTGTGTATATAAATAGTTATAATAGAAGCATAGATCACACGATGCGCCGCATGCAACATGGAGTCACCGTCACCTGAAGATTTATTGCCAACGCCCTGGCCAGAGGGGTGGGACAGCCGTCGACAGAGAGGGATAGATAGATAGATAGAGAGGGAGAGAGAGAGAGAGAGAGAGTACTGTCTGTGGCAGTTGGCCAAAGACGTGGCTATTCCTTCTTCTTCCATTTGTGTCGGTTCAAAGTTCGCTGCAGAAGGCAAACACGTAAACTGTCAAAACTTTAAATCCCGCAGGAATTTAAGTTAAAAAATACAACACGTACTGTGTGCCCTGTCCCGGGCACAGCTGCTACCCAGAGAGCACCCTCTGCCTCCCCTGCTAAACAAAAAAAAAAAAAAAAAGAAGAAAATCAGCCGTCAGCAGCATAGACAGAGAACCTTGAAAATGTATCTCAAGCAGGCGAGGAATCTAGACTTGCTCGCTCCTCCTGCTTCTCTCTCCCTCTTCCTCTCGCCTGCTCGTCTAAATAAAAATTTCGCGCCTTGCCATACAAAGTTTTATTGTCTAGTTGAAGTCGTACTTCCCCCCCCTTGCTCTGCCCCGCCCCGCCCCTGCGCACATACCAGCATTTAAATTATGTACTTAGAAATACACAAAAATGCTACGAAAGTCGACAAAAGAAAATGGCGCAGCGCAGCAGGAGGCAGCAGCAGGAAGGGGGGAGGGGAAGGGGGAGGGGTAGCAGGAGGCAGGCAGCGAAATGAATTTCGCACTTTTTCGCATAATAAATTTAAAACTTGGCCAAAACCAAAAAAAAAAGGAATAACCCGAAAAGCTTGGAAAAAAAAAGAAGCAAACTTTGTTAAAAAGTTTATTTTTGCATAAGTATACGTATATATACTATAAGGAGGAAAGGGGTGTGTTCCAAGAGGGCGGGAGGAGGAAGGGGTTGCTGCATGTGGCAGGCGCGTGACAAATTCCATTTAAAATTGTCGAGAGCGCAACTCACGTACTGCCACGGGAGGAGGCGCCTCCTCCATTCTTGCTGCCTCTTCGCAGCATGGCTAAATAAAATGAAACTTTCTGCCAACCTCAGCGTGATGTATTCCACGCAGGCACAGGACATGCGCAAGAAAGAGAGGGAAGGAGAGGGGTGAGAGAGAAAGAGAGAGGGAAGAGCAGCCAAGTGAGGCGATGAGATTTAAGTTAATCAGCAAACAGGTTTAGTGCTAAATAAATTTATTTATGCGTTCAGGGAGGGGATTCGCATTTCTTTGTATTATTTACATTTGAGTGGGCAGCACAGCGGGGGGGAGGGCCCCTCTTCAGAGCAGAAGATAGAGAAAACATTTAAATTGGAATTGTAAAGTTAGTTCGGAATATTTTGGGTGTGCCAGAGACATGACATGCCAAATGAATGAACTAATCAATTCATAAGACACAAAAAACCCAAATATCATTTTGTATGTCTATAAAGCAGAGCAGAGAAAATATTATAATAATTTTTATTATACGTCTTGTACCAGCTTAAAAGGTGTTTATTTTTTATTTGCATAGAAACATCACTTGGAAAATTATTGCTGCACAATTTAAAATTAATTTAAAATTAATTTAAAATTAATTTAAAATTAATTTAAAATTAATTTAAAATTAATTTAAAATTAAATTAAATTTAATTTAAAATTAATTTGTTTATAAATTTCAATATCTTGAACTTATTTAAGAAATTTATATATTTTTAAGCATTTCTCTGCCTGTTTTAACTCATAACTTGCCTCTGCTTACTAATGGTATAACATTCATAATAATTTAAAGCAATTGCATAAATCTCAAAGCCAGCAAAAGATATATCTAACACATCATTGGGCTTAAGATACTTTCATCAATCTGACGAATTATCAGCAGTAAATCATCTAATAAACCTTGTGTCAACAACAATTTTCCTGCACATTAAATCAATGTGTGTGTATGTGTGTGTGTGTGTGTGTGTGTATCTTCTGCGTCGTTGGCAATCTTTTGTTATAATTGCAATAAAATTCTGTTTATTTTGAAAGAAATAAAATCGTATATACATATATTTCGCAGATGATATTCCTTTGTTGGGCGGGCGACGAGAGAGTTGCCATATCGTTTTTATAGACTATACAATTTTCTCGCCATTTATTTAACCTGTGTCTGCAGACACACAGATACACACACACACACACAGACACACGCCTGCTCGACGAGTAAATGCGAAAGATAAATGCGTTTTCACTTTATGACTTTCCGTGTCGGCATAAATTTGTTAATACCTTTAGGCCAAATTTATAACATAATAAATGCTCATAATATTTAACTTAACATTTTGCCAGGCCAGGGCAGAGCAGGGCAGGCAGGCAGGGCAGGGCAGGTCAGGGGGAGTTGCAGAAGGGAGCTGCAGGGCCAATAAAATGCGAAAGTTACTTAACATTGCCCATTGAAGCTCACACTCGCTCGAGGAGGAGGAGGGGGAGGAGGAGGGGGAGGAGGAGGAGTCAGACAGGCAGGCAGGAGAAGGCACTGATAAAATCTCTCAGCTCTCTCGCTGCATAATGCAGCTACGCGTGTGTGTGTGAGTGTGTGCACATATAAAATTGAGTTATTGCACTTGAGGCAAATTAAACTTCATAAATATTTAAAATCAGAGATTAACACACACACACAGAGAGAGGCAGGAGAGAGATAGGCAAAGGCTGCTCGAATTACTCGGGTTGTTGCTGCTGCTGCTGCTGTTGGCCAATTAAAGTTGCATTACAATGGCATAACTGCAATTTAAGTGGCACACGGCAACATCACCGGCCACCGGCCTGACAGACAGTCTCTGCCCCAGCAACATGCCACATGCCACATGCCGAATGTCTGAATGTCTGAATGTCGATTGGCTGAATGCTGCATGCTGCATGCCACATGCAACAACTGCAGCACGGCACAGCAGAAGCAAAATGTTCAATTTAAAGTAACGATCTTGCTAAAGATACAACAACAACAGCAACAACCACAACGGCAACGGCAACGGCAACTTAAAGCCACAAACGAACAAGGCGCAACTTCTTGTTGGCCATAAAAATGAAATGTTTTTTTTTTCTTTTTCTGTTTTTTTGTTTGTCTCTTTGCTGTTTGTTTTTCCTGCCTGCTGCCTACGTCAAAATGTTGCTGATCGTTGCCTGAGCAATTTATATTTATGCATTGACAACAAGCAGTGTGCACAGCAGCAGCAACAACAGCAACAACAACAACAACAATAGCAGCAGCAACCACACACAGAGTCAGTTTGAAAATTTTTGCAAAATGATTTTTCAATTTAATTTGCTTGTTGAAATGTTTATAAATGCTGCAAATGAGGCAATTGAACCCACGCCCCACGCTGTTGCGGCTTTGTCAATGTGTGCCAAATAAAAAATACCAAAAATACCAAATAATACTTATAAGAGAAAGGAACTGGGAAAAAGACAAAGACACTTTGCAATTTAGCTATAGATCTATCTTTGTCTTTTTTCAGTGCCATAAAAGCTCTAAGCATAACTCTAAGCATAACTCTAACTCTTTCCCTTCTTCCTCTTCCCTCTGCAGGCACCAATGGGCTGAGGAGGCGTGGCCGACAGACATACACCCGCTACCAGACGCTCGAGCTGGAGAAGGAGTTCCACACGAATCACTATCTGACCCGCAGACGGAGGATCGAGATGGCGCACGCGCTGTGCCTGACAGAGCGACAGATCAAGATCTGGTTCCAGAACCGGCGGATGAAGTTGAAAAAGGAGATCCAGGCCATTAAGGAGCTTAACGAGCAGGAGAAGCAGGCGCAGGCGCAGAAGGCAGCGGCAGCGGCTGCGGCGGCGGCGGCGCAGGGCGGCCATTTAGATCAGAATTAGATTGAATTGATTCCGCACGAGAGATAATATATGATAAATGATATATATGTAACAAATAAATCGTTTACTTAACTTAATTGATCTACCACATATATGAGATACTTACTGTACTCTCTATGTGAATATGCTGTACCGATCGATCAAAGAATTATTTCAAATTGTTTAAAAAGCAGACCGAAAATACGTAAATGCGACAAGGCAACAAAAATTACAAACTAATTCTCTAGACTCGTAAGTAAATAAAAGATAACGGATAACGGATAATGGATAAAGATAATGATTATACATAATTGTAGAGACAAATGAGAGATCTACTTACCTAGACACATACATATATGCATACGACTACAAATACAACTACAAATACAAAAATACAAAAATACGAATACGAATACGATACAAATTTAATTTAAATTCCTACGAAAAGGAAACAGAGATGATATGAAACTATTCGAAAATTGTTTGCCCGCGTAAGATTTATGTTTAGAAAACGAGCGAAATTTTATTCTCCAAAAGTTGTTTCCTATAAATACCCAACCTACGCCCCACTCCCCCTCCCAACCCAAACCCATCCCCCTTTGTTGCTTACTATGCTATGTTTAAATTATTTTTTCAAAAAATTAAAAAAATACTCAAAGAAAAATGTTAAAGAAAAAAGCGATGGAGATGGAGAAATTCGAATTCTGTTGATATGAATTTTTAAAACAATTGAAACTAAAAGAAAAAACAAAAAATTAAAAAATTAAAAATTACTTAAACCCCAAAAACGTAAAAAAACCTATTGAAAATTTAACTTAAATATAAATAGAATTTGTTAGCAAAGTAAAATTATAAAGTATATTACAAAAGAATGAAAAAAAAACAAAAAAAAAAAAACGAACAAAATTCTTGAAAACTTAAAGTACGTAATAATAACAATAATGATAATTATAATAATGAAACAAATACAAAATGTGTATAGTTCGTGCTAAACGTTAATGCAATTTTAGTTAACTCTGTTTAATTTTACGTTACGTTACGTTAGTTTCTTTAGTTTTCCTCTACAACAACATAAACAAAAACAACAACAAAACAACAAAAAAACAACTACAAAAGTGAAGCTGTTTTTCATTAAGTAATTCTTAAAGTGCTTAAACTAAATTAAATCCTAATTTTATTCTGTTTAGTTTAATATGAGAAGCGTTTATGATATTATCGAAGAAGAAAAAAACAAAGCGAAAGCGAAAACAAAAACAAAAAGAAGCAGTAGAAAACAAAAAAAAAAACAAATCGAATAAATTATTGGTTTTTAAAAAATACACAAAAAGAGAAATAAGAAATCAAAGAAAAACGATTGTGTTATTATTTATATATATGTATATTTTGGTATTACATTTTTAGTCCCTTTCGTTGCTTTTGATCTCGTTTCGTTAATTGTTTGCAGTATATCGTTATCGCTGTCGATTAATCGATAGCCGACTCGAGCTGTGCTCGCGCAGCACACTCTCAGATACATTTGTATCTCGGCGCGCCTCGGTTCGCAACCTTCACAAGATGTATACGTAATTAGCGCGTAAGGTTCCACAGATAAATCTATATATACATACATATATATATACATACACATACATATATATATTTATATTTATGTATTTTACACGAGAATGAACAACAATAAGCGAAGAAGCACTGCAAGAGGCGTGGCAGGAGCAGAAGCAGTAGCAGAAAGAAGCAGATGGAGGAGAAGGAGGAGGAGGAGGAGAAGATGCAGAGGAGACAAGTAGGAGATAAGTTAAATGTTATAGATTTTAGAGCCAGACAAATGCAACACATACGTAACTATGTATACAAAGAAGAGGAGGAGAAGGAGAAGAACTCTCTCTCTCTCTCTCTCTCCTCTCTCTCTTTCTCTATCCTTCCCCTCCCCAGTCGTTTGTAAGAAGATAACTAAATTATTGCAGAAATTAAATGTGAATTTTGTCGTAGAAACGGATATACGTAAAAAGGAAACGGAGCGCGAAAGCGTTAGAATTTAATCTACATTCTACAACTTACCTAATATACATACTTACTACCGTATACTATGCTGTGTAATACACATTTACATGGAATACGCATACGCAATGGAGTGTAGGGTGTAATCAGTATCAATAAAAAACAAAAAAAAACTAGCTGCATTGCGAGTATTGTACATTCTTGTGGCTTTTTTTACTTTACCCCCCTCATTGATAATGTTTCTCTATCTATCTCTCTCGCTATCTGTCCCCGCTTGTCTCTCTCTCTCTCTCTCTTGCTCGGAGAGACAGAGCGAGCGGGATATCGTTTGTACTCGTACTATATGTAATTCTAATTTAATGCCATTCAATGATAGCCCTGTAAGTTGTAAATTATCACTATAAACTACTATACGTACTATAAATAAATGCCGAAACAGAAACTGAAACAGACACAACTGCAAAAAGAAAAAGAAAACCAGTGAGAATGTGGTAAAAAGAGAAAAGAAAAAACAATAAAATTTGAATTAAAAACTCAAAAAAAAAAAAAATAAAACTGTCTTTTTGTGTTTTCAAATTTCAACCAGCGATGGCGCCAGCCAACAGTGCGCCACCTGGTGTGCACAGTGCGCAGTCGCTGGTGCTGGCTGACAGACACAAGCTGATTGCTGCGAGTTGTCACACTACGCTATAGTTGCGCTGCTGGCCGGTAGAGGGCGGCACAAAAATCACGCACAGCAGTCACCCTGTATTGCATTCATCGCATAGCTGATCGGAATATATCGATTATTAATCGTTGTGCGGGTAAATAAATTCAATTATAAAACTTTTTGAATTAAACTAAATAAAACAAGATTCGAAACAATAGAAAAACTGCATATTTTCTTAAATAATATGCACATTAATTTGCATTGATATAAATAAATTTTAATAGTATTCAACAAATTAACTGCTTCGAGGAAATTTGAAGAGCGCCCTGCAATCTCTTACTGTAATATGCAAATATCAATGCAGTAATTGTTTTTAATTCTCGTTAGTTAAGTAGCCCCGGTTTCAATACTCTAACCGAGAGTTGTTGATAGCAGAGATAACAAACTGCTAACTTTGGCAGGGTATACAGGTTGTTTGCTATGAATTCGAATTGGGATCTACGAATTAGGGCCTAAACTAGACTCTGTATAAGCAAAATACAATCTAGAGATAAATAATAAATGGTTTATTTTTTAATATGCCGAAATAACACAAATTGCAGCTTAAATAATAATCAAATAATTTTTCTTGAAAGGGTATTTGAGTGCCGACTTGAACTCATTAGCTTTAACTCAGCTTGTTTTGCTTGATGATCTTGTCGCTCGATAATTCTCAATTCAGTTCGGATCGTGCTGTCGATCGGTTCGTTTGCGGCTTCTTCCCTCAACCTGAGTGACGGCTTCGACTAACTGCTGCGACTAACAGATAATCCAAAGCCCAAGCTCACACAGACGCACATACACATACAAATACACATGTTTTGTGTTGCATTTATTGGCAATTAGATCGGAAAAGATGCTCTTGAAGAACTTCTTATCGAGTCTCCTCTGCAATTGCCTGATTCTACTGAGTCTTCCTGCAAGTGAGTAAATTCCAAGAACGAAAATAAATATCAATATTCTAAAAATAACAACAAAAGACATATAATGTGTGTGCACAAAATAAGTATTCGTATATATACAAACTGATCGTGAGCGTGAGAGCGAACGCGGCAAACTTGATTTGAGCCAACATTCAAAGATCGCGACTCAGAAGAGATAGTCATAAAAGAGAGCGATAGCGATAGAGAGAGAGAGAGACAGAGAGAGAGGGTGCCTCTCCCATTTTCTGCTCTCTGTTATTGTTAACTTATCAGCTGAGATAGATAAGAAGAATGAAGAGGAAGAAGAAGCAACAACAAAGATTTTTGTTCTGTTTTTTTTTTTGTAGCTTAATTTACTTATTATTCCCTAATTATTCAAGTTGTTAATTTATACGAAAAAAAAGTCCCAAATTAAATTCAAATGACGCTTCTCAAATCGAGCGATGTTTACCCAGAATAAGCATGAGAGATTGCCCAATGAACTTTCGATTAAGTAAATCGATTATCAGCATGTTGCAATGTTTATAACGTGGTTAGGCGAGTCTACAAAAATTTATGACGCGTTGCTTATTATAAACCCTTGCAGAGGGTGTATTAATTTGTATCAGCAGTTTGTAACGCACCTTAGGAGGCATCTTCGATCGACATAAACTATATGTGACTATAAATTATACAAATTATAAATTATATTATAAGCTACAGGGGAGTAAATCGATGTATAGTCTTTGCAAAGTTTATAATGTGGCTATACCCTTGAATATAAATATATAAAATTTCTAAAGCAGTTTGTAACGCACCTTAGGAGGCATCTCCGACTGATATATGAATATAAACTATACTTTGAATCATCATCGACAGGGGAGTTCATTTCAATCCCCCCCCTTTTGGGAATTTTTTAAAAAAAAAAAAAAAAAAATTTTTATATTAAAAAAAAAAAAAAAAAAAAAAAAAAAAAAAAATATTTAATCGTCAAACAACCTTTCGTGCGATTTTTTTTGGTTATTAAAATCGACATCGATTTTGATCAACAATTAATTAATTATGCCTGCAAACGTTCATCCGAATCCAACCAATATAATATATAGCTGCCGTAGGAACAATCCGAAACAATAAATTATTTATAAATAATAAAAAATATATTGCTTAAAAATATATAATAATATATAATGCATCCTTTAACAGATGTTTGTAGAAAGGTATATGAGAAATTATAATATATAATTATAAATTATTGAGAAACCTCTGCAACGGTAATCTTCGGCGTGCCTTTATTTTTTGGCTATCACTTATGTGTATTTAATATGTGAATCCAACCAATAATATTAGCTGCCGTAGGAACAATCCTAAATAATAAATTATTTATAAATAAAAAAATATATTGTTTAAAATATATATGCAAGCATCCTTTAAAGATGTTTGTAGAAAGATATATAATACGTATGTGAGAAATCTCTGCAAGGGTATATACTCTTCGGCGTGCCTTTCTTTTTTCTGTCTGTTTTATATGTTTCCATCTTCCTTGAGCAGAACTCGCTTACGGCGCCTGCAGGGCAAATGAGTTCGAGTGCAGCAACGGAAGCTGCATCTCCAGGTTCGAGGTGTGCAATGGAGTCCGGAACTGTCCCGATGGCGGGGACGAGACGAGTGAGATGTGCATTACACAGGTCTGCAATAAGCCCTTCTTCAGCTGCGCCTACGGAGCGTGTGTGATCGGGACAGCGGCCTGCAACGGAGTCGATGAGTGCGCCGATGGCTCCGACGAGACGGTGCTGCGTTGCGGCACCGAGAACGATGTGAGCGATTTCAATCGCAAGCTGCAGGGCAACTGCAAGTGAGTTTAGTTGCGGATCTCAACCCCCTCAGGATCTCAATTCTACTTCCCTAATTCCATTGCGCAGGGAAAACGAACTGAAGTGTCCCTCGGGCATCTGCATCGACAAGAGTCGCTTCCTGTGCAACGGCCAAGACGACTGCGGCGATGGCAGCGGCTTCGATGAGTCCGTGACCTTGTGCGGCCATCTCGAGTGCCCAGGCTACTCGTTCCAGTGCGCCACCGGCAGCTGCATCTCCAGCCAACTGATGTGCAACGGCAAGGCGGAGTGCTTCGATGGCTCCGACGAGACGCCGCTACTGTGCAACACCACTGGAGGACCACCAGTGGTGGTGACCAGCCGTCCGCCCGTGGAGCAAATCGGTTGCCCTCTGCCACTGGGCGATGAGCGACCCATACTGAAGGATATACGCAACGTCTGGCTGACACCACCTATCACACGCGGCACGGTGAAGTTCTCCTGCAATCCCGGCTACTTCCTGGTGGGTCCCAACAGTCTTGTCTGTTCGAATAGCAAGTGGAGCGTGCATAAGGTGCCCAAGTGCGTGAGTGAGTATCGATTGCAGCATGCGATCTTCCTATATTTGATCTGATCACTGTATATTCCTCCAGAGTACTGCGACTCCTTGCAAGACTCAAAGAATCTGCTGCATGGCTACTCGACAAAGCCCACGTGCGTGCTCGACGGGCAGGAGACCAACTGCGCGGATCGCTATCATGCGCCGGGCACTGTGGTCAAGTTTGTCTGTGCCTCGGGCTTCGGGACCCGCAAGACCACGCTGCCGGACATCAAGTGCCGGCCCAGCGGCGACTGGAGTCGCGACCGGGAGCGTTGTGATCAGGTGTGCGGCGAGATTGCCACGCCCGTGCAGAAATTCTCGGCGAATGGCTACGCCGCCAACAACACCGTAGTGCCCTGGCACGTGGGACTCTACGCCTTTCACGATGAACAAAACTACAACTTCATCTGCGGCGGATCCCTGCTGACACCCGATCTGATCATCACCGCCGCCCATTGTGTCTACAATGAGCCTGGTCGAGCGGCCTACAGCGCCGATACATTTCTGGTGATCGCTGCCAAGTTTTACCGCAACTACAACAGGAAAACCGATAAGGAGATCCAGCGGAAAGTGGAGAAAATTATTGTGGCTCCGTAAGTATATTGGGTTTACTCTGTGATCTCACCGGTTTTCACTGAATCTGTCTGTGTGAACACGCAGATCTCAGCAATTAGCCAAGCTAGAGATACCAAATTTGGCATGAAGGTTGCTGTATACCACAGGCAGCTGAAGATCTCTTTGAATTTTGGGTGACATACAGAACGCACCTGCAAATCAAATTTCCGATTATAAAGCAGAGTTTTCTATTATATAGGTTAGGTTTTAGGTTTTCCTTTCATTACTCCTACTCTAATTGTCTCTTGCAGCGAATACAAAGGTGGAAAGGATAACTTTTACAGTGATTTGGCGCTCCTGGTGGTGCAGAAGCCCTTCGAGCTGAGCAATGTCATTCGTCCCATCTGCGTGACTTTCGCACAGTTCGCCGGCAAGGAGGCAATCAATGATAATGTGATCGGACAGTTTGCTGCCTGGAACTATAAGGATGAGCGCGAGCTGCAGTTTGTCACAGCCGAGTCGAAGATGAACTCTAGGTGCAAGGATTATCTGCGTGACATCACTCCGGACAAGTTCTGCATGTTCACGACGGGCAACTCACTGGCCTGTCATGGTGACAGTGGTGGCGGATTCACGGCGGAAGAGGAATATTCCCGTGATGTCAAACGTCACTTTCTCTATGGTCTCATCAGCAGTGCCCCCAATGCCGGACAGTGTGCGCACAGTCTGACCACATTGACAAACATTCAACACTTCGACGGGCTGATCAGGAATGCCATAACGGATAGCGTGGATAATAGATCCTGAGTAGTCAGAGGGGAGCAAATAATTGTGGTTATTCCTAGGCAGCTCCTAGGTGGTAGGGTAAGCAAATAAATATGATATATGTGTAGTATGTGTGTAAATGCAGAAGGTAGAAGATATGCCTTGATGAATGTCTTTCCAGCCCGCTCTCTCTCTCCCTCTCCCTCTTCTTCTCGTTATGTGTCATTGTCGACATTTTACAGAACATCAAAAATGTTTGCTTCATAAATTAGTTCTCTAGTTGGCATACCTTACTCTCTTCCCTCTCTCCCCTCTTTCTCTTATTTGCTGCCACTATCTTTGCGGCCATTTGTAATTTTTTGCCTCGCAACAACAACGAGAAGGACAATGGGCAAAAGTACAAGCAAATTTTCGTGCACTTCTGTTTTATGGCAAATTAATGGAGCGACATGTCGCCCATGTTCGAACCGGACTCCGGCACTGACTCTCTCTGCTTCCGACGCCGATGGCGACTCCTCGCGAGCCTAGCAGGTGGGCCACATGGAGAGAGAGAGAGAGAGGCGATGGCAGTTACTTTCAGCCACCACAACTCAGTCCGCCTTTGAGGACCCCGCTCACTGGACCGTGGATGAACTGCCCAGCTCCTCTCCTGCTCCTCCTCCTCCTTCTTTCTTGCCTGCTCTCTGTCCAGCTATTTGTTTCACACATGCCAAATGAATGAGCTTTTTTTCATAGATGTTGCTGCTGTTGTTGCTGCTGTTGCTGCTGCTGCTGCTGCTGCTGCTGCTGCTGCTGTTGCTGCTGCTGCTGCTGTTGCTGCTGCTGTCGATTTGTGCCGTGTGGGGGTGTTGCTTTCTTTTAGCGAGTTGGCCATGTTGCCAGCCGGTCTAACATATTGGACATTTATTATTTTCGTGAGTGTTTTTGCTCGTCGGGTAAATTATGGTCGAGCGAGGCTGGGGTACAGGGTGCTGCAGCACAGGGTGCGGCACACAGGGTGGCCCAGGCTCAGTTCATTTGTTGCATTGTCGCGCCAAATTGGTTTGTATGGCCAAAACGCTTAGCTGGCTCAGAGATATAGATCTGCCTGACTCTCTCTCTATATCCCTCTCTTCTCCCCACCCCTGGGTGTGTGGGAGGGGGGCGTGGTACTGTGTGAGCGGGGTCAGAGGGGGCGCGAGTGTTAAATTAATAATTGCATAAATTTTACATGTGCTGTTGCATGAATTACGGTCGGCGCAGCATAAATCGCGTATAATGTGTGCACTGGCCGTGCGAATATTTATGACTGTGACTGTAAATCATCAAACCATAAACGCACACTTGCAGCATCTAGCGGTCACAGGGTGGCAAATGCACTCTTCCATCCAGCCTCCTCTTTCTCCCCCTCCTTCTCAGTTCCATTTCGCGCTTTTCATTCGCACTTTGCATTCTTTATTGAATTCTTCAATGGGTTCAGTTTGTCAATTTTATGCGGAATTGAGTTCAACCTGCAGTTATACGTGGATCCTAAAAATATAAATTAATAAAAACATAAAAATATCATCGAATATCCCTAACATGCCTTACGGGGGCGATGGGTTTCAAAGAGATAAAAACAGCTTAGGAAAAGATTTGATTTAAATATGTATTAAAAATTAACATAATAATTTACCTGTATTTCTATAGGGCACATCAAAAAACAATACAAGATTCCTTACTCATATATAAGTTCATATATCATTGATATGTACACACATATATATGTACCATAGATATTTATATATAATATTATAAAAAGGGCCTCATATTGCTGCACAATTCTGCATTGTTTGCACATTTGTTTGGTCTGCGAAAAATGCATTCATAATAAATGTGTAGATTTAATGAAGTCGCACAATTGTTGAAATATATTGGCAAAGTATTTCGTAATTAAATAAATCTTTTAAAATTATAAATTAAGCGAATCGAAGGTGATAAAGTTAAGATATCTGGAAATTTAAAACTTTTCTGGAATAAAATCTAAAAATCAATACGTAGAGCAAACTCTCGAAGATAGACTGCGAAGATAGCCAGATATTGATTCACATAGTAATTGTACTATATGTAAATAATATATATAGTAAGAATAGTTGTAGATTAAGTTGCCAAAATAGGTAATAGAATACAAAATTTTCAGAATATGTTTATGAAGCGATGTATAGATCAATATTCTTGCATTTAAATTAAAGTTACTGTGGCAAATTCGTAATACATAGAGTAAAGATACCGCAATACATATGAATGTTAGCACAAAGTTTGGTATCCCTAACTATTTTAGTTACTGAGATTTAGGCGTTCGTACAGACAGACAGAGAAATAGGCTTTGCCATATCGATTCGGCTGTTGGTGCTGATTAAAAATAAATATATATATGTTCTTAGTGACATTGTTATTCTTAAAACCGATGACCTAAAAAGTTAGATTACGAATTTGGTTCATAATAAATTGAGAAATATTGCAGACATACTCTGAGTATTTTAACGAAGCTTTTACTTGAAAGCACCTATGAGTCGACACAGAGTGCTCAGTGTTTATATAGGTATTTATTATTATATACCCTAGACAGTTGGGAGTTTTTCTTGTCGGGGAGGACCCGACGGGGCAATCGCTGCACCCTTTTCAAATGAAGCACTTCCGGCAGATGCAGCCATTACTCTTAATACACGCATGGAAATGAACAGAAATTCGCCCAATAAAAGTTCAATGTCATAAATTAAGCGCATCCTTGTCCACACGGGGAGCAGGGCAGGGCAGGGCAGAGATAGGGGGGACAACGTTGGGGGGGGAGAGCTGCAGACCTGCGTCAATATATGCATGGACCCAGACGGGCGGGCAGCCAAAGCAAACGTTTCCTGCTGCACAGGCTGGCGCCTGCTGTCGCACTCGCTGACCGAACCGAGAGAGAGAGGGAGACAGGAAGGGAGCAGGAGCAGCAGCGAGAGCGAGAGCGATGCGATCAGTAAATACGTTTCCGCTTAGCCAGCTAATACACATCCTAGTCAGCTTCCGGTGGGCCACACGGCTTAAAGCTGCGAACTCAACCCAAATCTGGGAAAAGAGGCGGAAAAAGAGCGAGGACATTACGCTCAGCTGGTGCAACACTTTGATGGCTGCAAATAATTTCATTTTCTATATACTGCACACTATATATACTTGTATATTGTACGAGAGTGTGTTATGCTATATTGTGTATTTAAGCGAAGTGAGTGCAGGCTGGCAGGCAGCCTGGCAGGACGTGCAGGACGAGATTTATGACCGGGTGGCAGACAAAGTGTCTGCGGTTCGGTCAGTCTTCAAGGAGCAAAGGCGCGGGTGCGAGATGCGGAGATGCGGAGCTGCTGGCAAACTTTGGCGCAGCAAAAAAAGTTGCCAGTGTGTACGAGAGAGATGAGAAACTTGGCCAAGTCAAAGTCAATCCAGGCGTTGCTTGGCATGCTGCAATGTTGTCAACTTTTTGCGCTGCATTGCAGTTTACCCATGCCTCCCCCTCTTTTAGTTTTCCCCACTTTCTCCACAGTTTCGCAGTTCTCGCACACGAAGAAAGTGCAGCGCCCGCATTTGCAACCAAAAGCCGAAAAACCAAAAACGCAAACCTCGACGCAGCAGCACCAGAAACCGGAAGTCGGAAGTACTCCATTCAATCTGCGAACAAGCAGCGCCAACCAACCATCAGTCACCATCACCATCTCCCGCCCGGACAGCCTCCACTCCGACTCCGACTCCGACTGCAACTGCAGCAGCGAAATGAGAAATTCCCTTTTTATTTAAATTGAAGCGCAGAGCAGACTGCCAGCCCCAAAGGGCTCCACAGGCACAGAGCTCTACTCCAGCTGCCACCGCTGGGACTGCTGCTACTGCTGGGCTGCTCCATGGCTCCCTGGCTCCATGGCTCCCTGGTTCCATGGCTGCTTGGCTGCTGAGTTCCAATGGCGCTTCCGGCGCGAGGAAGATGAATGTTGTGCCACCGACAACACGATGACGCCAATAGTTTTTCAACATTTGCTCTGCCCGCATTGTTGATTCAGCGCATCCCTGTCCAGGCAAAGCAACGAAGCTTCATCTCGATGCATTTCACACAATGCCATCGAAGTGTTTTTCGAAATATAAGAGTCTCTAAGCCCAATTAATGAATAAATACATAGACCACACGATATTTATTTAATATAGAATTTAGTGGACTGGAAAATTACCAAAATGTACTAAATGCATTTATATTAGTCTTATGTTTCTTCCTATTATCTGTATGGTACTCTTACAAAAAGATCAGCCAGTCTAATGCAAGTAATTATAGCGGCTCTACCTAAACTTCTTTACATTTAAAAAATCTTTTTTTTGCTTATGATCTGCGTCCTCCTCCAGTTTTCAATATTTTAGAATTTCATCTTGTACAAACATGTGTAGGACTGTTTTAAAAATAGGGAAAATAAAATTTTTAAATTTACACTTTTCTGTTTTCTAAACAGCTGGGAACATCCTTGAGCCTCTTTTAAATATAAATCATACACTCTACGACTTTGTGAATTTGGTTCAAAAAGACAAATGAAGAATGAACCTGTTTCAGAAAGCCGCATTGTGCTAGCTGCTCCTATTTTCGAGAAATTTCGATTTGAAAATTAAAAAAACAATCGTTATTATTTTTTTAGTCAACATTAACATTGGCTGATAAAGCAGGATCGTGCGCTGCTTGCACTGCTTGCTGAATTGCATTGGTACAACAGCAAAGTCGGTAACAGAGAATGGTTTGTACCACGGTACACCAGTTGGGTACAGCTTAAGCAGCTAAATAATTTTTTATGCAGAATTCTTAAAATAAAATTAAATAAAAACTACAAAATGGAATTTTTTCAGCCAATGATATTTTTGTGAAAATCAGTGGTCATTTTAAGATCCTTTTTGAATTGAAAAATATAAATCAATACGAATCAAAATGAGTACATAAATGTTATTTTTGTCTACTACTCTAAAAAGAAGATATTTTGACAAATGAATTTGCTACAAAAACAATTGCTGAGGCCTTGAATAATTACAGTCCGAAAATTGAAATAAATTACCTATCAAAGTAAGGTTTCATTGGCAAAATGAGAATTTGCTTTTTAATTTTGGAAAGTAAGTAACTTAATTGAGCTGCCTCCACAGGCGTAATCGCAAAATTTCCTACTAAAAATTGGAAACTAAAAATCCTTCTGTATTGTTTCTTTTCCCCGAAGAGAGTCCCGACATTTGGGTACATTTTTCCTGCTGCGAAAACACTTTAAAACATTTATTTATTTACCCATGTACAACACGATCTTGTTTAAATTTCCTTCGAAATCTAGTTCTTTTTTTGTCCATTTGGGGACTTATTTCTACACTTGGTAACGATCTTTGCTAATCATAACGGAGACCGTCTAAATAATAATGTTTTTTTTGTCCTAGAAAGTCACACGATACGCACAGCTGCCTACTTTTAAGAGCAGGACTAAATGGCAATACCGGTATTTAATGCCATAGAATGGACAACCAAACACATTTTTCATTGCATACTTTTGGGGATGTAGTAAATTGAAGCAACTGTGATTTAATCTTGCATCTAAAAGTATGTTAAGTTTCTTTAATTTTCGAACATCCTCAAAATGATTTTCAAACTTACTGCGATTTTTGAACAGCGATTTTAACACATATGATATAATGATAATATAATAATATACGTGTATGTAAGGTTTGATAGCGATTAGAATACTTGAACAAATTATGTGGTTATAAGTATGTGGATATTATGAATAATTCAATAATAATGGTACAAATTAAATGATTAAAGAAGAGTACGGTTTTAAGATTTTTTAAGCTAGATTCAAAATTTAAAGCGACAGATCTTTTCGAAAAATGGCTGTCCTGGTAGACTTTTAGCTATAGTATATTTTCCGTTTTAGCAACGATTTTTTTGGCTTGTATTTGCATTGGCTGCACAGTAAATGTGTGTGTGTGTGTGTGTGTGAGGGTGTATGTTGTGTGTGCGGCTCTATACGTGTGTATATGTGTGTGGTTTTTAGAACATTCAAAATGTTCAAACATTACAAAAAAAAAATTAGGCTATTTAAAACTTATCAACGCTGGAGGCATTTGTTTGTGTGATAAGACCAAATGGCTATGGAAAGCGTGAGTGTTTTTGACCCTTAAACGGATTAGAATCCATTTTAAAAGGCACACTCACACTCACACACACACACAGACATGCCGACTCGTATTCACCGATACATTAGTGCGCTGCGTAGGTGTAGGTGATATTTTGAAAAGGGATAAAGAGACAGAGACAGAGACAGGACGACCCAACCCGAACAGGGCCGCCAGCTAACTTGTGTGAGTGTGTGCTTGTAAGTGTGTGTGTGTGAGTGAGTGTGTGTGTGAGTGTGCTGTAACATCCATAAGTGTCATGTTCTGTATCCTCATTCATCCTTGGCATGCACGCACGTTTTTTGCGCCCTTTTTGTTTTATTATGTGCACGAATTTCTATATACACATGCTGTACACACACACACACACACACACACACACATGGGCACATGGACACGCACACGCACGCACAGAAGTATGTGCGAGCCAAATAAATTCCGTAGCGCTAGAACCAAAGATTTATTATCAAATTAAATTTCTGACAGAATTTATTGCTTTATCTCTCTCGCCAAACATAGTTCTTTTGCCTTTCGGCAGCATCCATCCAACAACAAACATCCCGGCCGAGAGCCCACGGAGAACCCAGCCCAAAAAAAAACCCAAACGCCCCATCGAATGCCGTGAAGCAGCCACTTGCAAGTCCGTGCAGATCCGGGGATTCCTTCTCCGGTAAAAACAAGTGCTGCAGCATTTCGTATTCCCTCTGCCCTGCCTGCGCTCCCTCCCCGCCCTTCTTCATTTCTTTTTTTCTCCATTTCGCTGTTTTGTTTATAAAATTTATAGAGAACAAATTTGGACAATATGCGCGCATTATTTTCGCGTGTTTCGTACATTTATTTGCTGTTGATAGCGCACACTCACACGCACACACACACACACACACACGCACACCCCCTCATGCTGTGTGTGTGTGAGTGGAGTTCATAAAGTGCGCCGTCGTATCGCGTTTCCGGTTGCTCCCCAACGTGCCGCCATATTAGTGAGACCTGCCACCTCGCTCCCCATAAAGATGATAAATCGTTCTAGCCGCGCTTCCATAATTAAGCAGGCGCAGCAGGGAAGGGGGAGCAAGCAGGAGGAGGAGGAGGAGGACCAGCATGTTCTCGTGCAACTTCTCCTTGCACACACACACACAGAGTTAATTTTCAATTAGGCTGCTGCATACCCTGCAGCTGCTTGAGGTGCTGCTGCCGTGATAAAGAATTTTGGCAGTGCATGTTGCAGTTGCCAAAAAACCCGAAGGGGGATCGAGAGTTTTATAGTTCGTAACTTTTAAATTTCAATCATGAGTGAGTTGAATGATTTGCAGAACCCTCAAGGTCTCTGGATTCCACATATATTTATTATACCATAGTCGACAGACAGTTTGTACCTGCATAGAATTCATTTTGTAATTGCTTCAAGTGGACTTGGGCTCGTTAATTCCCGTGCTGACGATATAAATAACATAATGCGCCCAGGGCCCTGGGACACCCACTAAGTAAATGATATAAAAAAAAATAAAAGTAAATAAAAAAATTAAAATATATATATGTGTATGATATAAGGCTGCCGCGAGCGGCCTCTCTGAAGGCAGCCTAATTAATTTCCATTTGGCTTACAACGTGCCGCGAGTTGCGAATAAACACAAAGAGAGAGACAGAGACAGAGTGAAAAAGAGAGAGAGGAAAACAGGGGCGTCGAAAAGGGGGCGAGTGATTAAATTAAGTGTCGTATTAACAATTGCAGCGAGAGCAGACTGAAATTTAAATCATTTTGACGCCAACTCGCGCAACGCGTCACAATTCACACAGAGAACTCGCAAAATGAGGAGCGAAAAAAGAAAATAGAATAGAAAAAAATGTTGCAGGCTTTGGGCCAATTTGTCAAGCTCGGAATTGGCCGCACTTTGAAGGGTTGCCAGGAGTGTGGCAGGGGGAGGGGGGAAGAAGAGGGTTGCAACGGTTGAAACGAGGTGGGGCAGTTTCTTTAGACCAAAACGTGGCACTCAGTGAAATTGGCTCATTTGCATTCGAAATTTAAATTAATGCAAAACCGCTGAAAATGGCAAAGTTGGGCAAACTTTTGTTACCCGCCTGTCTCAGGAGGAGAAGGAGGAGGAGGAGGAGGAGTCCAACCAGAGGGGGGGCAGGGATGGGCTGGTGCAGTTGGACGATCATAAATATTCGCGCGGCGCTCGTTAGAGGCTGCGAATGGACGCGAAGGCGAAGGCGAAGGCGACGGCGAAGGCGAACGCGACTTCCTTACTAACTACGCACGGAAAATCAAGTGGGAAATTTCTGCGGCAGCAGCTGCTGGCGCAGCAGCGGAAAATATGTGGCCAAGGAGCCGCAGCCGGAGACGTACACGGAGACGGGCAAGTTGCTTGCCGCAGTTCCTTATTTCTTATTCCCAGGAGCCACAGCATCGCCCCACAACAACAACAACAACAACAAACAGCGCAACATTAGAAAGAGAGAGAGAGAGAGAGGGGGGAGGGCAGCGGGGGCAGGGGCCAGCTGTGAGGAGCGCGCGCGTAGAACATCTTATTCGCCTTTTTAAAATGTCCAATAAAAATTGCCGACACATTTCGCCCATATTTCTTCGGAATCCCATATAAATCACGCGCTGTAATCCCTCATGCTATCGCCGCGTCGTCTTGGGCTGCCGCTGTCGACTTTGCCACAGGCCGAGAGCCGGAGACGGCGGGCCGGGCCGGGCCGGGCCGGGCCAGACCCACAGCCAGTGAGTCGGTTGCCTGAGGTTGTGTTGGTTCCTGCCTTTGGGGGTCGGGATGGAGGATTGGGTACGCGGGCGACTCTCTGGGTTCGGTTTTCGGTTTTGGCTCTGAGTTTGGCACTTTTTGCCATAAGAAAGTTTTTCTTTTCTCCGCATTGGCTTTGTTCAGCACCGAAGCCCCTTCTGGGGTTGCGCTGCCTGCTCCCTTCTCCCATCTCTCTCTCTCTCTCTCCTCCTCTGCGTGTGCGTGTGCTCGATGGGCTCATTATGGAGCCTGCGATTATTTGAAATTGCAAAAGTTTATTCATTGTGGGCGGGCAGAGCAGAGGAATGTGTGGCATACGTAAAACTGGAAGATGTATGTCCTCTCTACAGATAAATCAATATCAATACATGTCCTGAATACGGGATGTGAGAGATCCTTGCCAGCTCATTTGGGGTTACTTTCCATGTGCATGGGAAAAGTTAACAGTTCCCGGAAAGTACATATAACAATACCTTCTCAGAGATCGTAAGTTATGGTACAGAAGGCTTTAGGAGAGGCTTCTCCAACCCCATGACAATAGCTAATATTATAATGTCATATTTTTGTTTGATGTTTGTATGAACATCTATAGCTCAGGAACTACATAAGATAGGGTTACCAATTTCGGCGAGAATATAATTTAGTATTGCATGTTTGCTTTACAATTTGGACACGCCCCCTACCTGCTCTGCAATTCACTCCAGTATATCTTTCATTCATGTTTATTATACTTTAAATCAATATATTTACTTATAGTCTAAATAAACTCAGAGGGCACTTAACTTAAGTAGAGAGAATTGCCTTAAGTAGGAATTATAAATTCAGTGACAATACAAATTTAAATTTTTTTTCTGTTTGTTTGAACATCTATATCTCAGGAACTACAAAAGATAGGGTTATCAGATTTGGCGGGAATATAATTTAGTAAAGCTTGTTTGCTTTAGAAATCAGGCACGCCCCCTAACTGCACCAAAATTTACTCCAGTAACATTACATAATTAAGTCTTATTTTCTGTTTGTATGAACATCTACATATGTCTGAGAGACTAAAAGAGCTAGGGCTATCAAATTTAAGGACAATGTATTTTATTATAGCACGCAGATCAAGTTTGTTTTAGAATCCTATCACGCATCCACAGTCGAAATAAACTCACTAGCTTTAGAATTTTGTGGTTACTAACCTTGGATCGAGAGACGCTGCCTAAAGCAGAAATTATAATAATAATTACATTTCCGCAACAGAAATAAGTATACAGAGTACAAGGACAGACTGAAACCCAAGTCAAGACAGGTGACTAGACAGGGAAACAATCAATGACCTTGCCTTGCCCATTAGGCGAAAGGTATTACGCACTATTAGGTCACAGCGAAAAAGGACTTTCACTCTCACTCTGAGTTCGGTTCGGTGCCCGCACAGGTAGTTCGATTAATGTGGCCATAAACCGAGATGCAACTGCCACGCCCACTCCAGATGGAGGATTAGCAAGTGTCGCATAACCTTATGAGGGATAATAAAAACAGATTTTCCCACTGCACACTGACCACACGGTGAGGTCATGCCGAAAATATGCAATACGCAAGGGCAAAGGCGGAGGCAGAGGAGCATGTGCAGCATGCAAGAGTGGACAGTGGGACAGGGAAGTAGGGGGAATGCTGGCAGCGAGTAAGTACCAAGTCGAAAGCGGAGACAGAGACGAAAGGGGGACAAGACTGCGCTTTGTGCAAGACAGAGAGAGAGAGAGAGAGAGAGAGAGAGAGAGAGAGAGGAGAGAGAGAAGTGCGATGCCAACAATTCGATAAGATAAATGCGCGTTGCCAACTAAAATGTCATAAATCTCGGCGCTAAGGATGCCTGTTAAAGCAGAACAGAGAAGAAACAAGTGTGAGTGAGAGAGAGAGAGAGAGAGAGAGAGAGAGAGAGAGAGAGAGACGAAGAAAATCAGAAGAAAGCCCAAGACGACGACGGCGAGTGAAAGAGTTGTCGCGCCGTTGCCGTAGCCAGTGACGGTGCTGGCGACGGGGTCAGCGAAGAGGTCCAAAAATACACTTGACATACGAGTATCGAGCGGAGTAGTAGTTGTTGTGCCACACACACACACACACACACACACTCACACACACTCAGACTCACGACTCAGTGCGCTGATTTATTTTCCCGCTCTGCAGCAGATTTCTTGATGCTGCATTCGTAGCAGACGGCAACGGGCCGAATGCGACAGCGGACAGAGAGAGACAGCGGACACAGACAGCGGACAGCGAGCGGACAGACGACAAAGAAGACGAATGGCGCGTATGGCGACCGGACGGCTCTGGGCCGCTCTAGAGTACAACAACAACAACAACAAAAGCAAAACAAACTAATTTTTTCGTAGGTTGCTGCAGGTTGCAAGAGACGAGTGCATACTACGTAGGAGAGCAATATCTAATAGGAAATACTCCTTCCAAGCTACAGGCAATTCTTCAAAGATTCCCAAAAACAAACCTACGAAATCAGGTAGGAATTATTATTAAAGATACAAAATAAAAATATAAAAAAAATTTTGGGAAAGTTAAGTCTTCAAAAGGTATACATACATACATATATACCTGAATTTCTATATATTACTACTATATAAGCCTCTTCCTATAAATTTAGAAAGTAATTATTATGAATTATTAAAAGATATCTAAGTAGAAGAATACATATGTTCATAAATTGTAGGATAGCAATATCTAATAGAAAATACTCCTTCTAAGCTCTTCACAAGTTTCCCATAAAAAACCTATGAAATCAGGTAGGAATTATTATTGTAATTAAAAAATAATTATATAGAAAAAAATTTAGGGTATGTTAAGTCTTCAATAAATAACTACATAAATATAACAACTTGTGACCCTATAGATTAAACTCTTCCTATAAATTTAGGTTACAAATTTATATGAATTATAAAATAAGATCTAAGTAAAATAAATATAACGTAAGTCAAGTCTTTAATAAAGCAAGAAATTATAATATAATATATACCTGAGTTCCCACATATAAAGTCATGTCTTTAATACAGCATGATAATATAATAATGTACAACTGAGTTTCTATAGATTGATATCTTCCTATAGCTATAAATACAATATATATACAGGGTACAGTGAGTGTTGACAAATCACTGTTATATTTAAAAAAGAAAAACCATTTGAAATTAAAAAACTATTCCACTTATACAACCCCTACCTATCTGCTACAGGGTATGCATATAGTATCGAATAAGAAACCTGTGTGCTCTTTTCACTAATACGTGTGTGTTGGTGTGTGTGTTCGTGTGAAATTCCACCCCCATTGCCTAGGGGTGTGAGATATCGAGATGAAGGTAACGCGACGCCATGGTAACCCTTAATACCCATCCATAGATCAACCATTTTTGGTCGTAAATAACATTGGAAATCTCTAATTTGTTTCGCTTCAAAGGTGAAATCCTTTCCCCAAATCCCTTTTACTGACTTTTCATAGGTTGCCATTGTTGTTCTTTTGCCACGCCGTGTGAAGCTGGAGATTAAAGAGGAATACACTTTATATTCCTCGTCTTCTTTTTTTTGGTATTTTAAAAATATCAATAAAAGTTTCGCTATAAAGTGCCTCAAGTGCAAGTGAATCGCAGTGCGGCAGTTTTGGCAGGCAAAGCACGTCGAATGCAACGAATTAAAAGACAATATCATTAATTATGTTATTACCGTGAAAGAGGCCCATGAAGTGGAGGAGGTGGGGGAGGTAGAAGGATTCCTTTGCATGCGCAATTTCAGAGATTCCAGAACAAAACCAAAACCAGAATCGTGTCTGGCATAAAGCATAAAGAAGAGAAGAAGCGGACATGCCAAGGATAGATATACCTGGACATGCACAGACATGTGCTGAGTTATGGGTTGTCACCTGTCTGTCGGGCCTGTCAAATTGAAAGTGGATTGAACTGTGCCGTCTGCCTTGCTGCGTTCCCCCAAGTGCGAATTGCAATCGCAACTGCAATCGTCGTCGCTGTCATCGTCATCGTCATCGCAATCGCAATCGTCATCGGCATCGATTGGCGATAAGCATATCAATTAGCGTCAATCGCTGTGCGACTTTTGGCCCATGTCGCGATCGTGTTGTGCGCGTTGCAGAGTCGCGTTTCTCGCTTTTAATGAAAATTAATTGCGCCACCAGAGTCGTGTGTTCTGTGCGCATTTAATTGCATTTTACACTCGCGGCCAACGACTTAAGACCAGCGCGGCCAGCAGCTCGCACCTTCCTCAACGCGCCAGCGACGGCGACGGCTAATTTATCAAAACGCTAAGAATGCGGCATGCCCCAAGCCGGTAGATCCGTGCCCCAAACCCGTACCATATGTATATGTCTGTAGGAACAAGCACATGATTAATTTCTGACAAATGTGCGACACAAAAGAGATGTGACACACCTCGGTGGGGTACGACGCCGCGCAACGTCGCTCTGCAGGAGGAGGAGCAGGAGGAGGAGGACCCCAAGATGGCCGCATGGCCACAACTCTCTGGCCGGCATTTTGAGCGCTTCTGCGAAGCTTCTCTCCAGAGGGTTCTCGGCGTGACTGGGCCCCTGGCATCAGGTTCCACATGCTAACCCATTCGGGTTGATCGATTGCAGCTGCACACTCTGAGCAGAGCCTAAGCGGGACTTAAGCCACGCTTGGCGAGCTGCAGCTCGAGTTAAGGTCGCGTCCCATGCTGGAGGTCCCCAGCCCCGATCATATATCATTCCCTTATCAACTAGACAACTTTCACACTAATTCGCACGCGTTTTTCATATCACACACAGTTCGTGAAGGGGAGGGATATAATATATATGAAAAATATGAGAGGGGAAAGAATCTAAAAAAAAGATGAAAGGACAAGAAAGGTTTCTTCAAATGACTTCAAAGAAAACTGTAGGATTTTAGAATATCTATATATTATGGGATTCTTTTGTAATTTTGATAGTGGAATAATAAATAACTGTATAGTAATTATAATGAAACGGAAACAAAACTAAATAAAAACACAGGGATAAGAAACTAAGGGTAGCTGTAATATGTTAAGAGTTTCATGCGATTATTTCAACGAAAACTATAGGATATTTTAGAATATGTATATTATGCAATTCATTTGAAATCTTAATAAAATAAAACTAAAATTTGAGTTCCTAAATATTTTTCTGTGCAATAAAGTTTATATGGACTAAAATAATTGTTGACAAATTTTAGAAACATCAAACAAAGCTAATAAATTAAGCAGGGTTAAGTCCAAAAAAACCCCAAGTAATACCCGAAATAAAATAAAAATTTTAAGTAATTGTATATTAAATATTTTCTTAAAGTTTACATTCTAAAACTCTTTTATATCTGGTTGCATATCTGTTGTTATATTATATGAATCATTATGTTGACGAAGAAAATTATAAAAAAAAGTACATAAATACGAAATAAAATAATTAGTTTAGTAAAAATACAAACAATAATAACAATAATAATTTATAAATATCCGAATAAGTAAAATATAAGATATAATTACAGATCAGTCGTTTGTCTTGTAGGAAGTGTAAAACGATGCTATGAGGGAACTGAGTTTACAAAGTTCGTATATTCCCAGCAAAACTTATATTAATACACTGGCAAAAAAAAGGGAGAAGAGATGTTGCCAAATGGACCACACACACAAACACACACACACACACATGAATGTGTGTCCACTAAACGAGACAATAAAGATAAGCCAAAAAAAGGGAGCATATTAAAAAAACGTTTGCGAGGTGAGAGCGCAACAAGCGGTCATTGTGCTGCTCTATGCAGGAAAGTAGCTAGAAAAAAATGGTAATATTTAAAAAAAATACATATATATTTTCAAGTGGATGTGTGGGTGTGCTATATGGTAGTGTGTGTGTCTGCCTGTGCGGATGAGGGTTGAGTGCGGTCAAGAGCCGGCTGAGTTTGCCTAACC
The DNA here is from genome assembly GCA_018901885.1 of Zaprionus kolodkinae. NCBI lineage: Eukaryota > Metazoa > Arthropoda > Insecta > Diptera > Drosophilidae > Zaprionus > Zaprionus kolodkinae. The sequence goes on from JAEIFM010000498.1 coordinate 2,130,906, forward strand.
TTTTACCGCTTAATTGTGCAACATTTGCTGCCCGGCAATTATTTGATAAGCGCCTCACATTGCGGCCCAGGCAAATAAATCGTCTTGCCACAAAATAAATCCAAAGAAAACTGGCAAATGTTTAAGTTTTACACCCGAGAAGACCCCAGAGAGAAACTTCTGTTGTGTTTGCTCTATGCACAGTGCACTTCTGTGGCCATCCGCAAGGACAGTCATCTTAAGGAGCTCAGTTCTGGCGAGTACATAAATTTCAACTACAAAACAATTCTGGAGAAAAAAAAAAAGAAAACTGTCTGTTGCACCAAATTAATGAATGTGCGTCGGCAAGGACTGCATATACTACATATTCCCTCGAGCCTCGACTTATTCTAGTTCTTATATTTTAACTTGAAAGACCTCCTCAGATTCGGCATAGTGTAGTAGTTTTCTGTCCAAGCTGGTGCGTATAATAGAAGTGAATGTGTTTATCACACACATCTGTCGCTGCAACTTTCCTTGACAACCTGTTTTTCGGTTTTTCGATTTTTCTGTCTCTTTAGAGGATCCGATTTCCTCGCCATTTTGTCTGGCTTACAAACCAATGTCGAGAGTATTTTTACACTGCAATGGCCATCAATAAAAAGCCAAGCCAGCAGCATCCCGACGCCTTTGCTCAGCTCCGAGAGCTCAGCTTACCGAATCGCTTGCTTGCCCAACTGTCTCTGCCTGTGGAGTCCAATGAGTCCTCCTTGGCTCCTTGTGCCAATTAATCAAAATCGTCGCCGTGTGCAGTCGGAGTCAGTCAAAGGAGAGCGGAGCCAAGAAATGTCGTTAACTTAAGTGTCCAATTAATTAAATTCGCATTTAACAGCCGCCAAGCTGCGAAAAGCCATTAAGATAGTTTGTCACACACACACGGAGAGGGAGAGTGATGTGGGCCCAGAGCGAAACCCCGTGCAGCTACCCCACCCCCATCCCCGGTATATTGAGTCCTTCTTTCTTTGCGGAACCAGTGAACTAGTGAATAAAAACCATGCAGTCTCTCTGGTTCATTGGATACAATTTAAATTAAAATTTACTTCGCCAATCATTTCATTTTCCTCTCGAGTGGGCACTTGCTTTTCGGTAGCTTCCTCTATATTTTCCATACTCCTTCTCTTTAAAGGAATCTCTCTTTACTGATCTTACTAGATGAGTTGCGCAAATTTATCGCTACATTTTCTATTTTGTAGAACAAATGGATAGATACATAAGAAAGGATTAATAGAAGATGTTTTAAATTTATAAAAATATATACAAATTAATTGTGTTGATAATATATATCATTTTAAAAAAAATATTATTTTCTAAACTAAACAAAACTATTAAACTCATAATATTTCCTTCAATTTCACTTAAGAAATTCTTTGCATTAAGAGTTATTTTTTAAAATTCTTTTCAAAAATATTTTAACACATTTTATTATATTTATTTTTACCAAGCAACACTGAATAACAAATGCAAGAAATTTTATTCCAATTTAAACATAACTAAGATTTAATACATTTTATTTTCATTTAAGGTTTTACTTGCTTGTAATAAATAATTTGTATTTTAATTTGTAATTTGTAATTTAGAATTAGTTTGACATTTTTCAGTTTGTAATTAGTCGACTGTAAGCTAATAATAAATAACTTATTTAGGAGTGATTTGTATTGTAGTTAGGCGTTTTATCGGTTTTTATCTACCTAGAAAAAAACGCATGCTATATGTAGGGTTGCCCTATGCATAATGTGTGTATACCTTTCTTATCCTTAAATTCCTTAGATTTTTCGTGGCATTATTAATTTGAATTTTAAGTAAGTTGTTGATAATGCAGACATATAGATTTATATCATATATATACAAATATATATGATATGATTGTGTATTTATTAGTGAGTACATTAGCAAACCAGCACGCTTAATAATGTTGAGAGTAATCTAGCTATCATCGTTTGATGACATTTAACTCGGCCACCTCATGATAAATGACTTCTAATTGATGCACCAATTCCTTAATGATTAATAAAGCAATTTTCAAGTTCAAATGCGTATACTCGTATTAAGAGCTCTCTAGGCATTGTCGCATCCAATTTGGGTAGTACGAGAGAGCGCAAACACACTCAAAGCGGCGAGGAAGCGCTCAGAAATGCGCTTGAGTGAAACTGAGTGAAAACTCAAGAGCTCGTAAATTTCGAAAGTGCTGCGAAAAAGTAAACGCCCATAAACAAAGCAATTTGCCCAGTTTCTGAATGAAAAAGCCACGTGTAGCCATAAATTCGTGTGTGCTCTTGGCTGTGTGTGTGTGCTCCTGTGTGTGTGTGTGCTGTGAACCAGTTCGGAGTGCGCGCTCCTCTAACAGGTTTCTCATTAGGCCAGTGCTGGAAACGGTAGAAAGACCGAGTTGCAGAGTATTTGCATGAGTTTTTGGCAGTATTTTGAATTGTTAGCGGCATTTCAAGGCATTTTCCAACACATAAAATGGGCGGAGACTAGACTGGCGGCTGCCTCGCTCAGACCAGTGCGACGGCCCAACTTAATTACTTCCCTTTCTTTCTTTCTTTCCCTGCCGCCAACAACAACGCAAGCATATGTTTGACACAGAAACAGCTGCTCTCTCTCTCTCTCTCTCTCTCGCTCTGCTTTGCCCGCTGCTTTGCCTTCGCTCTGAGAGAGTGCGCACTGTCAGAGTGTGCGCGTGTGTGTGTGTGCGGGCACAAGATGAAGATGCCAGCAATAAAGCATTCCCGGCAGCTATAAAGCATTGCGAGCGAGAGGGTGCTATGCCAGCACCGGTGGAGCAAGCGAGACGGCAGCCAAGAGAGAGAGCCAGCGACATCGTAAATTTGTGCGCGTGTGCGTGATTTATATCGTGCTGCCGCTGCTCTGCTGCGTTCTCTGCCACTGCGCTGTAGCTGCGCTGCCATGGCGGGCGCATCGCAGCCATCATGGCCGAGCAGAGCGCAGACTGCGACTGCGCTCGTAATTCTCCCGCTTAATGGTTTGTTTACATCATAAATAAATATGGCTGTGCGGCAAGAGAGCGAGAGAGCGAGAGCGTCGAGCCGCAGAGAGAGCGTCTGCGTGCTGCAGCACGAAGCGTTTTGGCGCGCATTCTCTTCTCGCTCGTCTCACTCTCGTGCTGTGACGTCAGCATTGGAAGAAGAAGAGGAAGCAGCAGAAACAGAGCCAATACACACGTTCGATATAAAACGATCGCGATTAACGACAATTACAAATGATATTGACAACAGGTATTGACATAATATCCCACAACACGAGAGAGAGACAACTATTTTTGAATGTGATCAATAAGGCAGGGGTCTCTATTTAAATATGTTTTATTATCATAATATTTTTTTTTTAGTTCATTTTAATATACAATATTAAATCTTATATATAATTAAAATATTAATGAAATAATAAATCGATTGCTTAAACAGATTTGATTTTTCTGAATACATATTTGAATATTGTTAATTCAACTGCGTCCTCAATTTGACAATGATTTATATTTAATAATAAAACTATTTAAATAAAATACTATATTCCTTTAATTTATTTATTTCTTAACTTAAAATTTAAGTTTGGTCTTTTCTTAAGCCTGTTTGATATTCGTTCTTAAGTTATATTTATATAAATAATTAGACCTTTAATGACTCAAAATTAAAAATGAATAATAATTTATTTAATTGTACTTTTTTTTTTATAAATTTAATATTTAAGTTTAATTTGTAATATAATAATACTTTTAATCAAAACCATATTCAATACAAATTTGCCATCATTTATGAAGTCGACTGCTATTAGTAGACTTTAAAAAACAATTAAATACAAACTGAAAAAGTATAATTATAATAATAACATTATATTTGAGAAGAAAAGAAACGACTTTGGTTACGTTTTAATATTTTTAAGTACGCAAATACAATTCGAAAACAAAACTTGACAACAATTTTGTTTAATTTCTAATTGCACACTTACAGAAATATAAAACTATTGTAATTCTGAGAAATGTGAATAGTTGATTCCCCCTGCATTAGTTTGAGCTACACTTTTGTGAAATATTTCAATTATTATTCAGAATTTCATCTGGAATTTGTCGTATTGCCGTCGGCCTTGCAACCATCGGCAGCAGCGGCGGCAACAATATGCGGCACATTATCAACCGATTGCCGAGAGCTGAGGGGACAGGCTTGCCAAACAGAGGGAAAGGCAAATAAATAGAGGCAATTGGCAGGGGGAGCGGGCTGCGGGCAGCGGGTAATGGCAGCACAACCACTTGTGGCGCCACACTAATTTCAGTGCCCGAAAAATGGCACGCTCGATGGACACACAATTACGGACGTAATAAAGTAATTTGCCGTAATTGCAATTGAGCCGAGGGGCGGCAGCTGCGTCTCGACCAAGTAGCTGGCACTGCGAAAAGTTTGTCCTGCAGGCAGTAGAACACCCCAGATATACACCCAGAGCCCCAGAGTCACCCCCTTACACCCCAGACACCCCTTTAGGGCTGGCGTCTTTGTTTCAAAGTTCGGAGCGAGTTCTTGGATAATGTGTGACAATGTCTTGGGCACTTGCCGCGCACAGAGGGAGATTTTAATTTAGCCAGGAGTTACCTGGCTACACCCAAAGGCGAAAGGTGAATGCAGAGACAAAGCAAAGAGCAGAGAGAGAAGGAGAGAGAGAGAGAGAGCGAGAGAGTGCCAGAAAAGTCTGCTATAATTTTGCATAGAAAACTACTTAATTATTGCGCTCAGGCAGCTCCTTAGAGCTCTGTGTGTCCATGTCCGTGTCCGTGTCCGTGTCCGTGTCCGTTTTATCCTTTCAGCAGGCTGTGAGTTATGATGTCTTTATGACGCTTTTGTCTGCTCCGTCACAGTCATAGTCCTTTCTCCCCTCCCCCTCCCCCTCTCCATCCTAGTCGCATTCTCCTCACTCCTTTTGTGTGCCTTAGCTCGTCGGGTAATGACCAAGTTAATTCATATTATTATGGTTATTATGTGTGTGCAGTATGAGGATTAGTCTGTCCGGCCATATAGAACATCTAGAGTACACACACAGTGACTGCGATTCGTGTGCGTACGCATAAACAAGTGTTGGGCAATCGTATGGCAAATAAACAAACGCCATTTCGAGAAGCACATAAAATGAGTCTATAAAAACAAATACTGGGGCATGTGGCAGCTCCAAGTGTCGACCCCCTTTGGATAAACAAACGCCGCCCCTGCGCCGCATATCATGTGGCACCTCGACTGCCACAGGGAGCCACTGGGTCTCCCAGTCTCCGGCTAAGAGCATGCTGCGAATATTTCCACATTTGTTTTTGTTTTCCCAGATTTTCAAACGCTAAACAAATAAACAACAAAACGATCTTAGAAAATTTGATGCTGCTCACTAGTTTTTTTGTTGCCCACTAAAAAAAACGTGTTTTTTTGGTTATTTATTTTGAAAATAGCTTAAACATTTTTTCCCAAATAGTACCCTAAGGAAGATCTATAATCTCTCTAAGATCGCGAGAACAATTTTCCTGCGATTTTATTGCGGGTATTTGAAAAGTGTTTATAACAAATGGGTTAGCGATTTTTGATTACCATTTTAATCGTAAATAAACAGATAGTTCACTCTTGTTTGAGACTTGCACAGAGAATATATATTTTGATCTGAAGTTTTTAATGCACACTAGGTGCTTTGGCCTTATATAGAATATATATTCGTAAGCAGCATTTACAAGGCAGTCGAACTATACAATAATTCTGGCGTCGGTTCTTTCAATAATTTTTTAAACTATTTACTACTTATATCGAAATAAGCCAAAGTCAATATATCAGATAAAATAGGTTTATTGTTAATGTTTTAGTTATTTTCCCAGATATGGAAACTTAACTAAGCACATTTTCCTATATTTATGTATACTCTATACTCTATCAATATTTAATAAAAATCGGTCAACTATAACATATGGCTGCCATAAGATTTATGAGTTGGGGTTGAGTGCTTTTGTTACAGAAATTGTATTGTTAAAAAATTAGTATCAATTATATATTACAACAATTTCCCGCATATATTTAATGCATTTCTTAAAAATTGGAAACTATATCTAATATAGTTGATGAGAAAAATCTGTTGAAACTACGTTGATTGGTAAAAGGTTATTTTGTCTTGTGAAAAATCTTAAGAAAAGTTATACTATTCATGCATATATTCCAGAATTTACCATACGTGTATGTACTCTGAGTCTAAATTACTAATTCTTCTCTAAAACTGAAGCCAAAAGCAGCCTGGGTTCCAAACCTTTGATCTTTCGTGTCTTTGAAAATTGAAAAATTTAAAATTAATTAATGTAGAAATTATTGAGTTAAATTTGAAAAATTAATTAAAAATTTGTGCTTGCTGTCAACTCAATAATTTCCAATGCCTCAGCCCGCCGTAGCACGCTAAGTGGGCGACTCTTTGGTAATTATAAATCAATATGAATTCAATAATGGCCTCTCAGTGTTATTATCTCCAAGTGAAAGCAGACTCGACAACCCTAAAAACAATAAGAACAACAACAACAACAACAAATGAGAATTGATAGCGAAGGCCGAACAGAAACGGGAATTCAAACGATTTTCAAGTGATGCCAACTTAATTAAGTCACTAAATTTATGAGCTCCTTCTGGCTGCCACAATGATTATGGGCACACTGTATCGCACACACACACATATATATGTGTAGCCACTTTCGATATACAAATAGGCGAGAGGGGGAGAGGGACGGGGAGGGGGAAACTCAATTGACACGCGTCGCGGCGATATCGTTGGCTCCAGGCAACTCTCCCCCAAACCCGGAAAGGGAGTTCGAAACTCCGCAAATGAAGCTGTCGAAGGCATTCGGTGAATCTCAATTTGAATGGGGAAGTGTGACAGCGTGTGTGTGTGTGTGTGTGTGTGTGTGTGTGCGAGTGTGTGTGTGTGTCAGCATCACGAAGCTCCAAATGACAACGACAATCGACAAGGATCGATTTTAACGATTTGTTTTGATATTTTTACGATTATGGGGCCTCGTTTGCACAACATAAATAGAACATAAAACTCACTGGGAAGTCGTGTTTTTGATAGGTATGGGGGGGACACGGCAGGGTAGTCGATTCATTCAATTAATAATGAATTAGCTGCAAGTGGCAGCCTGTTGAGAAATCTCAATGAATAGTATTCATTCAATATCATTCAGTTAACGATGTATGAATTGCACTTTATCGGCCGCGGCCTTTAATTGCGCCCCATGCGGCAGGCGGGTTGGTTGCATGCAACGGCAACGGCAACGGCACCACTTATGGCATCCTGGCTGCCACTTGGGTTCCAGTTCCGTTTGCATCTTCATAAATCATAACTAGTTCCAGGCGCACCGCATGCAGCTGAAAAAAAGAATCCATTTAAGCGTAATTTTTTGTAAATATTTTTGCTTTCTTGTCCTTGTTGTGTTTTATGATGCGTTGCGTCCTCCTACGCGCGCTCTCTCTCTCTCTCTCTCTCTCTCTGCATATGCAAACTACGCACACACCATGTGAATTTCGCAAGTCCTTACCGTACCGCGCCTTGAGTGTGTCTTCTCTTTGTCTTTCGCTGGGCAGGCACAGCGTGTCCTCAGTGCGGCGACATATTTGGAGCAAAACATAATTTCGGAACATTTTTTCTTTATTTTTTTTCTCATATGCCTGTCTGCTCTCTCATATGATTTATGATGCAGGATGCTTAGACAAGTGTGTCTTCGTGTGTGTGTGTGTGTGTGTGGCAAGCTGAGATATGTCGCGGCATATGTTGCCCATAGTTCTTCTGTATTTGCAATTCTCCTCAAGCAAACCAAATTTGCCTGCAATTAGAAGTCGCTTTGAGTCTGAAATTCTCTATATATAGAGAACTCGTAGTCACTTCCCCCTTTTCCGCTTCGCCTTTCATCGAATCATTCAAAAGTCACGTGCATTTTTCTAGGTTGAAAATAGAACATAGATAGTTTCCCCCCCTTATAGAGAGAGAGCCATATGCCAACAAAATGGCCTCTGTCAGTCTCAGCCCGGCAGCCATGTGGGTGCATCTGGGCGTATCCCCAGTCCCACACAACACAGCACAGCACAGTCATTCCAATCCCAATCCCTGTCCCAATCCCAATTCCAAATACCAATTCTAATTCCACTTCCAATTCCGAGTGCTGCTGTTGATAGATGCGCAGGCAACCCAATTTTCTCGCACGCTGCTCTGGCATGTCCTTTGCCAGGAAGCGCTTGCCTAAGTCTCTCTCTCTCTCCCTCTCCTCTCTCTCTCTCTCCAGACTCGCTTCTGCAGCTCAGGCGTAACGGCATTCAATTGTGCATGCTCTCTGCCTCGCTCTGCATTGGCTGATAAGCCTCAATCGGGGCACAAATCGATTGCCAGAACATGATAAATGTGCGTGTTATCCTCCTCCTTCATTGAGGTTGTCAGTTGCAAATGAAGCCCAACAACAACAATCTTCGATACACATACGACACGTCTCGTTAGTCCAAGTCTCAAGTCTCGCATCCCCAATCTACATATTCCCAAAACTCCCCTTAGATAGGAATGTAAAGAGACCAACTTGGAAGTCAGTCAAGCGCTGCATACAGATAAGACTTTTTCTCAGTTACTAAGTCTGAGATGGATTATAGAAATACATAAAGAAATATATATATTCTATACTGATCTATGGCTTAAAGAACTGCACTTAATTCCCAATTATTTATCTACCATGTTTATATAGCTATAAAATTATAGGTATATTGAATTGCCACAAGAAATACTGAGGTTTTTGTACCTTGTAGTTCTCGATATCGATAAACTAATTTAAAAAATGTATATAATAATTTAACTCTAATTATAAATTTTAAAAAATGAATTTGAATGTTCCTTGTTCTAACTTAAATTATACTTATATATTAAATTAATTTATATTTGTAATTTTGTTTTGTTTTTAAAAACTTTGAGTCGACTTTTCTTAGTTGACGTTAAATTAATAAATAAATATCAAACGATTCTTCCCATGAAAACTACAGCATATTACAATAATATAATATTCTGTAAATTATACGAAAAGGTATTACAATATTCGAAATTATTTTAGTTTCCTGATTTTGAGTATATTATAATATTAGCTAGAAAAGCAACCACTAGATAAACTATTGCATATTGCTGTATTATATTATTATTATATTATTATATTATAGTATTTTATATTTTATATTTTATATTCTTCCATGTTTAAATTTGTACAAAGTCAAGAGAATTTATAGAGCTTTTGTATATATTTATTTATTTTGGGATTTTAATGCAGACTTGTTAGGAATCTGATATCCTACAATTCTCCATTAAAATCCCAAATTCGCTTTGAAAAAACGACAAACAATAGTTTCGCAAATCTGCGACGATATATATATATATTGAGGCGAGCGTTCCGATGGTAGCTATATGTTGTATTGATTTGATTTTGATGAAATTTTGAGAGGGCCCATTCTGGAAGAGAATAAGGAATTGGATTAAAGATTCAACTATAATAATAATTCTTCGAATCTGAGATATATAAGATCGAATATTTATAATGTATTTTGGTTTTACCTTTAAATATCCTCGTCGGGTACGTAGATGATATAGCTGGTGCGTGCCCCCTTGACGTTGCCGCTGCGACCCTCCAGGGTTGCCACCAACAGCTCGTTGTTCTTCAGCTCGTGCAGCAGGCTCATCATCATCATGTAGGAGATGCGGAGTATGGGCGTGCCCTCGCTGCGCCACTGCTCGATGAGATCATCGTTGGCGGCCAACTCCTCGTCGCTGAGGAAGATGCGATAGTTGACGCGACAGCCACGATAGCCCTGCATCTGCATCACTTGAACTGGCCTGGAGTTGTCCACGCGCTGTCGCTTCTCATGCGGCTCCTTGTCCAGGTCATCATGGGCGTCCTTCACGTCCTCGCCCTCCTCCTCGCGATCCTCCTCGACGTCGTCGTCGGCGTCGTCGGCGTCGTCGTTGTCGTCGTCATCATCGCTGGTGCTCATGTTGCTGTTGCAGCTGCTGCTCTCGCTGCTGCTGTCGCTGCTCACAACCGGAGTGCGCGACATCTCGGAGCGCAGCAGATGCAGCTGCCTCGTGTCCACCAGCAGCAGCATGTAATGCAGTTGCCCGTCGGGTCGCACTGTCTTCAGGAAGAGTCGCGTCTTCTCCTCACTGATGGGCACCGCATCGTGCAGCAAGTGCAGCATCAGCTGGGACACAGTGAGTCGCCCGAAGAGCTGCTCCAGTTTGTCCATGGGCAGCCGCATTTTGTTCTGATGCTTCGGCGCCAGCGACAGGGTGTCCACATACATCTGCACTGCCACCCACACGCCCAGGGACTCGCCCACCAGCTGCAGACAGCGTCCGCAGTGGATGTGCCCATTGCTGCGGATGACGCGCCTGCCCAGTATCTTGGGGCTGATCACGATGTAGTTGAGGGCATAGTAGAGCTCCCCCTCGGCCAGTGTGGGACGTGCGCCCCTGTCCTTGGGGCAGAAGTACTTGTGCGGCATCATGGTGCAGATGGGCATGGGTCGGATGCGATTGAAACGCTGCATGGCCACCAGCTCCTGGTGGCAATGGCTGCAGTGCAGGGCGCAGGCCGTGGACTCGTTCCAGAGCAGGCGCAGCTCCTTGATGTGCACCTCCTTGGTCTTCCGATCGAGCGCCTCATCGTTGATGGTGTGCAGACTGAGCTTCATCGCCGTCGCATTGTGAGTGTCCTTGTTCATGGTTATACCCGACTCGGGATTCACATTGATCTCGAAGAACTTGCCCAGCGGCGTGAACTGCTCGAAGCCCGGCTCGATCCAGCGTATCCCATTGGGTCGCACATCGATGCGTCTCTGCGGATGCTGCTGCTGCTGGTGCTGCTCCTGCTGCCGTTGGGGATTGTCCTCGCCCGCGTCCACGCCCTCGCCCGGTGTGTTAACCATCAGCACATTGATCCACTTGCTGGTTCGCATCAGCGATATGACAATCATATCCAGCGGCATTATAAAACTGAATGAGCTCTTCCAAATGATATTTCAAAACTTTTTCCCACACTCTTTTGACTTCTCCAATTGACAGCTGAGACTTCATGGATTGCTTTGCTCGGATTTTGACTTCTCCAATTGACAGCTCAGACATCATGGAGTGCTTTGCTCGGATTTTTTGATGGTAGTTATTCCAGAAGGTTTTCGTAAGTTCCATGACAAAAATAGGATTAGAAGTTAAAATGGGATGTACTAGCACGCAGTTATTTTCTATAAAATATCATCGGGTACTCGAGATATATACATTTTTCCCAGTCTGGATTATTCTTAAATAATAATTAATTAATTAATTAATTATCAGCTATAAAGCTATAGGTATATTGAATAAAAGAACATTCTTATAAATCAAGTGTTCCAATAGTGCGAGGTTTCGATCTCTATCGATTATTCCATTTATATTGTTATTTTATTCTTTTGAAACTTGTACAGTATACAAATACAGTATATTTTTCTGACTAGGAGTACTATAGATATATATAATAACTAGAAACCAACCAAGATATTGTATATGTATATTGCTTTATTTTTTTTTCCATTTTCAAATTTGTACAAGGTCAAGAGAATTTATGAAGTTTATTTACATATACGTTTATTATTTATTTATTTTTTTTTTATTTCAATACAGACTTGCTCTCTCTTTTAATCCCAGAGTTACTCCTAATGTTTTCCCCAGTTCCATGACTGAAAAGAAATTCGAAATTTAAGCTGAATTTCTAGCTATTTTTCCTAGCAGTGCACAGTCGATTATATTATTATTTTCTATAAAATATCACTTATCGAGGTATATACATATTTCCCCTAGTCGGGAGTCGTATATTGCTGATTCCTCCTACGCGACGCTTTCACCGTCATCGGGGCACACGGAAACGAAATAAATCGAGAGCGAAATGAATGGCCAAGGAAGGATGAATGGTCAGTTTGAAGGCGAGGCATAAAAAACAATACAACAACAACTGCAACTACAACAACAACAACAACTGCAGCTGGCAAGAACGGCAAGAAAAGGCAAAAATATTGAAACGAAAAATACAACTGACAAAATTTTATTTCGTTTTATTTGCAAAGCGGAGCACTCCATAAATTTTCGGGCGCTCAATATTGTTTCAGATCATAAATCATGGCTGCATTTGCGTACGGACATACATTTCAAACACACACACACGCACACACACAGACGCACACTCTCGCACACATGTGCACACATTGAGCCACATGAGCGAGGCGGAGGAGTTTGGGAACTCCGACGCAGTCTCTCTCTCTCTTTCTTTCTCTCTCTCCCGCTCTCTCCTCCAGTCTGCATCTGCATTGCCACAGACACCGACACCGACAAAATGTACCTTGTATCTGACATTGGGTTGCAGATGCAGCGCAAAAAAACGACCAGCAACACAGCAACAGCAACAGCAACTGCAGTAACAACAACAACAACAACAGCAACAGCCAACTGTGCAACAACAACAACAACAACAATAGCAACATGCACTCTCATAGTGCATTTGGATAAAGTCAATGCCGCCGCTGCACTTGTGCCCAGCGCTTTTGCATTCACAAGCGCATCCCGCATCACATCGCTTTCCCCCATTTCACCCCCTCAAAATCAGGCACACACTGCGCACAGTGGGTAGAAACCAAGAAAAAAAATAATGAAAATATATATATCTTATTCTTTACACGAAATGCAATAGAAAGAATTATTATTTAGACTAAGAAATAAAATATATTAACATATCGCCATATATCACTGTTGATATAACATATTGATTTATAAGTAACAATACTATTGTAGTACAATATAATTTGGCATAAATGCCTTAATAAATTATAACAATAAAAGCCATTCCTATAATTAAATAGATTTTCTTTTGAAGTTTTTTTCAACCACTTCTCCAACTAATTGCATGGTTAAGGTTTAAATGATCCTGACTATGTACAAGATTTTTACTGCAAACCGTTAAGAAAGAGTAGCGTGAAAGTTGTAAAGTATGTGAAATTTCAATATTGAATATTTTGCTAGAATATTTATGTATTCTTTGTTCTCGAAGTAAATAAAATATTGTCAATTTATGATACAATTATTTTTAATTAATCAATTTAATTTCTTTAAAGAAGGAAATGATGTCTTCAAATGCTAGTCAATTTTTTAAGATTGAGTTTTAAGTGAGACAAAATTTAGTTATATTAAACGCTTAGCAAGAATAATATTAATTATTTTGAATAGTTATATGAAAGTATCAATAGTATAAAAAGTAAACAGCTGTAAAAAAAAGATTGGTAGGGAAAAGAATCAAGGGGCTTATTACTACGTTTAATTTTATCTGCGTTGGTTTCGAAGAGAATATAATATATAATATATATCATATTTAATTTAGAAAACATGTATTCTCTATTTATTACATAACCTATTTAACAAAGAACCTTTTTCATTAGACATACAGTCAATTCAAGTTAAGCATATTCAATTCAACCGTCTTTTTATGAGTGAGAAAAACAGAAAGAGCTTTGGTTTATAAGACGCTTAGCTTATATACACAATAAAATGTCAGCAGATAAATTCAGTGCTCTAATAAGAATATAGCTTTAATATCCGATGAACCTAAATATCGATTATATTGATAATAATATATTTAACAAAATAATAAAGTATCGATATCGACTTATTTCGTACATAGTACTGTATCCATTTAAATGTCCCACTGTACTTTGATGCAAATGCAAAATGAAGGCAGTTCACCAACGTGCGGGAAGGCTGTGCAGGCGGTGCAGGATCGGGGGCATGGGATCGGGGGCATGGTCAGTGGCGAGCGACTGAAGTGGTCTGCAAATGCACATTAACGCAAATTCCGTAAGTGAAGTATGTTGCATTTGCGGAACGTAAATTTAAAAAGCGCGGCACAATAACAAAACATTCGCTCTCCGCTTACAGATACAACTGCAGAGTCGGAATCAGAATCAGATGCAGATACAGACACCGACACAGATACAGATACAGATACAGATACAGATACAGATACAGATACAGATACAGATGCAGATACAGACACAGATATACATAACACAGATACGAATACAGATGCGAATACGGTTACAGTTACAGCTGTGGCTGCATTCGCCGCTTTAGTCGCAGCAATTGAAAGAGTCGCAGTCGGTGTCGGTGTTGGAGTCGGTGTCGCAACTACCCCATTCCGAGCTTGGGTACTGCTGCTCCAGTCCGTGCCCTCCCATCCCCCTCCCACTGCCCACTGCATAGGCATTCGAATTTGCACTCGCACACACACACACACACATTCGAGATACACATAAATCTTGTGGATGAGCGTGCGTGGGTGGGGTAGGCTCGTGATTGGGGGTCAGCAGCTGTGCGGAAATTTGAAAGAGTTTTTCTTTTTTGGACTAGGGAAAAACTGGGGGATGCTCTGGAAATTGAAGCACAAGTCTGAAAGGTATTGGCAGCTGCAAGGCGTGCAGGGAACATTTATTATAAAGTTCTGGAGTGTGAAGTTATAAGCTAAACTAACTAAATAAATAAATAAATATTGTATGTAGATAGAGAAAAAATTGTAAATTTAAATTATATCACATAACTCTTAATTTACCTCTAATTTCAGAGTTGCCTAAAATCCAAAACTGGCGGCATCCAAAACCTGCGCCCACTTTCTCCCATCGTGTCTCTGGTGATGAATCCTTTTACCTTTCGCCTTTGACTACAGATGGCGCTTTAACGCGATGGCAATCCATCTGGTTGGGCAATAATAAAAGATTTCGCTAAATTGATACTGTCGATGGAGTAATTAAACTGCAATTTTTATGAGACATGTCGGACAGAGGCTGCTGCTATCACAGATCGAATAAATTATATTCTCTCGCTTGGCTATTGGACCCTCGCACACTCGCACACACACGCACACACACACACACACGCACACAACTGCAGCGAGTCTGCTGTATGCGTCTCCTCCTCGTGCATTGTTGGTGGGGTGTGGTGGGTTGCCTCTGGGTTGCTCTGCATCGTGTGCATTGTGTGTTGCTTTGCTTCGTTCGCATCGACGGTAAATTTTCCGGCGCAATCTAGCCGCACTCTGTTTCCGGTGCTGCATGCTCTCTCCCTCTTCCTCTCTCTCTCGCCCTTTGTTTTCTTCTCCTCCACCCTCTCTCTCACTCTGGGTGCGGGCACGCAAATTAACTTTCTGAAAAAGTGTGCGAAAACTTTTGAGCCTGCCTGATTGCATTTTAATTTGCATAGTAATTTCCCCATATTGAATTATATAATATAAATACACACATTGTGTAAAAGTAAAACATTATTTAGTTAGTTAGTTTCACAAGAAACGGAAAAGTATTCACTCTCTCTGGCTGCTTGGGAATCTTATTTGACGAATTTATTATTTGAGTTCTATGAAATTTAGAAAATATTAATATTATTGGTAAATTTCGGAGGATAAAGTATTTAAAAATTAATCGAATACTTTATCACAATCTAAATTGTCGTTATTACAATATGAGGTCAATTAGTTTAATTTAGTTAAATTAAATTTGAGTTCTTTAAACTTTATAAAATATTATTAATATTCATAAATATCAGAGGATTTTCACAATTTTTAAAGTATTGAAAAATTAATCGAATTCTTTATGTTTGTATGTTAAACACAGCCCCGCAATATTATAATCCACTCAGAATCATAATTTTCGTTATTATAATTTAAGTTCTATTACATGAATTAAGCATAAATAATATTTATAAATTTCTGATTATTATTTAAAATTTTTTAAAATTATTTATACTCATTTATGATATATTATCAGGTTACAGCCCTCTTCACATTGGATATTTGGATATTTATCAAACCTGCTTGATGTTTTCGTCCTAAGATATCTTTGAAATTGTATCTTAATACGACACTCGTGCTTGCTGATTAACGATTGTTGCCATCGTTTAGTGAATGTCTTTATAGACACTCTGCTCTGCCCGACTATGCCTTGCAATCTCCAGACTGTGGCTGGCACACATTCAAACGAATTCAATGCAAATAATAATAATAAACAAGTGGGTAAGGCTACAGTCGGGCGCCCGACAGTAAGATACCCTTCTCCCAATTTTAAAATCCGTTACAAACGTGTAACCACACTCATAGTTTCAAACAGAGAATTCTGCACAAATACTTCTACTACATATAGCTTACTCGCTCGCACTCACACAGCGACGCGCGTAAAGAGTAAAGCGAAGCGACGCAACGTCGACGTCGGCGTCAACTGCTCAAAGCAGCGCGTCGGCTGCTGCCCGTACCGAACATTTGTACTGAAAACGTTGACTTTAATAACTTCTGTGTTATTGGTTCGATCGGATTGTAATTTGGAGAATATGTTCATATTGCATTTAGCTTTATACATACCAAAGCAGAACTTTATAAGTTTAATACTTTGCTTAATAATCGTAAATTACCGATTTGCGGGGGCGGTGGGCGTGGCATCAAACATTTGACATAAACTTCACCTGTCCCGGATATAAAGGAACCTTCATACCAAATTTGGTGTCTCTAGCTTTTTTAATAGCTAAGATCTGTTGTCTCAAACAAACAGACGGACAGACGGACAGACGGACAGACGGACAGACGGACAGACAGACGGACATGTCTCAATCGATTCGGCTAGTGATCCTGAGCAAGAATATATATACTTTATGGGGTCTGCCACGCCTCCTTATGCCTGTTACATACATTTTGCACAAAGTTAGTATACCCTTTTTTGACCATTTTCAATGGTCGAAGGGTATAAAAAGAGTGACGATGGCAGAGAGATTTAGAGAGAGAGAGAAAGAGAGGGAGAGGGAGAGAGACAATGGTACTTCCCATGAAGTTGTTAATTTTTATGACGTCATTACTCGCCTCGTAAAATTCACTCAACAGTTGGTTTCCCTGCTCCGGAAAGCAACAGGCATCGGTTTTATGAACATGTCGAGCGAACACTGCGATTGGATATGGGATTGGGACTGCGATTGCGATTGCGAATCTCGGTGAAGTCTAGTCGAAAGTTGTGAGCTTTATTTGCAACCGGAATTTTTATTGTTATTGCGCCATTTATGAGTTTTACGAGAGATGCTGCCTGCGCTCCCAGCTCCCAACTCTCAGTTCCCACTTCTAATTGGGCTTAATTGTTTTGCTCAGCTCGTAGAGCTCGATGTCACCAGGGGCGTGAATCAAGTGCGTCCTTGCATTTTGGTGACTTTTGAAAACCGGAGGCAAAAGGTTAACAGCCGACTAAAGGTCACAAAGAGTTAAATGGGACAGCAAAGGTGTGAGAATTATTTTTATTTTCAAGCAAATACTGTCGTGCTTGAAAAAGGTAAATAAAATTTGAAATCTTTTAGATTGTTTCACTATTTATTATTGCTTTTAAGGTCATAGATTTATTAAAATAATAATGGTATATTGTTTTAGTCAGAGTGTGAGTGATTGCGAGAAAAATACATCTGTAGCAAGACATTACAGCCGAGGAGACAAAACTATGCCTGTCTGTATGAACGTCTAGATTTTAGACCCTATACGAGCTAGAGCCTTCAAATTTAGTGACAGTACTCCTATAGGTTGTAGTATTATTTAAAAGATATTTTACAATTTGGCCACGCCCCATTCTCTCAGTAAATTGATAAGAATTGTATAATTTTAATACTATAACTTTTAAATTTGATGTGTAATGAAATTATCAATACAAAAAATTATATCTGTATTTGTTAGGGATCGTAAAGTAATTAAATTATATAATTTATTTGCTGAATGGAAATTTATAGCTTTAGAGGGATAGATACTACTTGTTTTCCCTGCCTGCCATTTAAATTTATTAGCTCCGTTTGGCTCTTACATCTTCAGGCCTGTCGCTGTGAAGCAAGGATTGAATTTCCGGTAATTTAAAGCCTTTCATATTAGACATCTGCAAATGAGGTGGGTTCTACGTGTATCTAGGTGGTGGTACCTGTCATTCAATCCGCACCATTCCACCCGCTGGGCCGAACATTTATGCGCCATGTTCTACTTATATTTTTATGGCCGCTTCTTGCAACCCAAAACCACAAGCCACACACAAGCTCACACACACACACAGGCACACACTCACACACACACACGGTCTCACACACTCAGCCGTAGAGCAGGAACCCCAAGAGCCATTCACCTCAAAGAGGAGGAACAAGGAGCATATTTTAAACATGGATTCTTAATTAGTAGCAAATGTATCCTATTTGTTTTTTACACGTTGGCAACGCGATTCACGTACACATGTATACACAGAGGTATAGCCAAACTAACATACAGGTCTTTGAGCTAGTTAACACCCCATCCTGGTCCTGAAGCTGGCACCAAATTAGTCGAGAGCCCACGCAGCTCTCACCTCCTCCCGCTTCCCGCTACCCTGCGATTTGCTCTGTTGTTGTCGACGGGTGCGTCTCATAATGCGCGCTAATTAATCCTGCAAGGATCGGATTTTCCCGACGTAATTATATTTACAGCCGCCATGCGAGCTAGGCAGGAGCTGGAGCACCGGCAGCAACAAGAACATTGACAGTGGGAGGAAGAAGGATGCTCTGCCTCGGCGCGGCTCAGCAATTGCTGCCATGAGAGAGAGCGGGAGAGGGAGAGAAGAGGCAACTTATGATATACAGCAGCGTTTTGTACTTTGGGTAAGTCAACGGGGAATGCCGTGAGCTTGGCCGGGTTGAGCGTGGGGGAGTGAGTGCACACCCAATGGCAGCACATGCGAGTTGGCTGCGGAGGCGGAGGGCGGCCACCCAGGATGAAAGGATACACAAGAATATTAAATTAATTTTTAAGTGCGTGCAGAAGACGCTGGCAGCGCGAAGACGAACAAAGCAGCAAAAAATTAATGCGCTTTTCTTGCTTACGTCTATTGTCTGGTGGCAGGGAAAACTTTAAGCATATTTCAGCATGCGTTTACAGGGTGTCTGCAATGGTTTCTGAACAATATTCACCATTTTATTTACTTATTTATATATTTTATTTAAAATTCATCAAAATCATATTTATTATCCAAAGAAATAATGAATATAGTTTCAAGTATAATTCGGCACTCGTTTACAAGGACTCTCAGCTAATCCCCATATATTATAACATACTTAATATTTAATATAGGATCAATCAAATTTAATATTTTGTTTACTAGTTTATAAATGTTTGGAATTATTTTAAATAAATTGTTACAAATATAATATGAAAAATTTATGAAGTGTTACTATTTTGTTTATAGTATGTGTAATATTTATTATCTTTAGGAATAATTAAAAAATGTTAGTATAGTATATATCAGCACACGTTTACAGGGAGTATCCAATGGTTCCTATGAAATAATCCCTTGTTTATATTTATATTGATATATGATTTAATAAATTATGTTTGAATTCTAGTTTATAATCTATAGATATTAGGAAAAACTTTAAACATATTTTAGCAAGTTTACAGGGTGTCTCATTATGTATCCTCTTTTACTTAATACTCTTCAAATTCAATATTTTGTCTAATCATAATATTTTCCTTCATCTAAATAGTTTATTTAAATTTATTTCTAGCATTTATTATCTTGAATTTCAGGTTCATTAAAATTCAATTAGTTGTCCTCTAGTTTATTATCTCGTTTCCTGTAACTCTTCTCTTTTCTTGGCATAACCCTGTATATTATGAAGTTTTTGTCTCACAGATTGTTTCCATGATTTTTATTCCTTTTGGACGCGAATATAAATAATGAGTACATTTTGTTTATTTAAGTTTGTTATTCGCATTCTTCTTTTTTGCGCTGTTTTACTGTGGCTTTATTGCTTTCCACGCGGATGCCCCCAACTGCAAACTGGCAGCAAACTGGGGGAGTTACCATGAGTTTACCATCCGCCAGATCCGCCGATACGTTGGCAAATTAGTTTCAGCAGTTTCAAAATCTTGCCTTAGTTTCAAAGCAGCATAATGAATTCCTTCTGCTTTTCTTTTCTTATTTTCTGAAGACATCAGCAAACGATGATTAAGTCAGCGACTGCCCGACTTTCGGTCTATACAAGGGCTATATAAGGGAACCCCGAGTATCGGAGACTATGGAAAAGTTAAGTGATTACTTTTTGCTCGGCTGATTCAAAGTTCTGCTCGTAAATTTTTTAAGTAAAACTCGGAAAACTTTCGATGGACAGTGCATACGAAAGTTTTGTTATTGTATTCATTCAATGAAGTCAACTTGAACTCGGTATGGCCACTGTTATTCATGCATTATTCATGAGTTCCCCCTGCAGATGGGCTCGGACTCAACGCGAGCACTCTCTGTGTGCCATGTATTGTGTGCTCTATGAACTGTGAATTTGCCGAACTGATCTGTGTGACCAGATTATCCAGCGATACGATAACATATTATAATACATTTACCACATAAGAAAACAAATGCATATTTACAAATTCAATCGTTATCAATTGAATGCACGCTTGGTTTCTATGAAAGTAAACTTAACTATTCTCTGCAACGCTTTTTAGAAGACCCCTACGATGGCATAATATGCAATATAATATATATATTATTTATATACTCTATATAATTCAGCTTCACAGCAAGTCGATCTAGCCAAGTTCGCCTGTCTGGCTGTTAATCTATTAGAACGCAAATTAGTCTCTCAGTTTGAGCTGAAACATTCTTCTTATTGTTGCAGCCTGTATATGAATATGTCAATATTGTTCCCTCGAAATTAAATGAAAATCGGACAATTATAACATATAGCTGCCAAAGAAAAACTTGCCCTCAATGAGGTTTGTTGCATGCAAATATGTTTCATTTTATTAATTAAAATATTAAATATATAATTAATATTGATATACTCATTTTAATAGTCGCAATTGAAACTGTAAAGTAAACCATATATAACAATACCATTTTATTAAAATTGAACAAATATATTGTATAAATTGCATAGGCAATATCTGATCGAAATTAAAGAATTTTATAAAAATGGTCTGTTTACAGAATTATAATATAATATAATATAATATAATAAGTAGAATTATAATATAATTTAATTTAATATATTTAAAATATATAATATATAATAATAAAATATGAATTCTCAATAAAGATAAATTCGACAATTAGGAGATAATCTCCTATTCTGTTTTATTTAATTTTATACTCATCTCAAGAAGGTACACTCTCACTTAATCATAGAATATTCGTATGTTTCATTAAATACAGAGTGTATTTTATATACTCTGTATAATTCGGGTCGTTCGTCAAAAATGGCGTGTTTACAGAACTATAGGCAAACTCTTTCTATTATTATCGATAATTATAATATAATAGGATATAATCGGAAAATAGGAATAAAACCTGAGCCAATTAGGAAATAATATCCTGAGATGTATTCTGTTTTATTTAATCTTTATACTTATCTACAAGAAGGTGCAGTCTCAGATATTGATAGAAGATGCGGATGTTTCATTAAATACTGTATATATTCTTTGTATAATTCTATTCTTTCTTCCCTCTCATTGCAATTTACGCACTTCCTTTTCCGACTGCAGTCCACAGACCACTTGAGACCTGCTGAGCTTCAGGCCATGATCGTGGGTCGTGGCACCGCCTTCCCAGCCCGACCCGAGTCCAAGTGAGTTGTTTAGCTCTCAACGAGCCATAAATGGTGCGAAGTAGACTAGACTGAAGGTGCATCTCGCAGTTGGCAGAACGTGTATATGGCAGAACGCATCCATGAGATACGCACACGTCGAGGGCATAAAGCACACCTCGGCTTAAGCTGGCGATGAATGGATTTATAACTGAGTGCAAACAGGGGCACTGCACCTAAGTCGGTGCAGCCGATAATGATAATGTGCTCCTCCTCGTTGCCATCGTCGTCAGTGTCAGCGTCATCTGAATGCATCGATGGGATAAGCTGGCTGTGTCGGTGGTTTCCAGTGAGCTCAAAGTGCCGCCATAATGGTCACAGTGAAGTCGCAGCCCAAGCAGCTGCATTGGCCATGGCAAAGTCTTTTTGGCTGCGATTCAAGCATTTGGATGCATAAATCAAACATTTATATGCGGCACGGTTCGGCTTCGGCTACGGCGTCGCAGCGACTCACACAACTCACATGTGGAGCAGCAGAGTGGGGCAGGGCAAGTGGGACATGGTGGGGCAGGGCTGGAGGCACTTGAATGCGATTACGCAGCGAGAGATTGCAGGCAAGCTGCTTAGGTCTAGCGATGGCGATAGACGACGAGACTCGCATAGAGTCTCAGCCCCCTCTGAGTCATGAGTCCTGAGTCCCCCCCTCCCCTCGCCATGGTCTGGGGGCATCAAAGGCGTCTCCGACGCGGCATGCGCGCTGCAAAATGAAGACGATTACTGTGACTGCAAATACCGAGTATGAGTATGAGTATGAGTATGAGTATGAGTATGAGTGCGAGTATGAGTGCGAGTACGAGTTGCGACTGCAATGATGAATATTATTCCTAAGGCGAAAAGTCTTCGCCCAGCGGTGCTTTGCGACACCAAAGCGATTTGCGGCGTGATTGATTGCTTCATTGCGGCACAAGCAACACGCTCGACGGGATCAGGATCAGGATTTGGCAAAGGATTTTTGCGAGAGGCGACATAAATATTCCTCACTTGCAGTGCCCAAAAAGAAATGCAAATACCAAAAGATGATGGGGAATCTTCTTAAAACAGCCAAGGACTCATTTAAGTTCCAGCAAAATAGATTAGATAAATTATTAAATGATTAATTAATAATAAAATAATTTAAAGCCAAAGAATTTTAAAGTAATATAGTACCTTCAGCTTAAATTATACTTATATTTTAATATAAATTTATTTTTTAATTTTATGTTTATTCTACTCTTTGAGTTGACTGCTCTTAAATAAATAAATAAATAAATAAATAATCATATACTTGGCCAAAAAGAGAGAGAATCAAACTCGAACATACTTAAAAGACAATATTCATAAACAAAGTTTCATCAACTCTCTCCCCGACAAGGCCAACTAATAATCGCAATGGCGACCTGAAATATTGTTTCCATTAAAAATAGTTGGCCTTTTATTGGAGTTGAATGGAAAAAGACCTCGTCTATACGCAAGTAGCCCTGGTAGCCCTGCTGTCTCTGCAGTCGAATTAAAATGAGGGCAGAACTTGTAATTTGGATGCGTTCCAATGGTTTCGCCGACAAAACTTTCAAGTATAAAATGATGTTGTACGTGTGTGTGTATGAGGACAGACAGTTCTTTGGGCTGGGTGTGTGTCGTAGTCTCCCAGTCTGTCTGGAGCTCACCCTTTTTTTTTTGCTTGCTCAGCCCATAACACGGAAATGTGGAAAGATCAAGGCACAAAATACAAACATATATGAAAGGAATATATATTGAAGTACAGTATGTCTTGTAAGTATTTGCCAACTCGTGTTTTTTTTTCTGTGCTAGTTCTTTTTTTTTGACTAGCTGAAATTTATTTTTTACTTAAAACTTTCTGTTGTAAGCAATGAGAAATGGCAAAACAAACTTTGCAGCTTTCAGCAGGCGAACTGAATTTGTTTTCTTTTTTTTTTTTTTTGTTGAAAAGTATCGAATTGATTTCAGTTGAGGAAGTTTCCAATTTTCAAATGCAAACGGCTAATTTATGCGAAAGTTCCGCCCTGTCCCGTTCGAGCTTTAATTTATTTACTTTCCTTTCTAGCAGAGCAATACCATATACTACTTTTATGGGACCACAAAGGAATGGAACTAACTTGGTATACGGGCAAAGACAAGCGTTAAAAGCAAAAGTAAATGGAGAGTCAGCTGAAATGTGGGCTGCATTTTCAAATTCAAATTTCGATATTTATATAAAGAGAATTGGGCTGGGGTTGCCCAGTTTTACTCCCCCGCTTAATCCTTTAAAAAAAAAACCGTATTTAAGCTTGCCTAAGTATAATTTATGAATTGGGGAAATTTATTGTTTTGCAAATCAAATTATTTGCCAAACTTGAGTCAACAGCAGAACGACGCCACAAATATTATTCATTTGGCCGGAAAAGCCAAACAGAAGGGGCGAGAAAAAAGAAAAGCCATAGCCGGAGCAGGAGTCGAAGCCAAAATCGAGAGAGAGAAAGGGAGAGAGAGAGAGAGAGAGAGAGATCAAAACGAGCTGAACTGCAAAAAACAGACGACAATATTTTAATAGTTTAACGCAAAACAATAAATAAAATAAAATCAATTGCTGCCTGGGCAGAGGGGGCAAAGGAAGTGTATGCGAAAAGGGGGCGTGGCAAAAAGAAATGGGCAGCTGGAAGCTGCTGAAACAAAAGCCAAATAACTGAAATCACAAATAATACGACATGTTATACGACAACAACAATCGCCTGCAGCAGCAGCAGCCCCATCAGTAGCAACAACAGCAGCAACACAACAACAACAATTGCTGTAGTAGTAGCAATAAAATGGTTTGTTTCCGGCTGCTGGCTATCAAAGCTACTGGAATTTATTTGCCGTTCGAACAACAAACACAGCAGCAACAACAACAACAGCAGCAACAACAACAACTGAAACACACGAACAACAACTGCAAATCGCAAAACCGAAGTGCAAACATTTGTGTTGCTGCTGTTGTTGTTGCTGCTGTTGTTGCTGCTGCTGTTGTCTCTCGATGCTGCTTGACTATTTGCTAAAGTCATTGCGGTGTTTTCCGCCCCGTACCCTCTACAAATAGCCCCCCCTGCAGCAACCCTGCTGCCGCTGCGACAAGCTTCCTTCCCAGGGGCGTGCGGCCGACTTTGCACAATGCCAACGACGACAACAGCAGCAACAGCAGCAACAACAACAGCAGCAACAACAGCAACAAGAGGAGTAACAACAATTTCAATAATAATATTCACATTTATGGATTTGTAAGTGGTTCCGCATGACTTAGCCTCGGCATCCCCAGAGGTCTCCCAGAGTCTACACTCACTTCTCACTTCTCGCTCCTTGCTCCTCTCTGCTCCTCCTCTCTGTGCTCTGCTTCTCGGTCTGCCTCGGTCGGTCGTGTGGAGGACACTCAAGTTCCAATAAGGTTGACTCTAATTTGGCTATGCATTTTTGAGTTGTGTGGCGTCCTGTGGGTCACTCTGGGTCACATTGGGCCGACAATGCATAACTAACTCTCAGCTCAATGCACTCACAGAGCACGCCCCCATTGCAGATTGCGAATGCAATTGGAGGCACTTGTTATTTATCTTGTCCTTCAGTAGGAATGCAAGCTGGATTTGTCTTAGTTCTACAGATGGGAAGTAGATGGGTTATATTGTAGTAATTATTAACATAATGCAGTAAAAAACCATTTAAGATTTTGAAACTTACGAATATATGTTTTGACTGTATTAAGCCGTATTAAATTTATTTAATGAAATCTATGTGTAAAGTTGGAATTTATAAACAGATTATTCCCAAGAAATAATTAAACAAATAATAATAAATATAATAGTGATAATTATAAATAAATAATAAAATAAATAATAAACAAAAAGAAATTCAACCTTAACTGGGATTCAAACCACATCATGATCATAAATTCATGGTCTTAAAGTCGTGACGATTGTTAATGCAAGTATTATAGAATGGTATAGAAATATATTAGATGGTTTTATGTAACATTGATATTTAAATAATTAAGTAATACAAACATATAGGAATTCTTTAAATACTTATACTCATAAGCGCTAAGGGTACTAATTTTGCTGGATATATATTTAACAATATCACAAGGATAGTTAACTTTGTAACTATCCACCCCCTAGAAATTTGAAAAAAATCGAATTGCTAGAGTATTTTTAAGGATTAAACTTTCTGTATAATTATTTTTAATAGAATTTTCTATAGAACAAATTTAAATAACTATTTTAGGGATAATTAAGTTATAAGTTATTAAATAATAATATGTTTACATTCTATACATATCTGTTGCAAAAAAACGAACGCTTTTGAATAAAAGTTCATGCTTTAGATCGAAGTTCAATGTTCATTAATATTAGCATGTAACAAACTTAAAAACACAATATTTATACATATTATGATAGGGTTGCAAACTCATGGTCAAATTCAATATATATTCCTTGAAGGGGAAACCATCGGCTTAACAATTAACTCTTTACAAGCTATCATGCTTGCATTATCAATATCTGAATAAAATCATATTTAATTCGAATGTTTCCAAGTTGTATGGACATTTTCCCGGGGCAAAGTGTCAACGTGGAGGGAAAACGAACCGCTCGCTCGGGCCTGGATTTATGTGGCGAAATAATTAATTCTGTCAACGGCATTCGCAAGCAACAGAAATTGACGGGATATAAATAAAAACGAGTGCAGGAACGAATGGAATCGCTTTTCGATTATGTTAATTTAATTTCCATTGCTTGGAATGGCGACATGAGTGGAACACATGCCGGCAATATGTCCAATGGCGCGGCGGGAATAAATCCAAATCATGCGATCCAATGATCACATTCTGCCGCAACTTGAGTTATGGCGTCGAGCAAACACACACAGAGCCCACACACACACACACACACACAGATACACACTCACACACACACACACAGCATACATGGACACTGAGAGGGGAAATGGAGAAAGAGAACATCGATTGTTGCTGGCAAATAAAGTGCAGATGCGAACAGGACAAATAAACGCAGAAACCGAAAAACAAACACATCCTTCTCCTGATTAAAGTTCAAGAATATTGCACGACAATTGCCGCAAATGTTTGTTTATTTAAATGAAAAATGATTGCAGAGAAAAACGATGGTTGGAGGAAATGAAATCAACACTTTAAATTGGATAAAATAAAGTTCGGGAGGGAAAGAAGAGGAAAAAATATATTTTATTGTGTAATTAAATGATATAAGGAAGAGTAAAATAATGTATCGATTAGAAAGTTTTTTTTATTTATTTATTATTTATTTTATATTCTATGTTTTGCCAAATTTATAAGTTCGGTTTAAAAAGAAAATTAAATCAACAGTTTAAGTTGGGCTTAAATAAAGTTGATGAGGATAGGAAAAATAAAAATAATAAGTGCATATTTCATAGTGGGATTCAATTATATTTTATTATTATTTTATTAAGTTTTAATATACTCATTTGTTACATAAAATGAATGGAATATCTTGGCAGATATATTCTATTATTATATTATAAACTCTGTTTACTTAATGAAGAGAAGGAAATAACAAGGAATTTTTCAAGTCAGAATGCAATTAAATAATGACGAAGTAAATATTTAATGGATTTGAGAGCTTTTTAATTATTTTAAGTTTTAATATGTATTATATAAAATACATAATATAGATATTTATATGTACATGCATTTATTAATGAGTTCATGCATACATACATCCCATGGCTAGTTGGTTCTTTCCCTTCTAGTTTTGGGCACACATGTCAGACAGTCAGTCAGTCTATCTGTCTGCCCCGTCCGTCTCATGGTCCGCAATACTGTCTGACTACTGAAATAAACATCAAGCATTTTGGGGAGATATCTTTCGCCTTTCGTCTGACGTCGAGACACACGAGAATGATTTCTTTATTTTTGTCTCCCGATTTGAATTACGAACGGCGATGCATGTGATTTCTTTCGTGTGCGTCTTACAATTTTGAATGCTATTTGTTTTATATGCACACATGCTATATGTATAGTATCTTGGATTCTTTTTTCTTCCAAATGAAATACGTTTTAATTTATGGGCCTTCTGCGTACATTATAAACTCTTGTATTTTACAAGCACTTGGCAGACTCCACCAGGATATGTTGTAGTACTACAAAAAGAATAAAGAAAGTGCAGACAGACGTAAAAGGGAAGGAAGGGAAGGAGAGCAAAAGAATGACAGACGAGAAAGAAAGAAACTTAAGGAATTATTAAATAATAATAAATAAAATATAGGAATGGTTCTACAAAACATTACAATGAAACTAAGAAAATTTATATAATATAATTTAATACTTTTCTTATGTATTATACATATAACTCATATATGACTGGCGTAGGATAGAAGGAATGCGCAGGAAGGGAAGAAGACACTAAAGAATGAGAAAGAAAGGAATTTACAGCAAATTATTAACTAATAATAAATAAAATTTATAGGTGGTACCACAATGAAACTCTGAAAACTAATATGATAAGATATGATAAAAAATAAAACTAAGGTATAGAAATTACAAAGAAGAGAAGGGAAGCGCAGGAAAGGAAAGGAAGAATAAAGAATGACAGATGAGGAAGAAATATGTGTACTTATAGCAAATTATTTGAAAATAATAATAAATAAAAGGTCGTACTACAGTGAAACTCAGAAAACTAATATAATAAAATTTAATACTTTACATGTGTACTAGACATATAACTCACATATGGTCTACGTAACATTGAATTTCCTTTCAAGTCGCCCCGAAGACTGAGGCCCAATAAATTCATTAAATTAAAATATAATGCAATGAATCAATCTGAAGTGCGACAAGTGCTAATTAATTCCATTGAGCTCAGGGCCAGACGATGGGAAATATACATACTATATATACATATATGGAAATTTGTGAATCTGTGTAAGTGAATCTTCGCCATTTGCTTTATAACGCCACTTTAGTTTTGAGATTCGAGGAATCCGTTAATCGAAGCGAATGAACATTGTTTTTTTTCCCCCATAAATTGGCAAAGAAATCAAAAGGAAACCGTGAACATCGTCAACAACATTTGCAGTTTTCTCCTTTTGTTGTTGTAGTTTTTCCCTACCCCCCCATCCCTTCCTGCTTTTCGGCCTGCTAAAGCAATTTGTAATTTTCCGTATTTCATTCGCATACACTTCATTAACATCCCCTCTGCCAAGCTTGGCATTGGCCTCCCGTAGGAGGAGGAGGAGGAGGAGGAAGAGTTTCTTTCGTTGCGCTTCAATGGTTGCTAACCAGGCAGGGGTTGTGGGGGCGATTGTGGGTTGGCGGTTAGAGGTGCAGGCGGAGAGCGGGTCTGGGTGGGTGGGATGTATCATTAGAGTCGTTGAGCATAGTCGTGCCTTGAAATTTACGTCCTTCTTGGCGAAGACCTTCTCTAATTTCTTCAAGCATCCTGCCAGCCGCATGTATGTTCGCCAGGGGTGGGGTGTGGGCAGATGAGGGAGGAGTGGAGTAGCGGGGGCATCAGCGACAACGACACAAAAAGTCCTTGGCCAATGACAGCCATAGCAGCCGCAGCCGCAGCTGAAGCAGCAGGCAGCAGCAGGAGCAGATTCTGGGCCAGAGCAAGGAGCTGTGGCGTGGGAGGCCGGGCTCAGGCGCAGGCTGAGACAGGAAAATGTTTTTTCACGATAAAAATGATGGATGACATCATAAATAACGTTGGAGTGCGCCCAAACAGAGGGTTTCCAGTGGTTGTTTATTTCGATATAAATGAAATTCTTCTTTCTTTCTTTCTTCTTTCCTTTTTCGGTTCCTTTTTTTCGTTTTTTTCCCCGCTGCTGCTGCTGCTTATTTTGGCCAGCCAAAGCGAACAAATAAGAAGTTTTTTCTTACAGCAAGAGGGGCAAAGAAAACCCCGAATAGATCCAATAGCCCAGCAGGCCAGCTAATGCTAATGCAAATGCCGAACTCTCAATGCTCTAACCCGATACGCTTCCAACCATGCGAAATTTCTATCATTCTGCACATAATCAATGGCCATTAATTTCGGGGTGGGGACACAGAAGAACCCAGGTCGGCTTTGGGTGCTCGTGGGCGGCGCATTTGTAATCACAGTTCCAGTTCCACATTGTATCTGAGATGTTTCCCGTCATAAATATCGAAAATTATTATTAATGTGCTCTGATGTTTCTCGGGCAAGCAGTCAGCAAGTCGAGACATCGTTGACTGAGCTTTTGTAAATTTGCGGCATGAGCACAGTGGGTGTGCAGTGAAAAAATCTGCCAGAAAATTTATTATAAGCATTTATATATAATATATAGATATTTATTCAAACATCCAGGTGATTACGCCATTCCACACAAAATATGAAGTTAATTAAAAAACGGTATAAGAGAATCTATTCTACTCTCTATTTTATTTTATTTTTATCTTTTTTCAAAAAAAGGCTTTGTAATATAAACATTTTTTTGTTAGTATGTTTTATGGTATATGAAAATATTTTATTAATCGATAAAATCGGTAAAGAAATTATCTTTTAAGAATAAATTTTACTTTATGAATTTAGTATCATGCTTTATTCAATAATCTTGAGTTAAGTTCTCCAAATATTGTGAATAAGTTGTTGAAAATTTTTCCTAAGAAAGATGAAATCTCAACAGTTATAATACATATATCTGAATTTCAAGGCAACATAAATTAATATTTAATCTTTAATCTGCCTAGAGTGATAATAAAAGTTTTTTTTAAAATAATAAAATATATAAAGATGAAAAAAAATAAATAAATTCAATTAAATTTATTTATATTATAGTACATATTAATTATTATTTCTGACTCACAAATTTGTCGTATTAAATTCCAATCGCGCCCACTATGCCAAGTGCTTTGAAGGACAAACTCAAGCCGCTCGCACGGACGTAGATTGTGCGAAAGTGAAAGCTGCCAAGATGTATTATGGGTGTGTGTGTGTGTTAGTGTGTGGGTGGGTGTGTGCTTGCCGGGGTGCTGCTGTGTGTGTGTGTGTATTGGTGCGCTTTAATGATATCCTTATAGCCTGCTCAATTTATGGCAAAGCCGCATAAATTTAGACGCTTTTTTTTCACGCGCTTTCACTACAAGGCAAAAACCTTATCGTATTTTTATTTTAATGGATTTTTTATCTGCCGCTGCTGATGATGACATTGCCTAGAAATCGGGTCGGGTCGAGTCGAGTCGAGTCCTGGGAGCGGGGAGGGGGGCAACCACACTGGCCAAAATGGCTGGGCACATTTCTCATTTTATTTAACTGTAGTTGATGCAGGGAAATGGGATTTAATAAGCCAACATTTATTTTAGACATTATTGATGGCGCTTTATTTATCGACCCCTGCGTCCCCCCTCTCTGGGTGCCCTCTTGTGTGTGTGTGTTTGCGTGTGTGTGTGACTTCTGCTGGCACCCTGGGCTACTTATGCGGCAAAACTCAAAAGGATTAAGTCACACACACACACACATGCTGAAGGGGAACAAAGGGACGCAGCCGAAAAAGATTCACAGTCATCGCACAATACAAAAAGCTACGCGACGTGGTACCTCCCGCTTCCTCTGGAATCCCCTGCTGCCTCGGCTTCACTCTGTTCTTTCTGCATCCTCCTGCTCCCTCTGCATCTTCTCCTGCTTCCTCTGCATCATCCTCCTCTCTTTGCTTTCCCTGCTCCCTCAGCATCTCCCACTGCTGCCATTGCATCCTCCTGCTCCTCCACTTGCTCCTGTTTGCCATTCTTCTCTTCTTTCCCTACTTTCCTCATGTTGTCCCGACGATTATTCAAAATGCAAGTCGCAAGCGTGTGTGTGCGTGTGTGTGTGTGTGTGTGTGCTTGGAAAGCTTCGCAGCCATGTTGGCGTCACAGTCCCCTCACATAGCTCTGGCTCCTGCTGGCATTTGATACTCGTCCTCCTCTGCACTTGGTACTCACTTCACGCTGCTCTGTGTCCGCCTTAGCTTTAGGATTTGGATCCCGCGTTGGCTGCCGTTTCCGTTGCCGTTGCCGCTGCAATTGCCGCATGTAAATTCTTAAAGTAGTACTTAGCGCTATTATTTATTATATTCCAACAGTTTCAACACCTCTCAACAAGTGAAGCTACGAGGGGGGGGGGGGTAAGTGGGGGACTAGCTGCACTTTCCTATTGTTGCGCTCTGTTTGCATTGTTGTTAGTACTCATATTGAGCATGTTGTTGCTGTTGTTGCTGCTGTTGCTGCTGCTGTTGTTGCTGCTGTTGTTGCTGTTGCTGCTGCTGTTGTTCTTGCTGCTGCTGCTGTTGCAGTTGTTGCTGCAGTCCTCTGCGATGTTGTGCAGAAATTTATGAATATTGCATGGTAATAAAGCGAAGGATTTCATTACGACTGCGTTTGCCCCTGCCTGCGTGTGTGTGTGTGTGTGTGTGTGAGAGTGAAGCTGTGTGCGTACGTGTGGGTGACTGCGTACTTTCAGAGAGTTTTTCAGTTCTACAAAGTGCCTCAGCGTTTTGAGTGTCTTTAATATGAGTTATCTTAGTGTAGCTGCCCTGTAAAGATACTTTAATAACCTATTGCAAAATGTTCTCTACTTATATAGATAGAAGTAGGAACTATATTAATAAAAACAATATCATAAAACTCACATAAGTTCTGGAAACTGTTTTTATTACCCTTCACCCAAAAAAAAACTATCTAAATATATGTGTAAAATTACATTGCAGGAACAAGTTGATCTAGATGACTTACTAAGGTATTAGCATACAAAATCATGTTGATAAAGCCGATTGGTTGTCTTTTGATTTGTATGAACGTGTTGATCTTGGGAACTTAAGCAACTACATGCTTCAAATTTGGCTTAGAAGTTATTTTACGCCACACGCAGAGTATGCTTAAATCAAATTATGAATGCGACTTCCACAAAGACTTAAAATCAATAATTAAACTTTCAAATGCTATTTTCAAACTTTGTAGTAATGTGTCAGCTTTTAAGTTTGGCATACATATAGTTAATAGTATTTTTTAATAATCTTCAAAGCTTCAATCTGATTGTTTTATAAACACAGAAATAATGCAAGTCAACGTTTTACATGTTTCAAGGCAGCGCTCTGCCGCGAAGAGTCGAAATGATCATCAATTGAGGCATTTTGTGTATGAGATTGAAATATTTAGAAATTGAAAAATTATTGTTTTATATATATTTTCTATATATAACGTTTTGGTTATATATATTTTTCAAGATTATCTCAATGCAGGCTGCGCTCGACTGTAGCTTTCCATCTCATTGTTCTGATCATATTTAATCTACAGTAGTATAGTACATAAGTACATTTAGAAGCTAGATCTAAAACTCACCTCACAGTCTATTTAAAGTGTTGCTGAGCAGCTATTTTAGTACTCCCCCTCGGGGCTGTCAGATGCCACTGGCAGGAACCGGGGGGGATCTGTGGAAGCTAAGTAAAATGGTCGCTCAGTGGCCACGTCGAGTGTGAAAACCACCGAAAGATTTATGCGTCACATAATTTTATGCCAAAAGGGATCGAGGCCAGATGGAGGCAGCGTGCAAGGGAGACACAGAGAGAGATAGATAGAGAGAGAGAGAGTGAGAGAGAGGGAGAGAGAGAGCGAGTGAGAGCTAAGGGCGCGACACTTACAAGCGCCATAATCATTTCAACAAGAATAATTTAAATAATTATTAAAACGCCGCTGCTCTTGCCGCGCGTTGATGGCAGCGGCGACAATTACAGGCGACTGGAACACGCAGCTCGTCCATGGATCGAGGAGAAGGAGAAGGAGGATGAGAAGGGAAGTGAGCAGCGAAAGAAGCAGCACCAGGACGAGAACATTTGTCTGGCAACAGGCCGCCAATTGTTTGTCCTCTCAGTCGCGACTTTTGATTGCCAGCTCTTTTTTTTGTGTTTGTGTGGTCGTGTGGTTAAAAATTAATACGCGGAAGGATATGGCAGGCAATTCGTTTTGTGTGCAGTCCCAGCCCAGCCCAGCCCGTCCTGCCCCTCATCCTGCCCCGTTCCGCATACAGAAAATCAAAATGCAGACGAAATTCAGTGCGCATTTCATTGGCTCATGAAAAATTTACATTTGAATAGACGAGTGAATATTTTGTATGGGTATGGTGCGGGGAGGAGGATCTCGGCAGAGGGCTAAGGTTGTGGTGTCGCGGCACGCAGGGCAGCTGGTGCAGCGTTGCTGCGGTTCGCAACCGCCAGGAAACTGCGCCAACAATGGCCGCGGCGGGAAGTGCGACTCCATGGGCATTTATGGGGCGTATTGTTTTAATTTTCTGAACATTACGATTATGTAAAACTCTGTGTGAGTATTATTATTTGTGAGTGCATTCAACTATGCGGGGAATGAATATCAGAATGACAAGATTGCTGGCTTTAATCAAGGCTTAAAGATGCAAAAATCCCACACTCGGCCATCGAATTGGCCCAACATGCGTGCTGGAACAGTTGGCAGCTGTGTCGTTCGTTGTGTCACGTTCTGGGACAAAGCTGGAGACACAGCTTGTGGCTGGCGCGTGTTTAGAGCGTATACTCCGCTGCCCACAACCCTCCCCTTGCAGCCCCCTCCCCCTTCCCGGGCAACCGCTAATGGCGCTCGCGCACTTTTGGCTACTTGCAGCGCAGCATTTTGTCTTCCAAATTAATTTGGTGTCCAGGCACGGGGTCCTTTTGTGCGCTGTGCCGGACCGAGAGAGAGAGTCCTAGCTAGGACATGATTATGTGTGTGTGCTGTGCTGGAACGAGAGTCCTAGCTAGGACATGATTATGTTGAACATTGCAGCCAGGCAGCTCCCTATCCCCCTCTCCCTCTTTCCCTCTGTGCGCTGCTTCGATTCAATTAAAAGAAGCAGCAGAATGCAAACGAGATTTGGAATGGAGGAGAATGATGTCACCACTGCACTTAATGCATAAATTCTCTGCTGGACATCGCTCGTGATAAATTTGTTTCTGCAGTTAATCGATGTTGGAAATCAAAGGGAAATATGTTTAGATCTCTGATTAAGATATGCTTGACTTTAAATTATATTTAATCAACTTTCTCGTACTTATTTGAATGCCAAGTAACGTTTGCAGCATGTGGAGATTAGAGCTGGGACTAAGAGTGGGCGTGGGAGTGGGCGTGGCAGCTGCTGCTGTCAAAATAAAAGCCAAAATGCTGTCGGCTTTAAATTGTTTAAACATTACGATGCATTGGGGAATTGAGAGTGTGTGCAAGTGGCTGGGAAATAAAGTTTATCCGGCTGAAAAATAGAAAATAGAAAAGGAAAGCAAAAGAAAGCCGGCAACGTGGCAGAGTAGAGTACTGGCAACATCCAATTATTTTTCGATTAGTTTCGCTATCATTCTTCAAAAAGAACAACGAAAACAACTGAAACCGAAACTGAAAACGAACCCAAAACACTCACACAGAGAACTCACCCCTCGTAGTTCCTAGGTAAGGGTGGCAAAGTGCCGAAGAGGGTTTCTGTCTGTGTGTGTGTGTGTGGGCGGGTGGGGGTTGAAGTATCAACAGAGAGAAAGAGGGAGAGAGAGCGGCAGAGGCGAATATAAATAAATAAAACATACAAAATGGAAATAAATCTAACTGAAAAGCCATAAAGCATTTTCAGCATTCGCAATTTAATATGTTCGAGGGTATTTTTCTCGCACGTACCGAAGATGAACAACACCCACCACCACCACCACCACCAGCAGGAACGACAGAGGCAGCACCACCACCATCGACGGAAAAGGCGCAAGATGGTGCCAAGCAGGACGAAGGACGAAGCAGCGACAGCTGGACGGGCAGACAATGGCCAAGCCGGGGAGAAACAGAAAGAGAGAGAGAGAGAAAGAAAAAGAAATGTTAGAAAGAAGAAATAAAGCAAATGGTAAGAAAGAAGAGCATCGCATTTGGATTCGGATTCTCGCCTGCCTGAAGATGGAGACGCAGACCCCGGGCAAGTGGTGCCTTCACTGGGCTGGTTTGGGAGGGGGGTGGTGGGCATCGCGAGCGTGCTAAGTGTGATATATTTCCTAAGATTATATAAAATGTTTTATTTGTTCTTCTTGTTGCCGCCGCCGTCGCTCGTTCCTGCCAAGCAAATTGCGTGCGCATCAGCAAAGCGGGCCGCGATGCGATGCTCTGAAAGTGCGAAAAAAGGATATTAGGTGTACATCTCTATATACACACACACACACACACACACACTATACATATGCATATATGTATACCTATATATTATACTTGTACTGTGCTGCGCTGACTGTAAAGCTAACGGAGTCCCCTCTGCCCGCGTGATGCGTCCCAACGAGCCAATGAATTATTTCTTACCCTCATCTAAATTCCAAGGCAGTTCTTCTTCTTCCACAGAGACTGATGTTTTTGTTGTTGTTGTTGTTGTTGTTTTTGTGCTGCGTAAATTGCGAAAACGCAAAGTTTTAAGCATTTGCAACGGCAGAACAACAACAACAACAACAACACCTAAAGAAGTAAGCGTACAGCAAGCTTGGCAGTAAGATACCCTGCCTTTACTTTTGAAAACTTAAGAAGGAACCATCGCTAAATATGTACGTCGTCTCGTCAGATCCTAGACAAGACTGTAAAGAATATATAAAGATTTTCGGGTGATTCCCATTTCTGCTTTTTGCATTAAGTGATTATACCCAACATTATTATCATTGGCGGAAGAGTATAAAAGCAACAAAAAAGTTGACCCTCCAACAGTGGGCAAAGTGCAAAGTTTTCATAGTCAAATACTGGAAACTTTAATAATCGTTTTGATTAATTAATTAATTGGAAGAAGAGATAAATATATATTGTGTTCTCAATATACCATATTTTGTTGTATAATCATTCTCAATCGAAAATATTTCAACTTCATTTTATTAAATTTCATTTTTCTATGAATTTGTAGAAATCAATATAAATTGAGAATGCAAATGAATAAAATGAAATCTGTCAACTAAGAGCCACTCAAAGATACTATGATTCAACATAAATTACAAATTTTATTATAATGTATAGTTAAATTAATAGAAAATTAAAATAGTATTTATAACATTATTAAATAAATATTTGCTTATTTATTAATCGCTCACTTAACTAATTTCATATATATAGCTTCCATATATATCGATTGCAATCAAATTTTAATATATAATTTGGATAATGAAACAAATGTTTATATACTCGTATGTTATAACTTAAAAATCAAGCTTGGTATTAAATAATTTAAATGAATGAGAGTGTTCAAAAACAAAATTTATCTTTTCAACAAATATTTGAGCTAGAACTACTCTGGTGTTATCTTATATTTAGTTGTTCATATAAACAGGTAGGAATCTCACTTTATTATATCGTAGATCTCTGCTACTGCCTAGTGACGCTTCCTTAGAATTATTAAACAATTCTTTAAAATATAGTATATATATTTTATACTAGCATATAATATTCGCTGATTTGTTTTTTTTTAATGATTAAAATTTAATTTTGCCCACTGTTCGCCATACGTCAATCAGCTCCACTGTCTACAGGGCGTAGGGTTGGATGCGAACCAAAATGGAAGTTAAAGATGGCACCAGATGTGACCAAGTGGAATTTTTAAGTCACACACACACACACACACACACACACACACACACACACACCGACAAATGGGGCGTTTAGAAATTAGTTTGGCAATTTCGTTAATTTTGGGCATTCAGCTGGACTTTCAGCGGGTCGCAGATGAGAAAACAATGTAGATTAGGATGAAGGAGAGGAAGAAGCAGAAATAAGAAACATTTTTGCAACTTTATGCCAAGTTAAGTGGGTGTAGCGCACACTCAGAGATTGACAGGAGGTGGGCAGGGGGAGGATGGGAGCATGGGAGCATGGCCAGAAGATGAATGTGCCGCAGCTCTATAAATATGTATGGGATGCTATATATTAAAACCGACTCGACACGATTCGACTCGACTCGACTCCACTCGACTCGACGCTCGTGCAGAGCAAAAACTAATTTCGAAAAATGCCAAAAGAAAACGCAGCAAAATAAAAATAGAAGGAAAGGAGAGGAAAGGAAAGGAAAGAAGAGGAGAGGAAGGGAGAGGAAAAGCCCGTGCAGCAACTCAGCTGAAGATGGAACAAGAAAAGGACATTTGTGCTGCCTGGCAAATGGGCTGGAGACGGGCGTCATTTAAGTCTGGGGGATGTTGGATGTTGCGGTATGGTGCCTGGCATCGTAGGT
Organism: Zaprionus kolodkinae; assembly: GCA_018901885.1. Lineage (NCBI taxonomy): Eukaryota > Metazoa > Arthropoda > Insecta > Diptera > Drosophilidae > Zaprionus > Zaprionus kolodkinae. The sequence goes on from JAEIFM010000498.1 coordinate 2,168,849, forward strand.
TGCCCCCATCCTCCTCCCTCCCGGACCCCAGCGCAGACTGACAGGCAAGCTGCTGCTTCTGCTCCTGTTCCTGCTTGTGGGGCGGGCACACGGTAGTAATATAGCACAACAAAACGCAATAAAGCATTTTGTGGCAACTCGAAGATGTGAGCAGCAGATGCTGATTAAAGGTGTGTGGTTGGGTGTGCCTGGGTTGGACCCTCTACATAAGCACAACCAGACACACACACACACACACACACCTTGAGAGACTCGCATATAGATGAGAACTGCAAAAAGAAATGAGAAAACTTATTACCGCATTCCCGTTGAGTGGCTTCTGCGAGGCAATGTCCGGTGGGGTTTGATGGTGGTGCGTATGGTTAGGTAAGGGTACTATGGCACGCCTTTGCTTATTTAAATTGCGTGTTCATTTTCCAGGTACTTCACACTTGAATACGAAAGCAGATAAAGTAAGGTGGAAAACGAGTGGAAGTAATTGGATGATGCCGGCACATAATGATCACACTTGACGGACTGCCAAGAAGACAAAGAATATAATTGCGCATAAAGTAAAAGAAAAGGGTAACCCATAAGTATCTTCAAAACTTCGCTTAACAATTCCAAATTATTGCACATTTATTTCGATTTTTTACTATCTATTTGGATAAAAAATACTGTAAAGCATAAGGACTATAAACATTTTCCAACTAACGATCGTCCGAGGTGGGCTACCGGCCTCAACCCCAATTGTATAGTGCAGGACAGCACGAGGTCCTGGTTCAGACGGATCATATTGAGCTCCTCGGACACTACTGCGCAGATCGGAAAGATAACGATAATTGTAACGTAGACAGTGCATCTCGGAGTACAAAAAATGTACTAGTTCAAATTTATTCGTCCTTTTATTCTGTCCAAATATTCTATATGGCATTTGGATTTTGATGGTGTCATATTGGAACAGTGGCGATTGTGCAAATGATGCGAACACCGTATGCTCACTCCCATCTGATGTCTCCCAAACAGTATATACTTGTTCGATCGCCCGCGGATCAATCCATCTCAAGACAGTAAGCGGCTGGGTGTACATGGAGCCCACTTTGGACAGCGTCCTGTCAGCAATAAACTTACAATTGCCAGTGCTCTGCAAATATGTTGTTGCAACTGCGCACTCAGCCCATAATATTATCAAGACTTTCACATAAAATATAATTTTCATTTCACGCTTCAAATTTACTCTCAAAACATAGATTTATATATTTGTATGTATAAGACAGAATATGTGTAAAAAAAAATACATTTTTGACTACAAATGCTAAAACTTATAATCTCATTCATTTTAGAACTCCAAATTAGCATTTTATACTTGAAATATACTTGAAAAGTATTCATATTTCTTTTTGGATAATGTACTTTTTTAAGTACATGATTCATTAGAAATTCAGCTCAGCATGAGCTGACGTCACTCAAATATCATATATCAAATATATTCAATATAATTGTATTTAGCTTACTGTTAATTTTCTTTGCTTATCGAAGGTATACCTTAAGTTGGAATAATTCTTTGATGCAGAAAATCAATGTGTATAATATAATTTTAATTTTCATAATATAATGGTAATTTAATTTTCATTAAATAATTATCAATGAATATTTTATTTCTATTGTCAAGAACTTAATTTATTAATTACTCATAGAGCTTGCAGCGTCCTTATACCTAGCTGAATTTTTATATTTTTTTTTAATTAATTTAAAGTAGACTTCAGAAATTTAAATTATCTGTATTAAATTACCTAACCTTTTCACCTAACAACAATTAACAAAACAACCAAACAACAAAAACAAATCTACCCATCTTATTTGGTTTTTTTGGGTTTTCCCCCCTTTTTTGGAAGTTTTATAAATATCCCGACTAAATTTCAAAAATAACTCGCTATCAATAAAATTTTTTAATTTTAATTTAAATTTAAATTTAATTCTAATTTCAAGCGACTCCTATTGAAAAAATATCATAGATAAAATAAATTAATCAATAAAAAATGTACAATTATTTATAAATATGACTAAATGGCAGAAATAACCTATATCAGATAAAATTTCGGAATTAAGTCTAAAAGGAAGTTACATCGTAATTTGTTTTTTTTTTTAATGGAAAACGGCAGGGAAATTACCGAGAATTAGTCTAGAATTAATTGTTAATGGAAGCAGTATATGGGTTACTAGAAGAGAGGGAGGTCTGTCTAAAAAGTTTGAAATAATCAGCAAAGGGATCATGTGGCTTCCTGCTCGGATCGGAACACACCCTCGGCCCAGGCGGTGCACTTGGTATGTGAGTCTCAATCCAATCGAAGGTGTAATAAAATGAGTAAGATTCGTGTTATTGTCGCCATCGTAGTAGCTGCGTTGCTGCGCCCATTGGATCCGTCTTTTAAATATAGCGAAAGCGACGCGGATCGTGATGCGAATCGTCAAATTGTTTTGCACAAGTCAATCGGAGAGGGGGAGGTGGGGAGGAGGAGCAGGGGGAGCCGGGGGAGTGGGACTAGTGAGAGGTGGACAGGTGTTGTTTGGTTGCAGTTCTTCTTGGCAAGGGCTTCTATGGTCGCTGCTTAATGACAGTTTCGACAGTTTCGGATTTGATTGCCTGACTGACTGACTCGTCCCGCCTGCCTGCCCGAGATCCCGAGATCCACTTGGGGGCTGGCGAGGCATGGTAATGTGGTTGTTGACACTAATTATAACTGGAATTGCATGCGGCTGCAGGCCCACAGGCCCGGTGCCTGTCGTCTGCCTTGGACACTGCGTTTTCCACCTGCACAGCAACTCGGTCAGTTTTTCATTATTTCCATGCCGCATTTAGCTCACGTTTTAATTAAGTCGTCGCCGGAGTCGCCACTTGGATCTCTGCAGTTGGTTGAGGCAGGGCAGGGCAGGGCAAGGCAGGGCAGGGCAAGGCAGGGCAGGGAGGAGAGACTCCTCCGTTCGAGCCCGGCACTTGCATGTAAATCTACTCATCATTGTTGATGGCATATTACAATGCAACCCGTCAGTCAGTCAGTCACTCAGTCAGCCCGCCTCCTCCTCGTCCTCCTCCTCATCCTCCTCGTTCTCGACCCAAAATGAATGCGATTTGCAGTCGTCGTTGCATCTCCGAGTTTGCAGTCGCAGTTTGCCAGTTTGGCATTGTTTTCTTTTTATGGATTTTCACTGGACTCACGTCGCGTTCGGTTTTTGGAAAATGTTTACAGACCGTACAGGGTGTTGTTCTTGTTGCTGTTTTCAAATTGCAAATATGCCTTGGAATTTTTATGGTACATTCAAGTTTACCCTATGCATATAGTATAAGTGAGATTTCCTTCTGATTCTATATATTCCATTGGCCCAGTCGCTAGACACGACACGACACAGACCTACCGCAGATCTCACAAGTTGTGTAAGCTTTGATCTTCTCTGTCTGAATTATAAATATAAAGATCTCGTCATGCCCAGAGGGAGAGAGAGAGAGAGTGCCTGCGTTCCGCATTGGCCTGCCAATTACTGTGAATGTGAATATATATATATTATATAGATATAGTACATGTTTATGTGCCAAGTAGTTGCTGTATAATCAATACATAAAGTAAGACACATAAAATACACGACACGTTCTGCTCTTTCTATGCAAATTGTATTATTTAAGTTAATAATTTGATATTACGCATCATAAGTTGAATTCGTAGAACACAAAAACAAACAAACTGTGTTTGGAATATATAAACTGTCGTATGATCTAATAATAATCACAAAGGAAATTGCAAATGAATTTCAGTGAAAAATAAAACTGGCAATATTATCTAATAATAGAATAGGAAATTGCAAATAGATTTCACTGGAAGTAAGCTCATATATGTATGTATATATCTTCTTCCTTATACCTCACTGCCGTTTGAACAGGTATTCCTAGGCAATTGTGCCTGTTATTGCCTTCCATTTGGTAATCAATGAGCATCTGGTCTAATCGCTTCCCACCACACGCTGCAATTGCAAATGGCACTTGAAACAGCAAAGCGTATACGATTCGTACTAATTGCGGATCTGTGCAGAGACAAACATACATACATACTATAGATAGAGTGGAAGGCATCCACAAATGGAAATCGAAGTAGAAGAAGAAGAAGAAGAGGGTTCTCTGGCAGGGCAGTTGGGTTACCCTCGCACAAATCAGTGTGGCAATCAGAGAAACTGCAGATTGACATCTGTCTGATTTGCATCTACCGAAATACATATTGGGGGTAGCTTTGCCCGCTGCTTTTTCCTGCTCCTTCCTGGCGCTGGCTGCATCAATCCCTGATGAGTCTTCAGCCTGAAGGCCATAAGCGATTAGGATTGTTGGTCTCCGGGGAGCGAGGCAGTTCCTCTCTCTATCTGCGAATGTGTTGATATTTTTGGAAACTGCAGAACATTTTCGAAATTGAGTGAAACCGATTTCCCACAGGATTCATATGGCAACTGTATACGAACGTGTGAGTGTGTGTGTGTGTGCGTGTGTGTGGGTAAAGTTTCCCTGTCATTCAAAGCAAAACAAGTGGAGTCTGTTGCGGTTCTCTAACCAGAGAGCGTAGACCAACCCACAATCGTCGAAATGAAGAAAATGTGGTTTCGGTTACGGTTTTTCACTGTTTTCCGCTCGCCAGCCACACAATCCTCAACTGCTCCAATCCTCTGCCTTGTCTGCCCCCTCTCCGCCCCTCGAAATGCCGCACAGCTGTGTTTCTGCTTCTCCCTCAGTGTGTGTTGTTTTTCTTTTTATGGAAATTCCCAAAAAACTTTTCGTAGGCATTTTGTTTATTTCACTTCTCCTCGACGTTTCTCAGCTTTTTCTCTCTCTCTCTCTCTCTCTCTCTCTCTCTGTGTGTGAGGGACGAACCGAGGAGCAGAAGGAAAGGGAGGAGCAGGAATGGGAGTACTGGGATAAAAGTTTGTCTTGAATTCCATTTGGTCTACCTCCTTCATTGCGGTTCCTGCTTTCTGGTTTTGCTTCCACTCGCAGCTGATGTTGTTGTTGTGTTGTTCCTGTTGTCTCTGTTTGTTGTTGTTGTTGTTTATTTTATCATTATTATTGGCAATTTCTTTTAAGTGGTGCCAATCTTTTTTCACTTGTTTTGCCCCGACTTCGTTGGGATTATTCAACTCTCTGTGTGTGTGTGTGTGTGCAAATTTATTATGGTCATTTCATTCAATCGACAAATCGGAAGTGATTTTGGATATATTCCGGGGCGGGGGAATCGTATTTAGTTAGATTAACATATATGAGTGACAAAGTGTTTGACTTAATAATCAGATGATGTAATATGCTAGGTCTGTGTAATATTTCCTCTTTTGGCTGTAAATTTAGCCATTTTACAGCTAACATTCGCACAAGCAGCTGATAAGCCTGTGCAGCGTACACTGAGCCAGATGGGAGCACATTGACCTCATAAATTACTCATACACACACACATACTGGAACACACACATACACGCACACTGTTGCAGTTCCGTTAAGACGCAATGCAGCCCTGGTGCCGCCAGCGTATGACTTTGGCATTGGCATTGGCAGAGGCGGCAGCTGAGGCGGCGGCAGAGGCGAAGGTGGTGGCATTTCCCAGAGACACTTGCACTTTCTCCGCACGCTTAATGGACAATTAACCTTGATTTCCGACTTCATCTGACTGCTGCGGTTCGCTGCCGACCTGACCTTGCTTGCTCTCAACCCTAATAATACCAGCCATGCCAAGGCCGTGCTCTACTTACCTCCTCGGCCTCTGCCCGCCGCAATTGCAATAATTATTGCATTTTATAACGAGCACCGTTTCGGTTTCGGTTTCTATTTCTATTTCGGGTTCTCTTATGCATTATTACGCACACACGCCAGCGCCGTTTGGGTAATTAGACGGAACCACCTGATAATGCCTCAGAACCATCTCAGTGTCCTTTAATGATCCTCAACCTACGGGCTTAACCTTTGTACACGCCTGCAGGTGCTGAGCGAGCAAATCGATTACTTTCCTTTTCGAACTGCAACCTTGAGATAGATTGCATATCATAAAAGGTATAGGTGAGCGAGAGAAGGTCTGTGGAAATTTATTTTAATAAAAGATTTAATATTTGTTAATGAATTTATATTATTTTTAGCACAATTTTAATCTTAGATTAATTTTAATCTAAATAATAAAATTAATACAAATATACAAAATATAAAAATAAAAAAAAGTATAAAAAATACAACAAATAAAAATATATGAATAATTAAATAATAAAAGCCCTTAGCCCTCAGAAGGTTTTTGCAAATTTATTTTAATAAAAGATTTAATAATTTAACGAATTAATAATTTAATTTGGTACAATTTGAAACGTACATTAATTTAAATCTAAATAATAAAATTAATAAATATAAAAAATAAAAAAAATATAAAAATTAAATTAAATTAAAATTAATATATATAAAAAAAAAAAAAATTTAAAATATAAAAAATATAAGAAATATAAAAATTATAAAAAATGTAAAAAATAAAAATATATAAATAATTAAATAATAAAAGCCCTCAGCCCTCAGTCCTCATTGCCTGCTAATTCCTCGTATTATTAGCAACCGAATAATGCCCATGGAACATGGAACATTACGAACTAATGTCCGAATTAGAGCCTCAGTGTTTTTTTGTCCACAATGTCATGATTAATGGGCCTCATAATGAAAAATGTAATGAGAGGCATTTATCAAAAATCGTTTGTGTGCGAGAGCGGGCATGTATCTTGTATCTTCGTATCTCTTTGTCGCGTTGTATCTTTATATCTCTGCAGCGGCAGACATAAAAAATGAATACTATATGTATGTTATGTATGTGCGCGAGTATTTGATAATTTTCTGCTGTAGTATCTTGGCCATGAACATGAATCTTTTCTTGCCTTGCAGGGCGGGCAGAGAGGTAGAGCGAGAGAGAGAGAGAGAGAAGCAAAACAAAAGCGGTTCGGCTCTGGCGGTCTTTGTATGCCGTTTGGATGTCTGTCGCTGGGATCATCTTCAAGTTTTTGACCGACCGTTCACTGGCCATAAATCTTTGTGTATATTGGACTTTTAGACGATATCAATGAAATTGTATCTCTTTATCCGCATTATTATAATATACGGATGCGAATGCTTTCGCGACCGCCTGCGACAGTCTCTGGGGCCATAGGGCCGGGCCGTCTCCCCCGACTCGTTCCTCCCATTTCGTTCCCATCCCCGTTCCAGCACCTGCATATTTGCAGATACTTACGACATTATGAGATATTATTTATATGGTTTTTTTTTTTTGGCAAAAAACTCTGGTGTCCGCTTTTTCTCTACTTCGCCCTCTCTCTTTTTATTGCGTCCTCCCTTTCTACTAAATACTTGTATATATTTCATTATGGAGCAGGACTCGCTGCTCGGGAAAAGTGGCTGAAAAATTCCCATTTTGATTGCAGGACAAAGGGAATTTCATGTGCGGCGGTGCCACAAGATAGATTGCCCGCCCTGCATATTTATGTGCGAAATATCGTTGATACAAGCAGCTCCTTATGTTGCGCCACATGGCGCACTACGTACTATACTTCCCGGTCTACACTTTTGCCAGCCTCAAAGTTTCATGAAGCAGCAGCAGCAGCAGCCGAAACTCTTGAGTTGCGCATACCCTGTAAGGAACTAGGGCAAATGGGGTGGCTAATATGAAGTAGTTCTTTAAGTGCAAGAAGAAAGGTGAATACATAGCTGAATATTATTAAAACAAAACTATTATTTTAATATATTTATAGTTTTAAAATAGTTCCAAAACAAAACTATTATTTTAATATATTTATAGTTTTAAAATAGTCCCAAAACATTAAAATATATAAATAAATATTTTCTAAGTTTTAAAGATTTTTATTTTCAAAATTTCAATATTTGCCATTCCATTTTTTATTATTCTTTTCCATATTAGTTTCAGTTTACTGATATTTGCTTTTTATTTTAAAAGTTTTGGTATTTGCCTTTATTTGCATAGTAAAAATTAATTTACACTAATTAAATCATCAAAAATTCTAGGTAAAACTGCTTGAAAAAGGAGCACAAATCAAATAAAAGTTTAATTATATTTCTAGTATTTTAGCCAAAACTGTTTAGTACAGAAAAGTATATATACTTTTAACTGTTTTTTTATAAAAAAGAAAATTTAAAAATAAATAAATAATTTAGAACCTTCTCTCTTCAGAGTCAGAATAACGTAGTATCTGCAATTTGTGCCGCTTTGAGTTTCACCCAATTCTTGGGAGGTTTCATGCCGCCGGGTCTTAAGGCTTGCTGTGGTTACTGGGCCTGTACGACGGGGCTGATGCTGCAGCCACTCACTCAACCACCCACCACAGTTCTACTCCCCCACTCATTGTCGGCGTCAGCAACAACAACAACAACAACAATCGACGACACCCAGAATCACAAATCATATAGATAAGAGCACACAAAGGAATTTATTTCTATTTTGGCATTTTTCGGTCTCTCATTTTGCTTGTAATTTTTTCTTCTTCTACTTATTTCGCTGCCTCTGCTGCTGCTGCTGCTGATGTTGTTGCTCTTTTTGCTTTGTCCTCCGCTGCCATCGATATTTTCGGCTATTTTCACCCCAAAGTTATTGCGTTTTAGATTTTTTTCTTAGCTTCCTCACCGTAGCGTTGCCACGCCTGCTTCAAGTTGGCGCAACCTCAAGGCGGGACGGAACGTTCTGGGCGCTGCTTCTGCTCCTCACTTGGGTTCGGGTTTGGGTTTGGGTTTGAGTTCGAGTTCTGGTTTGGGCACGCACCGGAAGCGCCGATAGCGCCATGTGTCGAGTGCGTGCGTGCGTTGCTCGCGTGCGTGTCCAAGGAGGGGCAGAGTCTCTCTCTATGTATGTGTATTCGCGTGTGTGTGTGTGAGAGTGTGTGTGTGTCAGCATGTTAGTGGCGCCTTAGGGTGTTGCCACATCGTATTTCACCACCCAGCTAGAGTCGCTCCACCCACACCACCAACAACCCCGACTCCTCCTACGCCAATCCATCCAAGTCGTAGGCGTTCCGCTTCTTTCATTTTAATGGCGCACACGCATTTTCTTTCGATACAATAGATAGACACACACACACACACCCACGCACACACACTCACACACACACAAGCACAATCACTCTCTCGCACACACACTCGGGCAACAATCTATGGGCGTAAACGTATTTTATTTTCATTCTCTCAGTGTCTTTAATATATTTTCATAATCATATTATCAGATGCACTCAATGAGCATAGTTTTTAGACCTGCTGAGGAGCCTTTTTTAAGATAAGATAAAACAGAACCACGTAGGATATACTTTATGTAGATATATGAGCAAGATATTATTTTTCTTTATTGATAAAAAAAACTTATTTAAAATAATAAATTATATATTTTTTCTTAAATTTACTTGCAAAGTGTATATTTAAGTTATTTAGATGAGAAAATCATCTCCCTTGCTAGGAGGTGTAACATAGATATATTTATTATTGATCCGCAGGGGAAAATATAAAGCCAATGTTCCTCTTATATAGTTCTTTGTATACTGTTTAAAGATCATATATGTCAAACAGCTGTAATCTATAAAATAACCACAGTTAAGCCATTTATATGTATTTTTTAATGATATTGTTAGGAACTACATACTGTTAAACAACCACAAATATCATTCATAAATGCTGTTCCCTTATTATTCTTATCGCATTTACTCAGCATGCCTTATTACAATTACATATTATCATAAATAAATAATTTCCATAAAAGTAAGCAGATACCTCTTTCTTATAACATACCTTCTGATTCAATAATGATACAAAAACCTTTGGAAAATATACTTGAGAAATTATATTTTTATACTTCCCATTTAAGTTTATGTTTTTTCAAGAATAAAAACTATTATTATCATGTTCTCTGGCACATTTTAATATGCTACAAAATTATTACTCACATACTTTCATATAATTTATATACTTATATATTTTTTATAGACATTTTTTTAGGTTTCGTGAGCAGCTCAGCCGAATTTGGCATTTCTGTCACACGTTGCGCGATGTCGTTGTCAATTTTGGGTGCTCGTTTCAGTGTTGTAATGCGGCTTAAAGAACTTAATCAAAATCGTTGACGTTCCCGCTCAGGCGATGGCAACGCCCCGGCCACGCCCACTGTGTGTTCAGTGCGCAACAACGTCAACAATTGATGTTGGCATTAGCTCAGCTCAAAGACAAATTATGATAAACGACCATTAAAATGTTGTCATATGTTCACATGTGTCGACCCGCCGTCTGTCTGTCTGTCTGTCTGTCTGTCTGTGTGTCTTGATGTCTGCCTGTCTCCCTACTCTCATTGTTGTGTTATGGATAGGGGCTTCTGTGCGCCGTCGGTTGCCGTTTTATTTATTGACTCACCTGATCAACTTGACTGATTATTCGTGTGCATGCACCACGCTCAGGCACAGCAACAACAGCAACAACAATAGAGACAGCTCAGAATAATAACTCCACGTTGTGTCAGAACAATTGCATAGCCGTATAACAAAGTGTATTCATGTTGCAATTGAGAGAGCAAAATACCCTCTGCCGTCAGAAAAAATTTAACTGATTAAATTAGAAATAAAGAACATTATAATTAATATAAGAAAACATGAGTAAACAAGAAGATATGTAATTTATGAATTTACTTAGTTATTTATATGATTTAATTACAGTTACATTGGAGGCATGAAGAATAGGCTTGTGTGTGTGCTTGAATAAGCAAAGATCGCTACGTATACTTGATATTAATTCACATATTCTTGCTTTCATAACCTTTCTGAATATCATGCTAAAAATATCCGTATGGAGTTATCTTCTTTATCGTATATTTTAAAAGTATTTTTATACATAAATTGAATGGTTTTTTTTTTATATATTTCCTTAGAATTTTAACTCAAAAACTTTTATTTATGCAATAAAAGCCTTACATAAATTATTTGGGAGTAACAGCAAAAGATTCTACAATCGAAGTTTTTCAGTAAGAGGTTTTCAAAGCAGGATATAAAAAAGTAAAAATTAAAAAACAAAAAATATTAATCTCGCTGCTCAAAGCCATGGGAAATGATAACCTGATTAATGTTTATATTTATGGCTTGTTCGATTGGAAATTTGAAAGATCAGTGCAATTAATATGTTGTCTTTAAATATTTTGTCGAATAATCATATAATACTGAAATGAAGACCTGTGGTAATATTGAAAACTATTCTTTTAAACTAATGATATTCGGAATCTTTAAAGACAAATTTAAAGGGTCTATTTTGTTTAATATTTAATTAATATTTAAATTACTACAGATATTGATCGATTTATTCCGTAAGTGATGTATATAAAGATACATGTTTAGTTTACGGGATCAGCCTTGTGTCCTCCTTAAATACACAAAGTTGGTATATATATTATTTATCGTAAGGTAAAAAAAAAGGAAAATCCAAAATAACAGAGAAGAGTCGGTGTTTAATTCGAAATTGAAATTCAGCTAAATTTTAAAGATCAGAGAGACTGTAAACAGTCGGGATTGCGGTGGGAAGTGCGGGAAGGGGGAGGGGGCGGCGGTATCACCGCTTGCTGGGAAAAACGATGCGACATGCGAAACAATTCAAAGTTTCACGTCGTAAATTTGGCGAGCGACTTCATCGATCACTTTTGGGCTGTTACTACAGGTTGACTTATTTGCCCGATAGCCTGGGCTCGAATTGAAGCCAGCCGGAGCTGGAACCAGAGTCGCGCTGGGTGTAGCTGTCTGAGTTGGACAGGGATGGGAACGGGGTAGAGGATGGCGGCAAGGGAACAGGCTGTGGCACAGGGTCCCAGAGTGCAACGGCTGAACGGCACGCGCTCTTGTTTCGCTGCTGCTGCTGTTGTTGTTGTTCCCGTTGTTGTTGTTGTTGTTGTTGTTGCGGCAGTTTGCCGAAGCGGAAATGGAGACTGAGGGCGTCCGCTGGCGGCATGTGAAAATATTTTCCAAGGTAAACGCCACAAAAAGGACAAAAGCCCATGCGAGAAACGAGAAACACGATTCCAGCTGAGACTCCCCGCCTCCGCCTCCGCCTGCGCCTGCATCCCGTCCCCGTTCCCTCAGCCAGCGCAACACCTTTTGCTATCCCTGGTGCCGCGCATGGACCCCAATTGAATGATTTAGGGGCGCACAGTTGTCAAAGAGCAGCGATGCGTACGGGTCCACAGCCAGAGACCGTTGGGCATAGCTTTCCTGGTCCTGGTCCCGTGTAGAGAGAGAGCCGCCGCAGCCGCAGTCTCATCCACATCCACATCCACCTTCATATCCAACATCTACCACATCCACCTCCACGTGTTCGCTTCAGCTAGTGGGGCGCCAAGTATGCTTTTAAAAGCGATTCATCCGCTCCTCTGATATTTATTGCTCTACATAATTGAGTGTAAAATTGTATGAAAAACTTAAAAACAGCTGCCAGTCCCTGGATATCGTATTAACATGAGGATGAGTCCCCGTAAGTGTTCTACAAATGATCACAATAGTTGGAGAACTCTAAGCAATAATTTGTTTATTATCATAAGATATTTAACATAATTCACAGTTAAAAATTATTTAATTACTGTCGTTATTGATTGATTTAGAACTAAAGAAAATACAAGGGTTTTTTGTACAGGAATATAACATACCTGTTTTTAATAAATTTATTTCCATATCAATTTGAAATAAACTTTGAGAAATAATTACTTAAATTAAAAAAAATTGTTTAGGAAAATAGAAAATTAAATAATTTGATAGTTTAAATATTTTCATGGTAATATAATAAGATTATACACCAACACTTTATGGTGTAAGGATGCTCTAAATATTATTTAAAACATATAAATTTAAATAAATGCAAATGATACTCTTTCTAGAATTTTTTTAATTTTCTAAACACTATAATAATATTTTGTCAAAACATTATATGCAATATTTTTATAAAATTGTAATATTAAATAATTAATAATATTATTTTTGAATTCAGATCCAAATAAATTTCTAGCCAATAATCAAATCTCTTCAAGGCAATTTCTGCAATAATAACCCAATAATAATAAACCAAGTTTATGGGCATTTTATCCGCTATCTTTCCCCACATGCCGTACAGACGGCAAAAGACCAAATGATTCTCCACTCTGAGCAAAACCGACGGGGCTGCTGCTCACGTAACTGCGACGACGACGATGTCGACTGAGCCAGAGACAGAGCAAGAGCAGCGAACGCTGCTGCAGCAGTCGACTTCGGCGCAGCCGACGCTCGGTTTGTAGGTCTGCTCGTCGGGCTGCGTAAATTTATGTGAGAAATCCCATTGAAAAGAGCAACGCGGCCGCTCACGACACAATAAAGCAAAATAATGGCACATTCGTCACACTTAACGCGGCCCGCATGCTGCCATCCCTGTTGCGCGCGCGAGCAACCCGACGTGCGCATTCGCTCGCACGCACACACACAGAGCGTCATCGGCGTCATCCATCTTAGAGGCGAGCGAGGTTGTGTTTGTGTTGGTGTTGCTGTTGCTCTCCGGCAGGCGGTCGAGCAAGCGACAGGCGAGAATGCTTTATGAGCGCACTGCGCTCTGCAGCGGCTCCTCCCTGTTTGCCGACGCGTTGCCAATTGGTGGCATCGCGACGCTGGCTGAGGCTGAGACAGAGGCAGAGACAGCGGCAGAGGCAGAGGCAGTGACTGAGGCAGCGCAAAGTCGACCAACATTTCGTTTGTTGTTGCTGGAGCTCTGCTGCTGCTGCTGCTGCTGCTGCTGCTGCTGTTCTCTGTTGTTGGGGTTCCTCTTTTTGGCAGCATGTTGCACGTGGTGCCTTCTGTGTGTGTGTGTGTGTGTGTGTGTGTGTGTGAAGCAGCTGCTTCTCTTCTTCGCTCTCCCCACCCACCAGCACCACAACGACGCGTCGTGTTCTTTTGCTGATCTCATGCGCTCTCTCTTCGCTTGCATGCGCTCAACAGCTGTGGCCCACAACGAGAGAGCGTGCACAGTTACAATTGCTGAGAGCAGCCGAGAGAGAGAGAGTGTTGTGTGAGCGAGGGAAAGAGATAGAGAGCGATGCTGAGCCATTTCGCTCATTTTTTTTGGGGTGGTTCTGCATCAAGTGCGTGTGCGTGTGAGTGTACGTATGCATATCCATGTGTGTGTGTGTGTGTGCGTGTGTGTTGTGAAGATTGTACGCCATGATTGTTGTGCCGTCGGCAAATGAAGATTTCTCTGCGATATGCGGCAGCCATAACTTTTACTCTAACGGTTTCGGTTTGCAGTAGAACAATTATGCTTATATGTTGGTGTTAGTTTCAATTGATAATTTGATATTATGAATGCAATCATGCACTTGCAGGGCATTTTTAGGCGAATTAAATAAAATAAAATAAATATTACTCTTATAGTAAATACATTTAATAAATAAATAGCACATATAAAAATACTTCAAAAATTAAATAATTTAAATAAATATTAGTAATGCACATTTTAAGCGATAAAAATAATCAAATAAATAATTTTGTTATACCATAATAAATCTGAAGAAAATTCTTTTTAAATAATTGTTAGATTTCAACGAAATTTTTAAATTTAAAATAATAATAATACTTATAGTCACTGTATATTAAATGCACTTGACATTGAATATACTACGATTGAAATTGTCAGGTAATCTTGAGCTAATAATGCTATCAACTAATTTATTTATTATTTTTAGGCAATAAATAAAATGTAATAAGTATGTCTACATTCATAATTAATATTGAAAAAATTACTTTTAAGCAATTGTTAGATTAAAATAATATTTGTTATTTTAAAAGTAAAACTAAATGTCTTAATTAAGTTTACTTGATAATATAAATAATTTGGGATCCATATATTTGTTATACTGCATTATTTAATTTAGATCTGCATGAATATACGACTATCAAAGTAAATTAATGCACTCATCAATTAGAAATGCTCTTAAAAAACAGAAACATGTGTATTTTAAACATACCAAATAAAAAACGGAAAAAAAACCGAAATGAAAATCAAGAATCCGCAATCCTGGGTTCTCGTCCATAAAAGCCTGTGCGAATGCGACATGCGAATATGTTCGAGAAGCACAACTGCCACAACTGGCGACTTGCAACTGCCGCCGACTAGTGGCCGCCGTGCCACAAGCTGTGGCAAGCTCTCGCTCTCTCTCTCTCTCCCTCTCTCTCTCGCTCTCTCTCTCTCTGGAACGTAAATTTCTCACTCAGTAACTCAGTCGACTCAACTGAGCGCAGAAATGCGAGCAGACGATACAGTTTTGTTGTTGTTCTCTGTGTCTCGCTGTGTTTTTTTTCTGTTTCTGTTGCCTCGTACCGACTGCAGATACTTTATGGTCGACGCTTGCGCTGGCGCTGGCGCTGGCGTTGCTGTTGCCGTCGACGTCTGCGTTGACGCTGACGTAGTCGCTGCTCGTAAATAACGCTGGCAGCGCAGCAAACGCTGCGCGCTCGCTCTCTCTCTCTCATTTGCGCTCTGCCGGCGCGTGAGTTTCTTATAAGATTATTTATATACTGTTTCGCAGGGAGCTGTCGCTGTCGCTGTCGGTGGCGCTGGCGTTGCCGTTGACTGCGCTGCTGGCGTCAGCTGTGGCCTGGCGCGTCGCTTCTGGATTAATAAGGAGTTCTCGCTTGGATTTTCACATGTATATGCTTTGAATTGAATGCTTTATGGGTTTAGTTTGATAGAAGTCGTAAAGAAATCAACATCACACAACACAAAACGCACCCGTGTGTAGTGTAAATCGTGTATGCCACACGTTGCCCGTCTGCATCGTTGTCGCCATCGTCGTCGTTGTCGTTGTCGTTCTCGTTGTCGTGTTGTGTCTCCTCTCGCATCGTTGTTGTTGTTGTTGTTGTCATAGCTGGGGGGCAGCAGCTCATCATCATCATCATCATCATTAGCAGCAGCAGCAGCAGCAACAGCAGCAGCAGCAGCTCTCGAGCAGCAGCGGTTCTGGTTCTGTTTGCCCAAACTATTCGGTCGCCTGCGGTTGTCGTGGTCACCTCGTTTGCCCGCCCGACCGCCCGCCAATTCAACCTTCGGTCTGCCCTCTCCACCGCGTCTCGCGGTTCCAATTGACAGCTCGTACAAATCGTAAAAAACATCAAAATAATCATAACAATAATCGTAAAAAATTAGAACCGACGCACACGACGCTGTCCCAGTCGCAAATTGGCCACAGCCAACGTCGCAGGCCTATGAAAATCTCGCTAAGATTGAAGGAAACGCGCGCGGTCTCTTCTTCTCTCTCCCCCTCCATCTCTCTCTCTCTATTTCCCTTTTGTGGCTTCTTTATGATGTTGGATACTTAAGGGCCCCCACAAAAAAAAACGTCTGGCAGGTGTCTAACCCGTCTAAACGAATTGTGCAATAAGTGAAGTTGGTGAAATCGCACTCGCTACACACTCTCCAGCAAAATACGAGTCTTGCAGCTCAGCAACTCTTCTAGTCCCAAAGCAATATTTACAATATTTAAGCAGACAGCCAAAAAGTAAGTGTAGCGAACGAAACAAAAAGAAAGTGTGCAGAGAAAACAAAGGCAAAGCAAAAAAACAAAAGAAAATAATAATTTCAAAAAAGAAAAACAAAAAGAAAAAGTAAATCAAATTCGCAAATAGTTTTCAAGCGAGTGCGAGAAAGTTTTGCGCACGTGCTAAAGTTGAATTCGAGGATTCCACGAGGAGACTTGGGCGACTCAAATTGGATTTAAACCGGTAAGTTGCCGCATTCTGTGGCACAACAACACATTCAACACTTCATAAGTCATATGCGAGGCAGGGCAGGGCTGGGGCATCGCTCAAACTGCGCAACTAGAGCTGAAGCTGCTGCAAACTGTTGACAGGCTTATTAGAAATTTGCATAAATTTCGGAGCTAGTTCCAGGCTGGAACCGGAGCAGGAGCAGGGAGCAGGAGCAGCAGTCCGAGGCTGCAGCTGCTGGCCACGAGTAATGGCCGCTTTGAACTTGGAATCGTTTTGAATTATTGCACATATCCTGGGCAACATAGTTTCACTTCCGCATGCGGCAGCCATTGCAGGGTGTGAGTGCACTCACACGCACACACACACATACACACAGACACACAGGGCTGCTCTCACATGCACATAGACAAACTGCCTTGCATAGGAAATTTATGCGGCCATTGTTGCTGCGCATTGTTGCCCTTGTTGTTGTTGTTGTTGTTGTTGTTGTCCTAGTTGTCTGGCTCCTGCATATTTGTCGCACTCTCTGTCTGCTCTCACGCGCCCTCTCTCTCTCTGTGTCTCTCTCTCTCTCTCTGTCTGTCTCTGCTCGCTTAGCTGCTCTCAGATTTATTGCATTTCATATTTAAAATGCAGTATTTCGTATTTTTATAGATTTAATAAATATTTATTTGATTCGTTGTTGATTTGTTCAATAAGCTTTAATGAACACAGACACACAGCCCGGGTCAGTTGACTATATACACGTGTAGTTCATTCAAATTTTCGCCATCAGATCATATTATATTCTCATAATTTATCGATTTAATCAGCTGGAAATGTTTCACTGCTGACAAAATCATAAACTCTGTCCCACTCTCTCTCTCTCTCTATCTCGCTCTCGCTAGCTCTTGTTTTCTCTTTCTGTTTGCATTGCAAAAAGTTGCATGATTTATGGCTCAGACTGGACTAGGACATCGAACATGGTATAGCAGAGAGTAGCATTATGATGCATATACAAATATATGCATAGTGTACACGTTGATGCACTGCAAAATGCCTCTAGTTTTGCATGAATTGTCAGGGAATTGTGCGGAAACTGATTGCAGATTTCATCATTAATTCTGATTCTTATATATGAAACTATTTACACTAGTTTCGATTAGATATGCATAGTTAATATAACTAGTAACGATTATAGAAGAGTTGCCTTAAATATAAAATTCTTACAATATTTTATAATTATCTCATATCATTAATTTTGCAACCTTTCGCTTCAATCCTAATATAACAAAATATGATGAATAAAGAACGTCATACATTGTTGAAAAGGTAGTACCGTATAGGCTTTACTAAAGCTTAATTTTCAACAAAGGCATAATTTAAAAAGAAATTCCCTTTTCACACAATTCTGCGCATTATATAAAGATCTTTCTAATTGAATTCACACATCGCATCGCACATGATTTATAAGTTAAATAATCCCGCATCAAAATGGCGACAAGTATTTTGTAAAAACATTAATCAACGTCGCGCCAGATGAGAAAATAACCTATTCGAAACCGAAACAGAAACCTAAACCACAATCCAAAAAAGAAAAAAAAAAAAACAAAACAAAAGAAAAGTTAACGAAACCGATTTTTCGGTTATACACACAAAGCCCCAGATGAGAAGAGTTGGTGAGGTGAGGAGATCTCTCTGTAGCAACAAAAGATCACTCTGTGGCAACAATAAACAAAACTTGTTTAGTTAAAACAGACGCCGTGCATTTGAAATTGAAATTATTTTTTGAAAATCGCTGATAAATGGCGACATGAAACGGCTAATTAATCAAATGCAAAACAGACGAGAAAGAAAGAGAGAGAGAGAAAAAGCCACAAAATGAAACCCAAGTCGAATTTCACAATGAGCTAGAACAACGGTACTTTCCGATAATTTTGAAATTGATTCGTTAAGTGAACAAAATGGAGTTCTATGGCTGGCGATAAGAGTTTCCTTAATGCGTAATGTATTTATGAATTATTAATACAAAATAAATAATAACTATCCCAAAGGGATTAATAACATAGAAATCAATGTATAAAGTGCGGAATATTTTGAGAAATTAATTCATTCACAATCAAAGTCTATTTAAAGACAGAGCCGGGCCTTATCGATATATTATTATAAATTCCTCAAATTGCCCAATTTTTTCTATTAGAGAGTGTAGAAATAAGCTGAATCAAAATTCACTAAGCTTTCCAAAGCATTCTTAAAGTTTTCCTATTATTTCTTAATCGATTATGAATCAATTTTCATTTAAATTCAGAGTGAAGAGTTGAAGATATCTTATAATAAATGCTTCGAATTGTCTAAATCTCTCTACAAGTTCGAGGTGCATTTTAATCTATTATTTAAGTTGCCCAACTCTTTCTATAACATCTGAAATTCCACAGATTATTTTTTGCGTTACTTTCTGTGAGTTTTCCCATTTTTTTCAACTAGTCAATTCGCTTTCTCGGATTCCCTTTTCCCGGCAACGAATTTCCAACGGATTTCCACAGTTGCATTTATTTTCTATGCTTGATTCTGCTTCGCTTCGCTTTCCTCTTTTTGTGGCATGCCACTTGTTGTGGTCTTTTTGCTGTGCTATTTAATTTCTGTGCGGATTTTGATGTAGCTGAATGCAGTAAAAAAAAACCAGAAAGGACTAAGCAGCTCCTGCCGATGCAGGAGGAGGAGGAGGAGGAGGAGGAGTTGCCTGCGCCGGCATTGGGTGGCAATTTGCTGTGCCTGCAGTTTGTTTGGCATTTCTTCTCGTGTATCCTCTGCCCGTGTGTGTGTGTGCCTGGGTGTGTGTGTGTGTTGCGGGTTTTGCGTTTTTGGAGCTGTTTTTGTGGCAACTGCAGGCACGGCGTGTGCTGGATACGTTTTGGGAGTTGGAATCGGAGCGAGCCGAGCCGAGTCGGATACCGACGGCATGGCGGGCGTGCGGACATGGGGTTCCGGGATTGCAAGCGGTGTCTGTGACGGCGACTGCAACTGGGACTCAGCCCGAGCCCGAGCCTGAGCTTCGTTCGGCCGGCCTGAGCTCAGCGGGGTGCTCTCGCAGTGACATTGCGCCCGAGCGGGTGACAATGATTTATGGCAAAGAGATACGCGACAACGAACGCAAAAAGTCGGCAAATAAAAAATGCAGACAGAGCGAGAGAGAGCGAGAGAGGGAGAGAAAGAAAAAGAGAGAGCCAACTAGATGAAGAGAGCGAGAGAGAGAGAAAGAAAGTCTGCGTGAGTTAGACGAAACTAGCCGGAAAACCTACTAGATCTACCTACAGACCTGGTACACTTGCCCAGCCCAAGCAGCACACACCTTTAAGATTGCAGCACGTTGTTTTTTATGCGAAAAGTGTCCTTGAAAATGCAACAACAACATCGGCAAAGGAAAGTGAAAACCTGCATGCATTCCTTTTTTCCTTTTTTCCCATTTTCCCTCCCCCATACAGCGCGTCACTTGCAATTTTCTTGCACATGTCATAAATGCCATAAAGAATTTCCCAAAAATGACATTAGGCAGAGTCAGGAAGTCACCTTGCGCAGGCCTTGTGCAGTCTGGTTCTTTGGTCTCAGTTCCATGTCTTCCTCTTCTTCTTCCTCTGCCTCTTCTGCCTCACGTTATGCAATACTCATTTTCTACGGCCATAAAAATTAATATGCGTCCTTCGCAGCGGCAATTTGAGACGCGAATCTCGACAAATGCATCTACTGGCCACAGCATTTGACTTTGAACCGATGCGCTGCCTCTGCCGCTGCCCCTGCCGAGCACCGGACATGACTTTTGGCTTCACTATGGTCTCCCGCTCTACCTCTGCCTCCTGCCTCCTCTCGCTGCCATTGTATTTGAAGGTTACCTGTTTTTACAGTTGGCCTTCTGCTGTTCTTCTTCTTCTTGGACTGCTCATTTTTTGTTGCCTGAAATTATTATTTATGAGTTCGCATTGTTGTCGCCCGTTTTGAAAGTGATCTGAATCCCAGGCCAGGCCCAAATCGGATCGCATAGTCAGGTTATCTTCGGCTATCTTCGGCGATGGGTTCGATTTGTGCGTTTTTACTTTCAGCTTGAAAACGAAATTTCACAATAAATCAAATCATTTGTATGCAGTTCAATGTGTCATTTGGCCATAAATCAATGGGTTGCTCTCAAGAAGCCCGTGCCGTTGGCATTGTGCAAAGGATTAGGAGGCTCGAGGCGAGAAACTGGTACAAATATATCATAGGTAGCTGCGATAATCTATGATTATTACAAATATGTTTTATCTGGGTAGAAGATCTCTTAGATCGTTAACTGTTGTAAATGCAATGAGAACTTATCAAAATCTCAATTAATTTGTATATTAATGTTTCCAATTTAATTTGTATAATGCAGTTTAAAATGGAATATATCAAACTTTATATAATGATATCTACATGGTATATTGAAGTGGATCATTTATTTACGACTGTAAGGTTAAAATCAGAGATAATGGATAAAAGAAAAATGTGTTGGTCTATAAAAAAATAAAAATGTATAAATTGGTTAAATCATTGATCTTCTAAAATTCTAAAAGAATTAAAATGCTGTCAATATCTGAAGTAATAAAAACTACATATATCCTTGTTCTATATGAGATAAAGAAAAAGTTATTCAATTTGACAGCAAGCTGATTAAATGCCCTTTTAAACAAAAGTTGTAATTTGTATGATTTTTACGTTTATGCGATAAAAAGTAAATTGATTTAATATTGTTTTGATACACAAAAAAAATCCCAACAAATACTTAATTTATTTATTACAATATTTTTATTTTTATTACAATAGGTATTTTTATTTTTTTGGATCGAGTTTTTTTATTGCCTGTGTGTACAGAGAATTGTATAAAATATCGTAGCTTTTCATTAAACCAAATTCTTGAACCTAAATCTATATACTGAGATCTTTTATTTATCTGAATCTAAAGATGAATCAAGGTTATTTCAAACTGCACACAAACCATTTCCCACCCTCCCTCCTCTTCCCTCCTCCTCGACTGTGAAATCGGATTACAAAAACAAACAAAAACAAAAAAAAACACCCTACAATAGTAGAGAAAATTTGTGATTTATTTGTGTGAAGAAGTCAATAACTCATAAAAAATCGACATAAATCTTTGTTAACTCAGTGCGGCGTTGCAGGCGGCAGCGAGAATTGAACTTTGTGCACCCGTGCAACAAAAGCAACTGCAGCAGCAGCAGCAGCAGCAGCAACAACAACAACAACAACAACAGCAACACACACAGGCAACACACACAGAGGCAACTCTCAATTGTCTCAATTTCCAGCGGCGAAACCGTGAGGGATTCGCAGGATGTGATGAACTTGATGAGGACACAAACACACACATATGTTATACATAGTATGTTGCATAACATTTGCATATGCAACGAAGGCGGTCACGGCGGGAGTTCCGACTCCGACTCGGAGTCGAAGTCGGTAGCCGTGTCACAGTTGTCCAAACAATGACAAATATGAATATCAATATGGAAATATTCTGGAATTTTTGTATATTTTCTTCTTTTTACAGTTTTCTGTTTTTTTTGTCGAATTAGCTACGCTCTAAATTGAAGCATATTCGCTTGAAGGCGGGTTTTTTCTTTAATTTCTTGAGATCTTAAGTCTAGTTTCGACTGGCAACTGCGTTCGGATGAATTTCAAACGCACACACCGCGCATTGTTCGAACAGCACGAGCTGAGCAAAGCATAAAAAGAATAAGAATAATAAAAGTATAGAGGGAAAAATAAAAAAAAAACTAAAAACAGGCAAAAAGTGAAGCGAACTTGTAACGAAGAAACTGCGAAATGTTGCTCAAAGTTGGGCGGCGAATTTGCAAAAATAAAAGAAAAAGTCGAAGCTTACAGGCGCGTTTATACTCTGTAATTATTTATCATTTAATATTATTATTTAAAGTCAATTATGGCCAGTGGACTGATTGGTTAATAAATGTATTCAAAGATAAATTAAAACGAATAAAAGTAAAAAATTATATAGTATATATTTATATATAAATATAATAATTCAAAATCATTAACATTAACATTAACATTAATATCTGGGGTAGAATAGAAAAAATATTTGAAATGTTGAAAATTTTAATTAGTATATTTCCCATTAACTGTTTCAGTTTAATAACTTTCCTCAAACAATAGTGAAAATATAAAATTTAAACAATTTAGAATCTGCTAGCCTTGCACACCCTTCATAGCTCTACTGCTACAGGGTATGCAGTACAAACTGGCTAAGGCCAAAGCGACAAGGTTTCATATTCGTTTGTTCGCAACTTTATTTGTTCTGTTTGTCTACATATATATATGTATGTGACTGGTATCTAAGTATGTGTATCTGTATCTGCATTTGTATCTGTATCTGTATTTCTGTGTCTGTATCTAACTAACTAGCCATGGGCAAGTCGGACTTCGCACACAAAAAGCCAAAAAAAAAGCTACAAAAAAAGGAAAGAAGTAAAAACATGAAATAATTCGCTTTGTTGCCGTTGCCAGCCCCGACAAACTACACGAAAATGTCAAACAGAAAGCGCAAGAGAAAAACGAAAAGCCAAAAAAAAGCTAAAAAAAAGAACTAAAAAGCTGAATAACAAAAAACAATGTCACACATGTCAAAGTTGTCGCAGAATGACACAAATTCGGCTTGGATTGCTCACTAACCCCCGCCGGACTACGGACTCGAACCTTAACCGTCCCGCTCCACGCCCTCCTGTACCCTTGGACCCACTGGACCCACGTCGCGTTGTCATCATCAGCAGCAGCCTCGATTCGCCAACGGAATCGGAATCGTGTCAGCGCGCAAAACACGAACAGCGACTCCGCAACTCAAACTCGACTCGCATTTCGTGGAAATTTCACAATTAAAAACTTAGGAAAGAGTTAACCGGAATATGCTATATAAGAAATCGTGTCAACGTCAATCCCAGGCCAGGCCAGAACCGTCTCTCTCTCTCTCTCTCTGAACTGATTTCCCATTTAGCTGCAAGTGCAAATCTCATGCTCAATTTTGATTTTATGCAGCGATTCCGTGTTCAATCAGATCAGATCACATCGAGCCACATCCCGGCGAGAGCTGACGAACGCCATGGCGAAGCAGCGGCAACCATGATGCTCTACCCCTGCCCTGGATGAGTTACGAGAGTGAGAGCGAGAGAGAGGGAGAGGAAAGAGAGAGGGATGATTAGAGCATGGTTGAAAAAAAAAATGGAAAAGATTGTATTAGAAGTAGGGAGGGAAACTGCTTATATCGCCGCAGTTGCGGGTGAGGAGACAAAGAAACCCAATACCAGTACCAATTTCAGTTGTCTCACACACACACACACACATACAAACACACACACAGATGTGTGTGTTGTGCACAGGAAGGGAAGAAGCAGCAGCGCAGGGCAATGGCTACGACGACGATGAACAAAAATTAAGGCCCATTAATCATTTTGACTTATTTTGTTCCTTTTTTCGTCTAAAATTAATCTTGATGCCAGAGAGTGAGAGAGAGAGTGTGAGAGCAAGCGAGGGAAGGAGAGAGAGAGAGAGAAGGAGGGGAAGAGAGAGAGCGCGCAGCATACACAGAAAAATATGAAAGCCAAAAAAGATGCGGATGCATAAAAGGCAAACCAAGCGGGCATCGGGCATCGAATTCGTAACCCACAAAAATATTCAACTCGTTTCCCCACGCCTGTGCCCACTGTGCAACGTGCTCTCCCCCCTCCCCCCGCTGCTTTCTAGCTCTGCCCGCGCGTACGGATTAGCGTCCCCGTCGTCGTCGTCGTCGTCGTCTTTTTTGCCTTTGTTTGGCCTGCGCAAATTCCCGAAAATAATTTAAAACAGATTAAACCGTTACGGCTGCCATTTGCACCACATTGCGCACACACACACACACACACACGCCCCTTTCCGTGGGGGAGGGCAAGATGAGGCAGAGGGAGAGGGTTGTCTGTCGCCTGGCACACATGTCCGCCGAGTGACAGTGTCTCCCCTGCCCGCTACGCTCTGCCTCCCCCAGAGTGAACTGAATTTGAATTTGACCAAATGTCTTGCGAAACTGTCGTACTGCCTGTTCTGCCCTTCTGCCTTCACCCCCTCCCCCTCTGCCACACCCCTCTCCCTTTAGTGTTCGCCCTTTGTGCATATGCTGCAAATTTGCCACCGTCTGCAGCGGCAGAGCAGGCAGCAGGGGGAGGCAAAGGCATGGGCCAAGTGGCATACTTAAGGGCGCGTCAGCCACAAGAGAGAAGGAGAGAGAGAAGGAGGGGAGGAAGCAGGGCATGGAGAGTGAGTGAAAACAACAGGACGGCCATAAAACCGTTTAAATCAAACGTCTGAACAAATTGGTTTCCTTCGAGTCGAAAGCTTTATGCGCCAGACAAACGATAACCGAATCAAGTGGGCCAGGGGCAGAGCAGCAGGAGCAGGATGGGGAGGGGGGTAGTTAAGACTGGCTAGGGGTAGCTGCGACGGCCTTAAGGGTTGGCTCACACGATGTGCGAAATTGCAGAAGCACCTCAGCTGCGGCCAAGCTATATTCAATGCAAGATCTGTATAAAGACACCGATTCGTAGTGAAATTAGACAGAATCGAAGCGCACAACTGATTTGCATGTAAATTGTTCCAGGAAGTGATGAACGACGGCAACGCAGTCTATAAACTCTACTCCCTCTCTCTCTGTCTCTCTCTGCGATTTCTAATAAAAAGAACGTATGTACATACATGACAGAGAAGATGACAAATTGTCGGACAGGGCTGAGTGACAGGGCAGGCGACTACAACAACAACAACAACAACAACAACAGCAGCAACAACAACTTCCACTGCAATTAGTCAAGTTGGCAACAACAACACAAGTTACCAACACATTTTGGCTGCAAGAGGCAATAAAAAAGCCATAAAATTATGAGCAGCCATGGCGGCCATAAAAGAGAAAAAGAAAAAAAAAGTGTGATAAAATTATTTGCTTCCAAGTAAAACGACGCTATAACATTGATCCGCCTATCTGCGGTTTATCGTCGCGTCTGTCGCCGCTGCACGTAGCAGCTCCACGTGCGACGTGCGTCAACTTGTGGCATTATGAACTGCGACTCGACTGCGACTCGACTCGCGGCGCTCTGGCCCAGACATTGGCACCCAGAGTTGCACCCGGGGCAGGTGCTGCTCCTCTCGGCTGTCGTTTGAATCAATAAGCCGCGATTAGACACCGCGACTCGACTTATCGCTGCCTGCAAATCGTCTGCCAATGCATCCGCAATAAAAACCGATTTGCCACTGCGCATTCCAACTAGTCGCAGTCGCAGTCGCAGTCGGAGTCGCAGTCGGAGTCGCCGCAAGTGATCCCAATTATGCAATCGGCTGCCCACTTCGATCGCCGTCAATATTGGCCAGAAGTGTCGGCGCTGCGTCACGTTTGCGATCGATGTGGGCCTGCATGGGTCACCCAGCCGGACACGCGGCGCGGCAACTTTGGGGCAGACCTCTTGGCCGGCGTCCAGAGATTATCAATGCTAATAAGCCAATAAAATGTGGGCCTTGCTAGCGCGCTCTCTTTCTGACACACTCTCTCTCCCTCTCCTCTCTCTCTCTTGCTTGCTTGCTTGCCCACTCAGCTCGCGTATCGACAATCATCTAAATCATCTGTGAAATGCTGCGATAACTAAACGTCGCTATCTCGATCGACATTATGCTGTATCTCTGTGCGTGAGCGAGACAAATTGTTGAAGCTGCAGGAAAATTCAGGAAAAGTCTATTGCAAATACAAATATATATGCTGTATATAGCGTGAATGTTAAGAAAAAATTTACATTGATAAATAATCGAAACAAGTTGAGAAATTGATAGAAAGCTGCTGAAAATAATCGATTAAATTGAACAATAAAGACAGAACTTACTCTGCATTAAATTTCAGCTTAATAGCATAGGCAGGAAGTACGGCGAACTTGACTTGAATAACTAATCTGTCGATTGTTACATTAAATTGAAATTCTGAGAATAGTTTTATATAGTTTTAATGCCCAGGAAGAAAGTTGTAACTTAAGTACTTTTCTTAGTATTCGCGAATTTACAATTAAACTACTTTTGAACGTGGTATACATTATAAAAAATGATCTTCGTTTACATAGAGTATGCAGAAACCTTCAGACTGAATTGGATAGGCCTTGCTATTTTTTTATAGCTGCGATGTCTGCGTTCGAACCAATAAAAGAGACATAAATACATCGAATTGGCCGATTCTACTTAAATCGTATTATCATATATATTGAAAGTAATTTTTCTAGGAATATTGTGCACTTTGTGCATATTATTAGGCCTATTTTATTTTATAGGCTACGGTTTCAGCGAAAAGATTTCCCAAACTTTAAACGTGACGCGAAACTTTACGTGCTGCGATATCGAAATGAACTTTGCGGATTTCGTAATTCATCAAATGACAAAACGGTAAAAGCGACCAATAGAGACATGTAGAAGGGGGCGTGGCGCAGGGGCAGAGGGGAACAGGTGGACAGTGGGACGCAAACATTTCATTTAAATGAGATATGCGATATATGTTTCTTTTTTTCTGGGTTTGTCGCAGTTTTTTTCTTCTCTCTCTCTCTCTCTCTCTCTCTCTTTCTCTTGATTCGCGATTATTCGTATGTTTCGCTGGTCAGCGGCAATAAATCTTGTAATCATAATAATTTGTTTCAATGTTAATGCCTTCAAAATATCTGAAAACTCAATAAATAACAAAACTACATGTTCGTGTGTGCTGTTAATGTCATACCATGAGATACTTCATATATCATTCCCGGGCTGCCGCTGCCGCTGCCGGGCTGACGGTGTCGTTGCAAAACCTGAAGTTGGCCAGATCAGCCCTGCCCTGCCATGTCCCAGGTAGAGGTGACTTGTGCCACGACTTGGCTTTTTTTCCCCACTTCCTTTCGCGTTTTTTTACTCCTCTTTTCTCCTCCTTTTGTGACGCAACGGGCCAGAAATGCAACGCACTGGGGATAGGGGCTGGGATTGCTGCGATTGGGGATTTACTTGACTGCAGAACAAATTAATCCAAAATCAGCAAGAGACAAGATGGGGCAGGCAACGAGACAGAGACGGAGATGGAGGCAGGTGGCAGACATTGTCGTCGTCGGCTTCGAGGTGCGGCCCGTTGCACGGATGAAGCTCAAGTGTGAGGCCGGATGACAACACTTGAGTTTCGATATCGATATCGAGCAACACCCAATAACAACGGCGACGACAAGCACACACACACAGAGATATACCCTGTATATAGATGCAACCAATGCTGAATAACTCAATTAATTTCTGTCACCTGATTTATCACCTTCTGCTTGTGTTTTCGGTGTATGTCGCAAACAACTTTTAATTTCAATTTTATTTATTTGCATTTTTGCGCATTTCACACCAGGGTAGAGGTATGGTAAGGGGTATAGCGAGGGTATGCACAACGACAAGTAGGTGGCCCCCAGCCAGCGCCAGTGCCAGCGCAATTGCAATTGAGACGTTGCCGCAGAACGCAGAGCGCATCCTGAAGACGTCGCATCGCAAACCCGTTTGCCATCCCCATCCACATCCCCATCCCGTCCCATCTCGCACTTGAAAATTAAAATGTTTTATCTCTGGGATAGGCTGGGGGAACGTGTTATTAGCACAGCCTCGTGTAATTTGCATAAAAAGGAGAAACCAACGTGCCCTGCGTTGCCAGCTATTAAAACATTCCGCTTAACACTTCCTGCGATGCGACAAGAAGTGCGCAACAGACCCAGACCCCGATCCAGACCCACTGCCAGACCCCGACCCAGACCCACAGCCAGACAAGAGTCGATTGTACAATGGGAGTTGTAGTGCGGTCATATCCGTAGAAGCACTTGGGTCTGCGAAAGATAACCCAAGCAAGTGAGCAACTGTCACATGACTCCTATATCTCTACGAGATTTATTATGCTCTTGAGAATTGCATGTAAATACAATTTTAAATTTGTTTTCCGTTTTCAATATTTTTATTTCTCTGAGATAAGTTTCAATACTCTTAAGTTTCAATTGGAAATACATTATTTTCATATTTTGTGCAATTACTGAGAAGCCTCGAATAATAGTTTTGGAAAATTAAAACCAACTTTCTCATGTGCTCCACTGTATTATTTTTATTCGATAATAATTGGAACTCTTAAATAATTTGGAATATAACTTTCAATTTGTGTGTTTGTGCGGCTAGAAAAAAATAGATTTACTTTATTCTCCCAAAACATTTACCTTAAATTACAACTGACGAATATTTTGCATATTTATTTTTTGCTTCACTGTGCTTTTTGAGATAGTTTTGAATTTCTATATTAGTTTCAATTAAAAATGTATTCTCATTATATTTAGGAATTATTTAACTTATATTTTCTTCAATAATAAATGAACAAAGTCCTATTTTATTATAGTCTTCAGTTCTTTATTAAAGGATTAAAAAATTGAACTCCCAATTATGTATTTGCTCTACTGTGACTTGATAAATATTAAAATACTTTTTATTATATTTTCCTTAAACATTTGTAGACGCGTATTTGTTATTTAGAATATGGGATCCATATTTATTTTTTTGCCTCACTGTGCAGCTTGAGTTAGTTTCGATTTACTTTAATATATTTTCATACAACATTCACGTTCAATTACAACCTGCAGACCTTTAATTAATGTTTTCAAAAATGAATGCTCCCAACTTAGTGTGTGTCCCACTGTGCGAAACTGTGGAAAACGTCTGCAAGTTTTGCATCTGCTGAGCCTTTTAGACGTTTTCAGCGAAGTGAAACTAGTTTCTCAATTAAGCAGCGCAACTCACAGAAGATTGGCTCACGCACACACACACACACACACACGCACACTCGCACACACAGGTGTGACGGACGCACTGCATCCGTCCAATTCGTCAAGGAACACACTTGCAGCACGCCCAGTTTGGGGCGTTGTAAGCGCGATTGGCTGCGACGAGACGCAGACGGGGACGCAGACAGCGACGTCAGCCGCGACGTCGACGTCGACGCAGCCGCAGATGTCGGATGTCTGGTGGAAAGCGTATTTATGGCTCTGGCCTCTGTTATGAATACACCCAGGAGACATTTTTCTTCTTCTCACTCGCGCGTCGCGCCAGTTGCAGATGCGGTTGCAAGTTGCAAGTTGCGAGAGGGAAGGGAAATAAGACAAGAGGCGCAGCTGAGGCGGGGCGTGGCAAACGAAAAGGAAATCTAAAAATAAGAAACAACAACAAAAAGGAGAACAAGAAGAACAACAACAACAATGCCGGGCAAGACGAAGTGCTACGGAGCCGAAAAAAAAGCGCGTGCAGCGTCGTCGTACGGGAAATTCTTGATCAACCATAAATCTTGGCACCAGAGTCATCCATCTATCTCGCTTGGCGCGTTCCGTTCCCCCTCTCTCTCTCCCTCTCTCTCTCTTTCTCTGTCTCTCTGCTGCCAAAGTTGTTTTCTATGTTGCCCCGTCTCTCTGCTTTCCCTGTTTATCTTGTGTTGTTTTCCTACAAAAATTTAATTTTCAAAAACGAAAATAAAACATTCTTCTTCTTCGTCTGGCTTGGCCTTTATCTTTGTTCTAGTCGCTCCACTAACTCACACTTTTTCAGGCACGTGTGTATACCCTTCCTCTCAGTAACCCTCTGTCTGATAGATCTTTCTTTAACCGATAGTATCCAATTAAGATTGAGTTTTACTTAAGCAAGAAAAATTGAGAAATTTTATAAAAATATATTTATAAATTCAAATAAAAATGCATGCCTTTTTTTTTTATATTTTTATACAAATATATATCTCAAAATATAGTATATAT
This sequence comes from Zaprionus kolodkinae, assembly GCA_018901885.1. NCBI lineage: Eukaryota > Metazoa > Arthropoda > Insecta > Diptera > Drosophilidae > Zaprionus > Zaprionus kolodkinae. Next base: position 2,199,454 of record JAEIFM010000498.1, read on the forward strand.
CTTTAAATTTTAAAAACGTATTTCCTACCAGATTTTGCACCTGTTATCTATGCATAAAACGCTGCCACTTGCGCTTTAAGCTCGAAATTAAGAACTCAAGTTCGTTTCATGTTTTGGCTCGTAATTAATAAATCATGTCAGCGTCAGGCGACGCTACGTCAAGGGGTATGGGGGGAAGTGGGTGGAATAAAATGTGTCAAATGCAAACACGCAGCTCCAAAAATCCCGCCCTCCTCTGCTCGGGGGGAAGCGGGAAGAGCGAAAGGTTCCCGGACAAGAAATGTCAAGAACGAAGTTTAGCGAACACGAAAACAAAACGAGCCAGTTTCATGTTTAGCGGCAACTGAAGGCATTCCGAGACACACACACACACACGCTCAAGGGGACTGTGGGCGGGGGAGAGGGTTGCCACTCATTTGGGGGTGTGGCCTCGCACGCACCTCACCCAAAAATAAAATAAAATCGCAGTTGACGGCGAAAGTTTTAATAAATTAAATTAAAGCTGCGTGAAAATTGCCTTCTATATGCGCATACATATAGCTTCATATACCTGAAGCTTGCGAGTAAATAATATGCACAGTGTGTATATAGAGTAGATACACCCCGTCGCCCCTCCGCCCGCCCGCAACGTAGCGGGAATGTGGCGAAAAACAAACAAGGCGCGAGTGGGAAAGGGAGTGGGAGTGGGACGGCAAGAGCTGTGCGAGTGTTTGGCAAAGGAAATGATAAATGGCGTGGTAATATAAAAAATGGGGAAACCAGCGGGTGGCAGATAGTAGCAAAGGGGGCGTAGGGGGGGAAATAAAACAAAACAACACAGCGAAAAACAAAAAAAAAACGAAAACAAAAACAAACAAACGAGTCGCTTGCTGTGCAGCCCAAAAACGAAAAACAGAACGAAAAAAAATAGGAAAACAACAAAAGAATGAACACGTAAAAAAGCAAGAAAACCAAAGTTGATTTCCAACTTTTCTGGTCAGCACAGACAGCAGCAAAAAATAAAAATTAAAAAGAAATAGAACAGAAAACACACACAAAAAAAATGGGCGCCGCATTCGAAATGAAAATGGTGTAAAAAAGAAAAAAAAAATAGAATTTTCTACTTGGAAACATTTTCGGCTGCTTGCACTGCGTTGTCTCTCTGTGTGTGTGTGTGTTAGCAGGTCTGTGTTACGCAACGCACAGCCTGAACCCTGGCAACCCTGGAGCCGCCTTTGCCTCCCCCCCACACACACCTCGGACCGAACCAGGCTGAACCCTGGAATCCCAAAAACAAACACACCCAGTGACCCTAATTTTGGTCCTTTGAGAAATGTCGCTGGCAGCGGCCTCTCTTTCTCTCTCTCTCCTTCTCTCCTTCTCTCACACTCTTTTGTTTTAATTTCATTTATGGCTTCCGTTTGCCCACATTCGGTGACTTTTGCGAGTTTCCCTTGACTTATTTCCCACTGCCAGGACTCCGCTGACTCCAACAGGGCAACAGGGCAGGGCAAGATTTGGGAGCAGGAAGTAGGCAGCTTCGTTCCCGGAGCGTTCTGCTCCTCTAGCCCAGTGAGTGTGTGTGTGAGTGTGTGTGATTTTCGGCATTAATTCAAATTGCGCCAGAAACTTGAGAACTCAATTTATTTCATCAAGCACATTTGCCTCGCAGATTGAAGCAAGTTTTGGGTAGGGTTTACGACTTCATTTTATACGCATTATTTGCACGGAATTTCATAAACTCAAGATGAATTGCTTCTGGGTAGCATGGAAACTTTTGGCATATCAAGAAATTCATTTAAAATTGCGTAGAACTCTTCTACAATACAATTAAAATAATAGATAGTCAGACTAAGTTAATATTATAATCTATATAAGGTATATTTTATTTTTTTTAGAATTCTATATTATATTTAACTAATTACAAATAAATTAATTAGGTAATTTTTCAGAATGAATGAATCAAAATAAGGAAAAAAACCAATATCTTCTAAAAGGTTGTTTCTTCTAAAAAGAATTATCATAAAAAATAAATAACATAAAGGATTTTCTTGATAAAAATTTGTATAAATTATATTGTTAGAAAATTATTGAAACAATTACAAGTGAATTCATTGGGTACTTCAACTGAATGATGAATCAAAAAAAAGTTGAGGCAAAGAACTAATAAAAAGTCTCTCTCAAAATAATCAATAAATAATGAGGATAAAATATTCTCTCAACTCAACTTCAATACATGAGGAATTAATATAAGATAAATAAAAAGTACAAACATGTTAATCTTAAGCTCGATCTATAAGATAGTTACGGCTGTATGGAACTAATTACCAGCGAGTTCATTAACTACTTCAACTGAATGATAAATGAAATATGTAAATCCCTTTTAGCCAACTCAGAAAAACTAACAAAAGTCATGTCTAACCATCACTTTGCTGCCCTACAAGTCAAGAGAGACAGAAAGAAAGAGAAAGAGGGAGATTGACAGAGAGAGAGAGGAGACAAATAAATAAGCAATGTGCCTGCTTGGCCAGTTCTCTCTCTCTGTTTCTCTCTCTCTATGTTGTTGTTTAGGGGCGCTCTGTGAATCAGATATTCGACATTGGGCCACATCCTCGGGCAGAGTTATCTACAGCGTTTTATCGCGGCGAATGCGAATGTGCAACGCATGAATGAATAAATGCCAAATGGAACTTGGCTTGTGGCTCGTGGTTCGACAGGACTCACGACTCGGGCCTCAGAGGGCCAGAGGGAGGAGAGTGCTCCTTCTGCTTTCCTTCCCCCTGCCCTGGCACATTTAAATTGCCTGGCATTTGATAAGCAGCGCTGCGTCTGCTGATAAGGCCAAGGATACGGAAAGACATTCGCATAGGCGCACAACACATGCTTCCTGCCCCAGCAGCTGAGAGGGAGACCGAGTCCAGGGCCGCAGCCGGGGTCGGGGTCGGACTCGCAACTGCCACGCGTTTCGCATAGTTTTGCATTGAAACTAAGCCAAAAAGGGTGGTAGTTTGCCGGGTAGGGGTAGGCAGGAGGAAGGGAGGAAGGGGGAGGGCAGCAGGGATCGAGCGAAGGGTAGCTGCATGCCCTTTGGCTCAGTGTCCTGCTCGAAGCATGTCTGCGATATCTCATTTTTATAATTAAAACACTTGGCAGGACATGTGCTGCAGGGGCAGCATTCCAGCAGGCATGCCAGCAGTGCGTTCGACCAGCAATTCCCGCCTGCCCTACTCACCCCCTCGCTCCCTCTGTGCCTTCTTCTCCGGGGGTTGAGAGGGAGATGTTTATCAATGGGGGCCATGAGTCCGCGCTGCTGTCGCTGCTATGCCAGCTCGTATCCGTATCCCAGCCAACGATCTAAGCAACTTGCTTGAGGGTAGTTGAACTGTCGATGATTCTAAGGGCTGCAGTAGACCGATTGCAGCAGTCAGCGACGAATCATTTGGTGTACAAACTGTGCTCAATACCCTCAAGTCGGTAGGGTCTTACGCTCTGCTGAAAATACTCTAAGTTGTCCTGTATTTCTCTTTTTTAATTGGAAACTAATTAAATAAAATATTCTTACGTTAGTAGTTGTCATGTATATCTTTTTTTTAAATTGGAAACTACTTGTACTAAGTATTCCCAGAGATTATACAACTTATAATGTCTTTAAAGTGTTGGTAAAGCTCCTTCTATAAAGATATATATTTGATCCTTCAATACTTTAAAGTTGGTTGGGTCTTTTGCTCTACAGATATTTTTCTTAATTGTATTTTTCTCGTTTTCAAATTGGAAACTTAAATATTTGTATGTTGCTAAATTGAAAAATACTTGAATAAATTATTCTCCGTGATCATACAATTTATAATGTCTGCAGACTGTTGATAAAATTCCTTTTACAAAAATAATAATAAAATAATAATAATAATAAATCCTTCAATACCCTCAGCTCCTAAGAGTCTTTTGTTCTATAGAGAATACTTTTAGTTTTCTAGTCATTCTCATTTTAAATTGCACGCTGCTTTAATAAAGTGTCTTCAAAAATATTACTAATTTCCTTACATGACAATATACCTTTATTCTTTCAATACCCTCAAGTCGATAGGGTATTTCGCTCTAAAGATATCCTGCAAAACATTGTTATTCACCTTCAAATTTTGAAACTTCTGAAACTTCAGAGATCTTTTGATATTTTTAAAGGGTTGATTTAGTTCCCTCCTACGATATATATAATTTTATACCCTTTAGTTGTAAATTTACGATTTATAAACAAAACATTTAACTACAATAGAAATAAATTACTTGCAATATTAACGAAATTAACTAATATAATTTATCTGTTTCCTCTAATTTCAGGTAAGTGTGCTTGCCAAACTATCTGCAATTAATGAAACACACGCGAAACTGGTTGAGTTTGACCATAAAACCCGCGCACTTTTGGCCTGTTGGTAAAATTCATTTGAGTTTTGATTTCGAAACGCTTTTTTAAAGCTGCTTTGGCGACGACACAGAGAGAAAAAAAAAGAAAGAAGAAAACTTTTGTTAGCCATAAAAAACTGCAGCACGTCAGAAAGTTTGCGCTGAATTTATGAGTGCAGTTAACGGGTAAGTTTGAGCGCCCCCGGGAAGGGTAACCCCAGCCCTGCGGTCGGCAGAGTCCACAAGCAAACTGAGTACCGAGTACTGGGTACTGGCCTGGCCAAGTCTAAGCCTGACAGCCGCCGGCCGAGTTTATTAATTTAAAAAGGAAATTCTCGTTTAGTCACCTTTTGATTTAAGTCCCTAACATTCGCTGGCCCCTAGTTGTTGTAGTTGCTTCCCTAGGGGCGGTAGGGTTGCTAGCGGGGTGTAGGAGGGGGAGGGGTTTCAATAGGTTGTGCAGGAACTCGACTTTGGCATGGAAACACGGTGCAAAGGTTCAACTTCAGCGCGTTGGGAATGCACCGACACGACGACGGCAAATGCGATGCACATGTTCAGCGTGCATGCACAGTGGAGCAAGGCTGCACAAAAATACTAGAGCAACACTTGAGTATTTGAAAATATTAAAATATATATTAGAACACAATATTGGATGACATATTATTAAATTTATCTATGAAACTGTTTTTCAAATTTTAGTAAATGCTTTACCAATTTTCTTCATTATCATTTATTGCTTAAGCAATACTAGATTGTTCGAAAAAGCATAAATATATATCAGAACATAATATTGATGATACCCATTCAAATAATAAGGCTTTCAAATACACTGTGTTTGATTTAGCTGAATTACAGAGCAGTTTTAATTTTTGAAATAGATTTATAGTAAACAAACAATGCTTAGAGCACCTTAAACAACACTTGAGTGTTGGTGAATGCCAAATTAGATCAGAACACAGTATTATGATGGCCTTACAAGTCGTAGAGGTTCAAATTGAAAAGTTTTAATCCTTTAGATACATGTTTTCACTTCTGAAATTATTTTCGAGTGTTGGAAAATACTTTAGGATTTCTCCATAAATTATTTAATGAATTTTTAGCCCCTAGGTGTATTTGTCTTTTAGTATTAGAAAGTGCTTAGCATACTTTCCTAATAAATTTAACTGCTTATAAAAACTTGCGTAGCACTTAAGTGTTAGAAAATGCTAAATTGAATCAGAAAATAGTCTTATGATGCCCCTCCAAGCATTATATCTCTAGATTGGAATGTGTTAAACATATAGGTATATTCTTTAAATATTTGTTGAGTGTTAAAAAATGCCTGCAGACTTTACTAAATAAGTGTTCATCCCACACTTTTGCCCACTGTGCCTGTGGTAGGCAGTGCACATGGTACTCTTCGGGCACCTTCATTCATTTGTTTCTCATTTTGGTGGTCCCTTCATTTACCGTTGCGTTGAAATGCATTCGTTTATCGCCGTCGGGTGCGAGGGGGGAGCAGTTGCGGTGCGGGGCAGCATTTGTATTTGGTCATGGTGAGTTCATTCAAACTCATTCACTCACTCGCATCGCTTAAATATGCAAAAGTCCGCGCTGTGCTGCAGTTGCAAAAACAAAAACCACTTGGGCAACCCCCGCGGGCATCGAGAGGGGAAAGAGGGAAGTGGGAGAGGGAGAGGGGATAGAAGCCTGACAATGGCGACGGGGGCGTTGCACTGCGTTTGCTGTCTGCACAGCGCAGTCGTCGCATGGGCGCAAGGAAGGGAGGGTAGAGGGAAGGGGAGGGGGAGAGTGCTGGCACGAGGGTTGTGCCACCCCCGCAGATTGCATGCAAATTGGTTAAAGTGTGAATTTATGTGAGAAATATTGTTTGCTCTTGTTATGCGCACACACACACATCGATACTCACACTCGCACTCACACTCGCACTCACACTCGCACTCACACTCGCACTCACACTCAAAACACTCTGAGGCTCGACAAAATGATTTAAGTTCGTATGCAAATTGCGAGCGACTTTGACTGACATTTGCCGCGTTTGCATTTGAATGGCAATTGCAGCACAGCCCGTTTCCTTTTCCACCTCCTTCTCCTACTCCCTACTCCTCTCCGCTTTTTACCACATTTTCGTCTAGTATTTTTATAGTATTTTATATTTGCGAAATGCCCGTGCAATTTGCCAGCCGCCCATAAATCTTTGCACATTTAATGTGCTTTCACATTTGTGCACATTATTTTCATATTCATATGCAGTATTTATGAATATTCACAGCACTCACACACGCACACCCACACGCACTATCGGAGGCGCCGGCGTTGCGCTCACTGCGCCCAGTCGCAATAAACACTCAATTAACGATTTCAAAATTAATTTTTCATAAATTCGTGTGCATTTCCTCATTTGCCGTGTGCGAGTTGCGTATTTTTAACCTGACCCCGCTGCCAGCTACAGCTCGGCCAAATTAACAGAAATAAAATGAAATAAATGCAAAATGCCGGCCAGGTCAGAAGCGGAGTGCCACACCCACTGCCGCCCATAGTCTGTAGCCAGGCACATGGAAAATGCGTTTAATTTATGGCTCTGGCCCGCATTCGCACTCGGATTCGGATTCAGATTTGCCTGCCTGCTCCTGGCGCGTGCAATGATGCTGCATTTCATGAATCGTGTCTCTCTCTCTCTCTTTTGCACTTTCCTTGTATCTCTTTCTCTTTCTTCTCTCTCTTCCCCACTCCACACACACGGCGCCAATGCAAATGCAGTGCAGCCCACGGTAGAAGGCAAAGCGACAACCTGAGTAAAGAGCACACTTTTCGTATTACTCTATAGAGACTGAGACTATCAATATAACTATGTAACTAATAGGGTAGTAAAAGGCAGAGTAAGACCTCTACGATCCCTAAATAATTTCTGAAAAGTATAAACAGTCAAATCAATAAGCCAAAGTCGTTAATACGTCTGTTTGTTTGTATGAAAGCTTATATCTAAGAGATTATAAGAGCTAAGGCTTTCAAATTTTCTGATAATATGTCTTATATATGTCTTATTGCTCTACAAGGCTCAATTTTATTTTAGAATTTTTCCTCGTCTTTTTCTGATCGCTTAAACTGTTTAAAAATGATTTACAAGCGTAACTTTTAAACTAGATAGTTCATTTTTGGTGTGTATACTGTTTATCTCCTTTTAAATAGTTTCTGAAAATTTAGTTGCGATATAATAAAATACATACAATTATATTAAGAATTATTGTTATTGGTTTAGTGATTAGATTTTGATTTGGGAAGTGGGTACAATCGATTGTACTGACTTGTTTCTCTAAGAGCATTATCAAATATTGCAAATAGTAGAGTAGTTGTAGTATCTATAGCGTAGTTCTCCCCACCTGGTTTCCCTATCAAAAAACAAAACAAAATAAAGTGATATTCTACTAAATTTAGACCTTGTAGCAGCATCGATTCTCGCACACAATATAAATGTATTCACACAGCGCCACTGTAAACATTTCAACACTTTACGGCCAACTTGAACTTCACCAAAAATGGAATACTTACCAAGGTACATCTGTGTATATGTATGTGTGTGTATATGTATGTGTGTGTGTGTGTATGGTATATGGTTCCATTCACAAACCAGACGAGGCAGGCGACTAAGCGAAGTCGGAGTCGGAGTCGGCGCCTCGAATTAAAAATGCAACACAAATTGTATTTGGCACCTTGTGTAGCACCTTTAGCGGAAGTTAATACCACACTCACACACACATATACACACACACACTCACACACAGACACACACACACACAGACACACACACACACACACAGACACACACAGCCACACACTCACGGCAAGGTGTTGATAAACAAAGGCAGCACAGAAGGCACCGCAATTGAATTAGTCCACTTGCCCGAAATATGCAAAAAAAAAAGGATTGCAAAAAGAGTTTGGCAACTCTGGCAGGGTTGTCGTTGCCGTTGCCGCTGATTTCACTCTCACATGCAACACGCCCCTGCTGCACGCGGGCGTGGTCGAGCTTGCATTTTTAATTAGCACATGGCAACACTTTTGCTCTAACAGGTGCTAAATAGTTTAGGCCGCTCCCCTCCCCCTCCTTCCCCCCACTGCCCTGTTCACACTTTGACTGCAGCACGCAAGGTTGCAACTCTACCTTGTCTGGGTGGTTGTTGTGGGAGGTGAGGGGTGGCAACCCTGGCAGACAAAAGAGTTGAGCGCAGCAGGAGTTATTGCAGTTGCACATCCTGGGAGAATTATTAAATATTTCTCATGTGCTCAACGTAATGAGAAGCAGAAGTATAGACTATGAAATACCCTGTAAAGCTAGTCAGAGAAATTAAGAGAGAGAGAGAGCGAGTTATATATGTAAATATTTTAAAAATAATATATATGTAATATACACGCAGTTAGCAATTGTGTCAGCATACCCCACTGCAGCTACAACTACAGGGTATCTTTATATTAACAACAATAACAACATCCGCACGTACATTCAGCAATTTTCCACTTCAAGTTGCAGCAAAAAAAAAAGCAAAGCGAATGCTCAGCGGAAAAATTGCAAAAAACAAAAAAAAAGAAATGAGCAGACACAGCAACAATGCGAGGGGGTGCACAGCAGCAACAACAACAGCAGCAGCAGCAGCAACAACAACACGAGTAGCAGCAGCAGCAGCAACAGCAGCAGCCGGCACAGACACCGGACTAAAGTGTGGTCCAAGCAGGCAGCACCGTGCACCGCGTGCACTGTGCACCGTGTGGCACGGAATTCCAAATTGCCGCTGCAGCAGAGGCGAGACGCGTCGCTGCTCTCGTGTTGACACAGCGAATGTGGACGCTTGGCCCGGGGGGTTAAGTGGTGCAAGCACACACAAACACACACTCACACATAGACACACACACACACTGCTATCCACCCACAGCAGCTGCTGCCTGCGGGTCTCACCATGCCCCGGGCACCGCATTCCACCTCCTTCCCATGCAGACACTCACTCGCCATGCGCATAATAAATAATTGCAACGGCGGCAAACATTTCGCGTTGCACTTTCTGCAACCAAAGCGAAAACAACAACAACAACAACAGCAACAACAACAGCAACAACAACCACAACAAGCAGAGAGCGTCGGGTCCAACAGAATGAAGAGATTTTTATCGGCGATTCTCACTGATTTCATGGCAAATAAATCGCTCATTTTCGCTTAATTGGAAAATTATGGCTTTTTGACCGCGAACAAGCGAGCGAAAGCACAGCAGAAAGAGAGAGAGAATAATAGAGAGAGAGAGAGAGAGAGAGAGAGAGAGAGAGAGAGACAGACTGTGTATATATAATTGCATTTGAATGCGCATTTTGCTCTGTTTCTGTTTCTGAATGAACTCTGCAACTCGCGCCCGATCTACTTTTAGACACAAATTTTGCGCACATTTTAATTATTTTCGTTTTATTTCCCAGAACTAACCAAACAATGTTGCAATTTTCCATCTTTATTAAGAAATATAGAACATTTTTGGTTTAGGAAAATACATTTTTCTCATTTCTGAAAATATTACCGAAAATATTAAATTTTTACAAAGCTTAACAGCAATTATTTTGACTCTAAATAAATCGAATAATCGTATGTTGTATTTGTCAAGTATTAAAGGTTTATATTCTTTATTTTTTAAAGAATTTTCGAAATATTGAAAAGAATTATACGAATAAAATTGATCTCGAAAAGTTACATTAAATTTAGACATTGTTTACCAATAATAATAATGGTTGATGCCTTGAAGATTGTTTGTTTATTTTTTTCAAGACTTTTTAAAATATTAAAATACATAGGAAGTATAAAAAAACTCAAATATAACACCCCCAAAAAAATTAAATATAAGTTGACTCATTTGCTCGAAATTTTTTTTATATATTATTCAAATTGATCTTTTATTGACTAATGTATTTTTATTTTATTTATTTATTTTTGGCATCGATTTCTTTTTTGAATCTTCAACTTTCGACTGAAGATATAATAAAGTAAAAATAATAAACAATAATAAAGTACATCTGTTTTACTTTCAAATAAAATATATAATATTATTATTTTTAATATATTTTATTAATATTTACTCGAGTCTTTTTGTATAACACAATAAAATATATCTCCCTGACAGTTTCAACGTATTTGAAGGCTATGATTTCTTTTGTAAATCTTCAGAAAACAAAAGACTTAATTAATGAAAACTAATAAACATATAAATCTAGCTAAATTTATTTTCAAAAAGACCTTCCGTGAGATCAGCAAAGATAATAATTCAGACGTAGCACAGGCTAATCCAATTATAAATTTCAAACTTGGCATTACAATGCGCACTAATGCTAGATATAATAGAATAATAGAATACATACCGACTTTATATACTACACATATGTATGTTATATATATAGTTTATATATTTTATTTCTCTTAGAGTTTTATTTTTTTTTTTTTGTTCATTTCTCATCCATTCTATTTATGTATGGGAAAAGTTCCAATTTAACATGGTGTCTTCTCGGCGATGATTTATGAACGAACCGAAAAGCTGAAACACTCCGACCGACACTGTCCGTTGTGCCTCTCGCTCTCTGGCGCACGCTGTCTCGCTCTCGCTTGCTCACGTGTGTATGTGTATGTGTGTGTCTCTCTCTCTCTCTCTGGCTGTGTGTGTGAGTCTCTGCTTTTGCCCTGCTGAGGGCATCGCCGTTTGCTTCTCATTTTCCACCACCGCCGTCGCCGTTGCCGTTGCCGTTGCAGCCGTTGCCATTGTCTGCGCTGCTGCTGCTGCTCTTCTCTCTCCTCTCCATCCCCTCTCCGGCTGCATCTTTTGGACGCTATCGTCGAGCGGCACTAAGCGCTGGTATCACATCATGGCCGCCAACCTTATCGCCGGCTGCAACCCCGCAAACAGGGGCAAATGGCCGCCGCCTGGCCACGTGTTGTGCTGCTGCTGCCTCTGCTTCTTCTTCTTCTTCTCCTTGTTGGGCAAAGGATGCGCCCAGCCGGAGCCGGAGTCGGAGTCGGAGTCGGAGCTGGATTCGGGTGTCGCATTTCAATATCTCTGATTGCACACACATGTGCGAGCGCTTGAGTCCTGACCAAGGACTGTACCCTAAGCCAAAGATCCTCCTGCTGCCTTCCTCCATTTGCCTCCTTTCTCCTTCTTCTTCCTTCCTGCTCTTCAATCTGGGGATATCAAAAAAATTAAATTAACCTTTAAACAAGTTGACTCGCACCTTGCAAGGGCAGGAAGAGTGGAAGCGAGAGCGAGAGCGAGCATGTCCTGTATATCCTTCTCTCTTCTGCAATGTCCGCATTGCCTGCCTGCCTGTCTGTGTGTGTGTGTGTGTGTGTGTGTGTCTGTGTGTGTGTGTGCGTGCATGTGCGACTATGATTAATTACTTTTGCATACATTTACATACAAATTTGTTGCCACATTGTCTGCCTCGGGCGCTGTCCGGACTCCTCTGCCTGCCCCTGCCCCTGCCCCTGCCCCTGCCCACCCTCCCCCTTGCCCTTTCGTCCTGCTGCTCTTTGGGGTTATTTTTTACACATGCCACCCCGGGGTTGGGCTGGGCTGGAAATCCTGCCGGCAGGGTTAATTTCATATGAAATTTTTCATTTTGTGCAGCCGGAACGGAAGGAACTTGATTTGACAAAAGTTTTTTTCTTTTTTTTATATCTGCTCCCGTTTCCCTGTCCTCGTCTCGTCGCGCCCCTCCTCGCCTTCTCCGATTTCCAGTGCCTCTCCGGGTCTCTGTTAATTGCATTTAAATATTTTATAAATTTTGCGTAAAACCAAATGGAGAATGTCGAGTGCGGCTGCGGTGGGTTGCATGGGTGGGTAATGAGAGGGAGTGGGAGTGAGAGGGACAGGGCAGGGGAGTTGCCAATAGGCATTCGTCAAAGAAATATAACGATGAAATATGTCAGAATGAGTAAAAAGATGCAAATTATATATGGATAGCATATAGTGGGAAGTGTTAAATTACAATGTGGAGTATCTTCAGATAAGATACCTTACAAATACTGGAAAAAACTTTGAGAATATTTAGCAAGCATTATTATGTTACAAATTAGAGTATCGTCAGCCAAGATACCATTAAAATAGAGCAAATAATCGAAAATCAGAGACACTTTGATTTTGAGCCAAAATGCCTTTAAAATAGTGAAAATCGGCAATTTAAGTGTCTCTAAAATTATATGAAAAGGAAACTTTGAGAGAATATAGCGTATATCGTTTAGTTACAATTGAAAGTATCGTCATGTAAGATGCCTTTAAAATAGAGGACATATTTGGCAAGTAGAAAAAATATTAAGTAAATAAAAGAGGAAGGAAAGGAAAGAGAATACAAATTAAAGAGATGCAAGGAAATTTGATAGTATTTAATCCCCAGTCAAGATACCTTAAAAAAAGTGTCACTAATCGATAAGGAGAGTAAGTAATAAAACAATAATTCTGTTTCGGAATGAAGAATCAATAGGTGCAAGTGAAATTTTAAAAGGACACAGCGTGTATTGTAAATTAACGAAGTAAAATATCATTTGCCAAGTTGCCATTAAAATACAGACAATAATCAAGAATTAGAGACAGTAAAAAATAAATATTAAAATAATTTTATTGTTTTCTTATTCTGTTTTAAACAACATTTTAGATCTGCCTGTATTTCTATATAATAATCATATATACACAGTTATAGTGAAAACATTGGTCAACTTATCCAACTTTTCCCTTAAAATAAAGACAATAATCAAGAATAAGAGACAATAAAAATAAATATTAAAATAATTTTATTGTTTTCTATATTCTGTTTTAAACAACATTTTAGATCTGCCTGTATTTCTAAATAATAATCATATATACACAGTTATAGTGAAAACATTGGTCAACTTATCCAACTTTTCCCTTAAAATAAAGACAATAATCAAGAATAAGAGACAATAAAAAATAAATATTAAAATAATTTTATTGTTTTCTATATTCTGTTTTAAAAAAACATTTTAGATCTGCCTGTATTTCTATATAATAATCATATATACACAGTTATAGTGAAAACATTGGTCAACGTATCCCACTTTTGCTTAGTTTGGTCACTTTTCGCATATTATTTCCATTGTGTAGCATGATTCATGTCTTGCCGCACAACCCCATCAGCTTCTCTCACTGCTCTACAGGCAGAGGGACAGGGACAGGAGCTGCCCTGAGGCAGAGGCGGAAAAAGTAATTTCAGTAATTATAAACTCATATAAATGGCTACATCAAAAATCTCTGTTTCTGCTGCTGCTGCTGTTGCTGCTGCCTTTGAAATTAACACGATTTTTCCACTCGTTTACCCTGATCCCTGTTCGGAGCAGGACACGGGACGCACAGGACGCAGGACACACGTGTCTGCGTGCAGTGAAAAAGGGTTCAGGCAGTTCATGCCTTGGGACGTAGAGAGGGATGGAGAGGGGTCTGCGGCTGTGGCGAGTCCTTGCTGAGGGCACTCGTTACTCCTGTGCAGCATTTTGTGGCTCCAGCTCCAGCTCCATTTGTAGCTTGTCTCCTGCTTCGTCTCAGTTGTTGTTGCCGCTGCTGTTTTATATAATAAATGAGCTCGGTGGGTTAAAGGCGTATTTCTGTCTAGTAAATTAGCAAAATACACGCAGAGGCGACACACACACGCACACACACACGGACAGACACACACATACTGCTATGGTTGGTGGTGTGAGCCACACCCCTTTTGAGGGCTGGCACTCAACTCCTTCCCTCCTGGAGCGATGAGTCTCTAATGGGCTGCCGTGTACTGATTGAGTTCAGCAAATTGGGAGCAGGCAACCCTTAACTCACACGGTGTGTAGAGGTGTGTGTGTGTGTATCTGTGTGTGTGTGTGTGTGTACTTGTCTTTGGGATTCCCAGTTGTCGGCTTGTTAAGTTTAAATAATGCTTTTTGCCATTTCCTCTATGCCAAGGTCATTCAAAATTCAAACCAAGTGCGCCTGCACACAGATACTCACACACACACACACACTCACACTCACATTGCAGTTGTATTTGTTGTTGTTGTCGCCCCCGAGTTCAAATGAAGTATTCGAAAAGGCTGTCAGACATTGTCTGCAAATTTCTGGCACGTCATAAGTTGAAGTTAAATGAACTAACTTCATTCAGCACACAGCATACACACACACTCACAAAGCGAAGTCCAATTCCGACACCTACTTACAAACCACACACACACACACATACACACACAGATACACACAGTCGCAGCCACCCACACCCACACCCTGGCACATTTGCACAGATGTCGCACATGCAATTTATGGCAATTCCGAGACTCAATTGGAGCCGAGCCTGAAATTGAAAATGGGCGAGCAGAGGAGAGTGCAGCCTATAGATGAGTGGAGAACTTTAATGCTAAAGTCACCTTAAAAGTAGTTAAATATATATAGTAAAATATACTGAATTAAATGTAAATATATATTGGGCTATAAATGAGAAGTTTAGGCCGAAAGTTGATAGAGAATTGTGAAATAGACTCATTAATGAAATTAAAGGAAGTAGATATACAAGATGATATAAAATTAAATATGAAATATATATATGAATAGAAATACATGAGTTTAAAAATGAAAACATCAGTCGGAAAGTTGGTTGTGAAATATAGAATATCCATATATATAAAGAGAGCCAAAGGGGTTGTATGAATGAAAGCGTTAATCAATTGCAGAATAGTAATGATAGTAAAATGAAATATACTTGTAAATAGAATGGAATTTATTTTATCATTATTAAGCATCACTCCGACTGAGCTTAGAAGCTTAGACAGTTTCCTTAAAAAATCAATGAAATATATTAAGAAATATATAATCTATTTTTTATTTTTAAAGATATGTTTACATAAATAAATATATGTTCTGAGGTTCTGAGTGCTTAATTCAATGTGAAAGTCTGTAGATGATTAAAAGATATATTTAGTTAGAAGTGTGTCAAAGAACTCAGAAAGAAATTCTTCACAATTTTTTTCACAATAAATTTCTCTATTAGATTGCATTCTTTGCTCAACTGCTCTGATATATCAATTCGGTCGGTTGAATCTCTGCTCTAGCCTGACCTTGATTGGTTCGTAGGATAAACTATCTTTATTAAAGATCCCCCTTGCTTGGCCACACTATCTCTCTCCCTCTCTATCTTTCTCTGTCTCGCGAGGGCATAAATCAAGATGGTCAACATGGATAGAGCCGGGCTAAGGTTGTCAGTTGATATGCTGACACGTTTGGGCCCAACCCCGAATTCTCTCCCCCCCAACTACATAACGGCAATCACTCACGCACTCACTTTGAGGTCGACTTATGAATTTAGATTAGATGCGAATGATGAGATACCCTAACTACGCTGCGAGAGTGTCAAGTTCGTCTGTGCGAACATCGAACATTGCTGGCCCTGTAAAGTAATCACTTACAGTTACACATAGTCAGTTACCTGTCCCCTCTCTCTCTTTCTCACTCTCTGTCTGAGTCAGCGTTTAGCCAATATTTTGTTTAGGGGGAGCAAGGGGCTGGAAAGGGACTGGGGCAGCCAAGCTTTTCATCTGTCCCGCTTCGCATGGAACGCTAATTCTTATCGCGATCACACAACTGAAACTGGACACGTTGAGCGATGGACGATGAGATTCATGGCGTGACATAGAGCTCCACAGTCGACTCCGCACACCACACGACACCAGGCCAGGCCAGACCCGACCCGACCAGACCAGCCCCGACCAGACATGGAGCACTCATAGTCACATCATGTCCGACAAGCTAGAAAAAATTGAAGTCAAGTTTGACGTGTGATGTGCTGCTGCTGTCGGAGTCGCGGCTGGAGACGGACATGGACACGGAGTCGGAGTCGGCAACGATAGCGACGGCGACCTTACCGACACATCGTTCATTATAATTTGTACAATAACTCAGCCAAAGACGTACAAAAAAAAAAAAAAAGATGGAGAAGAACCACAAACAAATGTAAATGTTTTTTTTTACTCTTTTTTTTCCTTTTGCAAAAATGACAAAAATAAAAATAATTACTGCGAACCGAAAAGCGCCGCAGTTAAATTTGAATTTCAAGTCACACAAGTACACGCTGTACCCTGCCCCACGCCCCGCCCCCTTTGCGACACGCCCACGTTCAGTTAGTGGCAGCAAAATGAGTTACAGGTAGCACAGCTCCACAATGGGGCCAAAACATCTTTGGACTTCTCGCCTGCAATTCATCAAAATGCAAATCTCGTTGTCTCCTCGGACGCTGCTCGTGAGGGAGGCGGGAAGAGGGGGGGGGTGCCTTCCCCAGGCACTTCTTGCCATTGTCAATGTCCCAGACAACGATGATGATGATGATGTTGACGATGATGATTATTGTTTATTAAGTGTCGGCGTGAACATAAAATTAAAGGGAAGTTCATTTTTATTGCCTTACATTTTCAGCTCGTTTCTCTGCCTCTCTCTCTCTCTCTCTCTCTCTCTGTCTCTGTCTCCGTTTCGACTTTGCATTGTCTTCTGCTTTGTTTTTACACAACTCGTACAACTTTATCTAGATGCCACTGTGTGTGGTCGCTCTACAGCAATTTACAAGCGCGAGTGAGTACTCGTTGTTGTTCACTTGTCTAAAGCGAGTACCTTCATTATTCACTTGAAACGGCATTTTTATAGTATTTATTTGGTATTTATTTTCCGGTTTTAAGGTAGTGAAATTACTCTGGTATATTTTCATTTCAAAATAAAAACGTAAGATTAAATATTGCGCAATAATTTGCGTATCAATTCCACTGTACTGTTTCCCTTGGCGACCACAGGGTGTTTCCTACTCTGACATAACCTTAAAAATCCCACTGAATACACGAGGTACTTTTATTCACCACAAAAGGGATATTTTTGCTAGCACTAAACGCCAGGACACCGCAGCGGCCATTTCGCGAACCAACAGCTCTTTAGAGTCCTGCGCCTGCGCAGGATAACACATGTCATAACTTACGCACTTGCCCGCTAGAGGGCTGCCAGCGCCATCTGACGGTCGTTGGCCGCTGCCACATTCCAATGGCTTTCAAAATGTGCAAATCGATAAAAATAAAACGAAACGAAGCAATCGAAATCGAAAACGAAAACGAATCGAGACAAAAAACAAACAAACAGGCGAATATGTACGCTATTTTTAAACATTGCAAAAAATGCGATAAAAATACGCAAGGGCTGCGACTGCGCATGCAAATGCTGCGATTAGTTCGTTCCGCGTTGCGCATAAAATAAATCAAAACAAGAAACCGAAACCAAAACAGCAGCGGCAGAGGCGGAGGCAGCGGCAGCGGCAGCAAACACCGCAAGGGGCCACCCAGAAGTTGTTCGATAATTGTGTATTTTGGGCACACGAGCCGCGTTTAGCGACCAAAAACTATTTTCGCCTTTAATTTTACGATTGTCGCTTTTTACGGTTCTTTTTTTTTACGACGCCCGGCCATAAATCGCCCAGCCCCATGTGCGCTCTGCCACAGGGCGTAAATGACAAAAATATTTATGGATGTTTGGATTTTTGGGCGTGAGCTGCCTGAGAATCCCCTCCGATCCATCGATCGATCCATCGATCAGTCGTCGCTTCATCCATCAATTACGCAGCAAAGCAAAATAAATTTTTTGCAAAGCAAAATAGAGATAATTGTGCATATGATTTTGGACACACTGTAGGTGGCCCCCATTAGGCCAGCCCACCCTGCTTCTCCTCCTCCTCCTGCTGCTGGCATGCCAAGGGTATTCGTATTCGTTGGATACGTGCCCTGGAGCATGTCCGACTTGAGGCGCGTTTGAAATTCCAATTGATCAGACAGAAAGCACTTTCTTTTTTTGGGGTAGGGTAATATGTGTAATGGTGTATAGGAATATCTTTATCAATCCTTTATTTATTTTTATATTTAGCTCTGCACTCCAGAGTTCAATCTAGACCGAGTCTAGCTAGCCCGCCTCGTGCTTGTAAAATTAGTTTTCCACTCAATTTTCCGCTAGATAAACCCTTCCCCTTACTTAGGTTCAAGATTTCCGGAACTCAATTCGGGGCGAACCATGCACGATCTCTGGGCAATTAACAGCGCCCAAAAGCGATGCCAATGATTGTGGCAGCCTGCTGCCATTGTTAGCCCATTCCCAGCCGGTCTGGCCAGGTCTGCTCTGCTCTGGCCAGGCACAACAGCAGCAGCAGCAGCAGCAGCCCGAAAGGCAGTCAGAGTTTAAGCTCGGATTCTGTGTCTAAACCGAGTGCATACATGTGTCACTCCGCTGTGCTGTGCAGTCGCGGCTGTCGCTTTCATATTCCTCGCACTTTCCGGCCCACAAGCCAAGGGGGTATCCAGAAGGGGGGGACTACCTTTGAATTTGGCCAGCAATTGCATTGAAATCGCATTATTAACGCCTTTGCGAGCTGCATTGCTGCCTCTACCAAATTGGCAGCCCCAACGACGGGTGTGAAAATAATCTGTTTAACGAGGGAGTCTTACAAAAGACCCAAAAGGTGGACCGAGGTGGCGAAAGATGCCGCCAGCATCAGCAGCAACAGCAACAGGCTGCAGACAACACAACAGCAACAACAACAGCAGCAACAACAACCGATTACAACAACAACAACAAACGAGCAACAATAATGACATTTGGCGCAAATGAATGAGAAGCGCGCTCAAATTTCCACTACAGAAAGAAGCAGAGACAGAGATAGAGAGAGAGAGAGAGAGGGAACCCTCGGTCTCTCTGCCTGCCGCAAAAGGATATGACAGCGCAGCCAACCTGACAGTCCCATTGGCAGCTCCAGTCAGACAGCGGCAGAGATAACGGCAGGCACAGAGGTAGAAAGAGAGAGAGAGAGAGATAGAAGGAGAAGGAGGGTGATAGAGAGGTAGGGAAGTGGGGTGTACATACATATACCAAGTGAGCGCTGACATTAAAAGGTGGGAAAATTGTTAGCAACATGTCGAAGATTGAAAGAAAGAGAGGTTGGTAGGAAGGGAGAAGGGTAGAGGAAGAATTGGAAGAGCAGAGGGGAATAAAATGATATAGAAATAGTTGCAGAAATAAATCGAAATCATTTTATGTATAGAACTGAGTATCTGTTTGGTTATATTTTATATCAAAGCGAAAGCTCAAATTACAATAGAAATTTTCGTGTTACATATAAAAAAGTTTATCATATATGTATAAATATATCCTTATGTAAAGATATATTTATTATCTAATTTTTGATCCCCTCTAAAAAGTCGCTTTAAGAATAACCATACGTCTTTGAAACTTATCAACATTTAACCCATATTTTAAATGTATTTTTATACATTTATTAAACCAATATCGTGTCTTTGTATATTTGCTTAGAATTTTAATTGATTATTTTAGAAACTTGTCTTTATTTAATTAATAAGTATAACAATTCTGATAATATTCATACAGCTTGTTTGTATCACGAGTTAGTTTGGTTCTGATATGCTGTAAAATAGCCAAAAATTACTCGGTAGATGCTAAGTCTGATATACGATGTATATGTACTATATACGCTTGTTGAACTTCAGAAACAATTGTGAACCTGCTCCAGAAAATTAAACCATACTCTATACTATTTATTCTATTAAATAATTTGTCAATTAATTAAATTCCCTAAAAGAGAACCCAACTCTCAAGATCTTTCTCGAAAAATCCCAATTATAATATATGCATATGCGACCCGAAACGAGAGTGAGTCATCCTCATCCTCATCATCATCGCAGCTGGAGTGCGATTCGCAAAGTGAAAGAAGTGCCAATAGCTGCCGCTAGAGGGATATGTTGCTTTTGGGAATTTGGTTTGGTTCTTCGTTTTAGGGAAATTCTGAGCGCAACGAAAAACTAATTTGATTTTCCTTTCCTCTTATCTATTTGCAGTTGGATTACAAAAAAAACATTACTCGCTCTGGCACAATTGGATTAGCCAACACGAGGGGTTTTCGCTTTATGGAGAAACAACAACAAAGAGACACAAACAACAACAATACGAAAAAGGTAAGCAAATTGAGCGATTAACCCATTGGCATGTTTAACCCATTGGCCAATGCTGATATTATATTGGCATGCCGAGCGGCCTATTAATCCTAAGTGCTTCCTGTGATTTTATGCAAATCGAACATATCGCCGGGCAGCCTCCTGCCCTACTCCCCTCTCTCTCTCTCTGCCACATGGGCACACAACGAGTCGCGCTTTCAATGTACAAATGACAGTTGACTGTGACATAAAACAGCGGCCTAAGCAGACGTTAAGCGACTCTGTTGCATGCCACAAACCAGAGAGAGCAACACGACAATTTTCCATCGACAAAAGACATTTTCATTTATTCATTGATAATGCTTAAGGCCCTCGAACAACGCTGCGAACGAACAAGCGGAGCAGAGCGAAGAGCGAAGCGCAAAACATGCGACAAAACAACATAATTTAAATTTTGCGCATGCAGCAACAGCAGCGGCGGCAGAGGCAGCAACAACAACGTCGCAACATGTTGCTGCAACACGCCAGCGCAGCCAGCCAGCAGCCTCTGCCTCGTAATCCGGTAGCCTGCAACTTTGGCTGCGTTTCATTCGATTTGCTTTGAATGAAAATGAAATTATCGCATTATTAACTATGAGACCACGACCGGAGCCCGACCCGACCCCTTAGGCGGAACGAGTGCGGGGGGGAGGCAGTGGGGCAGCAGATGCAGATGCCGACAAGTCTTGTTAGCCCGGCCAAGACCGAGACAGCGAACGAGGCCGAGTCTTCGCGTACTTAGAACTGCCTCCTTCTTCCAGCTTCGTCTGCCTTCCGCTGCAGAGTCCCAGCATATTTAACAATAAAATGAATTGTTAATTCTGCTGCACTTTTCCGTTGTTGTTGCCGATGTTGCCAATGTTGCTGTTGTTGCTGCTCTTGTTGCCGTTGTCTGGGCCGAGTCTGGTTGCTTAGCTGCGGAAGGTGGACGTGCCCGTGTCTGCTCGCAGCAGTTGTAATGCGCAAGTGCCTTTATCCGTGGCACAATCGCGCACTCAGGCCGCAAGCCACGGGGCAACAATACAGTGCAACACTCGCAGCACAGTGGGGCAAGAGGGTAAAAAAGTTGCGGCCAATTTTCTTAGCAATGAACTAAATAAAAACAAGACAGATATAGAGAAAGTGGAGGAAAAGAGGAAGATATAAATTAGAAAATAATTTGTTGAATTAAAAGATCCCTAAAATAATAAAAGTCAATCTGCTTTTATATTAAAAACTTAATTAATATTAACGTATAATTGATGGCATATGGCTAAAATATTTATTAATATGTAAGAGACGTGAGGCAATTTAAGCCAAGATCTTATACAATTTATAGGTATAATATCACAGCAAATATTGATAATAATTATAATAATCTCTGAAATATTATGTCAGCTTATGTATTTTACAAATCTCTATAATAAGATATTATATGTGATCGATACTTCAAAAATTATCTGCGAGCAACAGTTTGCTTAAGACAGCAAAAATAAAATATATAAAGGACAGTAAGACAGTAAGATTTCGATATTTGATCATCAGGATGATAAAATAACAAGTAAAAATATAATATGTAAAAAATAAAACCTTAAACTAGCGATACTTTATTAAAAATCATTGAAAAGTTTTAATACCTTGCCAATTATAAAATATTTAGAAAAGTAACAACTTTTATAATTCTGCATATTTTACTGACAAGTTTTACAAACCTCTACACACTGTGCATGCTCTTCAAATACCGTCTGTGTGCGCACACCGCACCGTCTGTTTTGGCGGTCTGTTTCAAGCCGAACTTGTTTTGCGCCAAAAAACGAATGGTCAGAACAATTGTTAACGCGTTCGCGTCCATTCACAATGCCCCCGCCAGGTCCAGGTCCAGTCCTGGCCAAGACTCTCTCTCACTCTTGTCTCTGTCTCTTTCGCTGTCTCTGTCTCGGGGCTGCTGCTGCTTCTGCTGGGCAAATGTCTTGTTCCATAGAATTTGAAACGGAAACATCGAACACTTTGTTTTGGTTCTTGTACCACGGTTTGCTCTTTTTTTTGCAGTTGTTGTTCTTTTTGTTGTTGTTGTTGTTGCTGCTGCTCGTTTTGTTCAAGCTTCGCGTTTGTAAGCGCGCGCATGCGTAGCCCTCGCATTTGGTCAGTCACGCAATGCGAACTGCCTGGGATCAGGGCTGGGGTTGGGGATCGGGTTGGGGATTGGGCTGGGGATTGGGTATTGGCGCTTATCCTCGCTGCACGTAAGCGAGGCGACTTTTAGTCAAAATTAACAAGGCTCAAAACACAGTTTCGAGTGCATGCAAATTCGTTGTCAAAATACAAAACAGAAACCGAAACCGAAGTGGAAGCCTGAAGTGGAAACCCAACTCCCAGACTGGCCTCGCTCGGTGCAGGCAATCGCAGCCGCGTCCAGTTAAGCGATAAATGAGTTACTGACGTCGCTGCATGTGCATGTCGACGAGTCCGATCCGAACCGATCCGTTTCGTTCCTCTCCGATCCAATCCCGTGTCTCAAGCTCAACAATCGCTGCAGGGCAGCGCAGGCAGGTGCCTCGACCAGGTCCCAGTTCCCAATTCTGGTAGTGCAACATTTCAACAGCCTTCAATATCATTTCGAGACATTCTCATATGTAAATTTATGCACACTTCGTCTGCCCATCGGCCATGTGCGGGTGATTGGGGGAGGGAGTGGGAAGGAGAGGGAGCGGGGGTGGGTTGCTCTGACGGGCCAAAGATGAAATATGCGTTGGGTTGCAGGAATCTACTAATTGATCAGGGGCTAACATGATTTTTATCTTTTGAGAACTTAATTATTTTCTGTTCGCCGTGTGTTCCAAAGTGCGACTGTCGACTTCCAATTGGAAAACGATACGTGATCAACTCCGTTCCATTGACAGGAACAGCGAATGCGCCTCGAGGCGTCGTCGTCGTCGTCGTCGCGACGCCAAGGAATGCGAAGGTTGTGTGTGCCCCACGTATTTCTCAAGCTTAACTAAGCTTAAACCGACCTGATGGAACCGGAATACGGTTCTAATTGATTTCGCACAGTTCGATCGGTCTTAAAGTTTGTTTAAATGGAGATTAGTTAAATCAAAAAGAAATATTTTTATTGCGATTGTTTCAAAAGAGATTAGATTTGAGAAAATATATATATATAATTTTTTAAAATTAAATTCTTATTGTTTTTTTTTTCTCAGTGATTTTAATTGACTTTACGCAGCTCAAACATTTTAAAAGATTATTTAATTTCCTATTAGATAAAACAAAATAATATTATTAAAAATTGAATGATGAGCAAAATATAATAGATTATTTGTCAATTTAATTCTTATATATCTTTGCTGGACTTCTTTCGAAAGAAGTGTATTTCTTTTCTAATAGGGTTGATCAGCTTTATAGATAATTTGAATAGATATAAAATACAATTATTATTTTTTTTTATTTTATATTCTATCCATCTTAAACAGCTTTAGGAGTCAATATATTTAAAGATCATATTGGTTTTTTATATACAAATTAATTCATTTTTGTTCTATACGTTTCTCAGAACTAAAAGATTTCATTTTTTTTATCGAACAGTTTTAAATACTATAATATTAAAATAGATATTTAAAAGAAAATTTTTTTTTTTATATTTATATTATTAATAAAATTCATAGAGTTTAACACTAGACTTTTCTCTCAGTGTTGCAAAAGAATTGGGTTCCACTTGAACGATCGTCGCAGCGCTTGCAAATATTTGGCAAAAAATCATTAGCTGCAAAAGGGTCAGACGTGCGAATTTCTTAAATGTTACGGATAGATAGACATGATAAATATGTGTGTGTGTGTGTGTGTGTGTGTGTGTGTGTGTGTTGGACGATCGAAAGTTGTGGCAAAATTTGTGCTAATAGAAATGAATTAGAAATGGGAGGCAGCAGTGCGATCAATATGCAAGCAATGTACGGCAAATTGAATTTTGCACAAGCCAAGGCGAATTCGCCGATAATTTGGCAATGAAAGCGAATTCCGGATAAATCGAATCAAAGGCAAAAACAGAATTTAAATTAAAATTCCTGATAATAATACGCAATTCCTGCTTCGAAGTCCTCTCGCTCTCTCTCTCTCTCGCTCTCTCGCTCTTTTTG
Organism: Zaprionus kolodkinae; assembly: GCA_018901885.1. NCBI lineage: Eukaryota > Metazoa > Arthropoda > Insecta > Diptera > Drosophilidae > Zaprionus > Zaprionus kolodkinae. The sequence goes on from JAEIFM010000498.1 coordinate 2,224,000, forward strand.
GCAGGCACCGGCAACTTGTTTTGCCTTCCAGTGCAGCGCACTTCCAGTGAGAGAGCGCGTATGACAGGCAACTAAAAATTTGGCGGGAGGCTATGCAGCTGTTGCGTGCGAGCGAGATGGCAGGCAGACTACACGAAAGCGAAGAGCGCATGGAACGGTAAAACAGGATAAGAGCAATGTGCGCTCTCTTTGCCGTCGCTCTTTGCGCTGCGCAGCTGTTGCGAGCATTTGCTCGCTCTCCCACTCTCTCTCTCTCTCTGTCGCTCTCGGGGGTTGCAGGCACAAGATGCCATGTGTTCTGCTCGCGCCGAGTGTGATGGCTGCCGAAAGCATCTGCGAGACACGTTTCGTCTCGATGGTGGTGGATGATGATGACGTCGGCGGGAGCCTCTCGCCTTGCTCATCTCTCACTTCGCATTCGCCAGCCAAAGCCGTCGCATGGCAGCCTAATGGCAGATACTCTTCTTCAATGGCTGCGGCGCAGCCAGCACACGCTGCGGCTTTGCCGACGGCAAATCATGGCCGTTCGCTGCGCTGTTCTACTCTCGCTCTGTCCTGCTCTCGCTAACGTGTTTCTATTGTTCTATGTGGCGTGTGTGTGTGTGTGAGTGTGCGTGTGAGTGTGTGAGTGCTTAGGGTTGATCAATGTGAATTGACGTGCGGCCATTATTCATATCTCCCTTCAGCAACAATAAGCAAAGCTGCTGGAGACTCGAGCTGAGCTTTAAATACGTCATCAGGCTGTGGTGGTGCTGCTGCTGCTGATGACGTCCTTGAAAAAATCCCCTAGAAAAAACAATCATATATGTTTTATTAAAAAGCAATTTATTTCACTAAATTATCTTGAATTGCCGTCGGCTTTTAAAAAACACAATTAATAACTCAACTATTAATAACTCGATAGAGTATTATTTTGAGTTCACTTTCATTTTAAGAGCTTCAGAGCAATTTACATTTTTTTATGTGTGAAAGCACTTTTGATACAATCATTATATTTTTGCAATTAATCAAATTACAAGCATATGTGATGCACCTTATCAAAGAATAATGAAAACAAATTGAACACTTTTTAATTTACGCAGTATAGTTTTTCTTTAAAGTTCTGCTCAATTTACAATTTACAATTTATATATCAATAATGAAAATATTTATTAAAATCATTATATCTTTGCAATAAATCAAATTACAAGCATATGTGATACACCTTATCAAGGAATAATGACGGTACTGTCGTAGAAATATTTTTCCCCATATAGTATATCAAATATTTTCATATAAGTCTCTTTAAATATCTTTCTTTTTTGATTGGATCGCATTGAATTCGTAATCGGCACTTTGCAGTTGTCTTCGCTTTGTTTTGTGCGTCTTTCAACTTGATTTCCTATCGATTTTCGTATTCAAGCCCATCGAATGGGGACTTCTAATAATAAAAAAAAATAAATAAAGTTCATCTTCTGCACACTCCTTTGCCGCTTGTTTTTCTTCTTTTCACTTCAGCTTCGGTTTGCTTTGTTTGCCTTAGTTGTTTTTTCTCTTTTTTGTTTTTGGAGGAATTGGCACTTAAGTTACTCAAGTGGAAAAAAGTTTTTGTTTTTCGTTCACTCGATATAACTACACACACACAAGCACACACTGGCACACGCACTCATCCCACACACACACACACGCACTTAGATACAAACATCATGCCACATTCTGTGCAAGTTTCATCTGGCGGGACGGGGCTGGAGCAGGGTACGGTATTGGGAGATATTGAGAGAATTGGGGGAACGGGGCCAGGCCTGTCAGCTGGATTTCTTCATGGGGGAATTCTCGGATCTCTGTGCGTTATTTCTGTTATTTTCTCATTTTTTTCTGTCTTTTTTTTCTGTTTTCTGTTTTGTTTTTGTTTTGTGTGTGTGTTCTTTCCTTTTGCTTTCCGATTGCAGAACGACCCGCAGCAGTTTTGTCGCTGTTTTGTTTTTCCGATTCAATTGAAACCTGACAGCCGCAAAAATTTCATTATGAAATTGAATCGTTGTCAATTTATAAGACTCGCGATGAGACGAGACGAGTACTTAGAAGAGTCGCTGTGCCCTGCCCTTTTGCCTTGGTATCTTTAAGGGGTTCGCCTTGGTGCAGACACCTGTTGTGCATTTTTTACGACCGCTTGTTCTCTCCTTTTTACCTGCCCGTTTCCCATTTCCCGCCTCATTTGCCGCTACAAATCGCTAACTCACCTTGAGCCACCAAGGCGGCACATTTGTTGCAACCAAAGTGAAAACACTCAGCGAGATGCCGACGCTATGCGCCTCAGTGACCACCCCGGCTGCAGGCCCCACAGTTCATAAATTAAACCCCGAGTAGCCCCGAAGAGAGACTTGGACGGAGGAGTAACCCATGCCGACTCCGTCTCCGACTCCGACTCCAACTGCGACTCGTTTGCTTGTGATGTGATAATTGCGGCTTGGCTTACTTTGTTCGCCATTTAATTGTTGTAATTTGTGCGTTGGCTGCCGCCGCAGCTATTATGCTATTTTCCTTTCCCCCCTCTCCCTCTTACCGCTTTCCACTTTGCAGTTTTCGCTTTTCATTTTCCAAGCCAATTTATTCGAGTTTTCGCCTGGAGTTAAGCGAAATTGTTGAACAAATTCTCTCTGGCACGCATTGCTGCATGCAGATACTAAGATACTAAGATACTTTGCTGCAGATACAGATACAGATACGAATTGAAACCATTGTTGTTTTTGCTATTCTCTCGCTTGCCATGAATGTTGTTACTTTAGCCTCACTTGCACCTTTACGCTTCGTGGTTTGTGTCTAAGCTTTGACGTGCACTTCCTTTTCATGTTCACGCAACCGTGGCACAAATAAAAACAGTGGGCAAAAAAAAGCAAAAACTGAAAAAAATAAATAAATAAAATACAAAAGAAAAAACAAGCGAGAAGAGAGCAAAACACAAACTCACACACAGAAGCGCAGCGAAAATGAAATTGACCAGCAAAAATGTCTGCAAGTTGCCGCCTAAAAAGGCCAAGGCTAATTTCGGGTTTACTCTCGAGAGAAAGAAAAAGGGTTTTTATCGATCGAAATTATATAAAACACTATATTTGCAATCGAATGTGCAGGGTGCGACATCTAGAGAGTAGATATTTAAATTTAAAATAGTTATTAGTTATGCCACAATATATTTTATAAGCATGCAAAGTTGTTCAATATATTTCCTAACTTGGTTTCGTGAGTTTTGAGGCCTTTACTAATCTTTAAACGCATTAAGATTTAAAAAAGATGTATAAATGTATAATGGAGTTGTAAATTGCTTAAAAATGTAATTTATAACGAAAGAGATACGTATGAATCGCATTACTATCTTTATCCTTTATTTTTATAAAATTACTTGCAATGATTAGAGTCCCTGCCATGGAATACTGCATTTTCAATTCTGCATTTATTTCTTACTATAGAAATTTCTGATAATAATACTTGATATTTGTATATATTTAATTATCTCAACTTTGTGAAAAAAAATTAATGTTAATGCTTGAAAAATAACTCTGATGCACATTATAATGGTGTTAGGTCAAGGGAAAAATATTATTTTTTGCGCAAAACTTTACTTAAACAATTAAATGTATATAATTTGGAAAAATTCATAAAAACACCCATTATTCTAGCCTTGAGTTTATGGTATTTTTGCTCTTGTAGGCAAGGACAAGCTGTCAATATTTTTAAGACATTTAAAATTTCTCTACATAATTTTAAAGAGCGAATGGTTCTCAAATAAATGATTTCATTTTCTCTATGAAGTTCAGTATTTCCCTAAGGAATTTCATATACCGCTGCTAATAAATATTCTAAATTAAGATCAGCTAAGCCACTCTGAAAGACAATTGGAAGATTCTAGAGTGAAGATGTTTTAACATGCCATTAGCGCTGAAAACACTTCCAATTCACAATGATATCCCGCTCGTCGTTAGGCAACACTTTACTTCCTGACTTTCTAACTGTAACTTGAAGTCTTACAACGGTTCGCAATGTCAGGTAGTGCTTCGAGTTGTGCTAGTTACAATCCCATCCCAAGTTACACAAACTTTCATTGACATTTCCTGTGCCTACCACGGCCAGTGCCCTGCCATGCCTTGCCCTACCATGCCCTGCCTTGCCCTTTGCCCCTTGGCTCGCCTTGTCCAGGCTGCGGTCTGTGTGGAAGGCCACGGCATAAACATCAAAACAAAATGCTTTGATAATATACACAACAAAAAAACAAAAACAAAAACCCCAAAGCAAAGCTCAAAACTTAAAACGACATCAAGAAAAAAGAAACATCAGTGAGGGAAAAAAACTCGTGTGCTAAATTCCCTGGCCAAGGTTCCAAGAAAAAAAGTATGAGAGAGAGAGGAATATAGAGAGATAGAGAGAGAGAAAAAATTACATTTGTTACCGCGAACATTTAAAGAACCTCGGAGACCGCAAAAGAACTTTGACATTTTCCCTTTTTTTGTGTGATCAACGTCTCCGCACTCGCATTCGCAGACCTCTCTCCTCACTCCTCAGCTGCCCCTCCCCCCCTCCCTGTGTCATTGTTTGCAACGTTTTCATGTTTTTGAGCAGCGAAGTTTTTGGGATTATTTTTGTGCGAGTTTTCGGGCATGTGAAGCTAAAGCCCGAAGTTGAAGCCAAAGTTGAGTTTGACTTTTTGACTCTTTCGTAGAATAACATGGACTTTTGTTTCATCTGCTGCTCTTCTTCTTCTTCTGGTCTGTCGAGCTGTTGCTAGGCTACCCCAGGGCTGTCACCTCCTCCGGGTTTGCATGTCACACAGCTAAAGAGCCGAAAGAGAGAACCGAGAACCGAGCGAGGAGAACCGAGAACCCAGAACTGGTCATTGTTTTTGTCCTGCGGCAGCAGCTGCCATAATCGCGTTAACAACACTGACCTGCCCAGGATATCTTTCTCTCTCCCTCTCTCTCTCTCTCTCTCTCTCTCTCTCTCTGTGTGTGTGCCTACATCATTGCACAGGACTTTGAAGCCCTTGACGTCGGCTCCTTATGCCTGCATTTGTGTTTGATTGTGTCCCCAGCGAGGCACTTGGCCATAAATCAAAGTCGCCAAACTACAGCAAAGTGTCGGATGTCTGAGTTTTGCAAATTACTTGGAAGTGTGCCCCATGGCCATCGTCTCCGCTTGCCACACCCCCCACCTCCCCCTCAGGCCATCCCCTAGACAGAGTGGCTCAACATATGTGGGTGTTGTGCTGTGAGTGCTCTCGACATGTGGGACTCCAACTGAGGCACTTCTGTTGCCCCTACTCATCTTTTAAATGCACGAAATTTACTTGGATTAATTATGATATAATAACAAAATACTATAATAATTTAGGAATGATTTGCCTACACTTTTTTAGACATTTGCTGGAGTTTTATATGCGAAAATAGTTTTAATAAATGTGGAATTAATTTTTTAACTTTATAAAATAAATACAAATATTTTCCAATGTTTGTAATAACTAAATCTCAGCTATTTCTAGTAAATTTGGGTACCTAAAAAATTTGCGAATGATTTATCAACACTTTACTTGAATTTTAAACACATTAAACAGTTTAAACATATGTTGAGAACTTTTCAAATTTATAACATAGCTGTAAATATTTTGCTATATTTTACAGCTGTTTCTATTAAATTTAGGTATTAGTTGAAGTAAAAAGTAACCACCTTAATCTTGAAAATTCGCTTAAATAGTTCTCCAATTTTTTATATCATTCATTTTTCCATTTATTGTATAATACATTATATTTATTTTAATGTATAATGCGCAGTTTAGCATTAATTTTCCCTTAAACTTCTTTTATATAACAAGAGTTTTTCTTCCTTCTGCTTAGTTCTTTATTCATTCCGCCTTCATTCACTCTGTTCCCTGCTCTACAAATACTTCTAAACTCTCTAGAAATATGCGTATTATCGCGAGGGTTGGCGCTACAAACTTCGATTTAGTTATCGAGTCGCAGGGTTGCCATCCGTTAAATTAAGCTAATCAGTCGCTCGGCTGGCGATTATGGGGCAGGCGCCTTATAGCACACACAACTAGGGCCAACAATAAATAAATAAATCAAATAAATCAGCACGAAAAACAAGAAGAAGAGGAAGGAGAAGAAGGAGAACAACGGAAATAGGAACAACAATGGCAACTTGGCGACGTAGCCAACTCATTTGGATAAGTTAAAAGCCGAAAGCGTGGGCTCTGAAATTGAACTGAAGTAGTTGGGCAGATTGGGGGAAAGGGAATGGGAATCCCAATTTTTGGGCCCGGGAATATTTGACATTTCTCCAAAAGCCATAAATCAGTCAGAGAAGCGTGACATGATTTCTCTCTCTTTCTCTCTCTCCCTCTGTCCTTCCGCTCATAATTAGAAAATTAGTTGGAAAATGGCAGAGTGAACTTTGGCACAGAATGAGCTGAGGATTCTAAGGGTTTTCAGGCTAACTTTAAAGTGGATTAAGTTGGGAGATAATGATAAGGATAGAGAGCTAAAGAGAGAGTGCATTTTTTGAAGCCTGAAGCCTGGAGTGACAACGCCAGAAGCCACTTTGACAGACTATTATGCGGGAAAAGGTTTCTTTCACTTTCATCTGCCTGCGAGGAGGAGGTAGGGTAGGGAAGGGGGGCAGGGATGGAGTACCTAGTCTTGTGAGGGGCGCTGGCAACTGCAAAGATGTTCGGCGCTCGCTGCGGAACTGTCATTTCCGTTTTACTTGTAAAATGAACATGGAAGTATTCGAGGCAGCCGACAAAGTGCCGCACGGGCGGACAGAGCAGCAGACCTGTGAGTGGAGTCGGGAGCAGCTGACTTGTTATATACTAAACTGAAGCGGAGATGGGATGGGAAGGAGACGGTTGGAGTAGGAGGAGACTGAGGCCGAGACTGCGACCGAGACTGAGACGGAGACTGAGACAGGCAAACGGAAGGATGAACCAAACAGGCAGACAGACAAACAGACACAAAGGGGCGGGCGAACTGAGAGCTGAGAGCTGAGGGACAGGCCCTGATGCTAAAACTGAGCTGGAAGAGAAGGGAAGGGGGGAGGGGGGAGAGCAGGACAGACGGACAGGCATTGCGTTTAACGTTTTTCGCAAAAGTTTTCGGTTTCGTGTGTTTTCGCAGCGCGTCTAAAGGAAATTGCCAGCTCTCTCACTCTCCCCCATCTCTCTCTCTCTCTCTCTCTTGCTCTTGTTGGTATGAGAGGCAACGCAGCCAAGCATTGCACGCTGCTGTCGTTTCCTCCCCCCACTCTGCTCCTCGCTCCACGTTTCCCCTCTCCGTCTGAAGGTAACAACGCAAGAAAATGCCAGGCAGCAAGACAAGCAGAACTGACGTAAAAAGATTTCTGTATGCTGTCCCGGCAGCTCGAACTGACTCGACTGGGGGTGGTAGCACCCCCCCATGGACATCCCCCCCCCCCTCTGGTAATCATCATGAAGTGTTTGCGCATTTTCCAAATAATAAATGTATCTTTAAACACTTCGAATGCGAGAAGTAAAACTGAAAATTGAAAATGGAAATGGAAATGAATTCGATTTCGAATGATTAAATGAAGCGAGAAAATGGGGAGGGGAGGGGAGAAGTGTCTCTATGCTTGAAAAGGGGTAACTGGAAAGGGGGGGAGGGGAGCGGGATCAAAGTTCTGCAAGTGCGTCATGGGTAAAGCTTCTCCTGGCCGCTGTGTCTTATCGGGTTTCTTGCTATTTAAAATATGCAAAGCAAATAATTATGAGGGCCAAGAGATTAGCACGCCCGTCGAGGAAATCGATACACTATATAAAAATAGGAACCCGCATATATTGAGTGCGTATATATCCGATCCGATTGAAGCACAGGCAACGGTTTAACCGCAATCAATTCTTGTTCCATGAATTACTTTGCCTCTCAGCCCTGCCCTGCCCTGCCCAGGCCGGCGATAAGCAGCCCCAACATACATGTGCCAAGTGTTTTTATTATTTATCTGTATATATGGAAAATATATATATATATATGTTATATATGTGCCCGAGTATTTAGGCTAAATTCAATTTAAATCGTTGCTAAGCTCAGGCTGCACTGCATCCTGTGCCACATTCCTGTGCTGCCTCCGAGTGCAGTTGACACATATCTGAGCAAATCGGAGCAGGGGCTCTGGCTGAGAGGGAGCAGAGGGGGGAGAGTGGCATCTTTTCACTTGCCAAGCAGAAATAAAGCTGGGAAAAACTATTAAAATTTTGTAAATTTTAATGAAAAATCTTGCAGCATGCAAAAGCCAAGCTGACAGAGGCAGTAGCCCCCTCCCTCTCCCCCATCTCTAACTACGCCCCTGCAACGGTGACATGAATGCTGACAACGTGTCTTAGTTTGCACAAAACGAGCCACACACACAGACACTCTGCCGTGTGTGTGTGTGTGTGTGTGTGTGTGTGTCAGCCACGTCATGTAACAGGAATTTTAATTTAATTACACTCTCCGGGCTTGAGGCGCCACTGCGAGCACACACTCCGGGGCACAAATAAATATGCACATTAATAGATTAGCCGGGTACGCAGCTCGTTGAAGCGTCTGCAGTGATAAGAAATCAATAATAATACAAACACAGCATGGCATAAATCATTTGCTCATTTGCCCAGCAGAGTCTGGCTTGATGCTTATCGCACGAAACAAGCCTACAACCTACTTACCCCCTCTATATTTCCCCCTCCCTCTAATTTCAATATTCATAATTTGAGTTGAAAGTTGAATTTGCGCCCCAAGGCGGCATCAACACGCTTCGAGGTAGGAAAATCAATAAGGAAAAATTCCACTTCAGCCCCTGCAGGCATTTCAAAACTTTTTACAGGTAATTTTCACAACGCTTTTATTTGCTCCATTGTCATATCAATAGACAGGAGTACCCTGCCGCTCCCGTTCCCGCTCAGGCTCCTCCAACTCGGGAGCTGGCACAAGGCCGCAATGAGTTCGTGCCAAAAAATAATTTCCGACTCGCAGACGACGACGATGAGGAAGCGAGGCGACTTTGCTGCACTTATTGTTGTTATCAACGCCTGAAATATGGCATTTTAATTTTATTAGCTGCCTTGCCACACACACACACATACACACACACACACACACACACACAGGCACACACACTAGCACACACAGCACATACCACAGTCGCTTAGAGCCAACGTTGGCGTTGACAATGCTGTGCAAGCTGCGCACAGTGGAGTCGTGCGTGCAACTTGTTGCTTAAAATTAAATGATATATAGAGTATATATATATAGAGCAGTACGTATAGGCGCCCATTGTGCGCTTTATTTGTTGTTATTTTCACGGTGTTTGTGGCAACAGCCTGTGGCTCACAGAGAGAGGGAGAGAGAGAGAGAGAGGGAGAGAGCGAGAGAGGCCACTGCGCATGCTGGCCAAGAGAAGCGCCAAGTAGAGAAGAGAATTTATGTGCGCCTACTGTAAAGAAAGAGGGGCTAAAATTAAGTTGTAGTCGAAAGGGGAGAGGGGGAGGGGATCGGGTCTACCTAATGTTGCCTACGTCTTCTTATTATGTTGCCAAGGCACAAGGCGCTCTTAAGTTGCTGCCGCCCCCCGAAAATGTTGTATAAATTATGCCACATTGCGCTCTTGCGGCCTGCCACGCCTCCCCCCTCGGGCTGCCCTTTTCATGGCCGGCTTGCCTTTCTGGGCCCATTGTATTAAGTATTTCGGTTGAGCGTTTTTCGCTTCGCTTTTGCCGCTCGTGGAGCGTTCAGCTCGCTCTGCGGCTGCCATGGCTGCTGTGGCTCCTCTGGCGGCTTCTCCATTTAGTCGAGTGCGATTTTCGTGGCGTAATCAGCAGCGAAATTTTCCGAGAATTTTCCAGTGTTCACAAGTGTCATGGAAATCGGCGCTGCCTGTGGCCGCTTTGCTTTGCCGGCGGCAAAAACGCAGCTCGTGTAGTCCAGAGTTGCCATAGTTGTTGTTGTTGTTGTTGTTGTTGTTCCGGATCGCGGTATGAGCTGGCCCTGGCATTACGATTGATGCAGCCACTTGCCCCTGCCACGTGCCACGTGCCACAGCGCAGCCATTGATAGCGAACATGTGCCCCATAACGCCAATGAAATTTGAATTGTTGTGCACAATCATATTGGAAAAACGCAAGTTGCGCCTGAGAACCAAGCGGAAAAAGTTTCAGACGTAGCTTCAGATCTCTGCCACATTTGCTTCCCAGGGTTCCCTGTCTGTTCGGTTCGAGGACCCTTCAGATATTCAGGTAATTCTATGTAGTTTACTCATATTTTGGGGGGGTGGGATATTCCTCTCCTACAAAGTTTTCCCAGTTGTTGCGACTTCATTAAAGTTGGCAAACTTTGAACTTTGCACTTGAGTTGCCTCAGTTGTTGCAGCAGCAGCTGCTGCCACAAGTTGCCTGCCCAATGACAAACTGTCGAAATGTTTCGTTGACTCCCTGACAAAATATAAATCCATTTTCTGCCCCAAAGTTGCAGCTGCTTCGTGTGGCGTGATAAACTGAGAAAAGAAGTGTATAAAACTGGAGGAGTGCACAAGCAGGTTTTTGTGGGTCAAAGGTCAGTTTCTGAAAGGTTTGGCAAAGTTTGTATTTGTGTTTTAAAGATACTTTTAAAATAGCTGACTTATCTTTGATATTTGTATTGTTTATCGAGATGATTAAAGAAGTAAAAGCTAAACGGATTAATTAATTTTGATATCAGATAATAACAGGAGATCAGTTCAATGATATTATACATAAATAATGTCCATTTTATCAATTATATTTGTATCGTAAATGGATCAAATGTAATTTAAGAAACTTGACTAATATAATAAAATTATTATATTATGGAATTCTTTGATTATGGATTTAAAATAAAATATATAATCTATTGTGCTTATAGCACTCAGAAGAAGGCGCAGTAGATCCCACAAAAAAGTATTATATATTGTCAGGATTACTAGTTGTGTCTATTAAGCTATATTTCGCAGTCCCTTCTGTTCATCTGTCTGTATGAACGCTTAGATCTCAGAAACTATTAGGGCTATGGTCATTAAATTTTGTAGCAATACTACAATTCTATATTTCATTGTCTTAAAGTTTGTTTAGCAATTGGGTTACGCTCCTTAAACCATATAAATCAATAAAAATCAAATAACAAGTGATATTTAATACCTAGAAGTTTAAATACTCTATGTATGACAAATATTTAGCTGCGATCGATTAGAAAATATACAAGTCATGTGTGAATTGAAGATCTTTGGATTTCTTATATGGTAAAATTTTGACTATAACTTTTGTTGACTGTTTAAATTTAAATAACGAATATCAATACTAATGAAATATGTTATTAATTTCACTTGAATAAAATTAATTAATTTGTATATTATCTTTCGCGTAGCCCTTATATAAATAAACAGATGAAACCCACATACGATCACAAGTTCATTCACATTATTTGTTCTATTCCTGCTGGAAACCTCAAGTTATGATCGCGATTTGCCTGTGGGTTAGTCAGAAAATTGTCGCATACCTTGTCGTAGTTCTACGCTCTGCACAGATTCAGGAATGGCATCTGGAATCTGTTACAGTTGTCGCATTGCTTGTTCGTATTTCGTATTTTTACCTGCCATTTTGCCCACATACTCGTAATGTTCCTCCCTGCCCGCTGCCTCCGCCCTGCTGGCGCCCCGCATGTCACGAAATTTAATGCATTTCATTTGCCGCAAGGAAACAACAAAAAAAATGTGTAACGCATGAGATGAAAAGCAGCGCAGGAAAACGCAAAAGCAACAAAAAAGTGTGTATAGAATAAAAATAAAAATAAAACACACAGACAAGAGGCAGAAATTTTAAACATGGCGCGAACATAATGTCCTGCGTCCTGTCTCCCCTCTCCCGTGTCCCGCATCCCGCGTCCCGCGTCCTTGCCCGTTTCGCCTCGCTGTCTCTTGACTTCGCGTTCGTTTTGTTTATACCCTTCGACCATTGAAAATGGTCAAAAAAGGGTATACTAACTTTGTGCAAAATGTATGTAACAGGCATAAGGAGGCGTGGCAGACCCCATAAAGTATATATATTCTTGCTCAGGATCACTAGCCGAGTCGATTGGAATGTCCGTTGTTGTCCGTCTGTCCGTCTGTCCGTCTGTCCGTCTGTCCGTCTGTTTGTTTGAGACAACAGATCTTAGCTATTAAAAAGCTAGAGACACCAAATTTGGTATGAGGTTCCTTATATTCGGGGCAGGTGAAGTTTATGTCAATGTTTGCTGCCACGCCCACCGCCCCGCAATCGGTTATTTACGATTATTAAGCAAGTATTAAACTTATTAAGTTCTGCTTTGGTATGTATAAAGGTAAATGCAATATGAACATAATCTCCAAATTACAATCCGATCGGACCAATAACACAGATGTTATTAAAGTCAACGTTTTCAGTACAAATGTTCGGTACGGGCAGCAGCCGACGCGCTGCTTTGAGCAGTTGACGCCGACGTCGACGTTGCGTCGTGTGTTTATTTTACGCGTCGCTGTTGAGTGCGAGGAGTAGCTTTGTACTAGAGTATTTATGCATCTCTGTTTGAAACTATGAAAGTGGTTCACGTTTGTAACGGATTTTAAAAATTGGGAGAGGGTTCTTACTGTGCGCCCGACTTGCCTTACCTACTTGTTTTTTTTTCGCATTGCTTTGCGAATTTCCCTTCTGCTGCTGTTGTTGTTGGAAAATCGAACATTGATTTATGGCGTGTGTGTGGCGAGGAAAAAAGTGTGGCCCAATGCAGGAGGAGCACAGACAGGCAGGCAGGCAGGCTGGGATGGGGGGAGGGGGAGAGAGGGCAAAGCAATTGCCAAGGGCTGCGGCTGATGACGAGCGATGCTGACGAGCTGGAATTGTTTTTGATAAGTCGCAACACACACCCTACCCTGCTCTCCACCCTTCCCTTCCCTTCCCTTCCCCTCTGCAGTTTCGCCTGTTCCGATTATTATTTTGTGGCAAAGAAAGGATGCGCCGTCCCTCATTTTGCATTCATTGTCCCTGCATTTACAACACTCACACTCACACACACACACACACAACACACCACAACATGAAAAAAAAAAGAATTGTAAATGCAATTCGTAGGGCATAAATTTAAAAAACGCGTGTCACATGTCGATTTTCGATTGTTCGCAAATTAATATATAAAATACGCGCTTCGATCCGCGAACTGCGAACTGCGGCTACGTTTTTGCGGTTATTCACATTGTCCGATTCGCAGCTCTTTTACTTATTGTAATTCTACGTCCTCTGTAAAGCGCCGATTTGTACCTGGCAGAACTCGAAACTCACAACAAATCGAACACGATGCATGCAATATAAAACATATTTTGATTTATATGCAGCAAAATTGTTGAAGATCCTCGCAAATTTATGCAGTTTTCTAACAGTTTTATCTATGGTATTAATAATAGTTACGGGATAGTATAACACTAAAATATTAAGAAGATTTAATTTGCATTAAAAGTTTCTTTAGATTAAATTAAAATAATAATTTAAAATATATTTTTAATTTTACAGTTTTAAATTCAGTTTTATAGAATCTTTGCACAAGATCATTAAATATAACCCAGTTTGAAATTTTGAGAAAATACTTCTTTCTGAATACAATTTCCCAATAAACTTTTAATTTATCTTATGCTATTTTAGTGTAAATCTGTTCAGTTATTATACCATGTTCTTTTATTATATCTTGCTAAACAAAGTATGTAGATTTATAATAAGTACTTCTGCATACCTATCTCAGTAATGGAGGATCATATGAAATAATGAACGCTTTTTATACTAAAAACTTGAGCTTACTGATCCCTTTTGGAGTTCAAGATTCAAGATTTATTAAAGTCAATAAAATGTTGTAATATATTTTCGTACACTGCAGTGTACTGCAGAGATTTCAAATCTCTGGCTTAGCGAGAAACCCTTCGAAGTTTATTGTGCTATTAGTATTTTCATTGCTAGTTTTAATTTTCAAAAATGTCTATAATATTTCTCAATTTTTCTTCATTATAATCATAGTACACGATCACATGCCTTTCATATTGCAAGCTTCGAACATCTTGATCTAATTAGGGGGCTTCCTCCACCTTCAACTTTCACTATCCGAAATCTATTCTTAATTCTTCCAAACATGTTTCCCATTTTTATTGGCCCTGACAAGCGTTTACAGCTGCCAGAGCTAGGAGAACAGTTCAATTCGAGTCCGACTCCGTGTCTCCGATCCTCTGGGACCCTCTGGCGGTGTCTTCGCGGTGTATTTGGCAAATGAATTCATTTGTTTCTGCCTGCGATGAATCAGCTGCGACTGCGACTGCGTTGGCCAATTGGTTGAGTCTTCTTCTTTTATGAGTTTGGTAGAGTTTTATTATGATGGGGGCGGTGCTAGGGAACTGAAGGGGGCGTGCTGCGACTGCGACTGCTAAGCTAAATGTGAAATACACAAATCGACAAACGATGCTGCTGCGCCCTGCGTCTGCATCTGCATCTGCGTCTGCGCTGGACTGTGGATTAAGTTGTGAATCGTGATGCAGCGCGACTTCGTCTTCGTCTCCATCTTTGACTTGGAGTTGGAGTTGGAGTTGGGACTGCAAGTGGAGTCGCCTTTTGCGCAGATCTCTGCCCTGCCCGCGGTGATTAATCCATGAACTCTGCGCTCGCTCAGTAGATTCGCGCAGACAGATACTCGCAGCCAGAGCGAGTCTTCCACCTGGTGCCTGCTTCGAGCTCAAGTTGGAGTTGGAGTTGCAGCTGAAGTCGAGAAGGAACGATCCAGTCGGGGAGCAGGCGATATTTAACCCATGATTACAATGTTTGTAAATTTCGGTGTGTCTCCCCTTCACTCTCCCCTCTCCCCTCTCTCTCACCCTCTTTGCTCTGCCTTCCTGCCATTTTGTTTTCACCTTGCGGCCAATTTGTACGAGAAACTGTTCGGACCCTGCGACTCGACAGCGTCCAAAATGAAGCTAAATTGGCCCTGGCTCCACTGCATCTGCTGCTGCTGCTGCTGCAGTCAGCGGGTTGCGGGGGGCGTGGCATATGCGGATGTTTGGGGGCATCATTTGTGGGTCCGCACGCCTGGTAGTTGAGCAATTTATTATTGCCGCAAATTGATTTTTATCTACGCTTAATCGATTGCTGTGCACGTATGTGCCTAGGCCTCAGACCCGGAGCGAGGAAGCTGGGTTGATTGGGAGGGCTTGGGGTAGATTATTTATGTTAGTTCACACGTTGTTTTACACGTAATTTATTAACAACATTTTCTAGCGCAAACGATGTGACCTTGGGGCCAAATGGGCATCGATTATGCCGCCGTGTTAGAAATTGTCTTCCCCTTCCCTACCTTTCCCTGCCTTTTCCTGCCTGCCTGCCTGCTTTGAGTGTCGGGTGTGAAGGTGATTTACAATGGGTGCCAAGTACCCCCCCACCCCCTGGACAGCACAAGGCAGGAGCAATTCATACGAGTACACATACCCGGAGTACTTCGCGTCTCTCACTCGACTCACCTCGAGATATTTATGACATAGAAATGAGCCCCAATTGCCGCAATTACCGGCGCGTGTTTGGCCAGCGGTGATTTTCGGATCTGCTAGCTCTGATTTTAGCCAAGACTGGGGAGAGAGAGAGAGAAGGGAGAGAGAGGGAGAGCGAGTTTGGGTTGACTCCTTGGCCAGCCAAGACATACGGCATTTCCTTGTGGCACTTTCGAGTCTAAATTTCCAAGCAACTTGCAAAATTTTGAAGCATTATTAAATTTGAAAAAAAAAAACAATTGCCTGATTATATTTAATTTAGAAAATTGAAATAACAAATTATGAATATATGTTTACACGTAGATCTATACACTGAAATCAAATATTTTCAATAATATACCTTTGTACGATGTTAATCACAACAAATCTGATAAGATTTGTAACTAAAAGAACGATTATTAAAAAAATGTTTAAATATTTAAATTAATATTTTATACGAAATTCATTTTATTTCTTTTTAAAGTTTGTCTTTAAAATCAACTTTTTAAAATAAAATATACATCATTTATTTTCCCGTTGAAAATCATCAACAATAATATTTTATTTTTTGAAACACTTTATCTTGGATTCAACTATTTGAAATAATATTCTTAAATCTCGCCATTAAAAAATTGTATTTAATATCCCATTTATTTAAAATATTTTATTTCACTATTTTTAAGAGATAAATTTTAAATAATATTATCTTTAAATCGTAAATTACACTCTCTGCTTACACATATTAAATAATACTTAAGAGCTTCCTTTATAAGGCTTGTAAATGATTTTCCCATTCAAATACTTTTCAACTTGAAATTTTAAAGCTAAAATCGAGGAAAATTCTTTGCAACAAAAATTGAAAAAAATTCGAAAAAATGGACGAGCCACACGTTGAAAAAGGGCGAAAAAAGTCGACATGCACTTTTATCAGAGGGTAATAATTCATTACACACACACTTTTTTTTCTGGCCGCCTCTTTTCCCATCCCCTCTCCGCTTCCTTATCCAACCACCCCCTGTGCTTGTCCATGCTGTTATTTTACGCCTTAAACCATCAGCAGCAGCAGCAGCAGCATCGGATGTGCTGCATTTACCGCATTCGACATGACCCTGCCCCAAGTCCGTTTCCATTCCCGATCTTCCCTACCCCCTGCGCGATCCCATGCACGTGTTTCCCTTCGCCCTGCCCCTCATCCTGTTGTAACCATGTGCACTTAGCCTGGCAGCGGAAAAGGGACGAGGGATGGATGGAGCAGTTGGTCAGTTGATTGTTTCTTGTAGCTTGCGTGTTGGCGAGACAGGGACAGCGGCTGAGCGAAAGAGAAAGAGAGAGGGGAAGAGATGTGTTCATCAGCTCCAACATGAGACTGGCAACTCTTAACGGTTCCAGGAGGTAACTGTTTCTGATAAGACCCTCGCTTTGTTGGCCCGTGGCACGCACCTCCCGGCTAGAACCAGGCTGGAATCGGGGGTTGGCATCGGGACTGGTGTTGGGATAAGCCAGTGTGGTTGGCCAGAGCTCAATTAACTAATTGTACACAATGGACTGCAATCAAGTTTCGAATACGAGTGCGAGTGTGAGTGCCGGAACGGGTATTCGTATTCATTAATTGCAGCCCAGTTAACGGAAAAAAGGCGACGCTCGCTGGGTCGCCCAAAGGGGTTGGGTCGACATCATCATGTCGCTTGATGGATAAGATTTCAGCCAACTAACTGAGGCGGGTAGAAAAAGGAGCTGCCAGAGCAGAGCAGGGAATAGGCTGAAAAGAGAGAGAGGGAGTGAGAGAGAGAGAGCGAGAGAGCAAGAGAGTGCGCCATAAATCAATGTAACTGTCAACGTCAACGGCATCAGCAGAGCGTCAATATTAGCGACGAGGACGACGACGACGAGGACGAGGACGAGGACGAGGAACAACCCCCGAAGTATGCAGCAGTAATCAGAGCTCTAGCCTGGGGCCACGCCCATTAACTCATGCGCCCATGCGGCCATGTGGCCATGACGGGGCTGCGATGCGAGCGAGTTCTCAATGTTTAGTTTGGGTTTCATTTTGCATAGGCAACACTTTTTCCCAAGCGATGACGTCAGCAAACGGCAACGCATAAGTAAATTGTTTCAAAAGTGTCATCTAATACACACACGCACACACACAGACACATACATGCACACACACACACACTGATGTATGTATTAGTTGGTTTCCTTGTACACGCTGCAGACTACAGGATATTACATGCCGCCTGCAAGGGAAATTAGATCTTTCAAAACTGCGTCCCAAACCGACGACAACAACTCCGATCCGGACTTGAACTCAGAGCGGGATTCACACACTCACACACACACTCATACAAACCCATATACTGACAGAGGCGTGGGCTGGGAGGGGAAAAAGTCAAAGTCCAAGTCCCCAAAGGCGTTTGGCGCCAGAAAATACATGTTGCACTTAATTGGAATGATTTCGTCTGTGAAATATGATTTTAGTTTACATCTGAGGGGGAAAGAGAGAGAGAGAGGGTAAGGGATAGTAAGGGGAAGCTGAAGAATTTGACTTGTTAGGCGGAAAAACATGTTTAAGGGAAAGAAAGAAATTTCAAAGTTGAATTTAATGAGACAGAAGCAGGAAAATGTTTGATAATTTGTGAGAAATAATTATAATCAATAATAAAATAGTTATTCTTATTATTATTATATTTATTATTATTGAAATATTTATTTTTATTATTATTATATTTATTATTCTATTTATTATTATTATGATTATTTATTTCTTACATTTCGACCCTGAAAATAATCAATAGATGCATGTAACAGTCTGAAAACTGCGCGGCAGACTATTCAAAGTGTTTTTGTCTGTATGAACGCAGAGATCTCAGCTAATATAAAAGATAGAGATACCAAATTTGGCATATTATTTGCTGTTTATAATGTGCAGAGTATGTTTAATTTAAATTAAATGTATCATGCACAACGACCAAATAAATCAATAATTTGTATTAGTTTAACTTGTTACAATTACTACATTATCTGCAAAAAATATAATTTTAAATATATCTTAAGGTGTTATATTTCTAATTAAACTCCCATTACTCGAGTCGCCTTGTAAGCGTAATTGATCGCATATAGAGTGCTTCATAATTTGCTAATCACACTCCCAGCAAATTGAACTAATTCTAGATTTGTCACTTTGCTTCTCTCATTGCAGGTAAACACGCGAATGGGTTGTGGCCAGGCACACCTGTGCAACACTGTATCACTGTAGGTATTCAAGCAGCTAAGAGTGCAACTCCAACTCCAACTCCGACTCCAACTGCAACTGCATCTGCATCTGGTGGATGCATTTGAAATGCCTTAAATGCGCATGCAGCATTCCTGGAGTCGCCTCTATCTTATTTCTGTCAACATTAAAATTGCAGACTTGACAATGCAGCCCAACAACAGCAGCAGGGAGGGGGGAGGGAGGAAGTGGGAGCTAACTAAGTAACCCAGAGATACTCACAAGGACTGACAGAGACAGACAGCAGGGATGGGGCAAGGATAGGAAAGGGAGAGAGCGAGTGAGAGCGAGAGACGTTGTTAGTGCATGTATCTCAAAGTGTATTCGAGGAGATAACACAAAAGGCTAAAATGCCTTGCAACGCGGCTAAGACGGGGCAGGGAGCGGGGAGCGGGAAGCGGGGGATGGGCTGCCAGTCAGTGCCGCAGTCGGAGCCAGTGAGTGGCAACAGAGATTATAAATTGAAATTGAGTTCATAAAACAGGAATCAGCAAAACGTTTAACATCTTTATTTCTGCGAAATGGCAGGGACTAGGCAAGGCACAGGCGGGAGAGAAGGAGAGGAGGAGGTGCAGGCAGGGGGGAGGAAGCAACTTCAACCTCAACGTGCAACCGCAAGAGTCAGCATCTGTGGCAGCCAAGGTGCGAGTTCGAATGCAATCAAACAAGCGCAAGTCAATTGCACACTGCACTCTCTGCTGGCTGCTGCCTCCCCCTCTGCCTCTGCCTCTGCTCTCGTTGCTGCCACATGCAGCAAGAACCAGGCAGGCAGGCTGGCAGATGGGGCAGGCAACTAGCCCAGGCAACACAGCTCGGCAAATAGACAGACAGATGTACGCGAGCTACGAGCTGCCAAACAGGCGATGCGTCGCAATGTCCAACACGGTCACGCACAGTGGGGCAAGTAGGATCAAATAAGGCTAGAGGCATACAGTGAGCAGGCAGGGCATTTTATTTCCCGAAACTAAAATCACACTAATATTGAATCTCATTATGAGTAATTAAATACTCTAGATATGAATATTATGAATCTTTCTTTCTCTTTCCATATATTTCACTACAATGTATTATAATAATCCTCAATTCAGGAAATAAATTCCTGCAATATGCCTAACTCATTCTTAAAAGTTTTCATTATATGCTAATGACTGTCCCTTCAAAAACTTAAATTTCACTATACTCTAAATAAATATTTTGTATAATAATTTATAATATTCCTGAATTCACAGTAGAGTTTTCAAATTTCCATCGATTATGTATTTTACTTTTGCCAAATATTCCGAAACTCTAACTTCACTTTGATTGAAAAAATATAATATTTCGTATAATATATTATATTATCATATTCCACAATTAAGGATTATATAATATAATCCTTCAATATAATAATCCTTCAATATTCTGATAATGATCTGTTTTTCAATTGAGCATACTTTCCATAAATTATCACATTTGTCCCACTGTGCCACTGAGCACAGAATGTGGAATGTGCACGCGTTGAATTTCTTGTAGACGTGCGATAAAAATTTGCGACATTGCAACAGTTTGGCGAACGTGCGAGGTGGATGTGGTTGCCTTCGCCTTCGCCTTCGCCATCGACTCCAACTCAATCCTCCTGCCAGCCATGACTCCCGCTCCTCCCTCGGGAAGAGCTCTTAGCATGAGCCGCTGTGCACAAAAGCAGATGACACGCCGATACTGTTAATCTGCGTGAATAAAAATGTAAATGAATTGAAGATTGCGCCGCCATCGTTGAGAGACGAAGCTGAAGCTGGAGTCGAAGCTGGAGTCGGAGTCGGCGATGGCGATGGCAACTTGCAGCATTATGAGCTATGGCCGCGCAGGCCACTTAGGTGCCTACAAAACTGCCGGGACAAGTGACAAGCGAGATTAGCTGCGGCGCGGGACAACGTTTAATAAGCTCCGACATGCAGCTCGGCTCCAAGGCAGCTTCAGGCACCTTCGGGCACCTTCTGCCGGCTGCAGTCTCCAGGCCAATGATGATGCTCAGTCGTAGCTGAGTTTC
This sequence comes from Zaprionus kolodkinae, assembly GCA_018901885.1. Taxonomy (NCBI): domain Eukaryota; kingdom Metazoa; phylum Arthropoda; class Insecta; order Diptera; family Drosophilidae; genus Zaprionus; species Zaprionus kolodkinae. The sequence continues at coordinate 2,244,825 of JAEIFM010000498.1, forward strand.
GAGCGCTTAACACGAATGTTGATTGAGTATGCCTGTGTGTATGTGTGAGTGTGTGTGTGAGTGTGGTAATAAAGTGTGGACAAGCTTAGCCACAGATGATGCAGCCCGTTGGAGGCACCAGCTCCACGTACGGCACTCTGTGAAAGCTAACGGGCAACTTGTTGTTATAGTTTCTGTTGCAGTTGTTGTTGTTGCTCAAACAAGTTTCAAGTGCAAGTGCAGCGCATAAAAGCCAAAAAACGTAAGCAGTGGCGTCGCTAGGAGGGGTAGAGTTGGAGGAACCTATGAAAATAATTAAAATATGCCAAAATATTTAAAAATATTTATGATTTCGCTGAATTTAAAAAAAATTCTTATAACTCACATAAGAAAATTCTGCACACATTTCTCTTCCATATATATCTCTCTCGCTCTAATACACACAAACAGCTAAGCGTGTAAAATCCAAAAACGCTGTCAGTAACTGCGGAAAACGTTTAACTAAATAACTTCTATATTTATAAAGCGATTGGTATAAAATTAGAAATATAAATGTAAATATAATGTATTTATATGCATTCCAAATCTAAAGACTGTGACTTGAATACTTTGCACAATATTCGCAAATTGCCGGTTTTCCGAAGCTGTGGGCGTGGCACCCACAATTTCAAAAAAGCATACTCTGTGTTTTATATACATAAATGAATATGCTAAATTTGGTATCTCTAGCGTTTGTAATACCAGAGATCTGTGTGTTCAAACAGACCAGAGACGTAAAGAAATACTAAACTAAGGCACTGCCTTTGCTGGCAGTGTTCGGACAACAGGGACTCCTCTGGGTTCGCATTGAAAGTCTGCCAGAGCTGGGGAACGTGTGTGCGATTGACCAAAGCGCTTATAATAAAAATTAAATCGCACAAAATAAAAACGTTCAACTGGCAACGCGGAGGCACGAAAGCAAAGACGACAACAAAATGAAGACGAGGCCAGGGAGCCAGAGAGAGAGAGAGAGAGAGGGAGAGGGAGAGCGCAAAGGAGAAGGAAAGAAAACAAAATCGAGTCACGAACATTGAAATATGTGTGTCCACAGCTGATGAGGAGGACATGGACATGGCGCGCTGGCAGACACCGAACCGACACCGGCTGATAAATGCGTGGAAAATGCAACAGCTGCCAGAGCTGGATAACAGCAGGCACTTTCCTGGCCTGGCCAGGAAGAGGAGAGGAGCAGGAGCGAGGGAAGGGAAGGGGAAGACGAGCGAGTGGCGCGATGCGCTGTTGGTAAACAAATCATTTGAAAGGATTTTCACACACAATCTATCTTCGTTCCATTGCAACGTTACAGAGTTGGACTGGCCTGACTTGGCTCAGCTCAGCGCGTAGCTGCCGAACGGCGGCGGCGGCGGCGGCTCAAGAAATTTGTCAGTGCACTGTGCGCTGCGCTGCGGGAAATGCGAGCAGGGGGAAGGGGCAGGAACCTGAGGCACCCGAGGAACCAGAGAAACCTGTTTGCATGCAGCGTGCAATAAAAGAGGCAGGCGAATCCTTTGTGGCACACGCAGGCGAAAGGCGAAAGTGTCAGCAGGACAATGGGCATGGTCAATCAGGGCATGTGCGGATTAGGCCCGAAAAGAGAAAGTTGTGCATTGTGTGCAGTTTGTAGCCAAAACATAGAACCCACCCCGACTTATGTAATCGAACAAACGGGATTAGTTGCAGTTACACTTGAACAAGGACACCCTAACACACACACACACACCCGCACAGGGAGTGCATTTGCATGTGCCCGGGATTAGGCATCGCTGCCTGCTTCGTTCAAGGCAAATGCATAATATTATGCAATTCTCGTGTCCTTCGGAATCTCAAGGACGCCGGAAAGTGCAAGCGAATGAGCCTGTGCCTGCGGTTGGCCAAGTGTAGCAAGGTCAGCCCTGAGACTACCAACACCTACACTTCTAATATTCTCATAATTATTTTTATGACCCTCGATGCGTTGCGGTGCTGTGACAAATGCAAAAAGCAACGCAATTATGCAATATCTGAATACTACGAGAGATATGATCCCTCCTCATTTGCTGGGCATGTGTCGGATAGTAAAGTGCAAATGTTGGGTAAATTTACCAATGATAAATATGTATTTCATATGCTGCAATTGCCGTTAACCTTGAGGTTTTTAATGAGAGCACAAAGTCAGCAAAGTAGGGATGAAAATTCAGACGGATCTATTTCTTACATCATCAGATTTACTTACATGTACAGTATTTGCAATGCCTTCTGCAAATGTTTCCACATTTTAGTTATTTTCATATTTCCAAATATCCCAAAAATTTAAATATTTCCAATATTTATTCTCAAGGTTTAGAGTGTAGGAATTAGCTTGTTCTGAATCTTTTCCTTCCGAAATTAAATTAAATTCAGCAAAGAAATTTCTTCAATAATTTTAACTTATTCTTGAAAATGTCCATTATATACTAGTTAATTTACTGAATCTAAATTTTCGGAGATTTCACAATTTGTCACAATTTCCTATAATGGTTTATAATAATACCAAATTCGCATATAAATGCTTCCAATATTTTCAATAACTTTTTTGAAAGTTTTCATCAATTATGAATTTTACTGTTCCCGAATTCTTCAAAACTGCAACCTCACTTTTATAGCATTAATAAATTATATATAATAATTTTGAATAATCCCCAATTCAGGCTTTAATTTCCATTCATATTCTCTATATCATTTTTTAAAGTTTCTTTCTTTAGTTGTTATGTTTTAAAATTTTATTGAAACTTTATTCTTGCTTTCATTAAATATTTAAAATCATTTATAAGATTTTATAAAATACAAATATTCATTCCTAATTTTGAATTTAAATTTCCCTTAATATTTAATTCACAATTTCCTTCTTCGTCAGTTCTCATTCCTCACTTATTTCATTATCTCGTTTTCTCTTATTATCTTATGTTCAAAAGTGTCGCTATTATTATATAAATTCCCGAGCGTTGAAAGAATGCAGGAATCTCCAACGATTGTTTTAGCCTTCGCCCGGCAACTATTGTGAATTTTAAAGTTGTGAGGGTTGTCGCGCTCCACGTTGCTCACTCCACATCGACATCCGCATTTGCTTTTGTAATTTACACAAAATTAAATTCAAAGTGTCCTCGTTGTCGGGCAGGGAGTGGGAGTGGAAGAGGGGGGAAGGAGGAGGAGACTAGGCAAGGACTTTCGACAGGCAACAATGAAATGAAAAAATTCCAGTGCAACGTTTGAAGTTTATTGGCCATAAATAAGAGATCGCTCGCCTCGGCTCAGCTTGGCATGGGACGGGAAAGGGATTGGGAGAGAGAAAGGGAAGGGGAAGGGAATCAAGGGACATGGCAGAATGAGGACGAGCTCAACGGAGGCGACAGTCGATTGACAATTTGATTAAAAAACGAGGCGGCAAATGAAATGCATAAAACAAGGATAACTGTAGAGTGCAACAAGGATGCGTACAGTGAAGTGAAAGTGTGTGTGTGTGTATGTGTGTGTGTGTGTGTGTGTGTGCAACTACAACAACAAATTGTCAGCCATCCGCTCTGAGTAATTGTTGCTAATGAAAACGAGGCTGCACGGCGTGGAGCAGGAGCAGGAGCAGGAGCTGGAGCTGGAGCAGCGCATTTAAGTGGCTAATTTCGCTGTGGCCAATTGTCAGTGCAGCGCACAGGAATGCGCACTATGCCGACCCGAAAGGGGAGGGGAGGCAGGTGGCGGGTTGGCGTGACAAATGAAATTGCAGGCAATGCACAAAATGCAAATGAAATGTGCAATCATCCAGGGATGCAGCACAATGCAAAATGTGTGAACATCCTGCTGCAGCTACTGCCCCTCCCCCTCTCTCCCTCGCTCCCTCTCTGCCCCTCTCTGCGTTACATGAGTGAAATGTCCTGCGGGCCGTGTCCGTGTGCTTTGTCCCCCTCTTCCCCCTGCCTGCCTGACTCCGACTCCGACTCCGACTGCGACTGCTTTACAAATTTCGCATTTATTGCCAGTGACAAAATATGATACGAAAATTAATATTATTGATTAAATAATTGAAATTGGCGTGCCTGCGACGCACAATAATTTATTGCTCTGCCCATCCCACAGCAACAGCAGCAACAACAACAACAACGACGACGAATGTCAAATGCCATTTGTAATGCATTTGCATGTGTTTCTGCATGTGCTCCCCTGTGTGCATATGTGTGTGTATGTGTGTGTGTGCATATGTGCATGTGTGTGTGTGCGTGTGTGTGTGTTTCTCTGCTCGTGTGCTGAATGCGTTGACATTTTGAGCTCTTGTCAGTGCGAGAGTGCTTCCCACTGCACTGAAATTAATTTGAAAGCATATATTATGTATATCTTTCATTTAGTTGTTAACTAAAAATGCACAAAGCCTGAAAACATAGTTAAACCGAGAGGAAATAAGCAGAAAGAGCTATTTTAAAATGGAATTTCAAGGAAAAAGTATAGGTTGGAAATATTTCTTTATTTTTTTTAACCCAGCGGTCAAAATTACAAAAAGATTTTCATTTTTTTACGAGTTCAGAATTATACAGGGTTATACTTAACTCATGTATTTTTAAACGCATAGATCTCTAATATAATACAAGCTGGGGACACCAAATTTTAATATACCATATAATTTTAAATTTCATAAACATATTAATTATATTACGGAATAAGATTGATGCAGCCTAAACTCCAACTCTTGTCTTTCTAAACGCATAGATCTTTGCTATTATAACAACTTGAGACAACAAATTTGTCTGAAAATTTTCTGTAAGCCTTACGTTTTTTTTAACATTATTTCACATTTAGGATGCCACGCCCACAATACACGCAAGCCAATAAACTTTTCCCTTCTGCATAAACATAGTTGCATTTTAGTAAAAGCATTTAAATATATTATGAATAACAAAACGATCTATCCATAAATAAGTTTTAGAAGTTGTAATTTTTCTTAATACAAACATATACAAATATTAAGCTGGAAAACAATAAGTGGCAAAAAAATTTATGAAATTTATTTATTTATTTAATTTATTTTTGACTAGAGAAATATATTTAGTTTAAAAATGGGTACAACATACCTCTGTCTTATTGTATTATTTTCGGGCATGCTTGACTGTAGCTTTAGCTACTTACATTAATTTTTAACTCCTCATAATGCAATGAAATTTATTGAAGAATTAAATTCATATTTTTCTTAAATCAATGTCATCAATTAGGCTGCTTTTAATGCTGATTAAAATGTAAAATGATTAGATTCCATCCAGCAATCTGCCTCTCTAACTCTTACCCACTTTGTGGAGTGTTACCATGTTACAGAGTTGTCCAGTTACTGCCTGCCTTGCGTTGCTTTAAGCATCTCACTCCATGCTGTCACCCAAAGCCATTGTCATTGTCTCCGCCTGCGGCGCCTCCGTCTTCACTTCATCCCTTTCGAGCACTCCAGCTATGCTGGCATTGCCGACGTTTGCCTTCAGTTTTAATAAAATATTTCATAATTCCTGCGCAGTTTTGCTATTGACACTTTCTGATGGCATCCTTCGCATCCTTCGCATCCTGCGCGTCCTCCCGCTGTGCCGGCAGACGCGTAGGTGAAAGTTCTGCCGGATGGCGTGTGCTATGCACAACAGCAGAGCAGCAGGAGCAACCTCCTCCTCCTCCTCCTGACGGGTGAACCCATCAACAACGCCAACAGCAGACGCTCTCGCTGTAGGGCCGCAGTCAATGGCGGAAAGGGGAAGGCAAAGGGATTGGGATTGGGAGCTGGAACGGGCGCTTGCAGCCCTGGTGGTTGAATTGATTTCAGCGTTGATGGCGTTGACACAAAAAGCTTTTACGGCGCCCTCTGCGGTCGCGTACCGTTGACCACCTACGGCGCATCCGCATCCTGTGGCTGCTGCTCCTGTTCCTCCTCCTCCTCCTGCTTCCACATCTCCTCCTGCTGCTGCTGCTGTTGTTTTCGCCAGTGCCGGGGAAAGCTGCTCGAATGATTTACATACAAAGTGAACATGGTCTGAACGAGCCTCAGGGCTGCGCATGAGGTTGCATTCTGCCTGTGCCGCTGCTGCTGCTGCCACTGCTGCCTCTGCTTTTTCTCTGCCGGCTCTGCCAGGAAGTCCTGCGGCGGCCAGCAGCAGCTCCAAGGGGCGGAAATTAAAGTTGTGACACGTTTAACCAAAGCGTTTCTTGGTGTGGGGAACCCAACGATTTTTTGGTAATTCCCTCAATTTTTCTCTCGCATCCATGCAAAGTGTTAAAGCTTCCATTTTGCTTATTTTTCCAATGTTGCTCGTTGCTCAATGTTGCTGCTGCTGCTGTTGCTGTTGTTGTTGCTGCTGTTGTTGCTGTTGTTGTTTGCCACTCAGCGAAATTGCAACCACCGATGATTGTTGTTGTTGCTGCTGCTGCCGCTACCTTTCGGTTGAGCGCACAAAGGATGCGGCTGTTCCTGGTCCTGTGTTGCTGCTGCTGCTGCTGCTGCTGCTGTTGTTGCCCTCCAGCTGCGTCCGAATTCCCTTTTTAACCAGCCGCCAGTTGCCCGCTGCCAGTCGCCGCTTGACGATTCGTTGGCCCAGCCCCGGTTCCTGCTCCTGCCCCTGCCCCTGCCCCTATGCCTCCAACGCCCTCGCAGCCCTGCCTTGCGCCCCTTGTCCAGTTGATTTGGCCTCGAAACCATTTACGCCTCTCTCTCTCTCTCTCTCTCTCTCTCTCTCTTTGTCTCTCTCGCTCGCTCTGAGCCACATCCTCGGCACAGCATGATTCTTCTGCTTGGGCCACAGTCATGTCAAAAAATAAACGCCCGCGTCTGCGAGTCCAATTCAGACGACGGTTGATTATTACTTTATTCCCTGCTCAGCCCTGCCCCGCATACTCATGGGGATTTTCGGAAATGGCAGATCTCAGATTCTCTTGATGAAAGCAGTATTTCGATATGCAGAGAAAAGATTCAAGATTTCTATATAAATCGTGCAAAAAACCTTTTTCTATCGATCTAGACTTGGTTAGTTTTATTCCTTTTTGAACTTAACTTTAGTTCGGTTCAGTTCTTTATGGAACTATACTTTCAGTTTAGTTAATTTCTTTATGGAACTACATATATTTATTTATCGAACTAAACTTAAGTGCACTTGATTTCTATATGGAACAAACTTCAATTCGGTTCATTACTTTATTTAACTCTACTTTAATTCCGTTTATCTACTTATGAAATTCAACTTAAATTCAGTAAGTTTCTTTATGGAACTAAATTTTAGTTCAGCTCATTTTAATAATATAAGGAACTAAGTAAGCTACAGTTCAGTTAATTTCCTTATCGAGCTCAAATTTATTTCGGTTTATTTCTCTATCGACATAATCTCATCTTCATCTCATGTCTTTATGGAACTGACTTATCATTTCGGAGCTAATTTTCAGTCCTTATTTATGGAACTAAACTTAAGCTCATCCTATTTCTTTATCCTATTCAACTCAAGTTTGCTGCATTTCTTCATCAAACCCAACTTAAGTTCATTTCAGTAATTAAACTTGAATTGAGTTAGTTTCTTTATGGAACTAGCGGTTCATTTCTTTATTTACTTAGGCCTCAAGTTCGTTCCGGTCATATTACCTCGATTTAAATGCTTTTTAATGATCTTAGCAACTCGGGAAATCAGTTTCTTATGGCTTTTCAATTAGCCATGACATAATTAAAACTTCGTTTTATGCCCTGCCCATCCCATATGCTCCACAGAGTGCCTGAACCGACCTAGGATAAGCTCGTAAAACTCTCCATAACAAGCAGATAAAGAACAAAAGGCGTTAAATAATTATTCACTTATCCAGTTGGCACACTTTTGTACTGAGAGTTAGGAGCTTGGGTCGCGTACATCTCATAAATATGTCCCATAAAACCAACACTAGCATGAGAGAGAGAGACAAAGGAGAGAGTGTAAGGAGCACAGAATCACAGAGAGAGAGAGAGAGAGAGGGAGATAGACGTCGACAGAACGATTTGTATCTAATTTTATGAGGTCATAAAAAGCAATCATTTCGCCATTTGCCACAAGTCTCCCCTCTCTCTCGCCTCCAGCCGAGGCGAGACCGCAGCTGGCGGCCATGCCCATAAAATTGTGGCCCAGCCCAGTCCAGACTGCGACTGAGACTCGCTTCGGGGCAGAGATCTGGTTGGGCTGTTGGTGAAAAGGTTCTAATGCGGCAGTTAAATGGATTTTATGAGCCCAGAGAGCTCGACTAAGTGAATTACATGAATTGGCTGCCGATTGTCTTTTAATTGCCGTCTTGAGTCGCGGTCACTGGGTGTGGGCAAGAGGAGGGGGGCCAAGTCAAACAGGACGGAAGTCTGGTCAGCTTTTCATTTCCGCAGGTCAGTGGCAAACGATCAAAGTGCTCGCCAGATAAGCGTGTCACATAATTAATTGGATAAAATGAAAATTTTAACTAATTAGCAAACACAAAATAAAAGCAAAAACAAAAGCAGAGACAGAGAGGGGAACACAGAAAGAGAGAGAGAGAGAGAGCGAGAGAGATATATGATGGGGGAGGAAGCACAACTTGCCGGTTCAACTGACTCTGGGAGACTAGAGATGGCAGCGTGAGCTGGCACGAAACAGCAGAAATTAAGAATATTTCGATACTACGCCACGCAACTCGTGTCGTGTCACGGCACGCAACCATCGCTAGCCTGTCGCTGGGTATGTCAGTCTGGGGGGTCACTGGGAACGTGAACGAAATAAAAATGCGCAGTAAAATTAAATTTAATGAGTTCATAAAGCAATAAACACTGCCAACCCAAGCCCCGATCGGAGTCAGAGTCGCAGTCGGAGTCGGAGTCGGAGCCTCCAATCCGCAGCCAAGCATATTTCAAGGTTCTGTGTGCCGGGACATGGGTTAAGCGTAGCAGCAACCCACAGCAACAGACAGAGAGAGAGAGAGAGAGAGAGAGTTTTCATCTGAAATCAATTTGGATAATTATTAAAAATTAGATACATGTGTTTCGGCGCCAACTTGGGGCAGGCAGCAAGTTTTAGTGAATGAAAAACTCGTGTTGCAGCCGCGCCAGATGCTGTGGCACCTTTGCACGAGGGGCAATTTCGGGTATTCGAATGCGGATTCAGATTCCTGCTTGGGTCCAGCCAGCTACTCAATTTGGGCCCATAAATCAATCGATGCGTCGCCCGCGTTTCCCCAAAACTTCAACTAACACACACCTACACTCTTATATACACATATCTATATATATATATATATATTTTTATTCGAGTGTGTCTGTGTGTGCTTTCGATATTATATTGTAGTTTTCGAAAAAGTCGAAAACATAATCACATAAAAATGGTTGCAAAACACTTACGGCATTTCGGGCTCGTCTCGCTTTTCACTTTTCCATGCTTTCGCTTTTCTTTTGAATCTCCCCGTGTGACACTTGCGAGTGCTAAAGCTGTCAAGTCGCCTGTCTTGTCATAATTAAAATGGAAAATTCTCTAACAAATTTCCCTGGCCATAAATAATTGTCGTTCCCCAAGTCTGAAATCCATTTGGCATGAAGGCGTTGATGGTTGATTTGGCCGACAAACCAAAGTACATAAATTTCAAAGCTTCCCTTTCTTATAAACACATAGAAAATACAGCCTGACAAATAATATCTGTGTCTAATTTATGCAACCATTTTAAAATACGTACCGTATATCTCTTAATTTATATATATTATTTTTGGGCAATTTTAGCATTTCTTAGTTAATACGCATTGACAGGCGAATGTGTCGAGCAAAGCGTATGCAAGTACTGAGAAATATACTATCTAAATACGATCTATTAATGTATAATACCATTGGACATTAAACATTGTAGTACACAGATTAAATAAATTGTTAACATTATTTATTTAATAGTAGGGAGAAAGACGTGCGTACAAACAAATATCACAAAAATTGCTACATCAGAAATAAATCATAATAATTTAAATACAAACCATCATAATCTACCTATCAATGTATAATACTGTATATGGTATTTTAAACAAATTATACAGTCAACATTATCCTTAAAGTATTTGGGAGAAAGGCGTTCGTACAAACAATTTACTCCAAGACTGATAACAAAATGGAAATATCATCATTTTTGATGTACCAATTCACTACAAATTTTTTATTTAAGTTTAAAATCTTTTCATATTCTTAATTCAGTCTGCTACCGATTTTACATTTAAAATTAAACATATAATATTTGAGATATAAGCTTTCGTACAAACAATTTTATTAAAAACTGCTTAGTTCGGTATATATCATCATCGTTTATACATATATTCTATGAGCTACGAATACATTTGCATTACAAAATATTTTAGTATTATATATGCCTCATAAGTAACCATATATCTCCCAAACTAACATGCTTTCCACTGAATTCTCCCCCAACTTGAACTCCTTCTGGTGCAGGCTCTCTCTCTCGCTTAGGAATGCACTGTAAGAATTTGTGGCAGGAATTCCAACACGCAGTGGGCAAGCAGCGCCTGCTATCCGGTACCGGGAATTAGAGTAAACATTTGAGTAATGATCCAGTAATTTCTCATTTCTCGTTGCTGAATTATGAATGCTTTGTGTAATTAGTGCAAGTCGCGCTACAAGATGCTTATCTTGGCCGACAATAAAACTCGATTTGAAGCCGAATGAGACTGAAATATACTGAAGTGTGTGCCCCCTTGTTTGCTGCCTCTGTTGTTGTTTATTTTAATTACGAATATATTTTTAAATGCTAACATGGCCAACAAAATGGAAATGAGAAATGCTTGCACGCACATGTCATGTCAACTAGAAACGCATAAAATTTTTTTTTTATTTTTTTATTTTTTTTTTTGTTTCTGTTTTTATGCGCAACACGCAAATCCAACAACAAAGAAATCAACACGAGTCGAGCCAAAAATTGAACACACACACACACACACACAAGTTGGCCAAAAAGAACTGGGGAATATATTGCTTATAAAGCGAGAGGCGAGCCCCAAAATGGAAGGGGGTAGAACACGAGTTTTAAGCGCCGTCGCCTTCGCTGTCCCAGTCAGATCGAAAGTCTCCAGACGCTTCCCAGTGCCAGTGCAAGTGATTGCCGGCTATTATAATGTGGGATAGACGACTGGACTGACCCGTCTCCCTCTCTCTCATTCTCTTTCCCTCTCTCTCTCTCTCTCTGCTCGCAAATCTCTGCACTAACCCCCAAATCAGAGTACCGAAAAAGCCAACTTCAGCTCGACTTGAATGAAAGGTGCAATTTTTATGATTTATCGCCGTTATTATTATAAAAGCCGCAAAGTGGGAGTAAAGGAGACAGCAAGGGGAAGAGAGAGGGGGAAAGAGAAAGAGAGAGGGATAGGCGAAGGAAAGCAAAGAATTTCACAGCGTTAAATTATTCAAAAAGTGAAGGAAATGTGTAGTAGAATCGCGATGGCGTCGCCATCGTCATAAGGTAACCCTGGTAGTCTGTAATTTTCTACGCTAATGCTGTCCCGCTCTGGCAGACAGCCAAAAACGCCTGCGGTGCCACGAAGCAGGTGAAGGGGCGAGGGAAGGGGGCGGCTAGCGGGGGAGGTCAGAAACAAAAGAAAATTAAAATCCAACTGGAAGTGGAAGATGGCGAGCCAAAACATTAACATATGCAGCAGTTCACACGATATATTCACCCACACGCACACACACACACAGACTCACACACACACACATACACTCACACACTCACACTGACAGGTGCCAAGAAATTGAACATTGACTGGCAAGGGGGAGGGGCAGGGGAGCCACCTTAAGGATCTGCCCACACTTTGCCTGGCTGCCTTTAATCAATGAGCGCCGCTTAAAGTAACTGTAATTGCTGCGGGTCTATCGATAATTTAGCCACAATTTGCGCCTTGTTGTTATCGCCGCGCACAGGCACCTAGTTTTCCCCCTTTTTCATCCCCTCCCCTTTGCTCTATCTACCCTTTTAATACTCGCCTAACGTAGTCGGGTCGATAAGCCAATTAAGTTGCAGTTGGCCAGCGATCAAAACTGACCAGTTAAGACCCCCCGCTATACCCCTGCCACCCCCTGTTAGCCACGCCTCTGCTACGACAGCGACAGCGACGGGCAACGGCAACGGCAACGGCAACTTCAAATTGCAACGCCGGTGGTGCTGCCAGACAAGAAAACAACTCGAATGGCAACGATGCACAGTGGTGCGAGATAGATAAAAGTGTGGAAAGAAGTAAGGTTCGATTATATCTAGGAATGAAGTGATTTAACTCATGTATAGCTAGATATATAAAGTCTAAAGTAAATAGTTATTACTTATCACGTGATTCGTACCACTGTGCCTTTATATAGTGGAAAGAAGTAGGTTTTAATTCTAGCTTGAAATCATTGAGTTAAACCAAATATTTATTGAGATTTTAAATTCCTTAATATTCGTATTATCACGTGGTTTGTACCACTGTGCCTGCTTGCTATTAGAAGAATATAAGCTTTGATTTTAGACTGGAATCAACTCCGTTAAGCCATTTAAATAAATAAATAAAATTCCTGCATATTCCAATTTTCATGCACTTATTACGCACTAGGTTCCACTGTGCCTGCTCGCCATTAGAAAAATATAAGCTTAATTTTAGACTGGAATAAACTAAGTAAAGCCATGTTTACACTAGAATAAGATTTCTGTATATTCCAATTTTCATTCACTTATCACGCACTCTGTTCCACTGTGCCTGCTCGCCATTAGATGGATGCATGACGCATGACGGAGACTGGCCAGCAGCAGCTACAGCAACACAAACACACACACACACGTGCAGTGCATTTGACTGACAAGCAGTGTGTGCGTGTGTATGCTAATGCGTGTTGTGTGTGTGTGTGTGTGTGTGTGTGTGTGTGTGTGTGTGTGTGTTGGGCCAGTTCGGACAGGTTGAGACACACGCGTAAAAACTACCACAGATTGGAGCAGGAACTGAGGCAGGGCAGGCTTAGCGGGGGAGCTGCGTACCCCAGTCGGAATCAGAGTTGGAGCTGGAGCTGGAGACGTAGTCACAGCCGGAGCTGTAGGCCGCTAATCGCTTCAGCTGCACCCCAGGGCAGCCGGGCAGCCGGTCGAGAGCAGCCCAGTGAGCTGAGCAAGCTGACCAACTGCACAGAGATCATAGACGGCAGATAGCAGCACAAGCTGTGAACCAGCAGGAGGAGGAGGAGAAGGAGTAGGTGGCGGAGTAGGTAGAGCAGGGAGAGAAGCTAACATGCATCCGTCCATCCAATTGGCCAGTTGTCCATCCGGCAGCCGGGCTGCCTGGCTGGCCACGTTCGGCCAATTCCAGGCAATTCTGCAGTCAAAGCGTTCGTATTTTGATTGATTTTAAATGATTATGGTTGACATTGATTTATGTGCGCCTCATGCATATATTGGGCCACAACATGGCAATGGCGCGAGCTCTCGAGGAGTCGCAGATGGACACGTCTCCAGCCAGAGAGAGAGAGAGAGACAGAGAGAGAGACAAAGACGAAGACAACGGCAGCATGTGAAAGGTGGCTGAGGCCGGTTCAACTGATTCGCACGCACCCGAGACGAATAGAGGAGCAAAGCCAGAAGGGGAAAGAGGGAGGGGAAGAGAGGGAGCGGGGTGGACAACATCGATACCGATTTGGCTTAGAAAGAGAAGCCTTAGATGGACGCTAAGCTCGCCCAGCCGGGGGACCTATTCAAAGCACGTTCCTGACCTAATATAAGTAAAAACGCCCACAAAATTACCACAAGCTGCGAACTTTTTCTCCTTTTCTTGATTATGGGTTATTGTATGTGTGCCACACACATGTGTGTGTGTGAGTGTGACTCTTTGTGTGTGTGTGTGTGTTTGGGTCATCTTAGCCAGCTTTCTTTGGGTTTATTTGCCTTTTTCTGTTCTGGAATTTTTGTTGGCAATCGCTTTGGCAGCTTTTCGCCCTCGTTCCAGTTTGCCTTTTCGATTTGATTTTAATGAATCGATTTGAACTGTGCGCTCATAAGTTCCGGGAAACAGTCTCTAAATTGGATAACCATGTCACAGAGTCAGGCAGCCGACCCAGCGAGAGAGAGAGGGAGGACTCTGGACCAGGCAAAGGGCAGATATCATTGAAGCAGGATAGGGAACTGTTTTGGCATATGTAAAAAAGGTAGAGAAACAAAGTGAGTAATGCACACCCTGTGCGAGTAAGTTATATAGCACATATATAGCATATATATTTTATAATCTAGATAGTCTATAACAAGAGAGGAATTCAGCCTAAATGAAGTAATTTTTTGAACCCAACGAAACACATTTATTTTAAAGTGCAACAAGAAATACTATTAATTATAATTCTGCGAAAATATATAGCACAAAATGATAGCATATTATTTTCATTTATTTATGTAGCGTCAAATAGGTGTAGTCGACTCAAATTTATTAAAAAAGAAATAGAAATTTACAAATATAAATTAAATTAAAAATATAAGTAAGAACATTAAAATATTTTTTTTAAGTTTATAATTATTTCGAGTTATTCAAATTTGATATTTTTCAAAATGTTTAAAAATTATTTTATCATTTATACATCTCAAATTTATAATCTGAAAAGATTACTACCTAAGCAAAGTATCCTTAAAGACCTAAAAAAAACACATTCGTAATACCACAAGAACTACTTGTAATAATCTTAATTGACATTTACCTTATATCAGTCTGACAGTTTTATCAGCCTTACAAGCTGCAGAGTTTTTTTCCTCTCTGTGTTCGCCCTGTGGTTCCCATGACTCATACACATGGTCTTTATAGACTGTGCGAACATGAAAGTAACTGAAATCCATGGAAACCTTGCTCCGATTGAGTCTTGAGCATTGCGTCATTTTTATGTCAGCGTCGTGTCACAATCAAATCAAATCGAAATCGAAAATCGCGAAAAACTGTAACAACTTCATCGATGTCGACGAGGAGGAGAGATAAATTTGACTCGAAGGTGCGTGGCTTGCAGAGCAAATGTCATAAGCAGCGAGCTGCGTACCGGGCTGCGTACCGAGACAGCGTACGGAGGAGCAAAAAGTCGACAACAACGCAACAGGTTACCGGAGTGAGACCCAAACAAAGCCGAAGCAGAGCAGGTCTGCACTTGGGGGGGTAATGCATTGTCGGGGGCGGGTTCGAGGTTTCGAGAACTACTTGGGTACACACATATATCATAAATACGCATAACTCGTGCGCAAAAACGTCGGACGAATAAGGCAAAAAATGCCACGCAACAATGCGCAATGCAGCACAGAAAAAAAAAGCAAAAAGCCGAAAGCGAAAAAGCTGCATTAAATTCATTAGCCAGGCCCGAGACGGAGTCGGAGTTGGAGTCGGAGTTGGAGACTCTTAAGGTGTTCCCCACTGTCCACAGCGAGTACTCGCTGTGGCACTCGCTCTGGCACTCACTGAGCGACACAAGCTGCTGCCACGAACGACAATGATGTCAGGCACACGAACATGCATCAACATCAATGCGAGTGCGAGTGCGAGTGCGAGCTGCTCCTGGAGCAGGTGACGGGCGGAAGGTGGGAGGAGGAGGTTCAGGTAGGAGAAACAATGGGTAACCTGGGAGCAATTGCGGCGGCGGTGGCCAGACGGCATTTGGATCAGCGATTGAGTTATAACCCTCCGCCAGCGACTGTCCCCGACAATTGTCCAGCGATCGTGCCACATGCGACATGCGACATTGTTGTAAGCGCAACACAGATCGGATCAGCGCCACGCTGCACCACACTCTGCACCACTGTCCCTCCTGCTCTCTGCACCAATTCTGCAACTGCAATTCCGATTTCGTTTCCACCTGATGAAGATGTCGAGATCCGAGATCAATGATCGCGGCGAGTTCATAAATTTGTTTTATGAAGTGCGAGCGACATTTGTAACGAATGCTCGCAACGATGCCACGATTACAGGCACGTATTCGTTTTGTATTCGTAATTGTATTCATTGTGTTTGGGTGTGTTCGGCTGTGATGCAGCGAGTAGTCGAGGGAGATGGCTGAGAGAGGCGTACTGAATAATACTGCGGGATTATTCATAACTTATTTTCTTGTTGTTTTCAAGTATTCATACTCCTTGTTGATTATTTTAAAAAGTATTCAAATTACAGTAGTCTACTTTGGCATACATTGAGATGTATTATTTGTGAATATATTCTGTAAGTTTCAATCGGATCGTAGAAATAACACTGCAGTTATTCAATTAAACGTTTTTCTTTGTACTTTTCTTTGTATTCATAGTCTTTGCTGATTATAATGAAATGTATTCAAGTTACATTAGTCTGCTTTGGCATACAGTTAGATGTATTATTTATAAACATATTCTAAAAGTTTCAATAGGATCGCACACATAACACAACAGTTATTCAATTTAACGTTTTCCTTTGTTAAAAGCAGCGCTGCCTGTGAGTGCAAGAAAGCAAAAGAACTTGTGTAGTGTGTGCTGTAAGTCTTATTAGAATTCTATAATATTTGTAATAATTTTTTTGAAAGGGTATCTTACTGTCGAGCAGCTTTATACCCTTCTATATTTGTTTTCTTAAATTCGCGAACATTTTCGCTGCACTTGAACAACATGCATCATCAACAACTTTGTCAGCAACAGATTTTCAATTGCTGCAAACAATTCATTAGAAAGGGATGGTCCCCGGATCGGATCAGGGGAGGGGAGCATCATCTGCGAGATTGGGAACCTGGCGAAAATAAACTGAAAAGTCGACAAAAATGTTGCCATTAACTTTTCGCCAGAAATCGAAATCGAAACTGTTTGCCAACATTTTTGTGCACTTTTCGCTTGTTTGTTCGGCGAGACGGCGACAACTTCGCCAGCTTCCCGCACTCCCCGCATCCCCCCACGTCCATCCCTTTGCTGGAGTCCTCGAATGCCGGACCTGCTGGCAACGGAAGCGCCTCATCCGCCTGCCGCCGTTCTCCGAGTGAAAATAATCGAATTACTTTCAACAGAATAATTTCTAATTGAAAAATATTGTAACTCATGCAGTATGAGGAGGAGGAGGAGGAGGAGGAGAGAGCGGGGGATCAAGGGTCCAGTAGCAGTTGCAGACAAATCCAGTCACCCCCTCCTGGGCGGGATTCGGTGGCTGCGAATATCTGTGTGGCACTGTGGAGTCTGTGGGAGTGTTTAAATTGAAAAACAACATTGTAACTGAAGTTTTCTTCTCTTCTCTTTCAGGTATGGCCACGAAATGAATTATAATATAATAATAATATAATAATAAAGTAAGTAAGGAATATACAATTTAGTGCTGTAATATTATCTTTAAAGATGAAATTTCATATAACTTCGATCCACTAATTATCAGCTCTCTATTCATCTCTCAGTTCCTGCTCGCCTTGAGAAAGGTATATGCCATACTACATACTTATTAAACTCATCCCGTCCGTCTCTCGAGCGTAACCAATTAAACTTTTGTAAGAAAAAAATGCGAGAAAAGACATGCCCAACCCCAAGAAAAACAAAAAACAGAAAAAAAGGCCTACAAATTATTCATGAATAATTTTTGGAAACATTTTTTTTGTTTTTTTTTTTTTCGTGCCCGCCTCTGCCTTCGCTGGCGCGCTCCAACGAATTTCGTTTCAACACATTTTTGAAAACAAAAGAATTACCTACAAAACGGAAAACTTTAACAGGCAGAGGGGGGGGGGGAGAGACTGTGGGGAGGGGGAGACTGAGAGGGGGAAGGACAGACGCATTTCTATTTCCATTTCCACTTCGATTTCCAGTGCGTGCGCTTTCGACTTGAGTGCGTCGCGACTCGCAGCTCGCAGCTCGCAGCGAGGCAACAATTAACATTTTCCATTTTCCGGTTGCCAGAGTTTTTGTTTCCCTTTTGTTGTTGCTCTCCCTCTCTCTCTCTCTTTTTCTCTCCTTTGCTGTCTCCTTTGTGTCTGCTGCCTTGCAGGATATTTATGAATATTAATCCAGGTGCATGTCGCGGAAATGAAGTCAAAGTTTCTCCAGTTGGATTTGCATAAGCCACCCCCGCATCCCAGCAACCCCCAACTACACATCTCTAGCTCGGGATCTATCCAGCCTTATCGCGGCAGCCATTTGCAACTCGTACCCATTTTGAAAGCAATCAATCCGAGATCTCGCTCGAATCTCTCTCGCTCTGCCCCTGCCCCTGCCCCTCCTCTCGCTTGACGCACGCCATGCGCAGCCCTCAAAAAAATCTCTCGCTGTGAGTGACAGTTCGTCAGCTTAGCCAGCAGGGCAGCTCCTCGCACCCCGCACCCTTCGACACTGTTCGAGGGTGTTTTCCGTGTCCAGCAGCAGCAGCTCAAGGCAGTAGCTGCAAATGTATCTCTATCTGAAAATGTATCTGCGTATCTCGCCCAAAGTTTGGTTCGTCTCTCGTTGTCTCTGTCCCTTTGCCAGGAGAAAAAAAGAAAAAAAAACGAACCGGAACACGTTTCTAAAATTGAAATTCTTTTTTCGGAGCAGGCACAACAGGAATGGCGACGCTGGCGACGTGTAACTGTAATCATGCCATGTACAGTTTTTGTATCCGTCGGCCGTGTGTTCGCTTAGATTGGAACATGTGCGTTGCCAACACCAGGCCAGAGCAGGCACAGGACATCGACTGTCCTTGCTAGCAGACAGACCTACCTCCTCCTCCCCTTCCCTGCCCACTCCAGTGAGTGCCCTCGTCTGCCTGTGCCTACACATGCCACGGACGAGCCTCGCTGCGTGTCCTTTTCGGACCTTGTGGGTCCTTGTCCTGCTCTGCTGCTGCTCTGCTGCTGCTCTGCTGCTGCTTGTGCACAGAAAATGTCGAAATTGATATTCGTTGGAAGGAAAACATTTCAATTTTCACTTCATGTTCGAGTTGTTTCTCCGCTCCGCTCTCGTTGGGGGCGTGGCATGCGACCCTCGCATGAACAAGGATCGATGCATAGAAAACAATTCTATTGAAATCTGTTTGTGGTAAATTAGGTAACGAAATGTGAACAGGTGTGATAAGCTGTGGTAATCTTAATTGAGCTCAATTATGAGAGATTGTGTGAGAAATACACTGTAAAAAATGTAGATTAATATTTTGAAATAATTTGATAAAAAGTATTTAAATAGAGCATATTTTGCTTTTAATTTTAGAAACAAGTGAAAAAGCAATAGACGTTATAAAGCTTTGAATTTTTATTTTATAAGAAACAAACTAGCAATGCAATTATTGGAACTTTTTAGAGGCGTAGGAAGACGTGTATGAATTTTTAAACATATTTTCAGACACTCCTATACAGACGAGTATTTTTACCAAATTTAGTGACTCTAGCTTGTATAATCTCAGAGATCTGGGCGTTCATACAGACAAACCAGCAAAGAAACGCACAAATAAAAACAATATCAGTCAATATCGACTTGGTTAGTGATCCTGTTAAAGTAGACAACAATATATAATTTTTGTATGTAAATATGGGGTCTGTCAAGACTAACACAATTGACCATGATACAATATATTTATAATTCCATGACGGAAATATTGTTAAAGTAATTTAAAATCCTTGTGAATTTTGTAGTATATTTCAAATATTTTATAAAATATTTTATTAAACGCACATTTTCGCTAATATATTTTAAATATGTTTTTAAATATTTTGATACTACTTTAATGTTTTGAATTAGGAATCGTAACCCATCTATATTTGTATTATATGTATATTGCTCCTGTTTGTCACTTTATTCATTTCATTTCCACACCGCGTTTTATTGTTGTATTTGCATAAAGAAATATTTCACTCACTGTTTATAGAACTGCCTTGAAAAGAACCCGAGATGGGAACCCTCAGTTAGCTCATTTACAGTTCAGTTACAAAACCCATTCCGGTGCACCGCGTCGGTTGCGGTGACAGATCACTGGGAATCTCGTTGAAAGCCATCATTCATCTCCCGCTCGAATGCAGCTCGATGCTTTTTGGCCAACACAACAACAATTCTATTAGCGTTAATTAATATTCAGTCAGTAGCAGCAACAGCAACAACAACAACAACAACAAAGGGAACGAGACCAAGAATTGTTTGAGTGGAACCACAAAAGAGGAAGCACGAGGCAGCATCATCACAGGACTCTGCGGGCAGGGTGGCAACTCTGTTTGAGGCTGTGGGGCAACACACACACACACACACACACACCCACGCCAGGGCAGCAGCAGCGCCTTTTGGGTTAAGCTGATGCCTGTCTGCCACGCTGTGCAGGCTCCTCCCTGGCTGCTCCGCCCTGCCCTGCCCTGCTCTGCCCGCTCTAGCGTTGTCGTTGCCTGGTGATGATTACAATGATGGCCCTCGGTTTCCTTTTGCCTTTTGCCTTATTTTCGTCTCTCTCTTCCTCTCTCTTTCTCGCTCGTTGTGAGCTTTTGTTTTGTTTTGGCCCTGACTGTGGCTCTGGCTGAGGCTGAGGCTGAGGCCTTTTTGCTTTTTGGTTGATAATTTTTTTGTTTCGGTTTTCGGTTTTTTGTTTTCTGTTTTCTGTTCTCTGTTTTCGGTTCTTTTTTTTTTTGTGTGTTGCCTTTGCGCTTTGTGCTGGGTTTTCGCTCGGCTTTTGTTTCGTCATGTGTGCATTTCATTTCATTTGATTTCCTATGGCGGTGGCAGTGCGCCCATGTTTGTACTTTTGACAGGCAGTCAACCCGTCGTCATTTCATTTGTTCAGCAGCGCGCACTCAGCCATGTTCGCCCCGCCAGAGACGCCGCAACCCACCACCACCGCAGCGTGGCACAACCGTTAGCAGAGCTCCCTGACAGAGGCAGAGGCAGCGGCAGAGGCAGAGCAAAACGCCGTTTCCTTTCCCTTTTCAGTTTCATTTCCCGTGTGCCTGCCTGCCTGCCTGCTGCCTGCCTGACTGCCTGTCAGTCTAACCAAGAGCGAGTGAGAGGGAGGGAGAGCAAGGGAGAGCGAGAGAGAGAGAGAGCGGGAGAGAGGGGAGGCTGCTGCTGCTGCTGCCTGAAGAGTGCCGCGTCCGCTGGCCCGCTGTCCGGCCATTTTGATTTATGTGCGTTTCATTTCGTCGTTCAATACTCATATGCGGAATGTGGAATGTGTGCGGATATGGGAGTTTGGAATATCTTTCGCCCCGCACCCAGCACCCTTCCCTGCCCTTCTTCCCTACCCTACCCGACCCGCATCTCGGAGTGCGCCCATTAGCTGTGTGCATGGGAGGTTCTAATTTCGAGTCTAGTGTTTCTGGCTTGGCACAGGACATGCGCCACGTTACGATTTCTGATTTTCGTCTTTGTCAGCTTTGTCTGGACGAGAAGGGAAGAGGTGAGGGGGGAGTGAGGGCGCTTGCAGTGCGCCCTCGTTTCGGATGCGTAAGTTGAAATTTCAATTCAACGGATTTGCCGGGAATTGTTTTTGATACGTGCCCTGGACATTGTCCTTTCTCCCCCGTTCCCCTGCTCCTGCTGTAAGGGGAGAGTGACAGGGGAATGACGGCGGCGGGGGATAACTCTCTGCTAATGACGCCCCGCGTCAATGTCATTTACCAGGAGCCAATGCCAGCCGGCATAGAGCAGAGGCAGTGCCATAGAAAAAGGGAAAAGGGAAGAGGGAAGGAAGGCAGTGCAATCAAGAGAATTGCCTGGCCTAATGGGTGTTAAATGTGCTCGAAACAGATGCCCAAATAAATTAAATTAGCGGAGCGAAGCACTTCAAATGCCACTAAATCGGAATCGGCATAGGAATCGGCAACTGTTTCAACGGCAAAGTTTTCGGGGAGGGAAGGGGCAGTAAAAGCAGAGCAAAAATAAAATTGGATTAAAAAAAAAAAAGAAAACATTACAATGAGAATAAAGGGAAAATCGATAATATGTTACAATGAAATCCAATAGGATAACAAAAATTATTACATTTCAAAAGTACATTGAAAACGTACATGCTATATAAAATGGATTGTACAAATTTAAATTATAGTATAGCCACGTTCAGATAATTGGCAGAAAATGAACAAAAGTTAACTATTTCTGTTATTAAATGTTAACAAAAATGGATTTACTTATATGGCAATATTTAGCTTATTTAGTGGAAGATTAAAATTAAATCCAACAATTTCAAATTATCATCAAAAATACTCAAAAGATACGAAAGGACATAGTTATTTATTAAAATGAAGGGATTAAAAGAGGAATAATATAAATAAAGGGAAAATTCTTTAGTATTTTTAAATAAAATCCAAATAGATATTTTATACTTTAAACAATAATATTTATTAATTATAAACAATAATATTAATTAAATTTAATTGCAAGTAGCAGAGTTTTGAAATACTGAAATATAAGGAGTGATTTTTTTTATATACTGTAATGGAAAATATATGAAAGATATGTTTACCCATTTTAGAAAACTATAACTATTTAAACAGTATCGCAAGTGAAAAAGTTATGGATTCATGCCTCCTAAGTCAGTAATTTCAGTGGGTTTTAATTATTCTTCTCTTCTTTAAATATCTTTGTTATTTATCTTGTTTATTTTCTATTTTTTTATACAAAAAATTATCAAGTTTCCTTTCTGATAATTCAATATATTAAAATCCTTGTATTGTTCTAAAAATTCAGCTGCTCAAACTAATCGTAGCAGATGCCCAACAAAAACAACAACTAATTTTCCTGTAGCAACAACAACAACAACTGCAGCAGCAGCATCGCCAGCAGCAGCAGCAACAGTTGCTCTCGTCGCGACGAATGAATTAAATAAAGTTATCAATGTTCGGGTTTTTTTTGTGTTTCTTCTCCTCTCTCCCCTTATTTCTTCTTGTTTTTGTTGTTGCTCACTTCATGGTGCGAGTATTCAAATAAAAAGCAGAATTTATAATTTATGGCTTCACGCAATTAGCGCTAAAATGTATGCAAAGGGATATTGAAATCACAATTTCGAAATTCTGGCATAGTCGGGTGAGCAGCACGGACAGGACCTTAGATCGCGCTATGGCGCGCATAATGAAGCCATCGCCGGCGGCGGCGGCGGCGTCGTCGTCGTCGCCGTTGCTGACCGACCACAGCAGCAGCAGCAACAACAGCAGCAGCAACAACAACGACGACGACGACGACACTCTCGATGACTTCCATGTTTCCACGCTTTTCACTTTCAATTGTAGCTCAACTTTTTACTATTTCATGAGCTGCCTCTCTCCCTCTCTTTCTCTCTCTCTCTCTCTCTCTCTCTGTCTCTCTTAACAATTGCGCCGCCAAAGCAATAAATCTTCTTGTACAGAAATAAAAAAAAATTCGTGTTTGTTGCGTGCGCTTTTGGCGACGCCAGCGTCGACGCAGGCAGCAGCAGCAGCAGCGTCGGTATATTTGTATTTTATATGCATGGCGGTAATTTTTGTGATTATGTTGTTGTTGCTGCTGCTGCAGTCGCTGAAATTCAAGTTCAGCCAGTTTCCCACCAAAATAAAAAAAAAACGAAATGCGAAACACAAACAACATTCGAAAGGGTTTTCAGCTAAACAAACAGCCGGAAAGTTGCCTCGTCTACTCCAATCCCAACCCCAACCCCATGCCCCTCCCCTCTCGCACACACACATGGAATATATTGTTCCATATTATATATTCATGACAGCAATTATCGGCACAAAATCAAAGGCGCCATGCCACAAATTTTTGTATTTCTATTATTTATTTACAATTTCAATATCAATTCCAATTCCATTCCCATTCCCCATATCCATTTTCATTCCGATTCCCATTCCCAATTCAATTTCAATTCACTTTGTAGGCTTATCATTTGCGTTCCCAATAAGTTGGATATCATTTGTATTTATTAGCTTTTAATTTGCCCCAATGTGCGCCTAATTTATGCAGTATTTTTCATTTTCATTTTTCTTTTTTTTTTGTGTTTTTTTTTTCTCTTTTCATTTTCATTTACTGTCAAAATGCCTTGACTGCAATTATTTCGTTATTACTTCATTTCCCAGCCGGCAACATGTTGGCAACAAGCTTGCATGTGCACGCAACATGTTGGCCGCAGCAGGCTAGCAACATGTTCAGTTCAGCTACAATGCGCGCCATATCGAAGTTTTGTAGTAGAACTAGGCAAAAATTAATGAGTAATGAAAATAAAAAATACAAATAAATAAGCTGTTTAATTTCTAAAGTCTAAAATTCAACAAAAAATGTATTACATATATTTAAAATATTATAATATATTTGAAACTTTAACTAAGCTGTCTAGTTGCTTATTTGCTTAACTTTCATGCTCAACTCAGTTTCGCAGCGCTTCTACGCACACGTCTCGCACTGTGCCTTGCGTTGTGTTGCCGAAAAAAACAATGCCGCCATTTATCATTTTCTGTGTTGCCGGCTCGCTCGCTCATTCGCCAGTTCGCTGGGGCGGCGAGTCGGTTCGTTTCGGGCAGACGGAAACATGTTTGGCCTCGCAGCATGTTGCCGCATGTTGCTGCTGCTTGGTTTGTTTGTGAATCCGAGAGAAACATGTTTACGAGCGTTTTACGGTTAGTTGTGAATGAATGAACGTGCCAAATAGACGTGTTGCCGCCGCTGCTCGGGTACTCGTTTCTCGCGAACTTCATTCCAAACTGACGTAAATTTTCGTCTCGTGTCGAACAAACGAATCGAGGAAAATACAAAAAAAATAATAATAAATAAAAAAGAGATTTGTGCATTCCAAGGAGGTTCTTGAGACAAGGAGTCCCTATAGAAAAGCGAAATTAATTTAGAAATTGTGCGAATTATTGGCGCAAAATGTTAGAGAACAATTCGCGGAATCGTCTGAGCAATATTTGTGCGCGAAAATGACATGGAAAATACGTAGAAAATCGTATGTGGACTGACAAAGCAGCCGCAACTGCAAAGGAAAATAATAATAAATAAAATTAAATTCAATCAAATTGATTTTTGTTAACAATAACAATTGCCTTATCAGCAGCAACAGCAGCAGCTCCAACTGAACTCCCTCGCTCTCTGCTCTCTGCTCTCTCTCTCTCTCTCTTGATTTTCTGCGGGGGGCTGAGATGTCACCGGCACTGGGACATCGACATCATCCTCAGCAACATCATCGACTGGAAGTCATTGGCAATTTTTGGCGCTGGCTCAGCAAAGCAGCGGAGCAGCAGAGAATCCCAACCACAGCCAGAACCACTGCCCGTACCCGTGCCCCAAGCCAAAGCTGAACCCGAATCGCAGGCCGAAAGACCAAAACCTGAAAACTCTGAACGCAGCTGATAAGCAACGTATGCTGATAAGCTGCGACTGCGACGGCGACGGCGACTGCGACTGCGACAGCGACTGAGACGGAGAATTGAATTTTGAGCGTGGCATAATATACAATATATTTGTTGTTTATGGGTAGAAAACGCAAGTCGACCCGTCAACATCGAAATTATTTGCGTTTGCGTCTTCTCGTCCTTTCGTTTATCGTTCTGATTGCCATCGTTGTGGCGCGAGTTTTGTTCATTTTGCTTTTATATCGTTTGCAAAATTTCAAGAAATTCAAAAAGTTCATCTCACAATTCGCAACAACAACAAGAACAGCAGCAACTACAACTATATCAGAGTCTCATAATAATAACAAAAACTCAAAAACATCAAAACATTCGCAGCGTGTTTCATTTGGTGATTTCTTCGTGTACATATGTGTGTGTCCGTATACGTGTCTATAGTATATATATATATTAATCGTGCTTAGTTATCGTTTATAAACTCACCAAAAAATTGTGATTGTCGATTTTGTAAATAATAATAAGGAAAAGAAAGAGAGAGATCGAACAGCAACAAAAAGTCGGTAAATTTAAGTGTAAATCTAACGAAACGTCGACGTTTTTAAAAAGAAATTGTGATATTATATATACATAAAAATATATATAAAATTAGAGATACGCGCATCTACAGAAAACCACGTCGATTTGTATATATAGCCAAGCGTATATAAACATCACTCTACTCTATAAAGAAGGAGAACCACAACCAAATCATAAATATTTACGCACTAAACTAAGCTGAGCAGAGTACACAAGATATATACACTACTATATATATATATATATTTTGGGCACCGACTTTTTACACCACCAACAACAACAACAACAAGACAACAGCAACAAGACAAGAATTATATATCGCAAAAGACACGAAAACAATCACTGAACTAAGGTAAATATGTGCTACAGTATATTGCTATCTATAGGAAAATATATATATTTTAAAATTTTAGAAAAAGATATATTTAAAAATTGAAATAAAAATGATATTTTTAAATATTTTAAGCAACTTTATTGTATGTTGTATATATCAAAAAAATCTCTAAGAACTATTTATATTGCGTCTGCTAATATATCAAATTTCTAGTCGTATATCTAAAAACTTTTTTTAATTTCTGATAATATTCAAATCTCTGGGACACACATAATTAATTATACGGAATCTTCGCAAATTTTAAAAATAACTTTATAGAAAAATCTCTGGCTTTCTCCTATAATATAATTGTTCAATTGAATTTTCTCAGATCCGCCAATTTCACACCATATTTTGCATAATATTCTACCATATTTATATCGTAATAAATCTATTGAGATTAGTTTACAATAAACAACAATGCAGCAGCGGTATTCCCTTCGATAAGCACACGACGATCAGACTTATAATTGATGGGGGGCTGAGCGAAACGAGACGAAGTGAACCGTTTGACGTTATTCATGGCTAGTTGCAATTTAATTAGATCATTAAAACAGTTCATAAATCTTTTCGAAGTTGCCAGACTGCCAGACTGCCAGACAGACTGAGAGCCGTAGAGCGCCAGATACGTTTTACAAAACAAATTAGCTGTAATCACAGATCACAGATCGCAGATCGCAGCTCGTGAATCGCAATTCGCAACTCACGTATCGTAAATTGTGAATTGCGAATTGCAAATTGTGAATTGTAAATTGCGGGCTAAACACTTGCGCGGTTCAATAATCAAACAAGTTGTTCTAAGTAAATGTCACAATTGAATAAAACGAATGAGTACTCAACAGAGAGAGAGCGGATGAGCAGAGCGAGCGAGATAGACACACAGATGAGCGAGAGAGAGGGACAGCACTTTACAAGCATATGAAATAATTAGCGCATCGAGATGAAACGATTCGAATGCTCAACAGATAAGAGTATGAGTGAGCGAGAGAGACTCACTGCAGCTACAGCATTACACTACACTCAGACACTCATACTGAGACACTCACACACTCACATGGAAACGGTCATAAATCATTTCTCGCTCATATTTTTAGTTTTTTCTGCTGTTGAATCTATTGAGTGCCATTGCACACGAATATGTTTACACACCGACGCATCTGACTGAGTGTGTGTGTGTGTAGGTGTGTGTGTAGTGTGTGTGCTTGGGTGTGCGAATAGTAATAATGATGTGCCTCGACATGGCGTCAAGTATTTATGCAACAATAACAATTACATTAAACGGAAACTGCAAATAAAAAGAATAAATAAAGAAAGATTCAAACTTGACGCAAAAATACCCTGCAAGGAAAAATATGAAAAGGTTGTTCAGTTTCTTTACAGCATGAAGTTTGCAATATTTATGTTATCATTATCTTAACTCTTGAAATCTGTTTTGTATCTCAATAAAACTCTTGATATTTATATATCCAATGCTTTTTATAGTCTATAGAAAACTTATTTGTTAGGTATCTATGCCACGCTTATAATGATATGCAGGGTATACGAACTTACTGCAAATTACACGTTTCTATGTATTTATTATTGCTGATTAATTGACATGTTTATTAATAGATAATTATAGACAGATATTTACGGAAATTATCTATATGATCTGACACAGTAGTTGTAAATTCTTCAGCAAATAGTATTAATAATTTAGAAGATTCAACTTAGAGTTTAAAGTTAAATAAAAGCTTCTTTCAATTTCGAAATCCATTCAAAAGGGAATCAATTTTCCGTTTTCAATTTTCATCATTCAATTTTTCAATTTCCACATTTATTGAGAGAATATGGCAAAAAAAGTCGTTTTTATATAGTACATTGAACAGGCCGGCGAGCTGGGGAGCTGAGCCAAGGCTGCTGCTGGGCAACAAAACAGACCGAAACATTTTATAAAACAAAACAAAATAAACGAAAAAAGAAACATAAAAAGAAAAAGAGAACTGCCAACTGTTTGTTTGGCAAAACTA
The DNA here is from genome assembly GCA_018901885.1 of Zaprionus kolodkinae. NCBI lineage: Eukaryota > Metazoa > Arthropoda > Insecta > Diptera > Drosophilidae > Zaprionus > Zaprionus kolodkinae. The sequence continues at coordinate 2,273,009 of JAEIFM010000498.1, forward strand.
AACCAGGCTCGCAACCTCCAGACACACGCGGTCAGCGGGAGAGTGAGAGAAGAGGAAGAGGGGGATGGACTGGCTGGGGAGGACGGGGGAGCAGTCCAGCCTCTGGGCCAAATGGACGAGTGGACAGTCGACCCAGTCAGGCAGCCTCTTTTGTTGCTGTCACAGTGCCGCTGTTGCTGCTGCTGCTGCTTCTCTTGTTGTTGTTGCTGCTGCTGCTGTTGTTGCTGCTGCTGTTGTTGTCTATCGGTTTCATAAGTTCTATGAATAAATTTCCATAAATGTGTTTATTTTTTGCCGCCGCCACTGTCGCAGCTGGTTGAGTGCTCAATGCGCTACTACTAAGGTAAAACTGGCAATACACTCATGAGTGTACTCATACCTCAGACTCATATTCAGACAGACAGACAGAGGAGTCGCATGTGCCGACGGATGCAACAAAAGCGGCGCATGCAAAATGCAAAATGCAGAAAACAATTTTCAATATAAGCATCAAGTGACTAAAATTGTTGTAGCAACTGTTGTTGTTGCTGCTGTTGCTGCTGCTGTTGTTATTGCTGCTGCTGCTGAGCGTGTGTTGGAAGCGACAGTTTGACTGACATTTTTCTAGCATATCGTTTACATATTCGTTAGATTTTCCAGCATCGCCTGCGAGAGACGCATTTGCAGTTGTTGCTGCTGCCGTTGTTGCTGCTGTTGCTGCTGCTGCTGCTGCTCGTGCATTAGTTGTTGCTGCTGCTTGTTGCTGGCGTTGTTGAACATGCTGTTATATTGCATTACAACACATACGCAACTCGGCCCAAGCTGAGCTTCTGCAGTGCACAAACAAGTGCACACAGAGACTGTCAAGTGCAGCCTGTGCATGTGTGAGTGTGTTGTGTGTGTGTGTGTGTGTGTGTGAGTGTGTGTGTGTATTTTACAGCTGTGTGCGTAGGTGTGTGCCGCCATGTGACTCCTGTCACTGGCAGTTTGTCGTTGCAGTGTGCCTGCGTCTTATTAAAAATTAATTTGCCACACAGAGCACAGACAGCGCACAGTGTGCCCAGCTGCAAGTGCACTCACTGACACACTCACTCACACACACTCACACTCATACACTCACACTAATTGCTTTATAATGAAGCTGTCATTGTCACCTGTCGCCGATAATCTCTAACAAAATATGCCGCACTCACTCGCACTCGCATCCGCACACAGCATCAGTTAGTGATGACATAATTTGCGAGCAAATCGAATACACTCAGTACTCATTCCGCACTCATTCAACTGTCCAACTCTGCATGCGAGCACATAGAGACATGCGAGTGGCAGCGATTACTCGATGACTGTGTTTGTCGATTTCGATTCCGATTAATCTGCCATTAATTTTGTTTTTTTTTTTTGCCTTTTTTTTAGCTTTTTTTTGGCCATGTCAGAGCGCGCTTAATCAAAGCAGCTTGGGAAGATTTTGAAGCTGAACTAGTTCCCATTGAATGCGAATTGAGTGTGCGGTTCCCCTGCCTTCTCTCCCCTCTCTTCTTCTACTTCTCCTCCTTTATTCACTTTGCTGCTCATTAATTTGCGTCTACGTTTAACCTATAGAGGGAGCACAATAGATTTGTCACGTCTAACATCGTTGCCAGAGCAGCTTGTATATATGTATATGCATATATATCAGATATAATCTGATCTTTAACAAGATCTACAACATGCACACCCTATAAATTGTTGCCAACTATGCGAAACTCATCCTGCTTGTACCACATCAATCTGACATTAATATCTGAGCTAAGGAAATACATAACTTTCTTGTGTTCAAATTTAAAGTTTATAGGTCAACTAGAGGCGGATTTACGCTGCGATAACACAGTTATCGATAAACATGGCGATAGTCAATTGTTTTTTTGCTTTCTTTTCCCTTTCCTATTTCGAATTTGAATTACAGTAGGCAACTCTAGAAAGCAGCCAGTGCTGCCCCTCCTAGAAAGCAGCCAGTGTTGCCCCTTTTAAAAATGCAGCCAGACAGTGCTGCCCCATTGCAGTTGGGTTTTGTGGGTCATTTGTTGTTGCCGCTGGTGTTGCCATTAACATTAATGTGCGCGCTATTGTTGGCCAGCAGGCAGCAGGATTAGGCAGCAGGAACAATGCGAAAGGGCCAACAATGGACTCTGGCCACGTTAATGATGACACGCGCTGCCTGCGGAAGGCTAAAAAGATCGCAACGTCAACAAATTAACATACAAGTACAAGGCGAATGGCGAGACGCCAACGCAGATGTTGCTGTTGTTGTTGTTGCCGGTACAAATAAGGCAAGTGGACAAAGCCAGCAGGGAGCAGGGAGTGAGAGGGGATTGCCGCGAGGGGATTAACTCAATTGCACTCGACTGTCAGCCGAATGCAGCGACGGCAACAAGTTGCCAACTAGCAGCAAATAACTTAATTAGCCCAGAGTGCTATTGTGGTTGTTGTTGTTGTGGTTGTTGTTGTTGTTGTTGTGGTCGTTGTTGCGGTTGTTGTTGTTGCTGTTGCATGTTGCATGTTGCAGTTGCCGTGGCAGTGGCAGTGTCACTGCACAGAACTAGGATCAGGCGTAGGAGCTGTCGTAGTTGTCGAGCCACAATTAGCCTGAGCTAAGTAAGCGCGAAAAGCTGCTTGTTTTGCTATGACTCTTTGGCTTATTCGACTGTTAGATACCCTGCAGGCAATGCTCATAAAAGTTTTATCTAACTTGTATCATAGCTGAGCTATTTATGTTTGTTTTTGCTGAGACCTTGATAGCTTGTGTAATCAGCTTCAACGTGGGAATCGATGTAGATATATTTGTCTGTCTTTCTACTATGTATGTGTGCTTGTCTGTCTGTCTATCTATGTTTTTCTTTGAGCACCTAGATCTCACGGACTACAAATTCTAGAGTACCCAAAATTTATGAAAAAATTCGTATGTTTTGCAGAGTCTCAAAGTTTGTTTAAAAATTTATCCACGCCTCTTACGCCCCTTTAAATCACTAAAAACTCCATCTTAACCTTTATATAATAGTTAGAATGTTTATTTTTGGTATATGCAATAATTACTGCCATCTAAATAATTTATTTTAAAATTAATCATGTTTGAATAATAAATATACAAGTAAATATTTACATATTTAAAATTATCTGATACCGCCGTCTTTATTAAATTTACTATCATTATTTATACATTATCTCCTATACCTTCTTTTTTTATCTTTAGGAATAATTGCTCTGAATATTAAATCTGTAATTTTAAATTTCATTTACAAATCTGCCGAGATATCTAGTTTAATATATACAAATTAAAATATATAAATAGTTGAACACGCTGAAATCGTTTCAATTTCAATTGAAATTTATTTACACTTCTTTCACCCACTTTCGCCATATTTGTTTGCCAGTGTTGCCTCCCCTGCTCAATTATCAGTGAGTCTCTCTCTACTCAAGGCTTTTGTTTTAATTCGGAATCGGGTTTTTAGTGTCGCATAATTGTCGTTTTCCTTTGAACTGCAGCGCCTGCAATTTGCTTATCGCCAACGATCGCGATTGCCAATGGGGAGCTCGACTTGGGGCCGGGTACTTATTGTTGTTGCTGCTGTTGTTGTTGCTGCTGCTGTTGCTGCTGCTGTTGCTGCTGCTGCTGTTGCTGTCGTTGTCATTGTCGGTTGGCGCTGTCTTCTTCGCTGCCGTGGGCCTCGAGTACATTTCAATTAATTAACATTCAGCTGCACATGCGCAGCGTCGCCTGGCGACGAACTTGTCGGTAGTCCAAGTCGCTATCTTGCTGTCTCTGTCACTGTCTCTCCATCTCTGTCTGGCGTCTCGTCTCTGACTCAGTTTGACTCAAAAGCGGATACCGAAAATTGCTGATTGCGCTCAGATAAACTCATTTACAGCGGTTAAATGCCACCGGCGCGGCGCACATTTCCAACACTTTCGGGCGGTCCGCAGCTCGGCGGGATTGACTGGAAAACGTGGAGCATGGAACATGGAACATGGACGTGGCGATGTCTATGGCGCATCAGCAGCGAGTATATGTAGCGTGTAATAGAGATGAGTGCGTGCCGTGACACGACCCGATACTCTATACTTAGTATCGGAAACATTTAGCCCAATTTAATTATGGTTATTCAGCTGGAAATTTTTTCTTAATTATGCAGCAAAAGTGACTCAAAGTTGCATAATTTTACAGTGAAAAAAACACGCTCAAGTTGCCATCTTTAATTTACAGTGTATGCGGCAAGTGAAGCTTGTGTGATTGACAACAGCGACCCCGCTGATGCTTATCGCTGCACACGTTTCTTACCCGGCTTGGCTCCTCCTATTGGCCTCCATGTTGGCCTGGTCTGGCCTGCTCTGACTTTGTGTTCGTGTCCAGCTCTGCAAATTGTCATGTTGTTGCAAGCGGGAGAGGGGGAGGGGGGCCGAAAGGGGAGTGGGCAATGGGGCAGATGCTTATCGCGACGTCACGTTACAAATTTTATGCCAGCGACATTAGAAAAATGATTGTAATTAGCGCTGTAAAGCACAAGTCGAGGCAGGCAGAGAAAGAGATATATATATAGAGATATGGAGGAGTGGAAAGAGAGGGAGAGAAAGTGCAAGAGAGACAGGGAAAGGTGCCCCAACTGAGTGCAAAGTTGAGAGTGCAGAGTTAAGAGTTACGCGTGAGTTCGGACGCAGTTGGTTGTGGCTGACACTTAATCCTTAGCACAAACAACCAACGCCGCCAATATCCTGTACTGACGCACCCACACACACTCGCACACTCGCACACACACTCCCACACACACTCACGCAGTATACACACTGAGAACATATGCCAGCGGCAGATTATGAAAGGCAACCCCGTGTAAAGTGTAAAATGTAAAATGTCTTAATGATAAACAAACAGAAAGTTTGTGGCATCCGTGGACTGGTTAGGATTGCAGTGAAGTGGGGTGGAGTGGAGTGGGGGGGGGGCGGGTGTGATGGCGGGTATTATGGGGTAGATATGTAGGTGGAGTCATATTGATAGAGGGTTCGCTGGCTAAAAGTTGCCTCGCATCGTTGAAATCTCTGAAAATATCTGTAAGCTTGTGTATGTGTGTGTGCCTGTGTGTGTGTGTTTGTATATGTGTGTGTGTGTGTGTGTGAAAGTGTGTGTGTGTGCGTTGTGCGAAAGCTGAACGCAGCATAGAGAACCGTTTGAATGCCGTGCGACGCTTCGATTTTCTACAACACGTGGCGTATACGTAATATTTACTCGTTGTAAGCACAGTGGAGCGAAAGAGCATCAATATTGAATGAAATAAAAATTAAAGAAAGTTACAACATACTAAGAAACTGTTAAAGCTTAATAATCAAGTTATAATTATTTAAATAATTAAATTTATACTTGTACAATTAAATATTATTTATTTAGAAATTTATCTTATTTAGAATTCATATAAAAACTTTAATTACTGTAATTATTATTATGAATCTGCTATTTCTATATCATAAAGCATTACTTTTGCACTTGCTGCGCCTATTTAAATTGCATGCACTTTGCCCCACTGTGCATACAGTCTTCGCTTGGTTGCTTGTTGAAAATTTATTCACAATTCTTTATAGACGAGTGTTTTTTTCATACCTGCCCCCCCTGCCCACCCCTCCTCATCGCTTTGGTTACAATGAAATTGCATGTTGGCACGCAAAGGTTGCTGTTGTTATACTTTGTTGTTGTTGCTGCTGCTGTTGCTGTTGTTGTTGTTGCTGTTGCCACCGTTGTTGTAATGTCTTCTTATTATGCTGCGACACTGTTGCGGTTTTCCATATACCCCCCCACCCCATATCTAGCCAGGAATACAGGGGTATATAAGGTAGTAAGTGGGGGTGCCAGGTGAGGTAACATGCCACGGGTGGGTGGGGCCGGGTAGGGGGTTGGTGCGCTCGTTGGTTATTGGTAAATAAACCGTCTGAGCGCGCAAATTTCGTACCAAAAAAAAGGAAAATAAAATAAAATATGGTTTCAGTATCTGTCGAAGGGATCGTGTATGCGGCTAATACTAATAACATGCAATTTCCAGCAGCAACAACACGCATGCACAGGCCACACACAGCGCGCACACACACACACACACACACACATACGTAACACACACACTCTGGCCAAAAGGGAAGCAGGTGAAAAGTAAACCATTTGCATGAACACCAAGCAAGCTGGCAACGTGCAACCGACGCTCGCCGGCAACTTGCCACCAACTGGCGACGTCTCCGGGAACCCGCCGAGCCACAAAGGGAGCCAGCAGAGCCACCAGAGGCGAAGGTGTTGAAAATTAGTGACTGTCTGTGGCGGCCACCAAGGGGAGAGGGACCCGGAGAGAGAGAGAGAGAGGCGGGCGGTGCCAGACACCGAGCTGGGCAACAGCTGCTGCCGCCGTCGAGTTATCGATTGCTTCAATGTGAAATTATTCATCAGCCAAAAACTATAGTATATATGATATATATATATTAATATATGATATGAGAAATAAACCAGACAAGTTAGTCGCTACCTGCAATATCTCTGAATAACCTAAGCTACAATTGAAATCAATGTGCATTAGTTAGTCGCAGATAAACGATAACATTGCATTAAACTAATCGCTCTGAAATTGTAGACATATTTAAATTATTATTAAATAGTTTTCCAGACTAAAAACTAGTTGGGAAATCTGCATTTATTTGCATTGATTGTTCCCCATCTTCCCTCCCTCTCCCTCTTTTCCCCTTTCAATTCCATTTGCTTCGTATTCTCGAAAACAATAAACGCAATTCTCTTAATCATCATCATCATCTGAGGCTGAGAGATCGCAGATCGGGCAAGAACTCAGCGCTGAAATAATTTCATTTCATTTGCATGCCATGGAGAATATTTCTCATCGAGAGGGGCAACTTTTGTGACGACAACTTTACAATGTGAGCAAAACGAGCAGCAGCAACAGCAGCAACAACTGAGGCCAGAGGCAGGCAGAGGCAAACATGAATAAAATTTGCGTAAAAGTGGACAACTAGCAAATAAAAGAGAGAGAGAGAGAGGAAGAAAGAGGCAGAGGAAGAGAGAGCGAAAGAGAGGGATGGGCAGTGGCAAGGGGAAAGCGAGCGAGCGAGAGAGTGAGCAACATTTGAATTGGAGACATTGCTTGGACTTTGCAATATGTAGCGAATGTGTTTGTGCCACTGTGAATACTCAGGCGAATGTGAATGCGAGCTGTGAGTGTATGTGTGTGAGTGTGTGTGGATGCTTAATAAAATAATGCGACAGTAGGAACGAAAAACGACAATCAGAATGATAATGAAGATAATAATGATGAAGATCGAGTCGGTGTGTCTCTGTGTGTATTCTCACACTGAGTGTATATGAGTATATTCATGAGTGTGTGAGTGTGAGACTGGGTAAATTTGCTGGTGTGTGGCGCAGAGTGAATTAATGGCTTGATTGAAAAATTTGTTCTCACCACGAGAGTTTCTTTGTGGACAAATTGAACGACTTTTCGCCGATTTGCCAGCCAAGTGCCAGCAACTCAGGCGGCATGGCAACTCTATAGGGTTGTTGCCTAGTATTTTAATGCCTGAAATTAAAATTCCCAATATTTTAAATCCAAATAATAAATACCTGCAGTTAATAACTCACTTGTCGCTAGACAAACTCATTTAGGAACTGTCTGCATTCTCCGTTTATAGCATTACGCAAAACTCCACAAAGAAAAAAACGTGTTCCCCAAGGATCGTTTTAACGTCACATCTCTGACTTCCCTGACTTCGCACCTCGTTGTCCATTTGCGGTGCATTTCCAGTCTGAAATTAGCATTTTTCCTGGACATTTCAATGCGTTTATTACGGAGCAGGCAATCGCACTGCGACTGCCAATCAGAAACTGAAAAGGCACAAACCAAATTGAAATGGTAAAAAGGCAAGAGAACGTTGAATGGGTTTGACTGGCATATACCCTGCTAAAAATTCTAAAAGATGATAATATTGCTGTTGTAATTATTTTTGGTTTATATTAAAAAACTCTCTAAATATCGCTTACATTTACAGGAGTTTTTGAAAAATATAGGAATATAAGTATAGCTTGAGATCAAAAATAGTCGATATATCGATAGTTTCTTTATATCATCTAAATATAAAATTTGCAGCACTGTTAAATATCTTTATATCACAGAAATATACTTAGCATTTTTTTTTGGTATAATTTCTTTGCACAAATCATTATAAGATGAATAATAAAAATCATCTCCTCCCAAACTTAATATACCCTCCCTTTACCCAATTCCAAAGGGTATCGCGCGGGGTGGAAACCACAAAAAAAAACAAGTTTCTCAAACTGTTGCCTTCCCGGGGAAGCTGCTGGCCAAGATGTTGTCTCTTCTCTGCCTGCTTGGAGCACTGCCTCGTCGCCTCGTTCCACTGGGGCACTAATCAATTTCATATCAATTTGTAAATTTGCAATAATTACGATAATTAGCTGCGAATATCAGACGATTCTCAATGCCGATGCGCCCCGACTTCGACTCCATCTCTGACTCCATCTCCATCTGCGACTCCAACTTCGCCTTCGACTTGGAGTCTCGTCTTTCGAGACGAGGCAACTCGTTCCTGGTCCGGCTCAAAATGCATTCAAAGAATGCGTCGAGGTGATAATGAGATTTTCAATTCAATAAAACGTCAAGCGACGCATTCGCATTCGCATTCGCATTCGACTTCGCACCGAACGTTGCCAATTTTGGCTGTTGCAGCACGTCCAGAAATCTCTGCATGAATATTTCATTCAATTTACACTTGGCCCGCAACTTTTGCACTTTTTTGCTGCCCCTACTCGCCTGGCCTGGTCGGGTCTGGCTTGCTCTGGCCTGGCCAGCAGGAGCGGCTAATTAAGTAATTTTTTTTTTCCACCCATTTGGCAAAAGTTGTTCTTGACTTTTATGGCTGCTTAATCAACACGCTCTGCAGAGAGAGAGAGAGAGAGAGAGAGAGTGAGAAGAATTGTGATGTTGTTTGTTGCTTGGGTCTCTGCAGTTGAGTCCTGCTTAATTGCTTCTTACGGCCGATTAAGTGTGGCACGAATCGAACACAGGAATTGGATGCACTCGAGCTTGAAATTGTGTAAACTGTTCCAACACTTGACTCTGGCCATGACATCGAATTACGATGGGGGAAAATAATAGAAAAAACTGCTAGAAATGAGTTGATTAAGCAGTTTAATAGATGTTTAGCTGTGTTAATAATATATATTTAATAATATATATAATTTAAATATAATTTCTAATTTAATACTGTAAGTTTGACTATTACTTGCTCGACTTTCATTAACAATTCTCAATCTTTTCTCTCTCGTTGCAGGTAAATCTTCGCTAGGCAAACAATCTTCTCTTTAGTAAGTAGGAAATAAAAGAGGAAACGCATTAAAATGCATTTTCCAAATTTTACTATTATTTCCAAATTCAAATACAGTAATTAAATGAATGCAATCCACCCCATTCCCCTTGCTCTGAAAATGGGAAAACTTCGATAGCTCCGGCGCAGGCAACGCAGTAACGAGAAAAACCACCCCATAAGACATACGCACACACACACACATACGCACACATCAACTACACACACACACACACACACACACACACAGAAACGCACCGGAAAAACTTACCCCGTGGACGGGGTTGTTTTTCCCATTTGCGCCTGTGAAAATGAAAATGAAAAGGAAAATCCACCCGTGCTCTGCGGCGACTGCGATTACGCGTTGTGCTAATGCCATTTTTAGTTTTCCATCCATATGGCCGGAACGGGTGGACACACTGGCCAGCTGGACCCAAGCGAAGAACCGGAGTCGTTTTGCCGTAGTTACTGCCTTATCTGCTGGCCAGGGTTGCCAGGCAGCTTCTTGGTTGCCGCTTATTGCGTTGGTTATGGCATCGTATAGACGGCTCGTTTTGCAGTTATCTCAGTCCTCCCACACGCACACACACACACACACACACACACACTCTGATGTGTGTGTGGACAACTCCCGTGGGCATACACAACTAAATCTCAGTATCTGTATCTAATGCGGGGACAACTCGCTGACCATGGCCATCGAGCATATTGCCACAGCCAGCCACAAGTTGCTGCTGTCGCTGCCGAAAAGCGATAGCCAAATTGCAGTTGAAATGTTTTTATCGATTAAACAGCTGAATAGCTGAGAGGGGAAGGTGGGTGGAGGGGGAGGGTGGTAAAGTTTGTTATCGATTTGCGCACGGGAAGGCGAGCAAAAAATAATGTCAGTTAGCCAAGCTCAGGTTAAAAGATTTTTCATTTATAATCTTCAAGTTCAAAGCGCATTTATCGATAAACTATTCATAATACTATCGTATTATGACAATGCTTACACAGTAATTTCGCTTAGAGAGAGATTAGAGAGCTTTATGTTGATGACAAATCGATAAAGGTCTTTGGAAACATTCTTAATCCATTTTTAGTTAATTCTGCACAATTATCGATAAATTAATCAATGAACATTTAGTCGATTGAAGGTTCTCAGCCTCAGGGCAAAACTAAGTATTTATCAGAAAGATGAAGGCTTTGAAATTTGAAAAAAATAAATTCGTTAGTGATATATTTTTAAATTTTTTATGATCAAAAAACTGAATCGACACAATTATCGATAACATAATCGTTATGCTCTTTAATATCTTATTATTTTAAAGTTACTTTTAAGCTTATGAAAGAAAGTAAGCTAAGGGATTTTTAAATAAATTCATAGAGGTCTTTGCAATGTTTATTATATTTAAATCATATGATAAATTGATAGAATAATGATTAACTGCCCAAAGCGCAAGCTGATGGAAGAGTGAAGGGAGTTTGAAATTAAAAATAAATGGATAAATATTTCGGGAATTTACTATGATCTCTGTTAAAGATTAAAGTATCCTCGAAAGACTTTCCTGTGGCTCACCGGAAACTCTTAGGCTCTTTTCCGCGTGTACTAAAAATATTTAAAAATGTTTTAGTACTTCCTACTAATACTTCTTCTATCGCTTCAACTCAACAAGTTGCATTCAAGCGTAATTTGCATTAATTTTCATTAGTTTTTGAATGCATTTTGGGTAAATATTTCGCAGTTGGTTTTTATTCATTTTTTTTAATTCTCGCCCATTTATAATAATTAAGCTAAATGGACCACAGGGCCAGGGATAGGGGAGTGGGGAGTGAGGGTGACAAGGGAATGCGCGAGGTGAGTGAAATTTTTTTAATTAGCAACAACGCCAAAGCCAACCGTTGCCACTTTTCGCCGTTGCCGTCGCCGTCGCAGTCGTCGTTGACGTTGACGCTGGCGTCAGTGGTCGCTGCGGTGTTGCAACACGTGCACAGTCAACGGCAACAGCGACGGTTTTTAGACCAAGGGCTAGGGCTATGAGGGGGGAGACAGACAAGGCCTCCTCGGCCTCGTTTCCCCAGTTAAATCCCCAATGGGATCTGGGCATTTTCGGCCTCGGCGAATTAACCGCGCACAGCGACAGCGAAAACTACTTTGGCAAGGTGTCAGCTGCGCATTAGGCATGGCCTACCCCGCCGTCCGTCTCCCCCTTTCCTGGTCATCATCCCTCAAGTCTGATGCCTCTGCTCTGTGTATTCCCTGATTCCCGACGTCTGCTAATGGGCGTGTTTGTGCCGCCGGGGTGGCAACGCTGGCAGCTCGTCATGTTGCCAACTAATTTCGTGAAAGTTGACATAGAAGCACATGTGAAATCAGGCAGGGGGTGTGCCCAGGCCCAGTGAAGGGAGTGGGATAGGGAAGGGGGCAGGTTGCCACAACAATGCCCAATGGAATTGTTTCATTCGTTGTTGCTGCTGCTGCTGCTGTTGTTGCTGTTGTTGTTGTTGCTGCTGTGTTTTGTGGCGTTGACTAAATTAACATTGACGTGTGCGTTGCTGTTGTTGCCACTGCAAGTTGCCACATGTGGCATGGCAGTTGGAGCCGCTGCTAGGTCTGTTTATTTTTTGTTGCTTCTTTTTTTTCATTTTTGTTGCTTCTCCTCGTCGCGCTCGTGTTGTGCTGGCAAACCAAATGAAATATTCACACATTTTCCATTTTCCATTTTATATTTTGACTTGTAGTTGTCGTTCCATGTTAACACAGCGCTCCCTTCCCTTACCTTCCCCTCTCTGCCTTGGCAGTGTGTGCTTTTTGGGGGGAGGAGTGGGAGTAGGAGGAGCAGGAGGCACTTTTGTCCTGCCGTGTTGAAGCTTTGCGGCCGCATATGAATTTAACATTCTGTGTGTGCTTTTTGCGGCCCAAACATATATAATTATCATATCATAGCAAGAGGAGAGAGAGAGAGAGAGGGGGGGAGGGAAGGCGGCACTACCTCAGTCTCGGGAGGGCAATGAGCGCGTCCTCTAAAAGGGATTTGGGACACGACTGCGACGCATTAGCATAGATAGGCAGACCGAGTGCAGCTACCCAGCTAATGGAAGGTTACACAGCGAGTGTAAAAGGGAGAGAAAGAGAGGGAGCAAGAGAGAGAGAGAGAGAGAGAGAGAGAGAGAATAGTTAAGGCAACTTTAGCCAGTATTTTATGCATTACACTGCTCGTAAATTGCCTGACAAATAGCTAGAATATTTCAGCTACAATATAAAGATACATTTGTATCTCTCTCTGCGCTAAAATCAATATGTATTTTTTTCTCAACTTTTCAATTGTGGATCAATTAAAAACTTGTTTAGCTTAAGTGCCAAGTGCACGCAAAAGATACAAAGATACAAAGATACTTTGACTACACGTTAAGCCAACGCATTTGCTGAGATGTTTCTTCACACAAGTCACTTAGGAGTGCACTCTCTGTGAGGCTAAAGATACAGATACATTTACAGATACATTTACAGATACAGATACAAATGCAGTGGCAGTTGTAGCTTACAGATGCAGATACAACTCGCACTTGTTGTTGCTGCTGTTGTTGTTGCTGCTGCTGTTGTTGCTGCTGTTGCAGTTGTTGCTGCTGTTGTTGCTGCTGCTGCTGCTGCTGCTTTCTCAGTCAAGTTCAGTACGCAATTTGTTTTTGGCGCGCATTTGATTTGCATTGTTGCTGCCATTGTTGTTGCTGCTGCTGCTGTTGTTGCAAGTGTTGCTGCTGCTGCCGGCGCTGCTGCTGCTGCTGCTCCCAAGGCATTTCACGCTACGCTGCATTTTCTATTTGTCGTTGGCAGGCGGCGGCGCCGACGCCAACGCGGGCGCGCCCAAGACGGAGCCAACGAGCCATTGCCAGACGGAAAGACGAACTGACAGGCGGACAGACGGAGGGACAGACAGACAGACGTAGAGACAGACAAAAGCCAAGTCAACTCAAGTCGTGTCATGGCAACAGCAGCAGCAGCAGCGGGGGATGGGACAGGGGGGGCAACGGGCGACAGCGACTGGGGCGGTCGCGTTTTCCATTTCGTTGAAGTGGAAAATATTTTGTAAATATTTTCATGTGTTTTTCTTTTTGCTTTTCTTTTGATTCTCGTTCTCCCTCTCTCTCTGTGTGTGTGTTTGTGCGCCTGCTGCCTCCGCAGTTGTTATTTCTGTAAAGCTGCGAGTTTATTTTTTTCTGCTGCTGCTCCCTTACCGCCCCTTCTCCCTGCCGCCCCTCCTTCCTCCTGCCTCCTCACCGCCCCCGCTGCCGTCAGCTTGTTGTGTTTTGTATTTTTACAAATATTTTGTGTAATCTTTAAAGCAGACAATGATGACAGCGACGACGATGGCGGCATTTTGTGTCACAGCCTGAAGAGTCTTGCCTCTCGCTTTCTCTTTCTCTCTGCCTTCTATCCCTTTCTCACTCTCTCTCTCGACTGTTGTTAGCTAAGTATTTAAGCACGTGCGCACAGTGGGGCCAAAGCGAGTGAGTTGCGCTGTGTATCTTACGCTAAAATGGACTCATATTTCGCGACAGGCCTGTTAGTCAGCAATTCAGCCAGCCCCGCCCCCTTGTACCCCTCTCCCCTCTCCCCCTCCCCCCTACGGTGTCACTGCTTAGTCCCCGTATTCGCATTCTGTATTTGGACCCGGGGACCCGAAGTCACTGAGCCTGTCATGACATTCACTGCCTCTGGGCGACTCTTTTCGTTTTGTTTTAGCATTTTTGCAACTTGGCTTTCCTCATATTCTCTATAAAGAAGAAGGAGAAAGAGAGAGAGAGAGAGAGAGACAGATGAAAAAAAATATATAGAACAAAAGTTTTGCTCATGGCCTGTCGCTGTCAGAGAAGTGTCAGGCGGCAAGTTGAATAGGACAGGGATAGAGACAGGAAGACAGAGCAAACGAAGATGCCAGGGTGGGGTAGGGGCAGGGGCAGGCAGTGAGTCGACATGCGATGGGAAATGGAAACGAAATGCTCGATGAGGCCATGAAACGAGAGAGAGAGGAGGGGGAAATCTCAACGATTTGAATAAGTAAATAAGCATCTATATGGAGCAGCATTTGGAAGTGGAGGAGCAGAGTGGAGGGCAGTGGGAAAGCAGGCATGGCTGCAGCTGACGATGACATTGTTAATGGCACTAAGTAAGGCAATAAAAGTAACTCAGTGTGCATATACCCTGTAGGGGAAGAGATTAGTCTCAGCTAACTCATATGATTTCATTGCCTCTCTATATGAATCTAATCAACAGTTTACGCGATTTACTCACTGTAATTAGACTGGAAAGACGTCATCGCATATAGGGTATTAATACCCTATACCTTTGAGATCCATGAGATACGCAATTAATTGCCAACTCAAATTAAACTAAACCTTTTAATGTGCTACGTGCTGAGTTTATGATAACTTGGAGTATATATTCGTATATCGATTGCCGATTACCACGCGCTCTGATAATCGCAGTCACTAACAGACAATTAGCCCGGGCAGGCAGACAAGATTCTCGCCGTCACGTAGCCAAGGTTAATTGCTCTATTTTGGCCAGTCTGTCCCACTGTCCCTCTGTCCCACTGTCCTTCAGTTTTGGGCAATTTCACGGCCTGCGTAGCTCAGGTATACGCTATGTGCGGCACCTGTGGGTCACAGGGCAAGGAGCGAGTCTCGACCTCTGCTGCTTACGCAACTGCTAAAAACAATTGCAGTCTCTGCGATTCTTATGCAATGCCAACTTTCACCTCGTCGCCCGCTGTGCTCCACGGGGTGTTCCAGGGTACAGGTCGAAACGCAGGCTTCTTTCTTCAATTCTGCGCAGTTTGTTTGCCTGCTAGAAGGAGGTAGAATAGATAGACGGAGTTTGGAAGCCATGCAGGGTATAATATCATCTTATATTATATATACTGTAGTTTTACCTTGATTACCCAAGGAAACACTCAAAAAGCAGCTGTATAAAGTCATGAATATTCAATAACTAGGAAACCTATAAGTTTATTGTCCAATAACTACTAGATATTACTTATGTGTTAATATTTCTTGCGCACATCATAAACTGAAATTTCTAGCTTTAAAATTACACTAACAATTCAATTTTTTATTGACACACGCAGGCAGCAGGGGGCGTGGCTAAGTTTTAAAACAAAATGTAGGATAAAACGTGTATGGAAACATAATTTGATGGCCTTAGCTCGTAAAGTTCCTGAGATATGCGCGTTCATACAGACAGACTAGGTTTCTGCTGACTCAGCAAAGTTTAGATTGATTAAGAATACATTTATATTACTACTGCTATAGGTATAGTTACTACTGCCTGTTACTATTGCCTATTTTCTAAATTCCTAATAATAAAATGCGCTCTAAATCGTTTATAGTATATATATAGAAACTTATATATAGAAACTTTCAAAAAGAAAAACCTGCAAAAATTCCAGAAAAAAACCCAAGAGTGAAAGCTTAGAAAATTGCAATGGCCCCCTTCCCTGCTTCAACTCTGACCTTTTGGATTAAGTAAATCAAGTAGATTTCAACATGATTTTTGTTGGCACTAGAAATGCTTTATTTATTTATGCTTCGCGACTCGAACTTAATGTGAACATTAGCAAAGAAGAGGAAAAAAACGAGAAAACAAGAAAAATGAAATTAAAATTTATGTTCGCTTTCGTTTGCGCAATAAAATGAAATTTAATTAACACTTAAGTAGAGAGCCGAGAGACAAGTAATACGAGACCCGAAACTCGAAACCCGAAAAACCCCAAAAACATTGCAAATTGTTGACAACGTTTTAAGCTGCGTTTTCTTTTGTGGTTGTGGTCACTTGGTGGTGCGGTGGTTCCATGGTTTCGTGGTTCCGTGGGTTCGCTGGTGCGCAGACACCAAATTATAATTTTCACACGCAATCGCAGGGGGTTAAGAGGGGTTAAGAGGGGTTGGGGTAGGGGAGGGTAGGAGGCACTTGAAGTGGGGAACACTTTGTAATGGAGTCTGTTGCGTTGCTGCTGCTGTTGCCTTTTTACTGGCTGCGAACGCACTTAACAATTCAATTGTGGAACAACAATGCACAGAGAGGGAAGGAGGGAGGGGGAACAGAGGAACCTGCTCTCTCATTAAAAGCGAAGAAACAACAAAACAGACGACAACAACAACAACGACAACGGCGACTGCATTTGCACTTAACAAGAGCAGCAACAAAACCATCGATAAGAGACCCCAAACAGATCGGACATAACATACAGACATATATAGTAATACCCCCTTCCCGAGCAACCCCCTTACCCCTTGTTGCGTGCGTGAGTGGCTGCGTGCGTGCTCTGTCCGTCTCTCTGTCCCGCCTGGAACTGTGTCTGGGCAGGCGCATGCGTGCATTGCGTTTACGCATTGCGCCTTGTAATGAAGGCATTGCTCATTACAACACTGATGGAGCACAGGCAACAACAACGGGGACAACAACGGGGAAAACAGGGACAACAACGGGTACAACATGACCAGGTTGAAGCAGAGCCTGGCCATGTTGTTGCCAATCAATTTCCAATAGGCAACAACGCATTTTTGCCTGCCAATCACAAGGCGAACCTAAGCGAATCCGAACTGAAAGCGACGACGTGCCGTGTGGACAGCAGCAGGACGGGAGCAGAGAGGCAGCAGGCAGGGAGCAGGCAGGAGCAGGCAGCAGGCAGGGAACAGGCAGGGAGCAGGCAGCAGGCAGGGAGCAGGAGCAGCAGGGAGCAGGCAGCAGGCAGCAGCCACTTGACGATTCCTTCCCGGCGCGTTATCACAACGGGCGAGTGGAGAAGATTGATCGATCGATGCTGCTGCTGCTGATCATGATTCGATATGATCGCAAATTTATGTATTGTGTCTGTGTAGATTGTCAACTCTTTAGGCATAATTACAGCGCAATGGCTGATCGATCGATCGATCGTTGGATCGATGGGGCATCGCTGCCTGCCTGTGGCTGCGATCATTAGCAATGCACTGCGCTTTTAATTGCACGCACTCGCATATTACTGGTCCAGTGAGCAACTGCGTCTGCGTCCACGTCTTATGTCAATTGTCCTGGGAATGGCGAATGGAGACGGCGCAAGGCAGTACCGGGCATTACCGGGCAGCCACTGCAAATGTGTCAATTAGATTTATTATCAGTTGTTGTTGTGCTGCCCCTCCTCCTCCTCCAGTCTCCTGCTGCCTGTCCAGCCTTGTCATATTCCCCACTGGCCTGCTGCAGGTGCTTCACACTGTGTTCCATGTCCATTAGCGAATGCTAAGTAGCGCCAATTAAATGTAAGAAATGCGCCTGCTTGTAGTTGCTAAATTTAGTCACTCCCCTCCCCTTCCCTTCCCTCTTCCTTCTGCCTGCCTCGGGATCTACCCCTGCCCTGCTCTGTCCTGTCCTGCCCTGCCTCTTCCTTGGCCCATTTCCAATTCAAATGCAAAAACTTTATTTATGAACCCGCAATCGTCAAGCGCCTGTGACATTTTTATTATCAGCTCCCCGAAAACAGCACAGGGCCAGCTGCTGCTGCTGCTGCTCCTGACTCTTCCCTATCCATAGTCTGTCTCTCCCTCTCCCCTTCTTCTCCTCTGTTGACCTGCCTAGCCAAGCGTTGCCGGACGGCCGCGTTGACAAGCTCAATTTCCAATCGCAATAAAACGCAGCACTCGAAAAAAGATAAATGTGAGAAAAATGCAGGCCTCGCTGCGTCCAGTTGTCCCCCTCCCTGCCCGCTCCCTGCCCGCTCCCTGCCTGCTCCCTGCCCGCTTCGTCTCGCCTTGTCCTGCCTTACCCCTTATCCTGTTTGTCTTCTTGCCTTCGCCGTTCTCCTACGTCTCCTAAATCGCGTGGGCTTATCCACAGAGTCGCAGCCAGACGCAGACGCAGACTGAGACCAGACCTGGCCACGACAGCGCGGAGAAGTAACCTGGCAGAGAGTGTGAGAGAGAGAGAGAGAGAGAGAGAGAGAGAGCGAGAGCGAGAGCGGGAGAGCAACCTGCGTTCGAGTGCGGAAATTTATAGTGGTAATAAAATTTTATTTGCTCCTTTAGTTGATGGCACAATAAACTCTTCTGGCATTCGCCCTGAGCACGTGCTTCAGCTTCAGCTTCAGCCTGCTCCTTCTCTCTCTGTCTCTGTCTCTCTCTGGCTGCTGCTGTCGCTGCTTTTTATGTCGCTTGTTTAACTGCTTACTGCATGTTTATGCTGCGTTTTTTTTTTGGGTAGCAGTTCAAGGTCGTTTGCTTAGCTAATAAACGCATAAAAAATGAGCTCATAAAGGCTGCGGGCTGTGTAAAAGAAACGAGACTATGCTCAAGTAGAATGTATGTAATAATGGAACTGTGCTCCTTACTTAAGATCAATGTAAACTATTTGTGTGAAGGCAGATTGAATATATCTCCACATTAAGCTGACTAACTTATGCAAATTTCAAGCTTATCTTAGCCGTGCTTAGCCAACATTGTATTGCCGTAATCGCTGAAAATCTTACGGAAAAAAAAAAAAATAAAACTATGCTTTAGTTAGTCGGGCCAATTAGTTATTGTTAATATAAAATGCAAAACAGCAATTTGGCCAGCCGAGCAGAACGTGCCCCGCCAGCAGCAGCAGCAGCAGCGACTCTTTAGCTCGCCCCAGCCCATTTCCCTTTAGATGCGCCTCCTTCCTCTGCTCCCTCCCCTCCAACTCCCCCTCCCCCCAACCTTGTCTGAGATAACTCGCACTAACTACCTTTTGTAAGTTTACCGTTGCCTTGTTTCATCACGCCGACAGCAGCAGCAACAGCAGCAGCAGCGAATAACAAAGGCAACGGCGACGCCTTCGCCATGCAAAACTATGAAGAAGCAGCGCAGTCGCAGTCGCTGCTGACGTCGACACCGACACCGACGCAATCGTAAATCAAAATGGCTGCACTTGATGGCTGAAGAATGAAATCATTCATTTTCATTTTCATTTTCTGCTCATTCCTTCACAAAGACAGCGCATGCGTGTGCGTGTGTGTGTGTGTGTGTGTGTGTGTGTATGTGTGTGTGTGAGTGTGTGTGTCTGTGTGTGTGTGTGTGTGTGCTGATTAACTGCATTGCTCTGCTCTTGTTGTTGTTTGTCGCCTTTGATGGATTGGCTGCCACCTCGCCTCTTCTTCTTCTACTTCTCTGCCTCTGTTTCTGCCTCTGTCTCTGCCTCTGCCTCTGCTGCTACTGCAATTGTTGTTGTTGTTGCTTTGCCGTAGTCGGGGGCGGGCTGCCGTCGTCGTCGTCGTTGTCGTTGTCGTTGACGACTTAAACAGGTAACGGGACTGCCCATATGCCATGCGCAATCCCGTTTAAGTGTGTGTGTGAAAGTGGGCTGGGCTTGAAACTATGGTTGTTGTCTTGGCTAATTGCATGAGCGATTGCACAGTGGTTGCATACTGATGCGAATTGTGCATGTTTAAAGGGATTACAAAAAATAAATATTGTTTTAAAAAGGGAAATAATTAAATTTCTTATGTTAAATAAAAAAATAATTCAATTCTCTGTATCCCTTCCAATATTATTTGTGCATTAATTTGGATATGTTGACCGCTAAATATATTTATGATAAGCTTATAGGTATAGAAACTTGTAGAGAAAATAAAATACATGGTTCAAAATGTATTTTAATTTCTGCGCTGATTACTGCAGCACTTTGAAACTAGGGTATATTCTAGTCGTCAAGATATTTACACAATTTACAAAATTTACATTTGAAATTTCGCGTGTTTGTTGCCAACTGTTCAAGGCTTTTAGTTCTCTAATCAATTGTCAGAGGGCGCTAGCTGTCAGTCAACGCAAAAGCGACACCTGTCAGTATTAATTTAAGCAGTTGCAGCAAGCGGCCGCTAGAGGGACAATATGGAAAAGCCTGAAAGTATGCAATGAGTTTGCAGAGCAAAATGCAAACTTAAGCAATTTATTTTAAAATTAAAATATAATGAATTAATTATTAACATAAACGAAATAAATAAGAATATAACCAACTGTTTGTCCGCCAATAAAATACATGAATAAGTAATTTCTACGCCCAACGTAGTTTTTATTGCATACTATTAGGCAGCGATAGTAAATTAATTGGCTAAAATAAAATAAAAATATTTGACAAATAAATAATTAATTATTTATGGATTCCAACCGCATATTAATAGGTGGCATGTACCTTAAAATAATAGTAAAAATAGTATTAAAGCTCTTCAAAAAACAGCTCAACTTTTTAACCATCTTCGACAGTTCGAACAACAATTAAAGAAGCAGCAGTAATTTCTGCACGGCAAATCTTTTATTGCAAATCAAATTTTAGCATTTGTTCGCTTGAATAAATCACATCAGACAAACATAAATCATAAAGTAAACACACTCACAGTCACACACACAACAATAACTGGTGGGGTGTGGGCACAGCAGAGCACACAAAACACACATCAGACATTATTATCATCTCGCTTGTGCTTGAGTGAGTTTCTTTGGTCGCGCACAGCCCTCAGTTTCCCTGCTCCCTGGCACAGCCCGCGTCCAGCCACATCCAACCGCCACGGCCAAGGCTGCTCGTCTCTCGTCTGCAGTCAGCAGGGCCACTCCCACTCCGGCCGCCCACTCCAGCACATGTCTGATAACCACCTACATCGCATATCGCACACTCGTTAACGGGCATCTCCATAGGCAGCGTTCGATGCGAGGGGGGGGGAGGACTTGGGATTGGCCTTTTGCGCCGGGCGCAGCATCCTTCCGGCAGGCATTGTCCTTTCGCGCCCCGGCTCCAGCCCCGGCTCCGGCTTCGTCCGTGCAGCGGGAAATGTGTAATTGAAAGGGAAGCTTTGGCGTCGGCGTTGGCTTTGGCTTTGGCAGCGTCGCTCGTTGGCGGCGCAAGAAATTATTTCGTTAACAAAGGCGGAATAACAAACACAAATACACAGAAACACACACACACACACACACAGGCAGACAATACAAATACAGAGAGAGGAAGAGAGTGGGAAATGGCAAAAGGAAAGAAAAGAAAGGCGGCAAAATATGCAAGCAGCGTTTGTCGCTGAAATATTTTAAAGTTTCACGATTTCTACAAGCTTCGCACACCGCACACCACACACCCTCTCCCCACCCTCTCCTTTACCGCTCTCTCCCCTTCTCCGTCTCTTTCTGCCATTTTTGGCCATTTTGCAAAGTTGCAAAAGTTTCATTTCCGACAACAAGTTACCGTTAGTTAGTTTTTCGGCAGGGTTGTCACCGCCAGCAGCAGGGCAGAGAAAGAGGAAGAGAGAGAGAGAAAAGGAGAGAGAGCGTGCGAGAGAGAGAGCACGCATATATGCTTGGCATGTAACGTGTGTCTCTGTCTGTCTGTCTATCTGCTTGCTTTACTGTCTCTCTCTCTCTTTCTCTGTCTCTGCCTCTCTCTCTCACTCTCTTCATGACTCTCTCCGTGTGCGTCTGCCTGTCTACATTGTTGGAGTTTTGATTTATGAGGTCAGAGACTCGTGATAATGAGCCAGGAAATTAAATCACTTTGACCGGAAGGATGTCAGGTCAAAAGGGGATAACACAATTGATTTCATATTCATAAATTCAACGCATGTTGTCAGCCTGTCAGCCAGGCGAGCAGAGTGAATGACGCTGCCGTTAGAATGCAGACAACCGTTGCAATTCACAATGAAATTGGAGGGAAGGTGGAGGGGGAGGGGTAGTGGGTGTAATAATAACAAAGTTTGCCAACAAGTTGTTTACCAGCACTGCATTCAAGTGTTGCTAAACTATTTTTGGCATAATTAATATTTTGTATTCCCATTTGACTGTTTCGCTCTTTTTATATCCCTCTCTATCTTTCTTTCTTTCTCTTTCTTTCTCTTTCCTTAACAGCCACTTTGGCTATCCTCATACAAGTTGTTTACCAACACTGCATTCAAGTGTTGACCAACTGTTTTTGCCTTAAGACAAATTTTGACTTTTCTCACTCAACTTTTCACTCTTCTGATATTTATACCCTTCGACCATTGAAAATGGTCAAAAAAGGGTATACTAACTTTGTGCAAAATGTATGTAACAGGCATAAGGAGGCGTGGCAGACCCCATAAAGTATATATTTTTCAGGATCCTAGCGAGTCGATTGAGACATGTCCGTCTGTCTGTCCGTCTGTCCGTCTGTCCGTCTGTCCGTCTGTCCGTTTTTCCTTTTGTCCGTCTGTTTGTTTGAGACAACAGATCTCAGCTATTAAAAAGCTAGAGACACCAAATTTGGTATGAAGGTTCCTTTATATCCGGGGCAGGTGAAGTTTATGTCAAATGTTTGATGCCACGCCCACCGCCCCCGCAAATCGGTTATTTACGATTATTAAGAAGTATTAAACCCATAACGTTCTGCTTTGGTATGTATAAAGCTAAATGCAATATGAACATATTCTCCAAATTAAAATCCGATCGGACCAATAACACAGAAGTTATTAAAGTCAACGTTTTCAGTACAAATATTCGGCACGGGCAGCAGCTTTTGCGCTGCTTTGAGCAGTTGACGCCGACGTCGACGTTGCGTCGTTTCGCTTTACTCTTTACGCGCGTCGCTGTGTGAGTGCGAGCGAGTAAGCTATATGTAGTAGAAGTATTTATGCAGAATTCTCTGTTTTAAACTATGAGTGTGGTTACACGTTTGTAACGGATTTTAAAATTGGGAGAAGGGTATCTTACTGTCGGGCGCCCGACTGTAGCCTTACACACTTGTTTTTTCTATCTATCCCCTTTGGTCTCCGCCTTAATTTCCTTCTCTCTCTTTATCTTCTTCTATCTGTCTTTCTCCCTCTTCTCTTATTCGCACACAATTTGTTTACCAACACTGTTTTTAAGTATTGCAAAACTTGTTTTACCATAATAAATATTTTAAGTGAGACGATCTCTTTCTCTCTCTTTCCACTCTCTCTGTCTTTTCTTTCTCTCTCTGTCTTTTCTCGTTCTCTCTGTCTTTTCTCAATCTCTCTCTATCTTTTCTCTCTCTTATTCTCCCTCTGTCTTTCCTCTCACTCTTTTTCTCGTCCAGTCTCTCATTGCTCCTATTCTCTTGCTCCCTTTTGCTACCCTCATATTTCGCATTAAATCTCCAATTCGGAATCGTATCCGATAAGTTTTGAGAAATATTCAAAGCGTAGCATAAACAATTTATCAGCTGTAGCATGTTGCAGTAGCGTGTGGCACATGTTGCCCCTCCATGAGTCGCATATGCCGGCATTATCAATCGAAGCTTGGAGGCGAGTGGAGCCCAAAAACCCAAAATTAAATTCAAAGTTTAATTTTAATTATTTTTTTATTCGCTTTCTTTGCAGAGTTTCAAAATCAAAATTGAAAATACCAACTAGCGCATAAGGATATACTTAGGGATATAGGCAACAATTACAACTACAACTACAACTACAACTGCAATTACCAACGGATTTTCTACCAAAACCCAAAATAAAAAGGCAACAATAACACAACGTGAATCAGTTTATACCTCACACACACTTCCCCAACTCACACACACATACACACACGCAGAGATAACTAAGATTAACTGTACATTGTACTTAAGTGTTCAAAGGATATTTAGGTGAGCATCTCCGGATCTATGTCTCCTCTATATCCTCCTCTCTATGTCTCCTCTTGCAGTTTACTTTGTATATAGGAAAGTAGCTAAAAGCACACGGAGCCGAGTCACAGTCACTAGAAACTAAGTCACGTTCACGGTCACGCTCACACGCAGTCACGGTTGGGAAAGGAGACAAAATGACGATGAGTACAAATAACTGCGAAAGCATGACGTCATATTTCACAAACTCATACATGGGAGCGGACATGCACCATGGCCACTATCCGGGCAACGGCGTCACCGATCTCGATGCACAGCAGATGCATCACTATAGCCAGAATCCAAATCAGCAGGGCAACATGCCCTATCCGCGCTTCCCGCCCTACGATCGCATGCCCTACTACAATGGCCAAGGCATGGACCCGCAGCAGCAGCAACAGCAGCAGCAGCAGCATCAGGGCTACTCTCGCCCCGATAGCCCCTCCAGCCAGGTGGGCGGCGTGATGCCGCAGGCGCAGACCAATGGGGGTCAGCTGGTCTCGGTTGCACAGCAACAACAGCAGCAGCAGCAGCAACAGACACAGCAGCAGCAGCAGCAACAGTCACAGCAGGCGCAACAACAGGCACAACATCAGCAACATCCACAGGTGACGCAACAGGTGACACATCCGCAGCAACAGCAGCAGCAGCAACAACAGCAGCAGCAGCAGCCCGTCGTCTATGCCAGCTGCAAGCTGCAGGCGGCTGTGGGAGGATTGGGTCTGGTGCAGGAGGGAGGCTCGCCGCCACTGGTCGATCAGATGGGCGGACTCCACATGAACGCACAGATGTCGCTGCCCCATCACATGGGGCATCCACAGGCGCAGGTATGTATATGTTCTATAGCTGGTGCTGGTTGCCGCTTGCTTGAATCCCGCTTAACGCCGCATTCTTCCATCTCTCTCTCTTGCTCTCTCCCCCCTCTATCGCACTTATGCCTTCCCATAGCTTGGTTACACTGATGTTGGCGTACCCGATGTGACCGAGGTAAGTAGTGCAGCCTAATCCCTTCTTGGTTTTTGAGTTTGGTTTTGGTTACATTTATGTTTATCCATGTGTGGAATTGTCTAATTCCTGCTCTGATCCCTTCGCAGGTGCATCAGAATCATCACAACATGGGCATGTATGGGCAACAGCAGACGGGTGTGCCGCCTGTTGTGGCTCCGCCGCAGGCCATGATGCATCCGGGCGCCGGACAGGGACCGCCGCAGATGCATCAGGGACATCCCGGACAACATACGCCGCCATCCCAAAATCCGAGTTCGCAATCTTCAGGGATGCCGTCTCCACTGTATCCCTGGATGCGAAGTCAGTTTGGTAAGTGTCAAGGAAAGTGATCGACAATTCCACGAAACGTATTAAGTGGAATTTTTCTTCTTCTTATAGTAGTGGGTTGCTGTAGTTAGTCGCTCAACGTAGTCGTAGTCGTAGTTTGCATACATTCGATAAGAGAACAAGAGTACAACAAAAAAAAAAAATATATATAATTCTACTAATTTACAATATAAATAATAATTAAATATTTTAAATGATGGGTGAAAGTAGAAAAAAAAACAAAAACTTCTCTTACAGTTTTCGGAAACTCTTTATCTTAAATAGATCATAATTTTACAGTGGATTGCATTTCAATATTATCAAAATCTTAATTAGATGATAATTACAATGGATTTGCATTTAAATATGATCAAAATAATGTTGAAATATTTTCTTTTACTAAAATTCCGCTTGAGTCCCACTGTGCGTGCGTCTTTCTTTCGTCGATCTTTTTTCGTTCAGTTCAGCTCAGCTGCACTGCTTGCCACATGCGCAACACACTGCTTTGTTAAGCAAACACTGCTTGGCGTATTGTTCAGTGAACTGCTTGACTTACGCGCGTGGATTCAAATTTAATTCAAAACAAAATTTTAATTAAATAAAAAAAATAATAAAAATATTCAAAAATAAATTAAATTAAAAATATACAATAATCTGCATTGAAGTAAACAAAAACAATAACAAAACGAATTAAAATATTACTAATACAAATAACAAGTTAAATTAATATGCAATTTACCTAAATATTTTTGATATTTATTTGTATAAGCAAATTTAACTTAATAATACGCCGCAAATTTCAATGATAATACAATTAATTAAAATTAACTTATTCAAGCCCTGCGTATTAAGTTTATTTTAGTGAAATCCACTCTCTTCGATTAATAACACTCGACAAAAGTATTTATATTAATTCAGCAAATTCAGTTGAACTAGATTTGCATTGTGAACCGATTCCAATGCCGATGGCCAAGAACAATTTGCCTGACCTTGACACGTCCCAGCAATTTCACTTTATTGCCCCTGGCCAATCGGTCGCATTAAACGTAATCCATCTGCAATGGCAACAAATACAATACAATACAGGGACACGTCGTAGGCGACGATATACCTGACATTTCGGCAAATTTGCAAATTTCCCAAAACGAAATCGATGAATGCGCTGCCTGCCGGACATAGCAGGGCGAAGATATCACGCAGTGTGTGAAAGAGGTCGAAAGAGGTACCGCAATGGGAATCCGTAGGCGGTCTCTGGCATAATGCAAATTGACAATAGTTTTGAAAACGAAAGCGAAAAAGGTTTGCAGAACCGGAGCGTAACTAATCAATCCTTGAAGACAGTTTCCGTAAAAGTATCGGGATGGCTTTGCTAGAGAGTTTCAGGCAAGCTGGATTTTGGTTGCATAAGTGGAATTCTCTCTCATCTGGACAGTGGAAAATATAGAATTTCCTTTCCCTTTTGCCTCTTTTGCCTTTTTCGGATTTCGGGTGAAAGTGAGGCGAACCCGCTTGGCCGCTCAAGTGCTTCTGCTTCCTTGTATCCCGCCTCATTATGAGATGAGTCCCGCGTCTTGGCTCAGTCTTAGATTTTCTTTTAACCTCCTTCCAGCCAGTGGCTTCCTGCCTCCTCCCTCCTCCTTCCTTCTATGCTTCTCTTTGCTGTGTGTGTGTGTTTTTTCGCCAACGCCAGATTGAGATGTAAAGCAGAATTGATGGGCGCCATTAGTTACACGTTATGTGCAATGGATGCCATCAATTTATTAATCTCCAGAACACGCCGCGGCCGCGGCACTCTCCATTCATGGACCCGGCTGGACCAAAGCGAACCTGGCCGGACCTGGTACCGTATCTGCAGCCGGCCCAGAGCTAGAGCTGCCAGTCCCAGCCAACTGCGTCGTCTTAATCCCGTCGCACCGTCGCTGCGCCTACAACGAAAACACACAAACAAAAAAAAGAAGGAGAAAAAAAAACACAAGAAAATTTGCAGCCTCCGCTGCGGTGACATGAATTTTTAAAAAAAAAAAAAAAAAAAAAAATGTGGGAGCGACAAGAGTCGAGAGACTGCGAGCATGGTAGGAGACCCCGTCTGGAGTGTCTCCCGCGGAGGGTGCGGCTGCTCGTGCTTGTGGTCAAAGAAAACCAAGACTCTGCGCTCCGTGCGATTCTACTGCAGCGGGATTCCAAGCCAGTGGAGTAGTGAGACGGGGCACAACATGATCTCGGGCTTAAGTTACGATGATTAAATGCATACGAGTTTATTTCTGCTTAGGCTTTGTGTTTCTCCCCCCTCTCTGTCCTCTCTGCCCTCTCCCCTCTCTCTTGGCTGAGCAATAAAAAAAAGCCCGTCACAGTGGGTCGAAAATTAAAAATTACTTAGCTCGTGCAATCGATTGACAACTTAATCGAAAAATCGGCTTTGCCTGCAGTCTCGATACGAATTCGTATAAAATGTGGCGAATTAGAATGCGAATGCATGTGTGTGTGTCTTGGCCTAAAGCATCGATCAGTAGTTGGCTTGAAAAATGTTATAATAAACAAATTGAGTGGGCAATTAATTTGCCCCGCAGCTTGCATAATCTGAAAGATTTGAATATCGAACTTATTGTCAGCCTGATCTAATCGATCCCACTGTGGCTGCTGGGTAACTACTTAACGCCTCGTCATATTTCACGCTCGCATTAGGCAAATAACTAAAGCGAGCCGATCGTGACTGGCGTCCTGGTAGAAGACAGAAGAAACCCCTAGGATCGGCATCGTCACAAAGCGTAGTTCCAATTAAGTTGTAACTCATGGGGCAAGAAACTGCAGACAGGCAGAGAGGCAGGGAGGGAACTGTGCCTCTGCTTCCAAGTTCAAGTCCAAGTGCAGTTCCTACTTCTCCTGCTACCCTTCCCTCCTGTACTCCTCCTCCTCTTGCTCCTCCTGCTTTAATGTTGTTTTGATGCTGTGCTGGTGTTGGCAAAGTTCTCGCCTGCTTTGCGAGATAATTTACTCATGAGCCGAGCAAAAACTCGTGGCCAACACTGGCTGCCTCCGGCTTCCTTTATCCTTTTTCGCAAAACGGCGCAGGGTCATAAATTCCAGCGACAGTCAACAAATTTCAGCAACAAGTGTTCCACACACACACACACACAGATACTATTTACATGTGTCTGTGTGTGTGTGTGCAGCAAAAGAGTTTTATTTTTGACCTCGATGCTTATCTAAATGTGGGTAAATTTCGAGAGTGCTGCGATTTGTTCTATATACGAAATGGAAATGGAAAAAGTGATTGGTTTGTGGATGCCTAAAACTAAATATGTTCTTATATAAGTCTTATATAAGTCTATATGCATTTCTGGCAGCGCAGCAAAAGGAAGCCGCGCAGCTCGGAACTGTGGAAAATGGTTACTTGAATAACTTTGGTTTTTGTAATAGGATGAAATTGAAATTTGCAAGTTAGTTTCATGTAGTATATATCTATGTTTATTTATGGATTGAAAGTTAGTACTTCAATAGCTGAGCTTAAGAAATAAACATTTTTGTTTTGTGTGGCTTATGGACATGGCATTCCAAATTTGAAATAAGCTTCAGCAGCTGATGGTATACAAGAAACTGCAGGCCAAATTTTACAACTCACATTATAATAATAGCTGAGATATGTGTATTCAAACAGACAAAACATAGCTAAACCGAGAAGGTTAGTCTTTTTTGTGGGGTCTACCATGCTTACTTCTGCCTGTTAAATGCACACAAGATTCGTATATCCAAGAAACAACTCATAAAATAAATCATTTCTAACAGTTTCCAGGGTATAAAACCCTCTAGAACTTCTTTATGGTATTGCTTTGATTTCCCTTCCCCAATCAACTCAAATCAATTTAGTATTTTTACTGCATAAAGTCAACTCTATTTGAGTTTACGACACTTTCTTCCTTAACTATTCTCCCTGTATATATTTATTTCGATTTACACTTGCAGTATTCACAATTTCCATTGTTATTCACTGTCTGCACTCACTGTGGCTGGCAAATTACACTCGATAACTTGCAAGTGGGCACAACTGTTTATCGAATATTTATGCACCGCAAAGAAACTCAATGCGAATTTTCACGCAAACAACTTTTCAATTCTTTCTCGAGTATGAAAAGTGCACTTCATTGTGCGCATTATGGACGTCAGGCCCCCTGCTCCCTTCCCCTTCCCCCGCCCTTGCCCTTTGCCTTCGGCCTTGGACCTGCGTCAGTGTCAGAGGGCGCAGGAGCAAGGCAAGAGAACTTCTCGCCAAAAAGTTGCACGTTTGTCCCTCCTTCCTCCTTCCTCCTCCCGTGCTCCCCCCGTTTCTATTGTCTGTTGCGAAAGTTTTTTTACCGCTTCGTAAAACGTTGATCCCCGGCCATCATCCGCTGGCAGAATAAAAACTCTCCAGATCCCTGCTCCCTCTCGCTCTCTCCCTCTCTCTGTGTCTGCACTTGGCGCTGGCTTTGGCAAAGTTTTTGGCGCGTTGTTGTTGTTGTTGCGTTGGCTGCACTTAATGTGGCTCTCGGACGAGTCCTGGCCTGGACGAGCTGCCTGGCCTGGCTGGGATGCCAGAGTTTCGCTAACTTGAGGATTTGCGCGCAAACTACTTTTCGATGGCAGCAGCGCGAGAGACATTCGAGACAACAACTACTTAGCCAGGCGATTGCCATGGCTTACGCAGCTCCTCCACGATGTGGCATCCTGTTGACGCAGCTTCAGAGACGGGGGAGGGATGAGGGGTGGATGAGGGGGAGCTGGCTGGCAATTTAAGCGTGCGGATCAAAAGATAATTTGGCAAATGCGTGAAGATTTTTTCAAAAAAATATACACACACACACACACACACAGAACTAAGGCAGAAATGGGAAATGGGAAACCGGAAAACCACCTCCATCAGGCCGTGGCAGCTGCCGGCCAATGTGACACGGGCTGTCAAAACGAAAGCGACAACGACAACTGAGCAGCAGCAGCAGCAACAACAACAACAACAGCAGCAGCAGCAGCAACAGCAGCAGCAGCAGCAGGGAGGGGGAGTGGAAAAAAATGACACAGGAACTTTTGGGATTTCCATGTGCGGCAAAAAGTTTAA
The DNA here is from genome assembly GCA_018901885.1 of Zaprionus kolodkinae. Lineage (NCBI taxonomy): Eukaryota > Metazoa > Arthropoda > Insecta > Diptera > Drosophilidae > Zaprionus > Zaprionus kolodkinae. The sequence goes on from JAEIFM010000498.1 coordinate 2,303,356, forward strand.
TAAAGCGCAGCAAATGCGAAAAGGAAATTTCGCTTTTATTTTGCTCCCTCCCCCTGCTCACTCCCCCCGCCTTCTGCCTGTCTCTATCTCCAGCTCATTCCCGCCCTGCTTCGAGCCAAGTCCAAAAAATAATGGCAACAGCTCGCCAAAGGTCCTCGGGGTATTGCCCCTACGGCAGCAACAATACCAATTGTTGTGGGTGTATATTTTGTTGCTGTTGTTGTTGTCCTCCTCCTCCTCCTCCTGCTCCTCCTCCTCCTCCTTGTTGTTGTTGCTGTTATTCTTTGGGTTCTGTCCGTTTTTGTGCTGTGCCTTTGCCATTCATTTCGCTCAATCGCAGCGCTGTTTTTGGATTCCGCTTTTTTTCTTGTTGTTTCCTCTCTCGTTTCTCGTTTTTATTTTGGGATTTGGCCAACCTTTTTGACAAATTACGAATATTATTCATGCAGCAATGAAGTGAGGAAGCCCTCGACTCGTGGTCTGTCCAACAACTTGGCCAGTTCCCACTCCCCCAGGAGTGCCAGATGCAGATCCCCAGTTGGATTCACAATTCCTATTCCTATTCCTCATAAGTGGCAGTGGGGTTTTAATCAGAAATTCGTGGGTAATAATAAAATAGTTTGAAGGTCTTGTGGGTTTTTTCCTCTATAGATTGAGATATAATATCAAGTATTCGAAGAGGAAAGAATATAGAAAATATATTATAGTAATTAAAATTATTTAATTATTTATTATTATTAAATTAATATTTTTGAAAATATTCTGCAAGTATTTCAAAACTTCAATTTGCCACGCCTCTTTTGACATTTACCGTTTTAGAGGGAGGGAGCTTCAATCTGAGTCGCGGCTCGCGTTGCGTCGCGTCGCGTCGTCATCAATGTCAGGCCGCATGTTTCATGGTTCCGCTGGTTTCAATGGCTGCCAGAGCCGCCTGCCATGATGGAACAGGCGCTCAGCTCGCTTGACCGACAGGCAGGCAGGCAGAAAGAGAGCAGCGACAGACAGAGCGAGAGAGAGAGAGCAAGAGCGAGAGCGAGCGAGGGAGGGAATGTGTTTGAATTTTGGTCTGCCTAGGGATATGTGAGAGAGTATGACGCGTCCACCCGCCCGTCTGCCTGCCATCCGTCTGTCTGCCCGCCCCCGATCTGGTCGAGCTGGTCTTCTTCTCTCTTCTGCTTCTTCTTCTTCTCTTACGTTCCCGTCTCGCATAGCATGTTTTAGTCAGCTGTCAAATGTTTTGACATGGGTAGCCATGGCCAGCCATGCAGCCATGTAGAGAGAGAAGAGAGAGAAGAGAGCAGCGAATGCGAGAATCTCAATTCGAATACACTCAAAATGGGGAACATAGAAAAAAAGAACGCAGAGCTAAACAAAATTTTGGTTAGTCTGCGGGAATGCGCAACTGGCAGATACCCTTTGAAAAAATTATAAAGATAAAAAAACTTAAATTCTCTAAGCAAATTTAAGTCGGATATAAAGAAATGAAGGCAAGGTTAGCAAAACTTTGAACAGAGTCGTATAATGCAAAAGATACCCTATAAAAGATTTAGTATGTGCAGAAAATACTCTGTTAAAATATGAGTCAATGCATAAATACTTTTCAAATAAATATAAAGGAAAAAAAACTCAAATCAGAAATAAAGAAAAGACAAGCTAGTAAGAACGTAAAGATATCCTATAAAATAATACAATTTGCTGAAAATTGCACTGTTTCAATATATGTATAAACACTTTTTCAACATTTATCTTAACCTACTCCAACTATACACTGTATCTACCCCACTTGTACAGGGTATACATATTCAAAACTGAGCTCAGCTGCATAGTTTGTTTGTTTTGCCTTTGTTTAAGCGCTAACTATATAAAGTTTAAAGCCTTTGCCCACCTCTCTCTCTCTCTCTCTCATCCTTCTCCCTCACATGTGCATGAGTTGTGCTCTCTAATGAACGCATTCATAAGGCAGGTTCACCCCCCACCAACAGCATCCCAACCCAACTCAGTCCATCCTTTGTGGCTTCTCTTCTTTTTTTTCTGTTACTTCTGTCAACTTTTATCGATTTTTAACCCTCTTAAGTGCTTAACAAGTCCCAAATTAAAAAGTCGCTGCGTCTCCAGAGATTCTGACCAACAAAAAAAAAAAGGAAAGAACGAAATTAAAAATGTTTATAAATGTGCTGCTGGTCAATGGTAATTTTTAATTGTGGCCTCCCAAGGATACCCTGTAAGCGGGGGAGTATTAAAGGAATCTTAGTTGTGTTACCCTTGAAATATTTCCGAAAAAAGCATAAAAAGTGGAAGATTGCGGGAAAAATCGTGTTAATGGGACAACGCCAGGGGGCGCTGCAGTGCCCGTTTAAATAGCACAAAGTCATCCTAACTGACTTGGCAAAATTTCGCCAAGTGTAGTAGAACGACAGTAGTAAAGAAGAAGAAGAAGAAGACGAAGACGTAGAAGAGCGAACCGGTGACATCACAGATGCCACACACGAGGTATTCTTGGCGCTGGCAAAATTTATCAACTCGCACAGGCATAAATAATAATAATTTGCCAGCATTTGTTGTTGTTGTTGTTGCAGTTGCTGCAGTTGTTGCATTTGTTGTTGCAGCGGCTCGCGTTTGTCTGTAATTTCCGCAATTAAAAAAACATTTACTCGTGTATTTTTTTTTTGTTTTATTTTTTTGCATACACACTCGCATGACATGCAGGTTTGACGAGTGCAGCGACGACCACCGACGTCGTCAATCCCCTCTAGCACTCCCCCTGTCACTCCCCCTATCACTCCCTCCTCCCCCAATGAGTTAGATAGTTAGAGATTGCCTCGAACACGTCGCACTCGCATGGAAAATGCAATAAATTAACACTTTAGTGGAACATGTGTATTCGATATGGGATTGATTGATTCGACCTATAGACGATATAGATACATTGTAGCCAAGCGAGCGAAGTGTATGGGAATTATCAATAATAATATCACATTATATAAGCCAATTTTATAATTATTTCTGGCAATTAATTTAAACACACACAATTTTTATCATAGTTGGTTTGCAATAAATTTGTTGGGGTTTTTTTTTCCTAGAGTTTTTGGCAAACAAAAGCTTTTGATTCGCCCATTTACACGCCTTTCTCTCCTAAGTGGATTCTAACCTCACTCTTTGTAATCAATTTTTTTGTGTAGTTTCATTTTGTTTTTCCTCTTTTTTTTCTCTCTCTCTCGTTTTTTGTTTTGGATAATAATTCGTTGGCGACTTCAACGAATTTCATAAAAAATGTTGTAGTAATTATTTTAATGATTTCCTTTAAACGCGGCGCGATACACACACACGCACACTCGCACACACACACGCTCACCGGCACTCAATAATAGTAATGTAATTGTGTGCGAGAGAGAGAGAGAGGGGCAAAAAATGGAATAAAATCCATTATGGAGCAAGAAGAGTAATATACGAGTAAAATGGTTAAAATGGTGGCCTAATCGCAATTTAATTACAATACGCTTTCATATCAAAAAGCATTAATGCCCCAGCCAGCCAGCCAGCCAGCCGGCCATCCACTGAGCCACTCAGCCACTCAGCTACTCAACCACTCAACCACCCAGTCAACCGACAAACCAACAAACCAACGAAGTAGTTAGGAGCTTGGGGGCGTGGCATTCAGAACTGCGCCACATTCGGCGCCTTTGCAACACGAGTGCGTATCGCTTCTTCTTTTCGTATATTAATTGTTTCACCTTTATTATATTTTTGTACTTGATACGCAGTCCCCCTCGCTCCCCCATCTCTCTCCCCTTTCGGCATTCAAAGCGCCATTAATGCGTTTATAATAATTTTTCAGTACTCAATTTCCAGTCCAACTGGTGAGTCGAGGAGGGGAAGGGGTGGCTCTATCAGAGAAAAGAAATCAAGAGAGAAGAAAAAAAAAGATGAAAGAAAAAAGTGTTTTGTGGCGTTTTTGAGTGATGGCCACGTGAAATGTGCAAAGGCATCATTAAAAACTAATTTCAGTCGCTCTCAAATTGCCACTGCGCAAGCGATAGGCTTCTGGGAGCCCCTCCCTCCTACTCCTTTGGCAGCTACCCCTAAACAGAACTCTGGAGAACTTCGGATCGTCGTACCGTGAGCCATGAAGGTGTTTTTATCAATTAAAATAATCATTTATTTGCCTTGCATGCGGCAAGCACGCTCAGTCCTTGGTGGGAGAGGGGCAGGAGGGGAGCTACGACCGTATGCTGCTAATTATCTGCAGTTTTTTTTTTGCAACGTTGCCATTGAGACGATTTACTTAGCTTGAGATACAAATGTATCTTTACAGCTGCAAATTCAATGAACAACGAATCACTTTTAACTAAATACCGCAATGCTTTAAAGACTCATCAATCAGAGAGAACTTTCAACTTGCCGTAGGTGAAAGTGCTTCTAGTGCCTCAGATAGCCGCAAGTTAGTTAATCCTCTCGTTGAGGCCGTTCGCGAGAGAGAGAAGGGTAAAAAAAACACGCACGCTTTTTGCCACAAATCTCTCAGGTTTTTTTTCCATTTTTTTTTTTCTGTGCCGCAGCGGCGACTCGTCTAACTGATGATGATTAAATGCGAACGCCTTGGGTTATAGACATGGCATCAGTCGTGTCATTTAAAAGAAGGTAGCTGCACCGCCCCCTCATCCCCTCCCCCTCTCAGTCCTCCCCGTGCCTGTGCTATGAATCGGATTCGCGCGCATTAATGGCCGCCGCACAAAAAGAGCTTATGATGTAATGACCTCGGGCCAGCGAGCGAGAGAGAGATAGGCAGAGAGCGAGAGAGAGAGGGGGAGACTAAAAAACAAAGCGCGAACTGAGCAAGACAAATGCTGAAGATGTTATTAAAAAATAGTTAGGCGAAGCTCGAAGCAAACTCCAACTCCAACCAAAAACGAAGATGCCCCATTTGCAGGCAAGTTGCGCATTGCCAACTGAGCCCAACTTCATGTCCATTTCCCTTTCCGCTTTCCGCTTTCAGCGGCTGTAAGGGTGGAGTCACCCCCTCCTCCCTCCCACAATGCTCTCACGCTAGCCAACCATTTACAAGGGGAGGGGGCAACCTCAATGCGTTTGCCATTGACAATTATATTAGCTCACATTATATTTGACATATTTCGTGTTTTGCTTTCGGTTTTTCCTTCTCTGCTTTTTTCTGTTTTTCTGTTTTTTGGGTTTCTGTTGTCATTACCAAAATTATAATTATAGTAAGTGTCATTAGGCGCCTGAACTCATTTCGGGCGCAGTAATTATGCCGAATTATTTTACAGTTACAGTCGCAGTCGCAGTCGCAGTCACTGCGACTCTGCGACTCTCGCCAGAGTCAGAGTCCACTTCTCATGATACTCCTCGGCCTGGTAATTAGTTAGCCTGCCCCTGCCCCATCCCTCACCTGTCCCTGGCATTGGAGGGTCTACCCTCCCGCTCCACCAAGTTAATCCCAAAGATGCCGCAGCCCGTTTTGGCCGTCTCGGGGCCTGTTGGGATTTTGACAAGTACAAATATCTGAATTCGGTAAGGTCGTCGTTTTTAATCAGGTTCGGTCTACGCTGCGTGCGTCTTGCTTCATGTGGTTTCACTGCCGACTGCCGACACTGGAAATAGGGTCTAGAACAAAGGCCGCAGCCAGAAAGATACAGATACCGATACAGCTACGACTTGAAGATACAGATACAACTACGGCTACAGATACAAATGTTGATATGAGGCTGCATTTCGAATCACTTTTATATTGTAGTATAGCATATAATACGATCTGTTCTTGTTGTTGTTGTTACTCTTGTTGTTGTATGCACTCGTAGTTGTTGTTGTTGTAGTTGCCACTCGTACGTTTGTGGTTGTTGTTGTTGTTGTTGCGTTACCCTGTTGCCATTGTGCGTTGATTTTAATTGTGAACTTTTCTTTTTCTTCTCGATCCAACAGAGCGCAAACGTGGCCGCCAGACATACACACGCTACCAGACGCTAGAGCTGGAGAAGGAGTTCCATTTCAATCGTTACTTGACGCGCCGGCGACGCATCGAGATCGCGCACGCCCTCTGCCTGACCGAGCGCCAGATCAAGATTTGGTTTCAGAATCGACGCATGAAATGGAAGAAGGAGAACAAGACGAAGGGCGAGCCAGGCTCCGGGGGCGAGGGCGATGAAATAACGCCACCCAATAGTCCCCAGTAGGACGGAAGAAGTAGTCCAAGTCCAGGTTCAACTCCAGATCGAAATCCAAGTAGCGCAGCCTGCAGCAAACAAGAAAAACAAAACAGAAAATAAAAACAAAATGAAATCTTAAAAAACAAAACAAAACTAAATGAAATTTCAGCTAAATACAATTTACAATTTATGAATTTGTTTTGAATTATCCAAATGGAGGGAGGAGCTCACACCCCGCCCCCTTCCAACTATGAGGAGGATGAACACACACTACACACTATTCTACACTACACTACAACTTAGTTAATTGTTATTATTTTCATATTATTATTTAATTTTTACAAAATGCAAAGGCAAATGGAAAAAGCGTAATAAATAAAATTAAAAGTAAAAGTAAAACAAAATACAAGTAAAGCGTAAAACTCAACAAAACCAACTCATGTGACCTCAGAATTAAATAAGCTGTATATATGTATACCGATATATATATATATATATACACATACATATAAAAATATATTAAACTAATGCATAATTAACTATAATACGTTTAAAGTAAAGCTATATATGAAACATATATACTACACACACACACACACACAGACACTGAGACACAATAACATTAGTTCTATGTAAAGCATACCCTATGTATAATGTACGAGTACGATTAATTTATATACGATAGCATACACACCCAAGCAACGTAACGTAAACCTAAACATACTATAAAAATATTAAATAAATTGAATGTTCGTAGCGAAAAACCACACACACACACACACACACACACATACACACGAAAAAGGAACCCATGCGATATGCAGATTAACGTGTTTTATGTTGCTAGCGATAGGGAGAACGACCAGTACATAGATACAGACTCGAGCAGCATACCCTAGCATAGAACCCTAGACTAACAGTAATAAGTGCTAAATGTCGCTGGAGTAGAAAAAAAAGAGATACCAAAACCGCGAAGAAAGTTGAAAAATTAATAAAAAAAAAAATAATAAAAATAATAAATATATGATAAACCAAAAGAAACATTGGCAAAAAAAAAAGGAAAAACAAAAAGCTCTCGAGATAGTTCGGCGAACCGAAAAATGATATGATATATGTGTGAAGAACTTCTCATTGTTTTCTCTTTTTGCAAACTAAAATATTATTTCCTGTGCAATTCGTAGGCTTTTCGTTTCTTTTAAATTGTTTCTTTTCCAAAACCCATTTGACAACTATGCAGAATTGCAAGAATACTTAAATTAGGTCGTAAAGGATATAAAGTATACCGACAAAACCAATTGGCAACAATACAAAATAAAGAAAAAAATGAAAAAAATTTGAAAAAGAAAAAAATTATACCAATATATTGTTAATGAATTGTACACGCTGTTTTCGAAATACTTAAGAACGAAATAATCCATGTAAAGTAGAGAAATAAAAAGTAAATAAATATATTATGCATACATATGGTATATTCGAATGCAGGTGGATCGACGACGGGTCGCCTACTCTAAGCCTATAACAACTATATTGATTGTATGTACGTAACTCAACTCAATTTCTACACACACACACACACATACATACAGCACAGTGAAACGAACACGAAATAAAAACGAAATAAATGTAGAAATCCATATACCAAAGTTATAAAGAAAACGAAAACGGAAAGAAAAGAAAAAGCATCGTATGTTTATATGTAGATATTATATATGTATGTATTTAAAACTACGTAATAGTATGCGTGTAACTTGTAGAGAACGTTTCATTTTGTAAATTCCCCCCTCCCCTAAAACTCAACAATAGCGAAAACAAAGATACGTAAACCCCCCCAAGCTATAAGAAAGCGAAGAAATTGTGAGAAATTGTAGAGAGCGCGCGTGGAAATGTAAGGCAGGCCAACAGCCCAGTGTGGTATTTATAAGGATTGCATCTGAGATCGATGTAAATCCGTCTTTGTCTGCGAAATTAACTCAATCCAGATACGTAACTTTCGGCCTCATTCTGTAAGAAACCTGTAAGTTTCGAGATATGCGAAAAATGAAATATATTTGTAGAAATTCAAAAAGAAAAGAAAATTTAAATACGTATACACATACACATATATTCTTGGAACACACACACACACACATACATGTTTCACAGCGAAATGCAATGTGGATGCTAACTAATTTGTTGTAAATAAAACTTAAATTTTAGTGTAAAACAGAAGAGACGAGGAGCGAATGAGAGACGAGCTGCAAAATGCAAAAAACAAACAGAAGAAGCATAAAAATTATAATTAAATTACAAATGAGATTTTGTTTTTATTTGTAATATTTATAATAAAATATAGTATTTAAAAATTCAACCCGCATGTGTTCTCATTGGGGATCTTAGGGATAATTGGGAATAATTATTCTACTTAAATTCTAGCTAATGGAAAACCTGCCATCTAAAGGTGCGTTCTCTTCTCGATTTATTATAAATACAGTTAATATATGTATTATATATATTTCAGATTTATAACAAGCAAACTTTGGACGGAACAAGCTACTGAATTTTGTACAAAGCAAAGTCAATGTCAGGTCAGTGAGTTAAATGTTGATTCTTGTCGGATTCAAGCGAATAACACGTTTCTCTTTCGACTTCTTCAGCAGAGTGCGAGGGGAAGCCATTTGGAAAACGATCTTATTAATCTGACATCATAATAAGTCATTAATCACAAGGCATTAACAAAACCAACTGCCCAATGGCCACCTGAGACTGTGACTGTGACTGAGACTGAGGCCAGGCCCAGAGACTGAGGCACGATCACCATGCATTCGGATCACCATTCTCCAGGGCCAGCAGGAGCACATGACACCATCGCTTGAGCGAGTTGGAGACGAGGGCTGTGGCGGGGATGCAGCTGGGAAAGCGTACTCGATCTCTCTGGCCACAACTTAAACAAATTGAAATCGCATTGTTCGCATAATCACAGGCGATTTGTAATCGCCGCACAGAATGTGCTCACGTTTATGTCACAGACTCAGGTTCATAATATTTCTGCCAAGATTTCATTCTGCTGAATTGAGTTGGCAAAAACACATGCATATGTATGTCTGTCTGACTGTCTGTCTATATATATATATATATGTTTTACTATATATGCACTCGCTGATCTGGCCGTCTGGCACTTGCTGCAGGCGCGAAAATCTACTCAAAAAATGCTTGGAAAAATGTCAGCGCTTGATAGAGAAACCGGGGACACCAGCCTCTTCTCTCTCTCTCTCTCTCTCTCTGCTCCGCCAGGTCTCAATGGCCACTTGAAGTGCACTTCATGATGGCGCTGCAGATCCACTCGAAATAGTTCTCGTCTTCTTGAGCAGCTGCCAATTTCTATCCGGGTCCCCCAGTGTGTTCGACAGCCAACGCGGATGCGCATTCCGTTGCCCGGAGCACGTTCATCCTCCTCCTCCTCTGCTCCTAATCCTCTGCCCATACATCTTCCATCCCATTACCATTCCCAATCTCATTCAGTTTATTAGATTTTCTGCAAGAACGCATCAAGTTTGAGTTTCTTATTTGTTTTTCGGTCTGTTGAAATTAATTAAAAATGTTCTTGTTTGTTCAAATGAAGCACCTCGAATAGAATTTTAATTGAATATGTTACCTAAGCACAGCCATATTTTCCTACCCTGCAAAGGTGTGATGATCACTTTTCCTATGCTATATTACTCAGATTTATATCTATAAAAGCATCTGGCAGAAAATATTTATCTAAGTTTACAAATTGAGCACAAATTTAGCATAGAATGTGCTTATTAAACATTTTTAAATTGTGAATAGAGAAGGAAATAAATTCAGAAAAAGTACGCCTCGTATTAATTATTATTGATATGTAATAAATATTACAAATTGAGCAAATTTAGTTGGAAGTTTTTATAAAAATTGCGAAATTAAGTAAATAAATTTAAATATTATTAAATTGATATTAATATTGTATTTGTGCGATACGCTATATTTATTTGTTGAGTATATATTTCACATATAAATATTATTTGTGCGATACGTTAATGCATAATTAGAACATGTTGTTGAAATTAAAAAATAAATAAGGAAATAAATGCAGATAAATGTAAATAAACAAAATTTATACATAACATTAATACCTCCTTCTATATTAATTTGTTTAGTATTTATTGCATATAAAATACCATTTTAAATAATATAAAACAAAACGTATTTATTTGCCAAAGTGCTCATGTAAATATAGAAAAGATATATGCATCATTCAGCTGTTATCAAAATAAAAAGAGGCATGCAGCAAACCTTATTCTACCCTATATAATTATAATTTCTTCTCTATTTAATGTTTTCATTTCTTCAAATTTAGTAAGATGTATAGAGTATAGAATAGCATATTAGAAAAATAAGAAGAACTTTTATTCGCATTATTTGGAAACTCATTAAAAACGAGCCAAGTATAATCTGCCTATAAAGGAAACTAGCAATATTCTTATATGGAAAATGTTTGTAATATTTGAAAGCCTAAAACGCCGTCGCCATTGCCTCCAGCGTTGACCAATCCGGGCGAGAGACTTGTAAATTGGAACCTACTATATACGCCAGTGGGACACCGACACCTTGGATAAAAAACCATTAATAATCGGTTCTGCGGAATTAAGACAACAAACTGGGAAACTTGAATAAATCATTAATTACGAACAAATTGAAATGGGCAACAGAACAAGGCGGGACAGAACCGTGTAGCATATAGCATAAGGCAGAAATAAAGCAAGATGTCAGAGAGATCCGAAAGCCATTCGAGAGGTGCTCGTAATGATGATGCCTAGACAAGTGCACACACTCAATTCCGATGGCGAGATAACCGAAGCCCGAAGCCCCGAAGTTGAAGACGTAGAGGTGTACACCTCTGGTCCCGAGCCCCGCTTTACACAATCCATCAAACGATCGACGATCCATCAAGGCGATATTGAGACTGTGCACCCGCTGCTTCGCGCCCCCCTTGGGTAAATGATGGATCTAAAATGGCCAAGAGATAAATCAACTGAATGCGATAATTAGCAGATGCAGACGAAAAACAAACGAATAGAAGCGAATAGAGAATTGAGAAGCAAAGCAAAAAACACGAATTGAATTGTAAAACAAGTACGCAACAACATGTAAAATGTCGAAGGGCAGCAGAGGGAAGGAAGATGAAAAAACAACAAGAGAAGCTGCCAATGCCAAAGCGCAGTTCAATCCTAGTGAATGTGAATGTGAATCGCTTTGGAAATTGCACCCGTCTCTGCTGCTGAGTATTCATCTACACTGCCATATCCATGACCATATCCATATCCTTGATGGAAATCACACAAATGAGCCTCTAATAGAATATTAACTCCCAGAAAGCATCGCAGCATCGATGGCAGCCGCAGCAGGTAAACCTCAACCTCAGCATCAACTCCAGCCACAGTCCCAGTCCCAGTCCCAATCTTAACTCGCGCTGGAGCAGAACCAGTTCTGGCTCGACTGCGACTCGAGAGCATGTTCGAAATCCGGTTTGAGCCTCACTCACTCACACTAACGCAACGCTGCTGCCTCTGGCAATTCGATATCGAATTTCGAAGATCTCGCCGGCACCAATACCAATGCAATGCGCTCACCAATACCAATGCAAATGCTGCAAGAGAGAGAGAGCGCTGCTTTTATTTTTCGAACTGGCGACCATCGTAGGTTTTCGAAATTCAGTTACTTTTCGAACTCAGTCCGCTGCGGACCAACATCGGCAGCGGTGCGAGCTGCGCGAGCACAGCGCATGCGCTGTGAATTCGACTCGCAAGCGAGAGAAGAATAATGTGCGTCGTCACGCTATTGTCTGCTCGCTCCCACACCCGCCGCATGCGCACTTGCCGCCATCGCTGACTCCCCCCACCATGTTCGAAATACTTGAATGATTTTCAATATGGCCGCCGTTGCCACTGCCTGTTGTTGTTGTTGTTGTTCTCGCTGTTCCCCCTGCCACTGTTTCTCTCGTTGTTGTTGTTGTTTTGCTCGCTTCACTGCCAGCTGCGCCATGCGGAGGCACCAGCTCTGAGGGCAGAGCCTACTACACATGTTTCGGGTAGAGATACTCTATGCCGCCGGCAACTTAAAAATACAAGTTATTTATTTGGAATATGTTCATGAAATGTTTATAAGAAATTAATTATATAAAATTGATTCATAATAATATTATATTTACTTAAAATATATGCATAAATAAAATTTAATACAAATAGGGAATAATTCAATAAAAATAATATTATTACAGTAATTTAAAATTATGATACATAATTCAATTCTTTAAAAGGTATAATAGCATATAATATTTTAATATAATACAAATTAACTTTAATAATTATATATGTACATATATTTTTTTAAATATGAATGCATTTATGCATGTATTTAATTTATGTATTTATACATTCCGTAAATAAATATATGTATATGAAATTTATAAATATATATAAAATATATACAAAACCAAAATTTTTCACTGACTTATTTACTATGCTTATTCTTTTAAAATAGAAAATACATTCAGAAAATTATTTTAGTATATTCTGCAAAGTTTCAAGCTTTTTATAAATACGTTTTTTATTATACTGCATTTTGTATCTATTGGAAACTCTGGTAGAACTAAAGAAGAATAGTTTGATGTATATCTTAACTTTTAAAATAATATATGAATTAATTATTTCCCGTTTGATAAATTTATAATCAAATTAAGATCATTTACTTCTCGCACTCCGAGCAGGTTCTTGAGAGTTGTCAAAAATCACTTAGGAGCACGAACAACTTAATCTTTCGGCAGGCTATTGCAGGCCATTGAAATGAAGTAATTTGAAGACAAGCTGGAAAATATTGTCACAACATTCCAGTAATTACCAGAAGGGCCTAAAGAACACCACGATGACTGCACAGTGGCGCTAATGATCGAATCATTTCGGATAATGTGCCCATTCGGGGTGGGGCGGCGAGCAAGACCAAGACGTAGAGCATGAGTGAGAATGGTCACAAAGAGAGACAAACACAGACAGAGAGTCAGAGAGAGAGAGAGAGAGAGAAGAAAGTAACTTAACAGCAGTAAGTGTGACCAGTAGGAAAACCTCGGGAAACTCGAGGCAAAAGTCAAACTGAAAATTGAGCTGCAGATGTAAGTAAATCAAATAAAATCACGTGTCATTTGTCTCGGCGATTCATTGAAAAGATAAGATTCCGGCAGCGAGTGCAACTGTTTCGATTAGTTTTGGGGCAGGTTAGTTAGCTCCACATAGGGAGAGTGGCAGACAGAGAGAAAGAGAGAGAGAGAGAGAGGGAGATACCCGACCGAGTCGGGGCAATCAATCAACGCTTTACTAAATTTAATATGCGGTTAAAAGTGCTAATGACGTTGGTCTGGCAATCGTTTAAGCCAGCCTACCCATCCATGGTCCTGGCTCTGTTCGTGGTTCACTCACTGGTCCTGTTTCAGTTTCTGTCTCTGTTTCTGCCTCTGCTTCTGCATTCTGCTCCTGCTCCTCCCACACGGACAGACGTGTCTGTCCGACATGGACGTGGCAGTATATAAAGTTTAATGAGAAACCACTTAACACTTTCAGAGCTTTTTACGTTTTGCTGTCATTAGAATGATTTTTGCCACTAACTGCGATGCCCGACTCTCACTCCTTTCCCTCTCTCCGCGCTCCGCTCTCCGCCTGCGGCCAGTGCACATTTCCTTCCGAGTCGTCGTCGCCGTCGTCGTTCAGGCCGCTGTCGTCATTATCCGGCCATGTTCGCAATATTGCACTCTCTGCTCCGCCCCCTGCCCCGCACACACAACCTGCCACTGCCACTGGCAGCGCCGCCTCCCGCATGCGGCACACTCAGCTACACTCTCAGCTCCAGGGCAGAGCAGAGCAGAGCAGCTCAGCTCGGCTCGGTTCAGCATAGTGTTCCGCATTGGCGAAGGCGTCAAACTCCAAGGAGAGCGCGCGCGTGTATTTCCAAAACAAATCGGCAACAATTTCATTAAATGAGTATCATATTAAATTTAATGATGCAGCCGTATTTCAGTTTTCGTTTCGTTTTTTGTACACACCGACACTTTTTGTTCTAGCCCAGGACGCAGGGGTATACCGGGAGAACCGGGGCGGGAAGCCCAGGGAACTCCAAAGGGAATGCGAGCAGGGGCAATGGGATTGAGCACGGAAATGGGAACGGGATGAACAGTAGCTGCCCCGAGCAAATCTTCAGCTGAACACTGGGCGAGTTTCTGCCGACTCAGCCTTCTCAGCCTTCGCAGCCTCGAGCCGAAGAAAAGTCCTTAAATTGTAGCACAGAGTGTGATGCACAATTTCTATTCGAAAAGTTATCCGTATCCCACTTGTCTCCATCCTCCTTCGATTCCCTTTCCTGCCTCGAACCAGACTTGACTTGGAACAAGTGCTGTGCCGAGTGACGGATTGACAGCGAAGAGCTCAGCGATTATGGATTGTAATACATCTTCAATGTTGTAGCTCACTGATGTTTATCTTTCTCAACAGGCAGGCAGAGAGAGAGAGAGAGGGAGAGCGAGGGAGAGAGGTAGAAAGGTTGCCCTACATTGACTTTTAATTAAGGCTGCGAAAGAATATCTTAATTTTTGGTGGGAAAGAATAGTTTAACAATTATTACATATGTATAACAAGTAAAAACAAAGAATTATTTTAAGGATTATTTTTTAATATATCTTCATATTTATAATATAATTAAATATTTTTTAACAATTCAGGAATCTTTTTAAATGTATTTAATGCACGATAATAAAAGGATTTTAAACTTGTTTTTAAATTTCAAGCTGAAAGAGATATAGAAAGAATAAAGAAAATTAGGCATAATCAGGGTTCACATAAGCCTTGAGGCAGTATTATATGGTGTGAGAATGCAGGTGCAATAGGGTTGCCTGACTTGTCCCTTATCAACTGACGCAGCGTGGGATAGAACAAGGTTAGAAAAGAAATGAAAAAGGGAAATACTTTAGTAAATTCAAATGTATTTGTATAGTAAATACTACATATATTGTAAGGCATATAAACCTGAATTTAGTCCTAATATTATGAACTTAAAATATAAAATAAAACGAAGCTGATATTAGCTGCCCTGGCGAACTGTTAATAGAAACTGCAATTGTTGTTCTAATTTCTGTTTGTTTATTTTAATGGGCACTTTCAATTGAAGAGCGAAACAATTTTCGATCTCTCTCTCTCTCTCTCTCTCTCTTTTCAATCTCTGTGCTCTTAAGCCTCTCGAGCAGGAAAAGAACAATAAATGTAAGGAGAAAGCGCGAGAGAAAAAAAAGGGGATTCTAAGGGGACAAGGAAACAGGAGTGATGCGTAAGCTCAGCCAAGTCCATTACCAGAGCCAGGCATAGATTGATGGCTGCACAACAATGGCTGGGGGAAATTAACCAATTTATCTTTGTTTTCTACACAACACACACACACACTCGCACACACACTCGCACACAAAAGAAGAAACTAAAACTCCGGCGAAAGGAAAAAGTTTATAATAAAAAGAAACGAAAAGAAAAGAAAAGCGAGAGAACACAACAATCTGCACGACAAAAGCAGCTTCAGATCGCTCGCTGGCAGCGTAGGAGACATCAACAACGGCGACAATGACGGAACCAGAAGGAACCCTGGAAAAAAAGGCAGAACAAAAGTGGAGGCGGTGGCAGGGGAGGGGGGGAGAATCAACCAGCAGAAACAACAGGCGGAGCTGTGGCTGCCCTGAAAGGATTCAGCCATTATATTTGAGAGCTGCAGTTGGAGAGGGGTGAGCAGGGAGAAGGGTAGAGGGAGCAGGGAGCAGGGAGCAGGGAGCGGGGCCATGTCGCCAACGTGTGACACATTTCTGCTTTTAAGGAGGATTGCATTTGTTACGCGTGCGTTGCTCCGTTACGGTTCAACGGCAATCGATCAAGGGTAAACATTTTCAGCCCCTCCCCCCCACGCTGTTGCCGGCAGTGAAAGGGTTCGGAATTTAGTCGGTTTGAGTGAGTGCACTCATCTATTACAGGGTGGGAGAAGGGCAGGAGCAGGAGGGGGAGCAGCCCTGCACTATTCGCAACACGCATGTGTGTGGCATTTTGGAAATGCAAATGGAACGATCTCCTGCCGGCACACGGCACACTTCTGTTTGTTCCTACTAGTCTGTTCCTGCCCCTGCTTCTGCCCCTGCCCCTACTGTGCCACGCAATGTTGCATGAAATTCGCCTGCGCTGACCTCGCCGGGCACACTTTCACTTTTGCTTTCTTCTCGTTCCCAGGAGGAGTCACTTAGGTAGCAGCAGCAGCAGCAGCTACCGCATTAGGCTAATGTTATTAGGTCGCCTCTGCACAGCCAGCCAGGGTTGCCATTCCTCATTTTGTTGCAGATGTGCCGACAGGCTGCCTGCCTCTCTCTTTCCTGTCTCTTTCTCTCTCTGAGTGTATGCAAGCGGAATATTACGTGTCGCACTTCAAATTTGCTCGCATCCTTTTAGCCGAGCTGCAGGCTGCATGTGTGTGTGTCTGTGTGTGTGTGTGTCCTGTTGACACACTACACACATGCTAAACAGAGACTACAACCGCAGACAGCTACAGATATAGATACAGATACAGCAACAGCAAAAGATACTTGGATACTTGGGAGCAGCGAAATGACTTTGGCACGGCTCGCGAGCGAAGCAACAGCTCAGGAAATTAAAACCCATAAATCTTGCTCCCTCATAAGTTTGCCACACACTCACACACACGCACACACACACACACACTTGCATACTGCATGGTGTATCTGTGTCCTCGGTGCTCTCCAGGCCGCTGGCTTAACACTCTGACGGAATTGAATCTCAGCTGGCGCTGTGCAGGCAACAACAAAATCTTGGGGATTTTTTAATATCATAAGTGAAGCTGCATGCAACATGTGGCCCGACGCCAGGTGAGATTGGAAAAGCGTTCAGGAAAAGCGAACAGGAAATAGACAAGTTTAATGTTCACTTAGTTAAAGCCAAAACGACGGGAATTAAGCTAGATTAAATGATGTAAGAGCGGAGTAGTTAATCAGTTGCAAAACGAAGGAAAACGACAAAAAAAAAAGTGTTGCATAACGTATAGAAGATTTCATAAGGTATAAGGTAAATCGTATGCATAGAGAGTCATAGATACTGCAGAAACACAGATTTAATTATAAAGAAGCAAATTTGTATCAGTATAAATCTATATCAGGTTTATAACAAAGAAGAATGGCTGAAAAAGTGTTGTATAACGCAAGAAGATTCCTAAGTTTAGTTTAAATTCAAGAGAACTTTAGCTGATGGATATCTAAGAGCTATGGATGGGGTATATATTATAAGATACCCATAGATACTTGTAACTTCTTTTAGCTTGTACATATCATTTCTTTACAAAGAAGAATAGCCGAGGAAGTGTTGTATAACGCGCTGAAAATTTCGTAGTAAGCCTGTACTCCTTGAGAACATCAGCTAATGGTTATCAGGGTATATCGTATGCATAGAGTGTCTTAGATACTTCAGAACACATCTATAATTATAAAAGTGCAAATTTATATCAGTTTAAATCTATATCAGGTTTATCACAAAGAAGAATGGAAAAATAAGTGTTATATAACGCGTAGAAAATTCCAAAATTGTGTTCAGTTCCAAGAGAACTTCAGCTAATGGGTATCTTAGAGCTATGGATGGAGTGTATAGTATAAGATAGTCATAGATACCGAGGAAGTGTTGTATAATGCGCAGAAAATTCCATAGTAACCCTGTACTCCTTGAGAATTCCAGTTGAAGGTTATCTGAGAGGTAAATCGTATGCATAGAGAGTCACAGATACTTTCAACTAATTGCCAAAAACATCTTTTATCATAATCGTGCACATATACATACATAAATTTTATATCTGTAAAATTGTTTCTAATAACTTTAACTTTCGATTTGCCTCTGACCCGCTGCCACAGTAAAAGGTAGGGGAAGGGGTGAGGCGAGGCTACTGGGGCTCTGATGGTGCCGGCAATTTGGTGCCGCGGCCAGCGGCCATCATCATCATTAGAAACTGCGAAAAATCCTCCAAATACTCGTACCGCGTACCGCACACCGCAACCCCGCGCAACGGATCGGCGGTGGCCTTAAGTCGTTTTTGATGTTGTACGTGGCGGGCAGCGCCAGCCAAACGCCAAGGCGACTGCCCCACAGAGAGTCGCGCTGAGGCAGAGGCAATCAACGGGCGAGGGGCAGAAAGAGGTTGCCTATAGCTCAACAACGACAACAACAACAACATTTATTAAACACGCACTTTTGCGGCATCATTCGATGATCTGCAGGTGCCGATTAAGGCGCAGACTTAACTCCGGCTACGTCTCCGTCTCCATCTCCATCTCCGGCGTATAATGCAGTTTTAATTGCTGATCAGTCGTTAATTGTGGCAAATTACTTGCGCGGAAGAAATTGCAAAACAGACACCGAACACACCGAACCCAAAAAGGAATCTTTTAATCGTCGTAATTAATGGCGACGCTTTTGTGTGCCACTTATGGGCAGCGGGCACACAGAAACACAACAAGTGCCAGCTCGCTAATCTAATATTAAATTTGCAACTGAACCTACCTGACCTCAAATACTCCTCCCTACTATCACTATGTCCACTATCTACTACACACTATCTATAGTAATCATTGAACGCAGGCTTTCATGAAATTAAACAAGAATGAAGGGTTAAATGCGACAAACCGAAGGTTTCTTGCCCTTCCAACTTTAGGTCTTATAGTAAATCGATTGTTTATATAGAAATCTTATAAAATGGTGTATGAATATATAAGATATATATTTCCATAGAATCTACAGAATATAAAAAAATTTGTATTGCAATATATTAATAGTAATATTAATAGTATTTCTTGGAAGCATTTTAGGAAAATTGGCACACTCCCTCTTCGCCCTTTCAAAATTAATAAATTTATAACTGTAGACTTTATTTAGAGCTAGAAAGTTAATATATGTTTTTTTTTGACCAACGAAAGTTAGATTATATATAGGAAGCTAATATTGTATTTAAATATCAAAATATATTTAAGTTATTTTAAGAACTATAACAATTGCTTCAAACACAAGCAGCTTCATTCTTAGTAATGATTTCATGAAATGATATTTGCAGAAGGCATGGCTTGTAGAAATTTCCATTTTATAAAATCTATACTCTTTACTATCGTAAATGCTTTAATGAAATTGACGACAATGTTAGGTAGATAGGCTGTAATGCAGAAATCGATTCGATATTGACCTTTAGTTAGCTTAAATGTTGTCATAAGCTTTAATGAATTATCAGGAATTAAAATCTTATAAACAAAAATGTCCTATGATCACTATGACTCTTAGCAATCTAATATTGATAAAGGGTTCGCAAAATATTAATTAAAACAAAATAATTAAAATATTCAACTTCAAAATCTTCAAAAATTCTCCTATTGTTTCATTTATAATTATTGGGTTTATGAATGCGATTTACCATAAACTTAATTTGCATAGAAAATTTAAAGTTCATCGAAATACAGTTGGCAAAAAAAACTAATATCCCCCATGCCATTATGTACATATATTATGAAAACTAAATTATATTTACATAGGAAAATTACATGTAAAATGACAATAGAAGTACTATATCTGGGAAATGGATGCAATTTGGTATAAGCGATTTTTCAAGTGAAGTTCACTTATTTCCTACATGCTATTTTATTGCTGAATTTAAAATGAAGTCAGAATTGAATTTATAATAAATGCTATTAAGAACTCCCCGACCCCAACGTGGGAAGAAGAAAGCCAGAGATATTGGCCGCAGATGCTGCTGCTGCTGCTGCTGTAGTCGGCGATTAATAAACGATGTGTAGAAAGCAACAATCAGAACTTATTTCCTTTGGCGTGCCATATATAGTAAGTAGTTATCACAAAATACTTCAAATGATATACAATTATCGGGAAGCGATTTTGTTTTATGTTCGGTTATCAAATTAATTTGCTTTTAGCATTAAATTATACGAGGGGAAAACTTTTGATTGGCTTGAGTGAGTGAATTTGCCCGATATCGAAACTATTGAATTGATCGTTATACCCGATTCGCGATTCGCGATTCACGCGATTCGTGACCATGCAGCACGCACAATGAGTGTCCCCCTCCCACCCAGTGCACCGCACAACACACACCACACCACACACACCACACACACCTGTGTGTGCCTCAATTATGGATGCGCTAACCGAGGCTAACCGAAGCTAACCGAGCCTGGGCGTTTGTTCGGCACGCTGAATTTTAAAAGCTCATTAATATTTCAACGCGTATTAAGATGAGGCTACTGTGTGTGTGCGAGTGTGTGTGTGTGTGTGCGTGAGTGTGTAAGTGTGTGTGTGTGCGTGCGAGTGTGATTAACAAGAATGGCGGCAATTACAGGAAATTGCTTCCTTGCACCTTCCTTCCGCTCGCAAGCTCACTCTTTCTTTCGCTCCCTCTCTGTCTCTGTCTCTCTGTCTCTCGCTCTCTCTCTGTGTTTATTATGCCATGAAAATGCGGCTGCACTTTTTTATTTAATCACGAAATTTATGCATGCAAAATGAACACATTGGAACAATCAACTGCCCCTCCAGTGTCTCACATGGCCCCCTCCCAGGCACAGCCCCTGTTCATTTTGCAATCACTTTAAAAGCCATAATAAGGGTGAAATTTTAATGACTTTATTACTGGGTTGTCCATGGCCCGAAGAGGTATACACACACAACATACATACATACATATATGAGGTAAAAAGAGAGCTTGCTGTTGACATTGCCATTACCCCAACGTAACTTCCATCCTGAAATGGAACCTACTGCCCAATCCCCCCACTCCGACGACTGCCAGTCACTTATCGGAGTCCGTTTAGTGCGTGTTGCACCTAATTCGCATCGAGCGGCACATGTTTTATGTTTTACAATATAATTATAAGAATTTTATTTTAAGTGGCACATAATTTGCGTGCCCAACTGGGGAAGCACAGCCAGCTTCGATCCGCGATCTGTGATCGCAGAGAGAGAGGAAGAGAGGGAGGGTAGGCAAGTGCAATCACCTATTTGCCGCCATCTTGAATTGGAAGACTCCGAATCGGTGCACAATCAAAGAAAGAGAAAATGCCTGCTTTATCTGGGATGCCATTAAGGTAGCCTCATCTATTGACAGGTAGAGAATTTATCGCCTGCATTCTATGGCTATGGGTCACACATGGCCAGCACCCATTGCCAGGGTCAAAACAGGTTTTCGACCGACTGGACCAACTGCCGCATCGTTGCCCAGTATGAGGTCAATGTCTGATTTTGGGTCTTTGTTTCTGTTCGAGTTTAATTACAGCGCTCAGCGCTCGAATCTGCATGATTTGAATAAAAGATCTGCTTAATTGTCTAAGCCTTCCTTGCTGAGCAGGCCAGGTCAAATCCCTCCCAGATACTGTGCCTAAAGGTTCCTACTGGGTAGCCTCGATTTGTCATGTCATCTATAAAGAAAATAAATATTTTAGCTGCCTACATTTAGATTAGGTTATATAAGTAAATAAGTTCTATAAATTCTACATTTATTTATTTATCTTGAAGAGCTTAGAATTCCATTTTCAGTCTCGCTTTACTTAATTCTGCATTTCTATCATTGTCTTCAGTGTGCTTAGCTCTATAACTTGTAAATAAATTAATATATTATAGGTATATATTTTATATAAAATTATTATCAATTTATTTTTAAGATCTTCTTCATTTCTTACCCTTTTTTTCTGCTTAACTCTATATTTAAACACATAAATCAACATATAATCGATTTATCAATATATTTATTTTCAGTTCCCTTCGAGTTTAATATAAAACATTAGTGAGTTTCACAGGGGAACCACACCTTTTGTCATGCCTAGTCTCACCTTTCTCTCATCATACACATTATTCTGGGTCGCTAAGTACCATATATATATTTTAATTATAATTATGTTTCACTGCTTTCTGTTTCACTTGTATTATTGTTATTATTCGCAACTCGTACTGCCTGCAAAGCTATTGTTAAACATTCAATAAACTTTACGCGCTGCAGTTGATGATACGCTTATTAAAATGTTCCCGAACTAATTGAGAGTAATTATTATCGCCATAATTAAAAGCGAATTAAATTTAAGCACAAGACTCAGGCTAATGAATATTTATTGATAATTATAATAATTATGCAAATGTGCAACATTTTCACGCAACGCGTTGCCAACCAATTCGCAGTGCCCCCAATCTCCTCCCCTACCAGCCCAACGTCCCTCATCCTCCCTATCGTCTCCCATCGTCGCACCCAGCGCTTTGGTAGTAACATCTCGAGGCTGCACTAAGTGAATGCACTTGACGAACTTGACGAAAGTACAGTGGGACAACGGGACAAACTGACTGACTGACTCACCCGACTGGCCGTGGCGAACTGTAAAAATTAGCAAAAAGGGAACGTCGAACTACATATTGGTTTGAAAGGGCATGCAAATTAAATGCCAAAGTAATAACCCCTCCAGACCTTGAGTTCATTTGCATACGAGTATGCGAGTGTGCGAGTGTGTGTGTGTAGAGAGGCAAGTGAGACGATGGTAGGAGGTCTGCAAATACCCTAGCTGAAGGTAGTCAGTCTGCGTTACTTTCTTAACCCTCAAATCTAGTGTTGCAAAATAGATTTTTATTTATCGCTTTTCTGATGGCCTACAACTAACGATACTATCGATTACATTAAAATTTATCTCTTTAATCAAGCATAAAATTAAATTTGATTAAGCTTTTATATTAAGCACAATTTGTTGTATTTTAACCTTCGATGTATATCGATTGCTCATCGGAAAAAATTTAAAATGTAAATTATAAGATTTAATTTTATTAAGTTTTTTATATTAAGTAAAATTTGTTACGTTATATATATATCAATATGCTCATAGCGGAAAATTATCTTCAAGGTCTTCATTTTACCCTCATATTCCAAACATTTCATTTTCGATTTTTTACTTTATTTAGGAGTATCATAAATGCTTACAAATTATTAATAACAATAAGGTATACGGGAACAATCGATTTATCGATATTATCGATTGAAGTTCATCTTTCGCAACACTACTTTCACCCATTTGAAATAAAATGCATGTCTGCAACTGTATACCCTACAAACATTTATATAGGGTACGTAAGAAGTTCTTCCCTGCATTGTAGGCAAATTACCAAGTAGATCTTCAGGTAGTTAACTCCCCATTCGCAGCCCACGCTTAATCCACTCGACTCGAGGCATGCAACATGTGCTGCAAACCCAGCTCAATCCTACGCTAACAGAGCTACGCCTTCATGAGTGTGTGTATGTGTGTGTGTCTTTCTTCTCTGCGTCCTTGACATTTCCGGATGCGTAACGCATCGCTCGCATATGCAAATATTTGCGCTACAGAGTCGACAGTTCGGCAATCCTTTGTAATCCTTGCCCTAGGTAGTCCGAGTCCGGGCGAGTCAATCGTCATCGATGACCGTCATAAAACTTGCTCTGTCTGCCACAACGGGTGGCAGTGTGGCGGGTGTGTTTGTTTTGTGTTTTGACTTTTGACTTGTGACCTCTGAGCCATCATCCTTTTGTGTGGCATCAACACGACGACGAACGATCCATTGATTTACGACATCCGACTTTGGCGGCCAGTTAAGCCGGCCATGTGTAGTCGCATTTCAGTTTCGATTTCCATCTTGACACAATCGGTTCATCGTTTTGCCTTCTGCTCAGGAAAGTGAGAAGAAGTGTGAGTGTGAATGTAAGTGTGAGTATGAAGTGCTTAAGGCTTAAGATCAATCATATCCAACACGAAATTGTTGTATTATTAACTACAACTTTTTGCCATATTAGATCGAAGTTCTGCCCACACACGCTCGATAGATACGCTGCTCGTAATTGTTTGCAACGCGTTACCGTAGTCAGATACGCCCCAAATTGAATACATGAGGTCAGAACAATCAACTATTTAATTAGATTTTTCATATCCATAAACGAATGCGGCTAATGGAAGTTTCGCTCGTTTTAATCGACTCCAAGTCGCGCGTGACGATGATCGATTCGCTTGCCGGGAACAGGCAGCAGCAGCAGCAGCGGCAGTCGCACTGACAGGATGATCGCATTGCAGCAGCAGCAGCAGCTCCTGCTCCTCCGTGAAGCTGGAGCCGAGGGTAAGCACACCTGTTTGGGCCACAAATGCCGCCGATTGCCCCTCGTTGCAATGAATTATTAATGATTGGCGATCGATCGTGAGGTGATCGCGCGAATGCGCCTTTTAAAAATAGCCACAAGAGCATTTTGTCTGGCTACCTTAGACTGGCTGACTGGGGCTGTATCTGTCCCCCCCTAATCCCCTCCCTCTGCCTGTGGGGCATGCCTCGCCTTGTGGCACGAGGCGTTTAGCGTTAACGTTAACTCAATCGACCTGTCATTTACGTTTTAGTTGGCTCCTCGCATAATTGCCACCGTCACTTGAAGCTGTTCCCTGGCACATCATTTGTCAAGCGGAGCAGAGGAGCAGCGCAGCAGCCAGGGCGGCTCGTTCTGGCTATTTATAGGTAGTATATTCCCTAGCAGAGAATAGTTTGGAACTCCATGCACTGAGCGAAAGAAAACTCTTGTCTGTTTTCATCGCACTTCCGTTGCCCACTCCCCCCATTCTACCCATCTCTATCAATAGTTCTTAACACCTGAAACCTTTTGGTATAACACATATCATGTAACATATATCATAATCCAGCGACTTGCTCATATCTTTCGCTCAGTGTAGGCACAAAATTTGCATGAACTGTTGCTGTATTTGAAATCATTTATCAACATTTACTAGAAATTAATTACTACTCGTTCGATTCTGTCTTTAATTCGATTTGTATGCGATATCTCTGGGTGTGAAACCACGTTTCGGTGCGATTAATCAATTCAAGACGAATTCGATATCGATCAAACAATCGAATCGAAACACTCGAAAGGGAGAGGGAGAGAGAGAGATGGGGAGGAGAGCTGTGCTCCGCCGACAAGAAGTCTACTGGGCTAGTCCCAGTCCCAGGATACGCGCTGTCTCTGCCGGAGCAGACTCTGTGGTTCCACAAACACACACCCCTCCCCCTGCCCCTCCCACTCCTGATGCACACCTCCTGCCCACCAGTTCTTGCCACGTCTGTCATCGGCACACTTTTCAATTGTTTATGTTTTCGATTTTCGATTTTCTGGTCTCGGTTTTGTTTTGAATTTTTCGGGCATGCGATGTGAGCAAACAAAACTTCATTAATTTTCCCCTAACATGCACGAGTCGTGTCCAAAGTTGGAAACGCTAACCTGTTCCGGGACAGAGGACTGCGCCATAAGGACCGGGGCTGGACGCACGTTTAGCACATCTACCAAGCTGGATGAGGCATGGGGCATAAGGTATAAGGAAGGCATAAGGCATTCATTAATTCAATTCCAGCGATTCAGTCTCCTTGTATTTTGTTATTAATGATGTTCAACAAAACGTCTCCTTGTTGCTGCTGCTGCTGTTCCTCTTTGGTTCCTTCGGACCATCGATGACACTCACTGTGCGACCTCAGTGTAAGTCGCTTTTGCGGGCGATTCCAGTGTATTTTGCAGTTGATGTTGATGATGATCCTCAAACTGTTATAACAATTCCCGTTGTTGGTCAGGGGCGGCACTGCGGTGTGGTTCGGTCCCGGTTTCGGTCTCCGACTCCGTCTCCTTCTCGGCTTCCTCGGTCTTATCATTATGGCATGTTGAATGATGTCGAGTGTTTGTTTTGACATCGAGTGTTTTTGGCTGTTTGTTATTAAATTAAACATTTAACCATTTGATTAATGATTTTCCAATATGCTGAGCCGCCCCTGATATGCTTTTGACCCATGGGCTACCTCATCTCACGTGAGCTAATAGTCCAATTGAGGTTAAGGTCGCGTTCAGGATTAATCGTAGGAGTGTAAAAGAGGTGGGACTCCTCTCGTGTGGATTTTAGCTCTAAACTGTTTTAAATGAAGTGATTATTTAAGAAGTAAGCACTTACTTAATTTAAAAAATGTCATATCATAATTTCATTGATAGGATTCCGAATTTTTCCTACTGAAACCTATGCATTTCCCTAGAAAAAGATGCATGAAATATTTTATTTTAGTTACAATTTGATTAATGATTTTTTCAATTTACTGAGCCGCCCTTTCTGATAATTATGCTATGGATTCGTGAGCTACTTAAAGACCAAATGAGGTAACGGTCGCTTTTAGGATTCCTTAATTAAAAGTAATCCAAGAAAGGTGTCCGAAAGGAGCGGCTCAAGAACTTTAAATGAAACAATTATTCAGGGAATAAGTACACCTAAACTTATTTAAATAATTTATATTATTTCATTCTTAGGATTCTGAATTCACCCTATGTATTTCCTCCGAAAGTGGTGCATCTAGAGTTATTTTAAATTATTAAGGAACTAATTTAAAGAGTTTCCCAGTGCAGTCCTCACTCGAGAACTGTGCTCCCATTGCTTAGTCAGCTAATAAACCAAAGCGAATCCAAACATTGCCCTTTCCTTATTCCGCTTTGATAATGCTCCGCCATGTTGGGGCCCTGACAGCAATGCAAATATTTGTGAATCGAAAACACTTAACGCAAACACATTTAGTGATTCCTGGGAAACTGATTGCCATACAAGGCAGACATGCGGGCTATGGGCATTGGGAAGGGGAAAAGGGGGGAGGTTTCACCCTCGGGGGGTTTGGCAGGCAAGTGCCCGAGGGAGACGCGCCCAGAAGCCAATTCTAATTCCTAGAAAATGCTTTTCATAAAAAAAATGAGGGAAACAACGAAAATATTTGACATCGAATTCGTCAAACTCATGTGTTGGTCGTGCTCGCTTCCCGAATGGGGCTGGAGAGCTGGGAAGGATGGGGAAGCGGAGGGGAGGTAGCCTGATGTTCTGAAATCGTGGGCGTTGAGCTGGGCTGACTTTCGGGAAAGTGACTTTAAGGCCTACAACGGAACCAGGACTCGCACGTCCTTGCCGGGCTGAGGCAGAGTGAGAGAGAGAGAGAGAGAGAGAGAGGGAGAGAGGCAGGCGGAGCAGGCGAGGCTGAAATGGAAAACGAAAATGTCTGACATTGACAAATGTCATCCGTCATTGCGAACACAAGATTGATATAGATTGGAATGTGACACAAAAATACGCACAACTTCCACCACCACAGCACAGCACACCATACCATACCCTGCCATGCCATGCCATACCCTGCCACTCCACTCCACTCCACTCCACTCCACCACCATCGGCAGGCGCTGTAGCAACCACTGCGACAGGCAGCAGCAGCGGCGGCGGCGGCGGCTCGAACCGAAGACACAATGGCGGCAAGGGACATTCTCCCCCATCTCCTTGCCTGCGTTTTCCTTCCCTTCCGCCTGCCTATCGCGCTGATCCCATACGACGCACAATTGTGCGTAGCCTGGCGATGGCACAAGATGACGAGCGCTGATGAAAAACGTCGTCAGCGTCGTCAGCGGCGTCGACGTCTGTCCGTCAAGTCACCCTTGTTTCACTCGCTGCCAAACAAAAAAAAAAAACAGTAGGGAAAAAAATATAACACAAAACCAACAATGGATTCCTTTTCAGGGATGAAAAGCTGCATTTTTTCACGCTTCTCTTTTCGGGTTGCCACAAGAGTTTGTGATAATCGCAGGTGGCCAAGAGCGTCTTTGTGGGAATTTTATACGAAACATGAATTATAAGAAGTTTTAAAAAAAATTTAACTATTCAAAACAAACGTTTATATTAAATAAAATTAAAATTCGAATGCCTAAGCTTTTTTACCATAGGTTCTGTGTTAAGAAATAGAGTCAGCATTTGGTTGACTTTTAAAGAGATAAATTTACTTAATATTAATAAATATGGTAAAGCTCAGAAGGCAGTAAATACATAATACATTATATATCTTTCATGACATAACATGCCTATATATATGGTATTATCATGTTTTATACTATTTCAAAATTAGATTTTCAAATCAATACACTTTTTACATCAAATCACGTGTTCAAAATTTCTTTCAAAGTTGAGATTTTTAAAATTGTTATTTTATATATAAGTAAGAATGACTGAAGTCCATTTTTACCATGAATATTAAATTAGTAAAAGAAACCCCTATGTGTATTAATAGATATTAGTTTAAGATATTATTTGAGTGCTGATGTTTATTTTACACATTATAAACGATCCTTATAGCCCTAAAATTGGGCATTCAATTTTAATATGTTCGTTATAGGGACATTTATGAATTTAAAAACTAAACTTCAGAGTGCTCCAACATTTAGTGCCTCCAGCTCCCTTAATCCCTGAGATATAAGCGCTTATAAAGATAGAACAGAAAGATAGGGTTATATCGACAAGACTAATGCCTTTTAGTTAGAATCCGTAATATTAAAATTTCTATATATCGTACCATCTTCACAAATTACACTCCTTTAAGCCAAGAAATAGCTCAGTGCTCTGAGTTTTCATAGATTAACAGAAAACACAATCAAAGATTCGTATTTTGGTATATCGCTACGTTGGCTTATAGCAACCGTAAACTTTTCGAACTCCCCACTCGATGAGTAGCCGCGTTTGTAACTGTGTTTCAGCTGGCGAGCGTATCCGTGTGTGTCTGTGTGTGTATGTGCGTGTGTGTGTGAGTGTGTTGGTGCTTCCTTTTGTAGCTCAAAGTTTTATGTGCGTGGCACATAATAATGGTGGATTTTCTTTGTTTGACGTTAATTTTTTATTCTTGTTGCTTTTGTCTCAGCTTCTTCTTCTTGTGCTTTTCTTGCACTTAAGTTTATTAGAAAGAACAACGGTGGATGGGGAGGTCGAGACAGGGATTGGCGGGCGTGCACGCTAAGAACGTTAAAATTTGATAAATTAATGTTTGCATTAATCTTATGCTGCAACTATTTTAACAATTTGCATCCTGCTCCGACGGCTCCGACTTCTTCGCTGTTGCTGCTGCTGCTCACGACAGGAGGGACAGGATGGGCGAAATCTGTTTTTCAGATTGCGCGACCGAATAGTTGGCAAACTGTAGCGATGTCTCCCCCGTTGCCAGTTAGAAGAGAAGGCAGAAGGAGGAGGAGAAGAGAAGCACCAAAGTTGCGAAAACTTTTCGTTCGTGCTGAGCGCTCCCCGAATAATAATCAAGTGTTAATTATTTTACGGTCCTCAAAAGTTCAAGTTTCATCATGCTCGCACCGCAAATCATCGTTCGAGATACGCATCGATTTGGCAGCTCGGCAACTCTGGCAGCAACTCTGGCAGCTCCAAGCAGTGTCTGAGCATGGTCAGGCAACTGCTCATTTCCTTTTGCCAACTGTAATGAAACTTCCGTCAGACTGTTCCCCACTTCCCTTTGGCTCCCCCCACTGATCTCCCCTCCCTGGTCCAGCAGCTGGCAAACTAATGCCCTGCCATCAGTTGACGATGGCATTCAGATTAAGCTGCTGGCAATGAATGAACTCGATGCGGTGATAAAAACATTTATCAAACAAAAAGACGAATAATCATTCGTGCCAAGCCACGCGGCACGAGAGCAGCTTCAGAAGGCTCCAGCTCCTGCAGGCATTACCCTTCCCACGAGGCGGGAGGCGGGGGGGCGGAGGTGTCCTCTAAGAAAATACTCTACGCGGGTTAAGCGAGCATGATTATACAATTTGTACGGCACTTAAAAATCAATTAGAATGTTATGCCAAAGGATTCCATTACGCACGACACGAGAAAAACATTTATAAAGCCTCGTTATACAAAAATAGAATTAAATAATCCCTATGCCATATGTTCCATATTAATATTAAAGTATTTTCATTCTATAGGAGCATATATAGGCAAAGAGTTTAGTAGTTTAAAAGAAAGATCTATATCTTATCGTAAATTAACTCTCATAGTTAATTCGAACCACATATTATCTAACTGCTGCTCTTGTAAACCTAGAAAAGAACCTGCTTAAGGCTCTTAATTATTTCATTGAATTCTCAGCTGCAAGTCTTAAGCTCAAGTGATTAAAAATATTCCCCATATAATTTAAGATCATTCTATAGATAAAAAAAAAAGATTCAGTTCATCGCAAAACGATTCGAAAGCAAAGCAGTGCTTATAAAAATACCTATCTAAAAACAGAGATCTATATATTCTTACCCCAAAATTAACTTGCAAAATTATCTTTTAGTTCAGTAAACCAGTAAAAGAAACTTAGTTTTTGATAACTTTATTGAATTCCAAGTTTGAAAAGATTAAAGTCATTCCCCGTCCAATTGGAAACCATTCTATAACAACTACGGATCGAGTAGTGAGTCAGTTCACCGCAAAAAGATGCTTATACTATATGCCTTGCATGCCTTATAAAGATGTTATTAATGCATTGTCTAGAGGATTATGTTTCGAGTTTTGTCTCCAAACACGTTATGCTCATGAACATTCACATATACCCCCGAATACCCATACAACAACAACAACGAGAACTAACACTCTGTCGCATCCGAAACCGAAACTTTTTGAAGAACAAGACAAAATACACAATTCGGAACAAGATCTTCGCTTTAGCCTGTCATCAGAGACGGGGGTTAGCTGGGAACGGAATGGGAACGGGAATGGGGACTTCGGGGGACTATCGTATATGCCTGGGACCCACTGACAATGGTTATTAATCAGTTTCCGATAATGCAGCTGAGCGAGACAAGAGTTTCGAATA
Organism: Zaprionus kolodkinae; assembly: GCA_018901885.1. NCBI lineage: Eukaryota > Metazoa > Arthropoda > Insecta > Diptera > Drosophilidae > Zaprionus > Zaprionus kolodkinae. The sequence continues at coordinate 2,334,290 of JAEIFM010000498.1, forward strand.
AAAACACTCGCACACACCGCGTTCCGGCCCCTTTCGCCTCGTCTCCACCGGCAACGTCTCATCTCCCCCAGTGCCGATGATCTCAGAGAACCAGACGTGGCACTACCATATGTAATACTCTCGGATACGTACTCACACACGAAGATGTGTCATAGTCACACTTTTGTTGTTAATTAAACGTGGCGACTGCACGCCCGAGCATCATGCCCCAGGTCCATTTCTAGGTGCCGCATTCTCTATAAGTGCCATGTGTGTGTGATTACGTATGCACCTACGGGATGGTGAGAGGGAGAGAGAGAGAGAGAACCCATCGAACTATTCATAGATCCACTGCCATTGGACCTTGCCATCGCTGCCAGCTCTTCCGGCAATTGATAAATCGCCACAAGCGACGCACTTTTGACGCCTAAGTGGCAGGAACTGGGCCGATCCCGCTAACACGAGATGTGCTGGGATCCACCGGCGGGAGCTCAATACTCTCTAGCGATTTTTAGAGAAATAAACAAGTGATATTTGTGTATTAAATATGATATATTGGTTTAAAAGAATCAAAGAAAATAATAGAACATATATCATAATCAGCATATAATCAGCATATTAAAAAGATTTTCCATATTTTGAACTTAAAACGAAATTCCAACTTTAAATCATATAAAATACTTAGCGTGTTTTATCTGGAGTTGTGTTATTATTAAAGTATTATACACAATTAATTTTTAAATGGTGTGGAACATAAATAAGTTTATTAAAAAAACGTATAAAATGTAATATTTTATTATGTTTAAGTTATTACATTTTATACGTTTTTTAAAACTTATTTATTTTAATATGTTTAAGTTTTGAAAAACGCTTAAAATTTAAAAGAAAGTTGAGACTTTTTCAGAAACTCATTCTCTTAGATACCATCAATATGCATTGATAAAAAGCCAAATTTTAAGGAACATATTAAGAATAATTAATAATTATAAATAATCGAATTATTCAATTTGATTCAATGTCAGTATGTTTCAAGTGGTTTATAGTGTACTACTTATTCTGTAGGGAGACAATTAAATTAATTAATTAAATTAAAATATATTAAAATAATACAAATTATTAGTACAGTTAAATTTATTTTATTCTTTTTTATGACTAAAAAACATCAGAATATAAATGTAAATTTTATAGAAAAAAAACAAATAACTTTTTAAAAGAATTATTCTGTTAAAATTCCTATTTGCAGAGCTAAAAGCGACAGTAGAAGGAATGAAAAAAAAAAATGGAAACCATGCGGAGGCCAGCAGCTAAACGGGATTCTCTCACTCTCGGGCTCTCGGGCAGCTTCTTCTGCCGAATTTTCGGCGGCGGTGGTTCGTCATCTCCATCGAGTGATTTGATGGATTGCTGCCATTAATCTATGACGTACGCAACTACCAAAGGAAATGCCATCATCATCAAAAGCAGCCCAGGCAGGCAGCAGCCGGACTTGGGCCTTAGCTCTTGCCCTCACTCTATGCCCAGATCCGAGCTGAGGCCAGCGGTGGCCCGCAGGGAGTCAGCAGGAGCAGCAGCAGCAGCAGCAGTGGCAGTGGCAGGAAAATATACAGGCAGGGGGGAGTGGCGGGCAGGAGGGGTACTGGCAGGGTTCGAGGGAGCACTGGGAAAACAAAAGCAAAGCAATCCGAATGGGGAGTTTTCTCGAGTGTTTAAATTTAAAGCATAAGAGATAAAATTCAGAATATTGTGTAGATTCCACTTAAATTTAATATTAGAACTAGTCAGTTACTATGCCAATAAGATCTCACTTGATTTTAAAAATATTCGCCAATTGCAAACAATTTCAATCTGCCTTCGTGCTGAGGAGACTCTTAAAATTCTATTCCATTTGACATTTGAACACGACATGCAAATGATTTCAACTGAATCACGCCCCTGGCAACAATTTGTTGTGCAACTTTCGGAGAAGGAGGGATCGCAGAGGGGCGGGAGCTGCACATAGGGAGTGCGCGTATTCAGTTAAACATTTCTACAAACATAAATGCATTTCATGTTTACATTTTTCCAGTGACAAGTGTCTGAATCACACTGCAACGGGATGACATATTGAGGCAAGGGAAGCCAGCGACACTCAGCCGACAATCGATTAATCAGCGAAAAATAATAAGAAACATCTTACACAAGGCGCCCGCCACCAGAAGGAACTGGCTCTGGTTCTGGTTCTGGTTCTGGCTCTGGTTCTGACTCTCTAAAGATGGAGATGCTGCTGCACTGGGACTGCTCGAATGCGGAACTGACGCTGGAAAAATGAGCGACTTCAGCCTTTTGGCAGCCAAATAAATACAAAACATCTCAGACGACAGACAGACTACGCAGCCAGACTAAATTTCATGCATGTTATTTAGACTGTATACTAAAAACAAAAAAAGAAAATACGAAAATTTAATAAAAAACTGTTGTGATTGCTTTTCATTGTTTTCATTCATATAAACAGAAAATTTCGATAATTAAGAAACTGGCCAATCCTACGAGCCTCTATAAGAATACTCTACTTTGAGAGCTCATTATTTATTTAACAATATGGCATATATATAATTGTTGATAGAGGAAAAATATTATATAAATAATTATATAATATTTCACGCCTGTTTTTTTTCCATCTGACCCGCTTCAACTTTCAGAAAGTGTATACAGAGAGCGGTAAAAAGAAATTCCCCCGCAATTAAGACAACAGCGAAATGTCACAGCCAAATGGCTGACCAAACTCATTACAACGAAACTTCGAATTGCCCAAATTAATCTAATTTTCTGTTTATTGTTGTTGTCCCCGTTGTTTTTGTTCTTATTGTTGTTGTTGTTGTCTCTTTTCAATGTCAATGAGTTGAGCGCGTCGCCAGTTGATTCATTCAAATCATTTCTTTCTATTTTCGATGTTTCTCACACAATTCTCACATAATAGAAAATTGTGTATGTCATTTGTTAAGCCTTTCTCTAACCATTTTTTTTCGAGGAACTCCAAATGAAAATGTTCCAAACATAGGGGAATCACTCAGAACTAACTTGGAAATGGGTCAGCAAAAATATTTATTATAATAATTGTAATAAAGCTGATTAAATTTGGGGACTCTCACAATTCACAATAGTTAGAGAAAAGCTAATTTAATGTTAACTATAAGAGATTAGTGAAATGAATAAAATCTAGAAACATAACCGAACTTAATAGTATTACGATTCTGAGTTTAATTGAAACTGAATTAAAAAGTCTAAAGACTTTTTTGTAGTTCAGGTCTTTAAAAATAAAGTTATTAATACCCTGTAATAAAAGCTAAAGTATCTCATTAGCATGCACTCGTAAAAGATATAAAAAAAGACTTTAAAATCAATACGAAATTAGTTCAAAGTAATATTCCTTCCGTAACAAAATCAAAATGGTCGCGTCTCTCAGATGTCGCGCCATGTTGCCAAGCGAATCCCGTGAGTTTTGGCGAGTCTTTGATCTCAGCAGCGTAGTATATCAACATGTACTTTATGCCTACATACACGTATATATCTACTTCGCGGTCTGTATCTGTGTGTTTGTATCTGTATCTGTAGCTGTAGCTGTGTATTTGCATCTATGGCAGCGTCGCGTCGTCGACATTATTAATTGCCTGCTTGCGTTGCATTCAGCATGGGGAGCAGAGTTGGAAATGAATTTTTAGACGCCTTTGGATGGGCATATGGCGCGCTCCCCGTCGTGATCTCCTGTCCGTGACGTTTCATTATACCAAGTAGCTGGGGAACAGGGGTAGTTAAGCATAGGGGGGTGTTTTAATAAGGCTTTTTGTTATCTGTTAAATTAAATTCTTTTTATTATTTGTCAATATTTATGTCAAGTCGGCTAAGAACCGTCGACACAATTATTTAATATAATATATTTTCTAACTAGAAATACAATAAAATTAAATAAATTATATTAATGTCTAAGTGTTAAAATACAAAGTTAGCTAAATTTATTGCCTATCAATTTAATTTTTATTTCAACTGGCGAAAGAACAAATTTAGCTTCTCAATTAATTAAAATTGATGAATTTATATATTTATAATTTATTGAATCATGAGCTAAGTGATTTCATATATATATTCTGAATTTTGATACTGGGTAACTGATAGTCGAGTTAGCTTCTAAGTTTCGTCTCGTACTTGTCTTATTTCATTTTGGCATCACGTGCATCACGCTGCCCCTGCTGCGGCTGCTGCCACCGCCCCCGCTGCTGTCGCCCAACTGCTGCTGTTATATATGACATATTGCCGACATTGATAGCATAAGACGTTGCAATGAAATTTGTTGTGCTCGTCAACGAGCCTCGCGGTCATCACTCACAATGGGAGCGGCAAAGTCAGCGTTGCGCCTCCCGGTTGCATGCGCCATTCGCCATTCGCAGATGATATTGAAATGTTGCCTGCCACCCCAGAGTGATAAGTATGCTTAGGTGGGTGTATATACGTGTATGTATGGTATACGACGTGAGTGTAGATCATTATAAGCAAGTGATCGTGTTTATGTCAAATTATTATATTACATAAGAAACATGAGGGAACAAATAAATATTTAAAATTTACGGATTAATTAATAAATAAGATATTATCTCTTTTAAGAATTTTTCAATTTTGAGTTTATTTTTACTGTTTTAATTATTATTTTTACTGTCTTATATCCTTACTTTAGTCAACTGCTTTTAGTGGAATTTACATCAATAAATATGGTAAATAAATAGTGAGATAATCTATTCGATTATTCTTTATAAAACATGGTATACACTATATAACACAGTATAAACTAATGGGCGCAAGATATTAACCTATCTAAATTTTATCAAATAAAATAGTACAACATTAGCAGGCATACTAAAAATGAGCCCAAATTAGGTAAAACATTTTTAATAAGCTTCATCAAATAATAAAATGTATAAATCTAAAAATATTCACATTATATTCACACACTAAGATATTCCAATAATCAAACCAACAATGATAACTCTTTTGGTTCTGTTATCTCAAGAGTTTTGTCTTAAGCAGCTGCTGAAACTATCTTCCCATATTTAGGAACTACTAAATAAGAAGTTCCCAGCTTTCTCCTTCACTCAGAAACCGCTGGCCGCAAAGTTCTGTTCGCCTGTCCCGAATATCTGCAATTATTCATTTGCCCGAAACGTAGTCGGCATTTTCACTTTTCGATTACACAAATAACTGAGTAATTTTCTCGTCGAGGCAGCCACGCATAAAATGCAATTTTTCACTTTCCCTTTTCACTTCAAGTGCGGCGAAGTTCAAGGGTGGCGGGTGAAGGGAGGAGGGAGGAGGCAGAGAGGGAGGTGTCGCCTCATCGGGCACTAATTACAAAGCAACATCGGAATAATTATGCTCACTTCGGGCAGGGTAATAACTAAAGAATTTATACCTGCCAGTGGCGGGCACTTTGACAAGAGAGAGAGGAGAGATTTGCTCAAATTGCTTTCACATTAAAAACACTCACACACCACTCACCCACACACTCACACACACTCGCACAACACTCACCCACCACTCCAACCAGGCACACCGCACTGCGTTCGGTCTGTTCTATTTGTATGTCCATTCGATCGGCCTACCTGGCTGCCGGCATTGGCAATTAATACCTTTCACTCTGCATCGTTTGATGTGCCCTGTCAGCCCATGTCCCAGCGCCGTCTCCTCCTACTCCGACTGCGACTCCAAGTGCAACTCTCCGACTTCGACTCCAACTCCAACTCCAACTGGATGCTTGACCGGCGCCCCATTTGTTTGTGTCAACGCTTGGGCGCCTGATGCTGCACGGATTAGAAAGTAATCAGTGCCGATAAGAAGCGGCCGGCTGGCCGGATCTCTCTGGAGACTCTGAGTGGGTGAGTGGGTGAGCATGTGCGTGGGCAGAGGCAAGTCGGTGGCACGGTGGGCAGCTCAATTTAAATTACCGTGCTGCAACTGTGTCCACCATCGCCATCGCCATTGCCATCGCAGTGGCCATCGCTGGCATTGGGCATTTTGCAGTTCGGTTACAAATGTCCATTGGGACTTTGCTAATCTGTCATTCGCCATGATGTGCTCCCGAAGGCGGCCTTTCGTTTGGGGTTGCACGGACACACACACACACAGAGAGAGAGGCATGTGCACGCATACACCCACTCTCACCCCAGATAGAGAGACAGAAAGAGAGAGAGAGAGGCAGCGAGTGTGTGTAGAGCGAGATAGCCAGCACAGCAACTGGCAATGAAAAAGGACGAGTGTTCATATAAATGACCAAAATGCCACGCATTGACCCACACAGTGCCCAAAACCTCCTTCTGCTACTCCTCCTCCAACTCCTCCAACTCCTCCACCTCTCCTCCTCATCCAACCTCACCGCCCTCGCGCCCCATCGTATCGACGACATGCCAGATAAAATGTTTCAATGTCCAATCGGGTAATTTGTCAAAATACTCGCACCGGATGGACATCCACATGCCCGTTGCCATCCTCTCTCTCCGCCTCCACCTCCAACTCCCTCTCGCTATCCACATCCACATCACACACGGACATGGACATGGACACGGTCATGCACATTTTGTTTTTGCCATCAGGATAAAATGCTTTTAGCTCATGTTGTTTTTGAGCACAGAATTTGTTGTGACTTTGGACAAGATTCGATCGAAGCAAATGCACAGCGAATGAGCCAACATAATCACGTTCTGTTGTTGCTAACAAGCAAATTTAGGAAAGGAATCAATGTTTTGTAGGACATGGTTTCAGGCAACTAAAGGCAGAATCTTATATTTTGATCATTCTTATATGTAACTCAAATTTTTCTATTTTTGAAAGCTTTTGGAAATATATAAAAACTGCTTAAAAAACTTATTTCTTCGCCAGTTTCTAGGAATATAATATAATATAGTTGATAGGGATATTTGTGATATTTTATAAACATTTAAATGGGAATAATAGATTAATTTGAATATCTGGAAAACAGTTTGGTAGTCATAATTCATTTAAATATTCACCTGCATAGCTATTAATCTAATGGTTTATCGATATTTTATCGACAAACATCAGACACATCGCTTGTGCAGCTACGTAGCTTTAATGTATCTATTATATAGAAATAAATAAGAATAAATTATTTATTATTAGAAATAAATCTTTTTACTTCTTAGCGATCTCTTATTTTATTATTAAATAGAAACTCTACCAAAAATGTCAACCGAAAGAATTACGTTTGCATTTCTTAAAATTTATACAAAATATTATATTATATTTACATCATTTATTATTCGATCTTTCATGTTAGGGTTTGATTTTCATGGAAACTTTTAAATATTATAATTTTTTTATAATTTTTTAAAGAAATAAACCTTCAATTACATCTAAGTAGACGGAATGCTAAATGGAATATTTAAGTAAAAACTATTATTTAAAATTTGAAAATAATATTAAAGGCATTATTTTACTTTCATTTGTCGACTATACTCTTACTTATGTTGCCTTTAACTATGCGATAAAAAAATGAGAACTTTCTCACTGCGATTTATTTAAAAAGAAGCATGTATAATAATCAGGAATATATTTAAGGATATACCTTTCAAATATGGTTAAAAGCTGTTTCTTAAAATCATAATCTCTTTTGAAAAAATATACAAAGTTAATAACTATGAATATAAACTAATTGAAGCTAAGCTAATAAATAAACATACTTAGAGAACTATTGAACTGAGTCTTAAAAGTGTTTGTATATTGAGAATTCCCAAATTATTTTGACCTCTGACGCAGCAACTTAAAGTTTCATACATAGTAATTCTGGTTTCGTAATATCGAGCAAGAATAATGCGTATGAATACATTTTAATTACACGCTTCGCTACATAGGCCGATCCGAATTGTGGTGGCATTTTAGATTTGTTCCACGCATCGGTTCGTGTTTGAAATATATAATGAAAATTTCAATGGCGATGATGGCGAACTTCCGCCCCTTGTCTCCCTGTCCCACTGTCCGTCTGCCAGCACTGACGGAATGCTGTCAGGCAGTCTGACAGTCTGACAGCGAAGGGGGAATTGGTAACTGGCAACTGGCAACTGACACAAGGAACTGTCCGTCTGTCGGGCCGTCGAGCAGGCTGCCTGCAGCGTGCACACTCCGAGTATCCTTTTCGCCTGTTTCGCCAGTCCCTGTGCCTCTGCCTGTGCCTGTGCCTCCCTTATGGGCGTTCATGATAAATGGCGACAAATTCGTCAATGTCAAAATCAGACTGTTACAAACAGCGCTGTGACGGCGACGCTGGCGATGGCAGCGCCGGCAGCTTTGGCAGCGCCAGTTGCCGTCGAGGTAACCGCCCTGGAAGCGTAGCTGAAACCGGCTGCAGGAACCTAACGGCATCCAGCTCCCTCCTTAGCTCCCACTTTGGCAATAAAAGCATCCAAAAATTAAACGCAAATTTCGAATTAAAATTTCCCAACGATATTTACGCATTTTACTTAGGAAAATTAGCATAGAATGGAAAATTATTGAGTGGAAATTATGTTGACTAATTGCATGGCATTAGTCAGCAGGACCCAAGGAATACACATGATGAGGCCTGCTGACTGACTGAACAGAATCCAATTTGATATGGTACATTGCCACCTTCTGCCTTGTGTGGGGCACACTATTCCGAAATGATCTAATGAATGTATTCATTGAAATATTGAATATAGTAGTAGTTCGTCTCGAAGTTGTTTCAATTTTCCTTTTCACTGCTTAATTATGTTTTCAAGTCGATAATCAGATAAGTTTTCCACGAATCCGGCAACCTGTGAAACCGATCCATTCCATTCGGGATCCTATATGGTATTTCTACACACTCACATGCAAACGAGGCAAATATTAATTAGCTTGTCAACTTTAATTTTTCCCTTTCATTTTGTGGTGGAGACTTACATTTAACAGCTCAATCCATTTGGGCCTGGCTCGCTAGCATATGAGCAGGCCCAGAGAGAGGGAGAGAGAATGAGAGAGGGAGACTGGGCCCAGACCCAGGCAGCGATGCGAGGCAGACAGACTCCGGATTTGAGTTATACGATCCATTGACATTATCTGCGGCGCGCTCGCATGTGACAGGCGGCAACTGATTCATTCCACGATCGGGTCTGGGCTTGGACCCAGCATTGGCATCGGCATCGGCATCTGCCTGGGGCCGAGGAGGAGCCTATCGGTTTTCGGAGACGATAAAGATCTCAAAAGGATCTTGTTGACTGTTTTGGCCTGTTCGGCCTTATAAATGGGCGCCATTATAGTGCGACAACTTTTAGTTGTGGTGAAAACGACTTTAAGTCAATTTTAAATTGAATAATATTAATTCGCCAGATAAATCATTTAATTAGTTTAGCTCTTGTACTAAATGCAAGTCTCTCAGTGCCCGGAAAGCCCCGACATACCCAGTACCTTATACCTTGTACCTTGACAGAAATGGCGGCCATGCATGTGTCAGGGGACAAGGTGAAAGAGAGAGACAGAGAAAGAGCAACAAATCGTCTAACTGAATTATAATTGTCTAAGGAAAGGGCGTAGACAGAGAATGCAAACACAAACGACAAACAACAAATGAAATTAATGATATAAAAAGGCAGGAAACGTTGCTTTGCGGCACTTTTATTACATGTTGATACCCTGCAAAAGGTGGCCTAACAAAAGGGGGTATGACAGCCCCAAAGCAGCAAACCTGGAAAAAGTATCATAATAATATAATATAATAATATATATAATATGCACATGTTACAAATCTCACTAGAACTACAGCTCATCTACAAGTCGAGCATACCCGTGCGGGTTACCGCACCATTTTATTCTTGTGAGTAATTTTGTTTTATGTTTTTGCTTCTGTTTTGTTTTTTTAATGGCCACACAGAACAAATAAAAGAAAAATGTCGTTCTGATTGACGAATTGCGTGCGTATAATTGTATCTTCCAGATACTCTGTTTACTTGCGCCACATTCGTTCAGTTCGCGTTGGGTTCAGTTCAGCTCAGTTCAGTTCGGCTGTGGGCTGCGGCTTTGCTTTCGTTCGGTTTCCATCGAGCCGCCACGCTCGAGCTTTAATTGAGCCGCAACTGTAGATACGCGCTCCACACAGAAAGAAACTTACGGATCACGCGAGCAGCCCAAACAACAAAACAAAATGTCGGATATCTTTGAAGCCATTCACAATGGTAATGGTAAATATAGCTTACACGCATTTGTATATGTGTGTGTGAGTGTGTATTGCGTGTGGCTGGGAAAACCCATTCATGTGTTGTAATTGAGAGCAAACCGAAAAGAAGTGATTGCCCAAAGACCACTGAATTTACTTTACTAAAAAAAAGAGATACACATAGATAAATATATATGTGCGGGGCCAACCTACGTTCAGTCTATCTGATTTTGAAGAATCTGCACCTATCATTATCCTAATGCCTTCGAGAGGCAAGTTTCTTGCGAAATAACAATCATTTTTGCTTCACTTCACACACAGCAAAATGCCAATTACGAATTGCAATCGAATTTCTGTTTTTCACATTCCAAAACAAAAAATTGTAATAAGTTGGGCAACATTTGTGAGCTGCGACTATGCCTTAGTTAATCTGTCTGAGCTTAAAACAAACGTATTTTCATTAAAAGTACAGGTAAAGCGATACTCGAAATGTTTGCAATGTTTATAAAAGGACAAAGAAGGCGTGAAAATACTGTATGGTTTCAGTATTCCATCAACAGAACATAAACAAGCTAATACTAGAGCTGGACACAACATAAGATAGGATAAACCTATGGAAATATTCAAGGAAAACTTTTAATTTTAAGGAATATTAAATGGACTTTCAAATGGAACTTTTCGTCTTATCATTTCACTGCATAAAAAGCGTATGAATAATTTAAAAACAAATCTGAAAACAACACAAGAGGTTTACGTTTAAAACAAAAGGCTAAAAGTGTAATATTTAAATAACATTCAATTTAAATATATATCTTTTGCATTATTTTTAAAACTGAATCGTTATCAGCAAATTTGTTTTTATTATTTATGCCTTATCGAATTTAAGCCACAAAACATATTTGTTTCTTGATCGTGTTAGTTTTTATTTTTAATTTATTAACAAGTCGACGTCGCAAAACATTTTTATATATTTTTGAAAATATGCAGAGTCTTACAACAAGTTATTCCATATTCACTCTAAAATCTATTTGAGAGGATAAAAACAAGCCAAAGTGTGACTTTTTCGGCTAAATAATAAAAACAGGACACGATTTGCCGAAAAAAGGCTAAATGACAACACTGTGGCACACGCATACGCATAGCTAAAGCAGTGCACACAGTGCCAAGCAGTGCCTGAGAAGTTTGCACTGCTTGCTGATGCGCAACAGCTCTTCCCTTGTGTGTGGTTTGCGCCTTGGCTAAATGGACTCCAATTATTGCGAAATGGAAAAAGGAAAATGTCATTTCCAATGGGAATACGAAAATAAATTCGCAAAAAAATATGCAAACTAGAACTATATGTGTTTTCGTAATAATTCGCCAGCTGGCGTTTTGTGCTCGTAGCATGCATATAAGAATGTTGGACTCCCTAAAATCTGCGACAAAACAGACGACAAAAACCACTCCGAAGTGCCTCTCGAGCGGGCACATGTTTTTGGCGGCCTCTTTGACGAGCCCTCTTCGTAGTGTGGCATGTGTGCTGGCTGCCTTGCTCTTGGTTTGTGCTTTGCCTCCTCTTCTGCCAATGCCTCTGCCTCCCCCTTTGACTCTGCCTCTGCCTCTGCCCTTAAATCATTTTATGCTGCGCTGATTTTACGTACATATGTTTGATTAAAAATTAAAATTATCATTTACGGCCCATTTAAACTAAACCGACCAGACATTTTTCGCATGTCGTTCTCATTTTCGAAATAACAAAATATTCTGTGGCCACGTTGAGTATAGTATATGATATATATCTCTATATAGTATAAACATGCGTGTGTATTTGATATAGGGGAGCCTAGTTTGCTGTTTAATGAACTACCTATTGTTTGAATTATACAAACGCACTTGACGTGTTATTTATAATCCGAATAAGCAGAAGCCAAGCAAGAAATTGTGAATGATAAATATAATTATTTTATTTCACTTAGCACATAAAATAATCATGCTGAAATACGAGCACTATAAATAAAACAAAATTAAGAATCATCACTTCTGACTTGCCTTAATTAAAAAACAGATTTAAAAGTAGACATTTTTCCAGTTTAAGCCAAAAAATGCTTAAGGTTCCCGAAAAGTCTACATATACCCAAAAATATATTTCGAAAAGTCTTTTTGTATCCTAATTTCAAAAAAATTACCAGTTTATCTACGCCGCTTGACCTCCTATCCTCGTTCTGTTCGCGGAATTAGCGGAATGGTCTACAAAAAACAAAAAAGAAGAAAAAAAAACCTTGTGACAGTTTCGGATTCCAGATCTCGGTCAGGACCTTGACTATACCATAAAGTCAGTTTCCACAAAAATCGCTGTAAAATACTGTAGCTGCCCCGAGAAACATCGAAACAAAAAAGCGGGCACAAAAAAATGTTTCAGTTCTAGTTTAATTTCGAGAAAACCTCTGTGAACGACGGAACGAAAGAAAAAATGGTAACACAAAATACGCGTACAATAAAAAAGATAGGCAAAAAAATAAAATTTTAGACCGAATCCGCTTTGTGTCGCGCATTTTTGCTATTGTGTAAAAAATTGAGCATTTTTTTCACTGGCGGCATAATTTTTTCCTCTCATTTTCCATTTAAAATGCGCGAAAAACAAAAGTTTATGAGTTTATCGCTTTACGACCATGTCTCTCAGTCCTAATAAAGTTTTATTGAGCTGCCTGCTCGAGTTTCCGACCGTGGACCTTATTTGGTAGCCGAAGAAACTGTAGCAGGGCCATCGATGCGAGAACCAGAGACTGAACGCGGAGACCGCGGATCTGGACTGGACTGGATTGCTCTGCAAATCCTGCAGCTCAAGGACGTGCCCGGTTATGCAAGTATATGCAACGGATGGGCTTGTATAATAGATGCAAATATATCGGTCTTAAGCCGCCCGCTGAACCCAAACTGCTCTACTTCTCCATTGTGTCCATTGTGCGATTTTATAGTTTACCCTGTAGTGCCCACGAGACGATTGAACCTCGCGCAGGTCACTTCACTCCTCTTACACAATATTTCACAATATTTCACAACATTTCACAATATGCAACCAAATCCAGGGGATTAGTTGGCTGCCTTTCCGCTGACAATTATGCCATGTCGCCGCTGCTCTAATTTAAATTGCCCTCGGCCTCGGAGTGTGACCATCCCGTAGCTGCTTAAACATTTCCTAAAAACTAACCCAGTTTTTGCCGCACGCTTTTCTCTTTGCCTTCAATTTGTTTATGACTTTGCGGAAAGTTCTGCGAATCTTTATTATCATTGATTTTTCCGTAGATCTTATGTTTTTGTTTCAGATTTTCTGTGCTCTTATTTTTCAGAGATAAAGAGAGTTCCCAAAATGATCAAAAAGTGTGCCAACAGGCATAACAGGAAATACGATTCGCAGAACTCTATGAAATAACTATTGAAAACAGCATGGAATTATTGAAAATGAAAATCGGTTAACTGTGCGAATTTCGTGAAGCTTTTCAAGTTTAGACAAGAATATTAAAAATTGTATGTCAGGGCCTAAAAGTTTAATCAGATAACTGACACATTTAATTGTGAATGAAAATAGTAATATTAAATATTTTATTTTTATGGATTTAAGCACCAGAATTTCAAAAAAAAATCTATATTATATATATATAATTCTAGTGTCACTCCGAAAATAACAATTTAAAGCCTTTTAATGAATTAATGTATATAGATGTTTTTTCGATCCTCTGATTTCTATTAGTTCTTAAAATATCGCAATGAAACTTTATACATAGTACCTATACAATATGTAGCAAAATAGAATTAATTTGAATATATATATATATATATAAGAAATAATCGTTAAAGACTGAAAACAAAAACTGCAAGGTATTGCGGCATGCCAAATTTATCCTTTATTTCCAGTTTTTGCTTCAATGCAAAATATAAAGCAGTGCAGATTTTTGGTTTCGGAAATCGTCTTTTTTCACTGCCTGTTTTATATTTTCTTTGGAATTAACAAAAGTTTTCGAAATAAACAATTTATCATCTTCAACCAATCAATTTTTTTAACAATACTTATGATTATTGGTTAAAATTTATTAATAATGAGTTTTAATTAAAATAAGTGAAAGCCACCTGATAATTTTTTAGATATGATGAGAAGTTTATCGGGTCTGTTACTATTATTCTATAAAAAGATAACCAACAATTAAATTGCTATATTTTAAAAATGCATTCAGTATTTTATACAAATTTTAACATACGACCGGTTTTAAAAAAAGTTTTCTGTTTTTATTGCCGTTATATTAGCTCCGACAACTTAACTTAGGAGAATATATACACATAATTGATATAATAACTTGAAAAAAAAACTAGTTAAAAACTGTTCATTGATTTTAATTAAAATAAATAAATATAATAATTGTAAATAATAATACAACAACAAACAATTAATTTAATTGAAGAAAGAAGATTGGTGAATTTAGTTTTAAAATCTTATAAACTTTCTAAAACCAGACAAAAGTTTTGCCAGCTCTACTAAATATTTGCCTTAGTATTAATATACGATTTATGAACAATGGCCCCCGTCGGATAAACAACTTAATATTTCAGTAAATAATTCTTAAGTCTCAATGCTTAAGTAAACGAAATCCTTGCAAGTCAAAAATGGGAAAGTGTGGGCGTAGAATTTGTTTAGAGTAAACAGAATCCCTTCGACTAACGAATCAAGGACTACCTGAAGGTGGCGAGGCAACGGCAACGCGTGTGTCTCTCATTAGAATGATGTCTTGTTGAAAGACTGCGAAGGACACAACCCACGACTCGCGTGACTCGACTCGACTGTTTCGACTGTTTATGGAATGTAAATGCACCATGTCATGGGTCTTTAAACGTCTTAATTGCGAACATATCCTTCGTCTGAGAAGCGCAATTGGTTTCCAAGGCGGAAATATTATTGCCACGTCGTAAAACTATAAAAGTATCCGCAGGGGCGCAACGCAGTCCAAGACTCGGATGCACACGAAGCAACACGAAGTCCTCCAGGACTCAGTTCCACAGGGCCTGCAACAGAAACTTAGAAATGCCATCAGCGAATTCGCTGAATAGCGTCGAGCGCGCGACTCAGATTCCCGGGCGTACGACTGCACAACGAAATTACATTGAGCATTTACGATGAATCCCTAGGTGGCCCATCGTTTCCCAGTTCATTGTGCAAAAAGAGTCCCTATTAGCTATTCCGATGTATTGACAGGAAATTTAAGTATTATTAATTCAATATATCAATGCGATAAAGGCTTCGAAATTCAAGCCAGAAACTAATATGAAAATTATAACAATCCATTACTGAATCTTAAATGGGAAGACATAACAATGGCTGTATAGTATATCTGAGTATTATCTGTTTATGCATATCTTTCTATTGAATTAAATTAAAAAGCAAAATAATTTGCAAAACTAGAACTACACTATTATTGACAGTTCGGCAAAGAACTATACAAATCTTGATGGACTCGACTTTGATGTTGATCAAAAATACATTTGGTAAAGACATACCATACATACCTATATTTATAAGTGCCTACTCTGGATAAGAATATATATATAATATATATTATTATAATTTAAGTACAATAGTAATAGTAATATAATAGTAACATTTACAATCCTAAGATAGTGTCGCATAGTACATAAAACCTTCATATTGTAAGTATAAATAATCTGATGGATTTTAACATACAGTAAAGATGGCAATTTGTTGGGTAATTTTATGTGTAATATATTAAAATATATTAATAAATAAATATATTCATTTATATATGTTTTTAGGCCATGGATTTTAAAAAAATACATGGTCTATTAGGTTTGTCGGAATGTGCGTAACAGGCAGAAGGAGACATCTGCGACCCCATAAAGTATATATATTCTTGCTCAGGATCACTAGCCGAGTCGATCTAGCCATGTCTGTCTGTCCGTCTGTCCGTCTGTCCGTCTGTATGAGCGTCTGATTCTCAGCTATTAAGAAAGCTAGACCCTCCAAATTTGGCATGAAGATTACTGTATATCCTAGGCAGTAAACGTCGTTTTAAAATTTCGGGTACCACGCCCACCGCCCCCGTAAATCAGTAATTTGTGATTATTTAGCAAAGTATTGAAGTCTTAACTTTATGCTTTGGCATACATATAGATAAATGCATTGTGAACCTATTCTATAAATTGCAACCCGATCAGCTAATAAACATAGAAGTTACGTGAGTTAACGTTTTCTATTGATTTGTGATGCATTGCCTGCAAGCTGCTGCCAGCCACGTGCTTTTTCGATCTTTTTAATGCGAAAATGGTTATGTTCATGTATGAGATCGAAATAGTAACTTAGCCGCACATCGAATAAGTGCAGCGATAGTCAAATGTGTAGAGCAGCCGGCAATCGAGCAAAGGGATAGAGGTTCGATCCCTCGGGAAGGCAGGCGGTTTGATTTTATTTTTTACTATTTCACTATTTAGAAGTTAATATTTTATTTTTTTTTCATAATTATAAAATTTGATTTCATTTATCAAATTTCAACAAATAATCTTATTAAATATAAATAAATAACATTTGGCTTTCTTGTGGTCATTCAATCTTGTAGTAGTGTTATTGTTGTACATGACATATTTGACATTTTTTGAGCAACTGGTCTAAAAATGCAATTTTAACGGGCGCGGAGCGCAGCGACGGTGGTCTAGTTGTTAGGATGACGAACTCCTATGCAAACGGCCAGGGTTCGATTCCCCACGGCGAAAAGAGAATTTAGCTATTTTATTTTTTTTTGTGCTGTATTTCATATTTGTTTGCATTTATATTTATAAAGAATATGAATTTTTTAATTATTTGCCATTTATTTCTATTTATCTAATAATTTAGATATTAAGTGTTACATTTTGCCATTTAAGATGTTTTGCATGCTGTACTTATGCGTGCATGCATACAATACATGCACACGAAGCTCACACATGCATGCATATGTATATGCGTGTGAGGCAATACACAAAACATGAGGCAGGTCTGTGTAATTGTTAACGGACGTCTAAATTAAAGAAGAAGCAGTGGACGCTGCTGTGTGTGTGTGTATGTAACGAATTTTGGCACGCGCCAAAAATTCACATATCTCTCTCTCGTTCTAACTTATGCTATCGACTCTTCCTTTTCCGTTATTTTAATTTTTGTTTTTATTATATTAAACATTTTATTTCAATATATATTTTTTATGGTATATAAAAATAAACTGAAAATCCATGGCCTCTTACAGTCACCGCGTGACTGTAGCCTTTCCGACTAGTTAATAATAATATATTCGAATCTTGCAACACACAGAACATGTTTTTACTGTGCAAATAAATATATTTAATATTGTATTTAATTTTATATTTGAAGTCTGGGCACAGTTACATTTTCAATACAAGGTGCCGTAGGAACGACACAAAACAAGAAAGATTTAAAACAAAAGTTAATGTAAGCAAATCATTAATTTTTTCAATATAACAATCACTCTATTAAGTAAATTATTTTATAGATTTCATAGAAATCATAGCCAGATATAGATTATAATCTACTAGCAAATCAATCAAGCTCAATCTTGTTCCTCAAATCGTATCGCCTGTAAGATATTTTCAATTGATTTGTGAATTAAAATCTCTCTTAGAAATCTCGACACAGAAGGTGTTAACATTGTCGCATAATTAGACAATATTTATGGTCGTAAAAGCGGACAATGCGAGAGCTCACTGTAAATGCATAATCATAATTCTCAAGGACCTCATTCCGGAGTGTGCAGAACAATGCGAATAAGTGTGACAGAAGCAATTAATGGGCCAAGGAAATGTCAACACGCATGCAAACACACACACACACACACTCCTACAGAGAGGAGGATGCAGGCAGGATGACATTGAGCGGGAATGGCCTAACGACAGCCAAAGAATAAGAACAGAAGCCGACGACGACGTCGACGGCGACAGCGACAGCGACGAATGACGAATGGGCCAAGGACGAAGGCGACGCGTGACGCATTGAGCATGTTTGTACACACAGCGTAAAGGAGCACAGCGAGTCCTAGTCGGATCCGCATCCTGAGACTGAGCCAGAGCCTGAGTCTGCTGCCTTGACTTTGATTGGTGCATGGCCCCTGATCGAGATTATCCAAGGTCAGCACACCCACGATGGCTTTTCAAGAATGAAGTGACCTCGAGAGGATTTTAGCAGCTCTTGGCTGCCCTCAAGGACAGTGAAAATGTCCTCCATGCGGAAGAGGCATGGCAAATGCGCCGACAGGGTACGGCGTGGCAGGGCGAAGGGCAACGAGTAGCCAAAACTGAAAATTGCTTCATCGTGGCATCCAAATGGGAACAAATGGCAACACCTGCAGCGACTCTGGCAACGTGCACAGATAAATAATGACTTACTGAAGACGTCTGCATTTTAATTGTTTAATCAAACGAATTTTGAATAATTATACCCTGTACCCAGTGAAATCAATGGAATGGGGTAGTATCAATTAGGTAGATAATACTTTAAGAAAGTATGTTTGCAATATATCTATTTATTTATTTATTTATTTATTTATCGTCAACTAAGCCAGTCGACTTGAAATTAAAATTTGATTTTATTTATTTATTTTATTTTATTTTTTTTATTTTTTTAAATTGAAATGAGTAAATTGAAAAAAATAAAAAAATATATTTAAAATTAATTTAAATTATAAATTTTTAAATTAAGGCTGGGAAATATAAAATAAGAATTAAGAATCGGAATTCCTTTTGAAATCTAGTCGGGTAGTTTAGGAATATTAGGAATAAACTTTATACAATATTCCTACACTTATCTGTCATATAATCATTTGTATGTAGTAAAATATATTTACAATGAAAAGAAAACTATGTTGGGTATCGTTTAGTCTGCTTCAATCACAAACATTTTCTCTCATTCCAATTTCAATTTCTCCTCAGCATTTTTCACAAATTAACCGTCGATTGAGGCAATCACATTGATTGTATTTCATCGGCTGAGGATTGTTTAGGGATTCTTCTCGGATAGGTAGAGTCGTGCTGTGCGACTACGTGTTCGGGTTAGACTCACTGACGCTCGTACTATATATAAATCTGACCAAGAATTTACATCTCCACAAGTTGTTTGTTTTTCTTGTTGATAATTTTTCTCAGCTATTTTCAATTCATACACAGCTTGACGCCGCCTGTTGCGGTCTGATAATGAGAGCTGATCTACCCGATTGTTGTTGGCATCTCCAGTGACTGTTGTTGTTGTTGCAGTTGTTGTTGTTGCCGCACAATTAGCATTTGGGGACGGCGTAATGAGCAATGCTTTCTACGACTCCCAGAGGAGATCGCAACTTCAAAGACAAAGCAACCACAGCGTGTGACCCACGTTCAACAAACGAACCCGAGCAAAACAAACAAACAGCCAGACAATTTGGATTTTGGAGTACTACGTAGTACTAGATAGTACCCTAAGCGATACTTATGTAATGCTCCCAGATGGGGCGCGCATTCAATTCAAGTGCCAATTTGTAGTATCGAGCGAAATCCTTTGAAGTTTCTTAAATATTAATGAGCAAGTTTTCCATTCAATTGAACTGATTAAGTTCAAACGTAAGAAAGTCATTCTTCTTCAACTTTGGAGGTATAATGTGATGATTGTTTCATATTAATTAGGAACCAGGGCGATAAATTAAATACTTCTCTAGAAATAAGTTGAACTAACAACAATAAAATATAGCAAACTTTATGTTTTATACATTTGTTTTGGTTTTCTTAAAATTTTGTTTTTAATCCAATATTAATCATATCTGATGATTTATTTTTTTATTAAGATCTTCAGAAACTATTATTGCTGTGGACTAGAATTTATTGACAAACATCTTCTTTTTGACTGACTATTTTTACGAAAGCTATATCATAAATTTGCTTTGATTCCGATTTTACTGAAATAGATTACTGTATTATTTTAATAAAAGATGAAAAAAACACATATTTATAGATATAAAATATTTGCAACGAGTTCGATTTTTATTAAATTTTAACATTTTTGACAATAAATTTATATGGAAAAGTCGGCCCAAAAATACATAATATAGCATGATTTTCCTGATATATATTACCAGTATAAATAATTTAATAAAATTTAAAAAATACAAATTATTCTATATTATATACAAACCGATAAAAATATATGCTACATTGGTTCGATTTTAATGCAATTTTGACATTATCTTTATATGCCAAAAATCGGCTGAAAGGTTCAGCCTACATAAATCTTATTTCTTCTGCTTAACAGAAACATATAATAGCAAAATCAAAAGATCAAATAAAATGTTAATCTAATTTATTGTAATATCTATAAAGTTAACTGAAATCGGGCAATAGATTTTATGATAGCTAAAAGTTACATATCTTCACCTTATAGAAACTATATTTACACAATTAATCATGTGTTATTTTCGAACTTTAGTAAAAATCTGAAGACTCGTAGATAAACTTCGCTATACACACGAATTTATCGACATTATCTCAGTCATTGTAAGCCTCGATAGACTCGTGAGCAGCTGATGATGTGAGTTTTAACGGCTCATCCGTGGGTATTAACACGTTCGCCTACCTCAGGCGCGTGCCTGTTAAACCTTGGAGGGCATTGATAAATACTCTAAGGGACCAGCGTCCAGTGTTTGCCAGGATATGTCCTCACACGAGCTTACCCTCATGAAAAGTGGCGAAAATGTGCCACGAAAGGAAAGGAAGGGAGAGGAAAGGGGGATGTGCCCGAGCGATACACGAAAGGGAATCCGAATCCGACTGCGACTGCGAATGCGCATACCAGAGGTGTGGGGTATGGCAACACAATGGGATGGACCCGATCCACTGTCAAGGTAATTTATTAATTCGGCAATAAAAATGCTCGACGTTCGTACGGGCCTGCGTCCGGGGTGTGCGTTCTGTTCTGTTGTGGTCGAACTCGGGCACTCTCTCTCTCTCTCTCTCTTGCACTCGCACTCGCACTCTCATATGGGCCTTACAACTCAATTAAACGTGGACTCCTGGTACGAGGAGGATGAGGAGAATGAGGAAGGAAGCAAGCAACATCGGCTTTTGTTCTCTGCTCTCCTTCGAAAGTATTTCATTGGGATTATACAATCAGTTTGAGTGATAAAACTCAATCGTCCAGAAACGCAGTGTAGAGTGTCTGCGGTTAGTCTGATTTAAACTGCACCTGATGCGGTATGAGTACTCTGAATGACTCAGCCATAAGTCTAAATTAATTATCGAAAACTTCAAAATAAGGAAAATAGCAAGAAATATTGAAAAACCGCAGATGATTTTCTAACTTTTGTTGCATTTTATAAATATTGAATAAAAGAATCTGCTTTTAAAATATAAATAATATCCGTCACTTACTTTGTGATAGATAGCACATATAATTTTTAAATTTCTAAGTATTTTTGTATGAATGAAACTGATGTTAAAATAATAACTTGATTGGATATAGACTTTAGGAGGTATACGCAAATATGTTACTTCATTTCTTGAAACGTTAAGGGGTTTCTTAATTTTCTCAACATTTCTTTCTTTAATACAGTGTCTTAGAATTCGGTATTACTTTAAAATAAGCTTTAAAACTGTACACAATATTCTCAAAAATATTCTGTCAATATTTATAAAAGGATACGAGTTTTGTTTATTTTTTCCTTTTTTTAGCTTACCACAAATTTGTTTGTAAATTTAAGATGTTAAACTAAATATGCTTTCTGCGATATTAGCTTGAATAATATAAATTCTCTCTTTTAATTAAATAAAATAGTTGAATAAAATAAAAACTCTTAAATATATGTATATAAATACAGCTAAAATATTAAACTTACTTATTTAAAATTATAAATTAAAAACAATTGCCAGTTTAATTTTTAAATTAATATTTCTTTACTTTACCTCAATTTCCAATAAATTGTATCCAATATGTTGAATATTACTCTTAATATAGTATATTATTATTACTGCTCTTACTTTAATTTATTATTATAAATACATTTATATAAATCATAAATTATTACATATAGTCCCATATCTTAACTAATAGTATTATCTATTTATACTAATTACTTAAATAATTAATTTAACTTTTGCTTAATATTTAAGTGTATAGTTTTATTTGTGCACGGATTTCGCATTGCATAAAGTTGTCCGGGCTATCGATGCCCAATCTACCTAGCTATCTGTAAATCGCAGTGGAAAGTGGGTTGTCCTGGGTCGTGGGTCGTGGGTCGCACTCGCCAAAGGTTCGGCGAAACTGAAAAACGCCATAAATATTGTCCGCCTGTCACTGAACGTGCGCCCGACAGCAGCAACAACAACAGCAGCAACAACAACAACAACAGCAACAACAACAGCAGCAGCAGCGACAGCAACAACTGCAAGAGTAACAAAAGCAAGAGCTGGAGCAGGGGCAGGGGCAGGCACTGGGACGTTTAAGGGAACGGGGTGCGGGGCGGAGAGAATTCGCACATGCACAAACTGCAGACACATATGGTATGCCATGGGTATCGAAGGATATCGAGGGTGCAGGATGCCGGGTGCGAATGGGATGAGGTGCGGGGTGGCAGTCGTTGTAGTCGTAGATGGTATCGATATCGGAGCGGGTGTCGGGGGTGGCTGCTAAGCGGATAAGAAAGTCGTGCCTTTTGGCCAGTCAATTTGCCGAAGCGGCTTACGGGGTCGGCTATGCAAATACGGAATGATGGGCGGATGGATGGACCTTGCACTTGCTCCGGATCTGGTGCTGCTGGCCGCAGGGCAAACCCGCGAGCGGGCAAACAAAAAGCGCAACACGCGACGCAATGTGGGAACAATGAAGCGAAAAGGGACGAGGTAGCCGAGGATTGTTAACCCGGCCCAGAGCACGCGCAATCCTTATCCTTTCGCGCAGCCCTTGCCTCATCAGCGAACGATGCAACCGATGCAGCAATCCTTGGGCCAAGCAAGCCTTGTATCATGCCCTTGGCGAATACCTTGGCGATTCTGGGAACTCAAAACTGGCAGCAGATCGGAGAAATTTTTGAGGAAATTTCTCTGCTGCCGTCGCAGTCGCTGCGACAATAAAGGACAGCGGAAAAGCCTTTGTGCGCAGCAGTTTGCAGTTTACAGTTCTGTTTATGTCTTTATGATTATTGCAATTAGAGGAATGCAAAAGCAGCCGCCTGTCCCTGTTCCTGTCCCTGTCCCGCATCGCTCCCGCTGCCGAAATAATTACGGACCTGCGCACGTCTCAAGGAGGCTCAAGGACACGACCAGCGATCCTGAGCCGGCGGCGCAGGGGAAATGCTCGAGCGGATAACTCTCGGCCAAGTCGCGATGATAATAGGCGCGATGGGTAGGTAATAAGCAGCGCAGCAGGTAGGCCCAGTACGGATAGCCAGCCCTGGCCGGATAAAATCGCAGCTACCCCTGCCAAGGTCCTGCCCTGCCCTGCCCTGCCCTGGCGGAGGGGTAGTGCGGGCACAGCATGTGTCAAAGTGATATTTATGCGCTATGACGATGAGCGTGTGCCGCGCGACGTCGACAGGACGACAGAACTATATATGAGGCAGGATCGCAGGGCAGAGCAGCTCATTCGCAAACGCACCAGCGTCGCGCACACATCGCAAACGCAAAGAGATTTCAAGCCAGAAACAGCAACAGATTCAGAGATGGCAGCCACCAATACCCACAGTCAATACTACGCAGACAGCATGTACAACATGTACCACCACCAGACCCAGACCCACCACCACCAGCAGGCGCAGCAGTTGCAGCAATCGCACCACCAGCACTCCCTGCCACCCACATATGTGCACTACGAGAACAGCCCGAGCTACTATCAGAGCAGTTCCATGTCCGCCTCCCAGTGGCAATCCGCCAGCTATCAGCCCTATCCACAGTACGCCCAGGAGACGTTCGGCTATGGCAGCCAGGAGAGCTGCTACTATGCCAGCTACCAGCAGGAACAGGAACAGGAACAACCCTTGATGCCCCACTCTGCTGCAGTTGCTCCGCTGCTGCCACAGTACCAGGCCAGCAGCCCAGCAGTTGAGCCCATCTCCTCGCCCCCGGCTGCAGCTGCTCCGGCTCCCATTCCTGTGCCTAGTCGCAAGCGCAAGGCTGAGGAGAGCGCAGCAGAGATCATTGCAGCTGTCGAGGAACGCCCCAGCACACTGCGTGCTCTGCTCACGAATCCCGTGAAGAAACTCAAGTACACACCCGACTATTTCTACACCACCTTCGAGCATGTGAAGAAGGAGTCCAGCAGCAAGACCGGCAGCAGCTCCAGCGGCGAGCTAACCCCCTGCTACGAGCAGGAGTATGCCGCCCCCACACCCTCCACCCAGCAGACGCACATGTCGCCACAGCGCAGCAGCAGCGAAGATGTCGACTATCTGGATGTCTACTCGCCCCGCAAACAGGCCACGCCCGCTACCCCCGCCACGCCCGACAACATTGGCCTCAGCACACCACCCCAATCGCCGGCGGAGAAGAGTGTCGAGATCAATCATCGCAATCTGACAGCTGCCAACGTCGCTGGCAACGAATTCAATTGGTCGCACATCGAGGAGACTCTCGCATCAGGTAGGCATCATCCCTCACTCCCTCTTGCTCTCTTGCTCTCTCTCTCTCTCTCTCTCTCTCTCTCTTGTTTGAACCTTCACTAATCAAATCCATCTCTTCTTCAGATTGCAAAGACTCCAAACGCACCCGCCAAACCTACTCCCGCTACCAGACCCTGGAGCTGGAGAAGGAGTTCCACTTCAATCGCTACATCACACGCCGTCGTCGCGTCGACATCGCTCACGCTCTCCAACTGACCGAGCGCCAGATCAAGATCTGGTTCCAGAACCGTCGCATGAAGTCCAAGAAGGATCGCACCCTGGACGCATCGCCCGAGCACACCTCCAGCTCGCCAGTCGCCTACGGTTCGCTGATGCCACCAGCTGCTGCTCTGGATGCCGCCAGCAGCGTACCCTATGCAGCGTATCCCACCTATTTGGCCAGCTCCCAGCAGAGCTATGATTACCCACAGCAGTCGCCGCCGCCCTCGCTGTCGATGCCGCTCTACGAGGCGCAGTACACACCGCAATATCATCAACAGACGCAGTGCAGCTACCAACAACACGCACAGCAGCAGCACCAGCAGCAGCAGCAGCAGGAGCTGAGCAACCTCAACCAGGCTCTCTATCAGCTGCCGCCTCTGCCCTAAGCACACACACAGAGAGAGAGAGAGAGAGAGAAAGAGACACAACCGTAACCAATGCGCCACACACTCTCGACCATTTGCCGGTGACACGCAAATGGCTAACGAGATGCAGTCGCAGTTGCAGTCGCAGTTGCAGTCGCAGTCGACGTCGCAACGCGCACTCCCTACGGTGCCGAGCCGAACGGGGCACAAGCATAGGACGAGTGCGCAATGTGCGCAGTATGCGACATCTTCGACTCCCGACAGAGCGAAAGAGAGAGAAAGAGAGAGAGGGAGAGTGGGAAACCTCCCTCTCGCTCTCTCTCCTTCGGTTAAACCCAGTGGCTGGCCACGTCGGGTTGACCATGGCCCGGGGCGCTCGATTATCACGAGCCTCAGGGGCCGCAAGAGCCTTAGCAGAACTGTGGCCACACATCGATAATTGGGCCAGAACTCAGGACTCGGCTTGGAGACCGATCAAATGTTTTGTTAAACGAATGTAATATCTATTATGAAGATCATGTCCTAGCATTAGATTAATATTTATTAAAATATAATATATATACATATCTATAGTGGGCACTTTTGTGCTCGATCAAATTAAAAAGGTTTTGTTTTCTTTATATCTCAACTTGGGAATTTGAGAAATTGAGGTATATTCAATAGAACGCATAGAGATTTCATTTGGAACCGACTGTGGAACTTAAAATACGAAAATTATGAAAATTAGTGAGCTGAGAACATGAAGATCTCGTGCAAAATCATATTCATATTATAATTAAAATTTTAAGAGAAACAGATTTGTTTGTATAACTTAAAAGCTTTGTGTACTCTATCCTTATTAATATTTTATAATATAAAGATAAGTATGTATAGATAAAAAGTATTCATTTAATGATATTTTAAATTTATTAATTTATTTATATATATATTATATATATTATATTTATATTTATTTTGTATTTATTTATTTATTATTTTTAATTTATTTATTTATTTCTTATTTATTTGCTTATTTATTTATTAATTTATTTATTTTTTTATTTATTTATTTATTTATTTATTTGTTGAGAGTTTTCTTTATAAAAGTTATAAGTTTAAGGACTTTTGAAAGACCAATTTTAAGATAATGTAAGAAAATATAATATAATATTATAAAACGTATAAGATTGTTTTTTTAAATCTACTGCAGTTTTCAATCGAATCCAAAGATTCATTAATTGAAAGTTGTCCGAGTTTGGGTCTTGTCGAATTTTGTGGATCATTAGGAATGCAACCACCCGAATATATATATATATCTGCCTGCTTAAGCCAGAAGACAAACGTTTAGATATCAGCTCTAAATTCGAGCAGCTGCAATCTGCTTTCCCCCCCTCTCTCTCTCTTGTTGGGTTTTCTGTAAAACGTACCATTTTCGCAATGGAAAAACGTCACATTTTGGTCGAGTTTTGGGTGTTTTTCAGCTTGGCGACCGTCACGACGTAACCCACCACCACCATCAGTCGTAGAAACAGCATCCTCGCCGCCTCCCCGCGTCTGCCCTTCTTTCTCTGTTTGCTCATCTATTGAAGTCAGACATTGATTGGTCATTTTTCATTGCTCTCCATGACAGTTATCGGCAACGGAACCGTGAATCCATGTGCAGTCCGCAGTCAGCCAGGCGGCATTTATTCAACTCATTAGACAAAAGTGGACACAGGACAGTCGAATAAATTAAGAGGAAAGGAAGATACGATAGTATAGTAGATGTTACATAAGTTTGTAAGTTACACAACTTTGACTTGACGAGCTTCACTTTATAAAATAAGAATTATACATTGATCTTAAATCAGGTTTAACTGTTGTGCGATAGAACTTGGAAGAGTTAGTTATCTCAAAATATACCTTTT
This sequence comes from Zaprionus kolodkinae, assembly GCA_018901885.1. Taxonomy (NCBI): domain Eukaryota; kingdom Metazoa; phylum Arthropoda; class Insecta; order Diptera; family Drosophilidae; genus Zaprionus; species Zaprionus kolodkinae. The sequence goes on from JAEIFM010000498.1 coordinate 2,361,564, forward strand.
ACAGAAACAAACTGAAGAATTTGTTGCGCTCAAGATATTGTACCGCAGGCAAACTCAGCTTTTAAAATGTTCAAGAAAATCAGAGCAGAATACGATACATTTTCTGAGTTCCCTCCGATATAAGAGTTTTTTATTATATTTGTGCCGAAATTAAAGTTAGGTATTTTACCCTTACGGGTATTAGCAATGCGACTTACGAGACATAATAATTAATTTAATGAATATATATTAGGAAAGGAGTCGCGCTGGCCATATCAGTCAGTCTCGGAATCTATCGGATAAATAGCGTTAAGGATATTGCAACTGATATATCTATATCTTCTTAATTATGTGTATATAATATAATATAACCTCTACAACATATAGAATCGGCAGAAATAAAAGTTTTTGGGAAGTATCTAATTTTAGATTGATGCAATTTGAATTTATTTGATATTTAAATAAAATCGATTTAATAACGTATTTATATAATCCAAGACTACAATTTTAAAATCTTCTTTTTGCATAAATATTGTAATTAAGTATTTTAATGTCGAATTTACTTTTCTTTCTTTTTAAATACAATAATTTTTAAATTAATTGTAAACTTAGTAATTTCTTCCTTACTCTCTGTTTATTATTTCTGCTATATTTTATCCTAATACTAAAGCTAAAATTCCCGCTTAAATCAATAAAATTACCTTAACTTTTATTTTTATTAACATTTATTTTATTAGGAATATATTAGTCATATCGGTCAGTCTCACAATCTATAGGAAAACTTGTGTTAAGGATATTGCACACCAAACAGAACATCTATATCCTCTTAATTATATGTATAAAATATAATCTAAGTTCTACAACAGATAGAAAGTTTTAAACTATATGATTTCTTTTAAAAATTGATGAGCTATATAGTATATTAATAATATATCAAATCAAAGACTGAAAGCCATATCTTCTTCAATTTTTTGCATAAATATTGAATTTAAGTAATTAATTGTCGAATTTAATTTTTCTTTATTTATTTAAATAAAATAATTTTTAAATTAAATGTAAGCTTAGTCATTTACTCCTTATTCTCTCTTTATTATTTCTGCAATATTTCATAATAATACTTAAGCTAAAATTCCCGCTAAATTCAATAAATTTACCTCAACTTTTACCTACATTACTCTTTAGCTAACATTAGGCACAACTCTTTTATAATGCACGTTTTCTCTGTACATTTTTTCTAAGAGTTCGTTTTGTGGATTGCGAATCTTTTACAACTTCTTGGTGACTGGTAAAAGGTTTGCATGCAAGTTGCGAAAGAGTTACGTTAACTCTTCGTGGTCCTTCGGGGAAGTGAATCCTTTTAGGCTCATTTCATGTTTTTAAAAACCCAAAGGTCGCTTTTAACTCATTCGCGAATCATAAAACGAGCATACAACGAGCTGGAACTGGCAAGGATGACTCTGAGATTCGGCGAAATTCCTGTTTGTGGGCGTGAGCGTCTCAGGTTTTGCAGGCCGAGACATTGCAGTCAAGGTTGGAAAGTCAATCCTTTAGCGTAATCCTTTAAATAGTCAAAATAAAGCCCGCCTTTGTCAACACAGTTGTGCAGAACCGGTCACTCCTTTAGGCCATCGCAGGATTCGCACGACAAATGGGCGTTCTATTGTGTCCACTTAAGCAGACACGGTACCTGCCCCTACCTCTGCCTCTGCGAATCGCTTGAGTTGCGAATCGCGACCGTGAGGTTATCCTTTCGCCAGTTGAGAGTCAGTCTACCGGGCGAAGGAGTTGCGAAGTCATAAAAACAAAACACACCTTTGTCTGACATTGTCGGTTGGCTGAATTATCCTTTCTGTGCCTCTGCCGCTGCCGTTGCCGCCGTATCCTTAATCCCTTCATCCGCAGCACGTTTACGGCCCACCCCGCCCAACACGGCAGATTCGCAAATGACTTCGGCAAGGATTGTGCGAGTCTAAGACCGTAGGCACTTAACTGGAAGGGATTAAATTACATTATCCTTATGTTTAACATAAACACAAACAGAGAAAGATCGGGAAAGCGGAACTGAGTATGATTTCCAATATTGACTTTCACTTTTGGGCATCTATATTCTAAAAGGATCCAGCTTAGAGATCCAAGTGGGTTTTGGGTAATATATGTGTACTCCATCTGGAAGATATAATTTACTTATAAACTTTAAATAAATAATCAATCTGAAACAAAATATAGCATTATTATATGCGCATTTCCTAGAAAAGGTTTATTTCTAAAAATATATATAATAACTTTATAATAACTTTCTTCAGATACATATTACTTATGATGGGGAAAACATCGATTTTCACTTTTAGCTATTTGTATTTCTATAGGCCCCAGTTTAGAGATCTAAGTTAGCTCTGGATATACATATGACTCCATCTAGAAGGCAAGATTTCCAGAAAACTTTTTTTTATTAATTATTAATTAATATTAATTCAATCTGAAGCGAAATATATTAATATGATATGAACATTTTCCAGAAATAGGTCATTTAATTAGTAATAGTTCATGATCATTTTTAACAATACTTGAAAATACTTGTTACTTATTATAAGGTAAGCGGAACTGAGTAAGATTTCCTAAATTGACTTTTATGATAGGGAAAAACTGAATAAGATTTCCTTAATTGACTTTTATAATAGGGAAAAACAAAAATGAGTAAGACTTCCAAAATTGACTTTTAGCCATTTATATTCCAAAAGCTCCACTTGAATGAATGGGACTTGGATACATGTGACCTCATGCAGAAGACAAGATATTCTTTGAAAACTCATTATATATAATCAATCTTAATCTAAATATAGCCAAATAAATATACATGATATTTTTACAGAAATAGTTGATGTTCTTAAAAACTATAAAACAATTATCCATAAAACTTGGAATATATGTAACTTATGAAAAAACATTGTAGTTGAACTGCAAGAAGTTGAATCAGATAGATATATCGATTATAGATTTATGTATAATATATGTACCAAAGCATAAAAGATCTTAAAATGATGAATCATGCTTTTTAGCCAGCCAAATCGCATATTTAACGTCATATTCTACGAATAATTATTTTATAAATTATGACATATCTATCTAGGAAACTTGCATAACAGATGCTGATATAACTGAAGTCGCTGCTGATATGCCAAGTTATCTTAAGGTCGTTCTACGACACGAAGCAAGCTCTGTAGTTTAGCTGTTATCAAAATTTCTCAATCCGTATTCCCATTCCCACAGTCAGTTGCTAATAACGGGGATAACAACAGGTTTCTAACACATAGAACCTCGCAAAGAAGGAGGCGAAGAAGAAGTGGGTGATTATCCGCACATCCAACCCGTTTGGGGCGATGGGGAGAAGAAGCGTGTGCTCCGTGAGGTCACACCCGACAGCGCGGCCTGTGCCCTTTGTTGTGATTAGCTCTTTCGTCGCGATATTTATGGCGCTCCGAAAGCAATTAATTGTGACCCAAATCAACAATTTCCGAATGGTTGGCAACACTGCACTAGCCAGAGCCAGAGCTGTTCCCCCTCCCTGGCTAACTCTTCTACGTGCTCTCTCTCTCTCTCTCTCTCTGGGCCTGGTCTAATGGACCCGGCAAATGCGTTCGATCTCAACTCTATAAACCGAGGAAAGGGAGAGGGAATCGTAGTCGCAGTCGGAGTTGAAGGTGGCGCTGACTACGCATGAGTTATGGCCACAATGGACAAATGTCGCTTTAAACGCTCCATTGGCATGCATAAATTTGGGTTTACAAGCCGCATTGCTGTCGTCGTCGTTCCACAGAACTCCCCGATCTCGGGCAAGATGAAATCAGCGCCAAAAAGGCGGCTAGATCAGTGCGCCAACTGCCAACGAGCCACGATACGAATAGATCCCCCAACTAGCCAAAACATTAATATGTTAATGCGCGGATCAGGCTATGCCGCAGACGGTGGCGAAGCAGTGGCAAGAGGGCACAAAGTGGACAGACTACCCCGACTCCGACTCCGACTCCGTCTCCGACTCCAACATCGCCACCGTCTGTGGCGATTTATGAGTTCACCGAATGCTTTATGGTGTGTTGCTTTGACTAATTTATCTGGCCAGGCGACGCAGTCCCAGAGTTGGTCCACAAATTTATTGTTAATTTATGATTAAGTCGATTGTGTTCGAAAAAAGGTTTCTCGCTCGGTTCTCCACATTCTCTGGTTCTTTGCCATCTTCGCGTTAATATTTAGATTTGTCATCTTTTTGGAGTTTCTGTTTTGCCAAGATCTTTTGAAATTGCCAACATGATTGTATAATATACCAAAGACAAGAGGTTGCTTTGGCTTATCGAAAATTTTATACTCTTTAATTTGTACCGATTATTATAAATTTATTTATATTTATTTTTATTGTTATTGAGAATCAGGAAATTTAATTGATGAAGTCATAAAAATTGGTTTAATAAAATTTCTGGCTGATTGTTTCTATGAAATTTATAGGATATGATTGTGTGTTTTAATGAAACTGATTTATTTGAGATGGGTTAGTTTATACCATAATTGATTTATTGATACTTATGTATATGGATATGTAAACTCTTATATCGGACTATTGCTCTTAAGACAGCTATTTGTCGTAGGCTCAATCGATTTACATGAAATTTTGAGAGAATTTACAGATATTTATCGAAGAATGCTGATGTGGTTAGTTTGTTAACGGCATCTTTAAAATCCTTCAAAATTCGGATAACAATTTATATATCTTTAATATATCTTTCTGCTGCAAATAACAGTTTCCCTAGAAAGAGTATAAGTATATAGATAAATTAGTTAATCTAATATGGCTTTTATACTCGATATATTTTATATGTTGAGTAATCCGGGAATCATAAATAACTGAAAATCTTAAAGCAATTATAAGAGCTAAATCAATTTTGAAACAAAATGTATTTTAGTTCTATCGGTATATCAGTCTATTTATTGGTTACCTTTAACGAGCGTCGGATTTGTAATTACTAAGTAATTTGCTGCCAAATTCTATAACTATACATTAGTTATAAATATTTGTATTATGCAATTACATAACTGTAATTAAGGGTAAGGTTAAAGCAGTTAAGCAGAGAGCCCATGTTACAACTAATTTGGAACTTATTTTAAACAGTTTTTATAAAGTTAAATATGTACTTTTATTTGTGGCATACATATATATACATATACATATACATTAATGAAACGATTTCATTGATATTTTATTTAATTATCATTTATTTCAACACTTTATTTTGTTGGGTATAAATAGATTTGATGTTTCTGATTACCCTCAATAATAATGCAAGTTTTGGTCTTTTTCATATTCCTGTAAGGAATCTAAGTAAGGAAAGCAGAGCCTCGACACCTCGACACCTTACAATGATAACTATGGAAACCTTTTTCTATCAAAAGTCTGACAAATTTCTCTTAAACATTTTGAAACCGCCTGCAAGATGCGTTTAGTTCGTGTAAAAGATATTTGCCCCGATGGCGCGTCGGTTATTAAAAGGCATAATTGAATTTCTTGCAAACAGTTGTTTGTTTGTGAAAGATGTGCCCTGAACATGCAAAATGCCGACCCCGTGGGAGATAACGGGGGGGTTCAAGAAGTTACTGAGACTCGGCTTGTGGCTCCGGCTGGCGCTGAAAATTTTCGAAAGTATGAAAAAAGCAATTAAAACTGAAATAATGAATTTTTTTTTTTTTTTTTTTTTTGCAGTTTGCCATGTTTCTGTTTCTGCTTCTGTCTGTCTGCCAGTCTGTCTGTCTGTCTGAAGCGTGCTCTGGTTGGCTGACTTGGGTGAAGGGATCGGCAATGGAATCGACCTCGCAGAGTGGAGAGAAAGGGAGAGGGAGAGAGCGAGCGAGAGTGCAGTGTGGAGAGTGGAGCTGCTCGGGCTGATTAGCATGAGGCGTAACAGTTTTTAATTGCAGCCACATTTGACGGCGCGTCGCAATATGCCAAAAACGAGCACTTATCTTACCATCAGAAAGTTGAAAAACTTTTACCCTTGCCCAACCCATGCCCATGCCCCCTTTTTCGGCGTCCCTGTCGCCCTACTCACCCTACTTATTTTTTAATAACAATCATAAAAGTTGTTGCACAAATGTTTTCCATTTTGGTTGTCGCTCGGTGATTAACTGAAAAGCCACAGAAAAAAAGGTTCAGTTGGAAGTTTCGAATGTTTGGAATGGGTAGGGTTGTGCAGTAGCTTATGGAAATATATCTAAACGATCTGATTGAAATCTTACAGAAACAATACTGAATAAAGGATTTAGGTCTATAATAAAATAAGAAAACAAACTAAGAAACGATATAAATAATAATTAAAATTCTTCTTATTTTAAATAAAAGTGTTTGGAACAATAATAAACTAGAATAAATATAGTATAAATATATAAATATACAATATTTTGATTGAAATGTCATAGAAAAGGAAATACAGAATAAAGGATTTTAATCATTAGTACTAAAATAATATAAGCTATAATAATAAGTGTTTTTAACCATTATCAAATTCTACAAATACGTTTATATGTTGATTGAAATGTTACAGAATAAGAAATACAGAATAAAAATACCCACTCTGCATATTATAAATAAACATCTGATCATAATGAGATATATCTAATTAATAATTTTGTATGTTAAATAAAAGTGTTTTGAATAATAATAAAAAAGTTAAAAGTACACCTTATATATATTTAAATTTATAGGTGTTCATACCTACACCTATTATCGTATATAAGCTCACATTTGACCTATTTTCCGAGTTGCTTTTCCGTCAATTAGACACGTATACCCCACATATGTATGGGCATAGGTGTGTGTGTGTGTGTGTGTCGCCGGGTCATTAATTTCGATCATGCCCAAATATATGTCAGTTCCTCTGTCTACCTCTGCCTGCGCCTCTGCCTGGCTGTCTGTCAGTCCGTTGCCACCCAGTTTGGTCCGCTGCACGTCCATGTCAAATTTCCATTTACAATCTACCCGGCCTACTCACACACACACACAGACATACACGCATACGGTGCGACTTCGGGGTGCATACGATATTCAAATTAGGCAAGGCGCCATTCCCAGCCCCAAAACACCCAACTCAATGCCCCTCCTTCTCCCAGCCCCTTTCCACTCCTTCCTTCTATTTCACTTCCCGGAACCAGAGCTCTGCCTGCCTGCCTGCCCGTGCCGCTGCCTTTGACTGGGGGCTACACATGTGCCACAATGTGTGTGTGTGTGTTTGTGTTTGTGTGTGGCGGAATTTTCTAATTTATTTTTTAGCAAATGGTTCAAGGCCCTTGACGTTTCAAGTTCGAGTTCTGCCGACGCCAAACAAATTGTTAATGGAAATTTCGAAATATTGATTTTCAGTAAAAACTTTTCCCTTCTCTCTTTCTCTCTCTCTCTCTCTCTCTTTCTCTCGACTCACAATTGACATTTGAATTGTACAAATTTGGACGTGAGTGCGACGATGACGATTAATGGCCAAGGTCGCCGTTAAGTTTGACAGCTTGTGGGGTGTGGGGGGAAACAGTTGAGAGGCTTAAGTTATTTTCGGATCTTAATTTAAAGTTGGCTTAAGTTTTGTCTGCTTGGGAATCCTTTAAAGCGACATCTGGCGGATTTCGATTTCGTGCTGATATCGAATTCCAGTTGGATGCGTCCTTTTTGCAATTCTTTCGCTTTTCCAACTGGTTGCGAATGCAATTGGAAAAGGGAATTTGGAAATGTGCAATTTCTCTCTCACTCTCTGGACACAAACCACCAGGCTGCAATTTGTTTTTCCAGTCGGTTGGTAATGCAGTGTGAGACTTGCTGCGTGGTTGGTCACGCATGCAATTTGACACTGCTTGGCGAAGGGAAAAGGAGAGGAAAATGTCATTTTAGCCGTTTTTCGAATAGAGGTGTCCTTGTATAAACTGATCTAGCCGGAAAAATGTGCTGGCCGCAGAACTAATAACAAATTTTTATACCTGGCTTCGTATTTTTTTTAGCAGTTCGGGCTTTTTCTATCTTTAAGTAATAAAAACAAGCAAGGACTGCGAGAAAAGTACTTTAGTTTTGTCATTATCATTGGAATCAACATTCATATGTCAAAAATATTTGATTATTCATAAAAATATAAATTATATGTAAATTAATTAAAACAAAACAAATAATAATGTTGGCTATATTAGATGGATCCATGTGAATGCCGGATAACTTTGGTGTAAAACATCGAATCAACGATTGATATAACTCGTTTAAAACTTAAGCTTAAAGAGATTTTTTCTAAACGTTAACAACCAAAAACACTAAATATGGAGCGTTATCGAGCTCAGAAAACCGATTTTTACATGCAAACTTTTCCTGAAAATGGCCGGGGAAACTTCTGGTATCACCTGACATAGATTGAGCTACAATGATTTTTTTTCGAAATCATTGGTCTATTAACGCTTGAAATACATAAATGTATATATGTATATACTCACACACAAAACACAAATTTATTTCATCTTATTGATACAAAATGTTTATTAACTAATCATAAGAAATACTGGACAATTTGCTGCACTAAAATTATTTGTAACAGAAGTATATATGTACATTTAAAAATTGTAACAATTCTCACAATCAATTTTAGATTGTGTGAACCAGAGCTAAACATCTAAATTATTTTTATTTAAAAGTAAAATAAGACCATCACAAAGTTAATTGTTAATACAGTCTTAGTTATTTCTTTACTTAAAGCTTCTTAAATACGAAATATAAGAAGCTTTTGTCTACTCCTTGCCCAGCATTATAAACAAATGACAAAAGATCGAACATCATAATCTTATGGATCAAAATCTTTTCTCTATATTAAATGTCTTCCATAAAATTGTAGTACCTTTTCCTTCAACATTTCTGCAACAGAATTCGCAAAGTAAATAATCCGAGAGTGCACCGGTTCCGTGGCCAAAGAGTTTCCAGGAGTTTCCTCTATCGGATGCTGATTTAAATGGCCGCATTTGTGCAATGTGTCCTTGATGCGGCGAACTAATTAAAGCGGCGCTGATTAGCAGCAGCAGCGGGAAGGACAACAGCAGGAGCGGGCAGGACACACCGGCTATGGGCAGGACAGGGCAGGCACATGCAGGAGGTTGCTTGTTGTCCCACATACACGTAGAAGGGACAAGTTAATGTGGCACATTGTTCACACGCATAATGTGGGCAAAAGGATTTGGCGGCGCGCCGCAGGACGATAATGAACACAAATGAGCAGAGCGAAAGGAGTTTTTGCCAATGCTGGCAGCGAAATGGCAACATTTGCCAAAAACCAAAGGCAAATAGAGAACACAATGCCAATGCCAATGCCAATGCCAGAAAAGCCGACGGACCTGTTGGTTCTGCCTGAAGCAGAAGCAGAAGAAGAAAAAGAAGAAGATGAAGCTGGAGAAGGACACGACCTTGGTGCATGAGCAGAGAGCAATCCTGCAGCTAGAGCCAGGCAGGCAATGCTACTCAGCGTTTATAGAATTCGTATCTTTTGTTGCGATCTGATTGATTGCTGTCATGCCAGGATGGGAAAAGAGAACCCTAGCAAGGGGAAACGAAGCGGGCTGAGGGGCTGCCAGCAGCTGTCGCATGGCTGCCGCTACAACGGTAAACGAGACGCCATTTTAAATTTTTAACTCAGTTTGCTGCAGAATTTAAGGATCCGTCTGCGGCTTTAAGGCGACGCTGCGGCGCAATTTGTAGGTGGAGCCACTTTCCATTTTGGCCCTGTTCGTATTAATCAACGCCGTAAGTACATACGTCGTCCAGTAGGATGAAGGAAGAGAGGGAGGGGGAGGAGCAGGACATGCGCAACAGTCGTGCGAGAGCGAGAGGCAAATAAAAGCAGAGCTTTTGCCGTAGAAAGCTTTCTTATCTGGCTGGCCACATGCTGCCACAGACAGATGCCCGCATATGGGGGCAGGGTGTGCGTGTGTGTGTGTGTGTGTGTGTGTTGGCCACAAGCAAATCAAAATGGCGTTTTCAGCCAGAATATTTGAATGCCGTTTGCCGCATGCCGCATGCCGCTTCTAATGATGCAGCAGCAAGTCGCGTGTCGCTTTGGCTCAGCTGTTGTCCCTTGCAACAAGAGGGAGAACATCAACAACAACTTCTGCCCCCTTTGCAGCATCTTGAGAGTCTAAGTAGCTCTCCTCGCCACGACAGCTGAGTCGCGTTTATCATAATCAAATGTGGATGGACTCTGGATGGATGCCACACAGTCACTGCCAAAGCCAAAGCCAAAGTCGAAGCCGACGCTGCCACTGACACTGGAGACAGAGAGACAGCACAAGAAAAAAATTAATTTAAATTGCCTTTTAATGTAAATGCATCTTTCAATGCATCGCCGACAGCAGCTAACAGATACAGTAGCTACACTGAACAAAAATGAGGAGCACAAGCTTCTAGTTCTCGTTCTAATGGGAAATTAAAGTAGATACAACTTTTTACATGAGTTATAAGTCTTTGATCTTTCTTCTAAGTCATTTTAAAATAAGACTTTGTTTCTGATACAGGGCTAACTTTGTATATTAAATATATAAAAAGTTATGCAATCGATAGTATATTATAAGTCTTCAGGAAAGTGTTACTACCTGACTTAATAACCAAATATATAAAGTATTTACAATGAAAGTAAAATTGCTTCATAAAAGGGCACTATCCAGACTAAACTATTTTATTATAAACATTATTTATTTTATCTAGAGCTATAAGCCTGAACTGTTTTGTTTTATTTTTTCTTCTCTCTGCAAATAAATATTGAGGATATATCTAGAGATATACCAGATATAAAAGAGATTTAAAATTACCAAATGAATTAAACTATGTTAAGAACTAATGCTTTAATCTTGTAGTTGTGAACCGGGAAGTATATTTATATTTCTTTTATATCATTATATTCCTTTTAAATAAACACTGAGGAAATATCAAAGGAGATACTGTTGATACACAAGTTCCTTTAAATATTTAACAGGGAATTCAGCTTATTAAATTAAATTCACGGTTTAAGTTTAAGATACTTTGTAGAGCCTTAGTCCTGGACACTGCCTGCTCAATTGGTTCAATTCAGAATTCCCTATAAATAAATACTTAGGGAATATCAAAGAAGTTGCAATGGCTAGATAAAACACTTGAATAATGTTTAAAAGACATTTTAAGTTTATTAAATTAAACACTCTATTTAAATTTAAGATGCTTAGCTAAGCATAAGTCTTGTACACTGGTTTATCTTAATACTCTATTTAAATTTTAAAAGTTTCCTATAGCATTAAGCCCGCTCAATTGGTTAGTTTTCTTAATGTGTATTTGAAGAGCGGGGAGTATGTGCTCCAGATTTGTCTTTCGGTTATCGTTCTCTCTTCCTCTCTTTCTAAGTAGCTGCAACTTTGGCGTTGTGTGTTCGTCCTAAATGACGCATATTTATCAACTGCCACTAACAGTGCTCCAACTGCCCCTGCCCCACTCTACACCCTGCGCCTCCCACTGCCCCTGCCCCAGCTGCAGATTCTACAAGTGCGTGAAGAACTCAAATGGAAAGGTATTAACGAATTGTCGTGATGTGGAGCCGCGGATGGGATGTGGATGTGGATGTGGTTCGGCTTCTGCCATTGGGATCGGCCATTTTTCTCGGCTCTCGGTGGCACTGCGTTTAATTGAAAACTGCTGCAGATCCGTTGCACTTGGAGTTGCACGTTGCACAGTTGCACAGTTGCACAGTTGCAAGTTCTATGCCCACATTTAATTTAAAAATTCCTCTAGGTTTTTGTTGCTCAGCTGAAGCGAAAAACAAAACTACAAACGCCGTTGATTGTTTCATATTGAAAGCGTGTGTGTAACAGCGGCAGCAGCAGCAACAAAAACAACATTAACAAAAACAACAGATACAGCATCAATATTAACAAGCATAAAAGAGGAAAACGTGTGTGCTTGACTACGAGATACCCTAGTTATTTATTTATTTATTTAAAGGCAGCTAATTCAGTCAAATCGAGAATATTTTGTGTATATGATTCAACTAAATAATTATATATATATATATATATATATATATTATTAAAATATGATTAGGAATGTAAATTAAAATAAATTTAAAATTCATAAAAGCTTCAAAGATGTATTCTATATATGAATTTTGTCTACCATAATATTAAAACTGGTATAACCCGTTAATTATTCGATAAAGAATTTGATGAATTATAGGATTGGGACAGAAGTATTAAAATCTCTCAATAAAATAACATTTTCAATGTAGAATGCATTGCAATTATAAAAACAAAAATCTTTAATTATTTTTAAAACTGTAAAAATAAAAGAAAATACTTTAAATCTGTAAAAAGAACCTAAAAGAACATATACTAAACATTACTCTAGCTACAGTACCTGTATTTCACATGTGAATAGAGTTGGCTGCCGTTTTAATATATTTTTCATTTAACAAAAGAATACTCCCCTTTTGTCCACTCATATTACTGGGTATAACAACGTGCGAGCGATGATGAAAAATCGCCTGCAGCATGTTGGATGCTGCTGGGCAGAGTTTGGGCTCTGTCTACGTCGTCTCCAACCCCAACGTCGTCTCCAGCTCCGTCTCCAGCTCCGACATGGGCTCCGACTGCCCGCTGGCAGCTCCGACATCAACTCCAATTACAGAAGTACACGCAGGCGTCTCTCTTATGATTCCTAGTTTTCCTGCTCGTTTTTTACAATTTTAATATGGGTACTCCCATGTCGTGCGGGCTGGAATAAAACATAAGCGGCCCGCAAGGAAAGCCCCCTAACAACAAAACGGTGGCAGCTCGTTGAGTTTGGAATAGAGTCTGGAATGCGAGGAAAGCCTACGAAAATATCAAATTTTTTGATTAATTTTAAATCTTTTTCCATTTAAATTTAAAGTAAAGATTTCTACGCCTTTTTAATGATATTCATAAACAAATACAAAGACAATAAGATGAAATCAACCAACAAAAAATGCAACAAAACTCTTAATTTTCTAAGAAATCTTAAATTTAATTTATCAATTTATCTATTTGAAATCGGAATCACAGAAAATACCAAAAATAGATCATTTTAATATATTCGGTTTTGTATTTTTTGTATTTTTCTTGTTTTGTACGCTTGGAATTTGGTAGCAAATTCAAAATTGATTTTTAATTAAGGCGTTTAGCCAAAAACCAAAAAAAAAGAAACCGAACCGGGTCTGGGACCCAACCCCAAAGCCGTAACCTGATGCCGTATGAATCATATGAGACCCGAGAAGTCACACAATAAATTTCAATTCAGTTTCAGATGCCGATGCCGATGCTGAGATTCAGATACAAAATCAGCTGCAGATGAAGATGCCGATTCAAAGTTCGAGTGCAAACAAGCTCGTTTAAAGAGATATAAAAGGAGAAAGAGAAGAGGGAGAGAGAAAGAAAGAACGAGCGTGTTTACAGTGAGTGCTGTAAAATTTCGAACGCAGCCAATAAAAATGGAAATGATGGCGCACAGAGCGAAACGTTTATAAAATAATAATGCGAAATAATAATGTGACGGTGATTTAGCGGAACAGCGCCACGATTGAATACAAATAAAGTGCCTGGCGAGCAGACGGGACCAGGAGGGAATGGGAGTGTGGGAGACGCACTAATCTAGGATGATTTCAGCCTAATCTGGAGCAAAAAAACAACAAAGCTGATGGAACCTACAGAGGGCGACGACGCTGGCGCTGCCACAGCTCCTTCTTCCTCTGCCTCTGCTGCCGCCTCTGCTGCTGCCTCTGCCTCTGCCTCTGACGTTGACGTTGACGTTGAGTGGCAGGCAATCATCTGCCTCGTCCAGCGTCCAACTACCTGTTTCTCTGCTGTTGTCTCTGCCGCCAGCTTAGGCCAAGCCGTGTGGAGGAGCTGCAGCCATAGGCTGTTGGTTCAGGCCATGCGGCACCCCCTGAAGCATAAATCAAAGCGGGAGGCGTGGCCTAGCGTGCGTGCGAGCGAGCCGGACTGCTTTTCGAACATGCGCACACTGCTTGCGGCTCGCTCGCACACACACACACAGCAAGCAGTTCGCATGATTTACAGTCTTCGAAAAGGCACACACACACGCTCACTCACTCACACGCACAGTCGGCCATACACTCAGTTGGACTCGCACTCGACTCGGTCTCGGCGACTCCACACCGCAAGGCTCTGGCTGCGGCTCTGCTCAAACGTGAATCGAACGTGGCGCACTCAAGTACGCCAGCTGCGCGCTCGGTTGAACCGGTTGAACTCCGTATCAAATAACTGTAACTGTTACTTACAACGTGCAACGTGCGACCTGTGCCAGTCTCCAACTCCCTCTATATATACCATATATATGGTAATAAATCCATCTACCTATCTATCAATCAGAGACGACGGCATAGCTTCATCGTCTCTCATGGAATACTTTTAGTGTTAATTTCAACAATCACATAGTGCAAATAACGGATAACTTAATGGAACTCAGGCCTGGGGATCAGAATATCATCTATCAATATATCTATCTATACTACCCCCAAGTGCACAGTTCCAAACTGCGCTTTAAAAATGCCAATGCAATTGGATAATGTTCCCAGAATTATTGAGTAAACTAATCAAGTCAAGTGCTCGAAAGTGTATGCAATACATAAGGAAATATTCCAAGTGAATAATACGATATACACAATCAGTGAGGTGTGAAATACTTAAAAAAAAAAAACCCAAAAAACAATAAGCAAAGGATCAAAACAACAGCAGAATTGGATTTCGGAACTGACAGTGCAGAGGTGAGTTTAAGTTGGAAAGAAACAGGTGCAGTGCGACCTGGGAGATAAAACACATATGTAAATGAAGTTATTAAAAAATAATAGGATAAAATAAAAACCTTAAAACTTCCTCAATTAAAGAAAAGCAATATATATGTATAAAAAAATATATTTTATAGTAGGTTTTTTTTCAAAATACAGAAATTAGCTAGAGGTTCCTAATATAGATATATAAAAGATTGGGGAAAATTTAAATATATATAATTATTATTTCATGTCACAGAAACCGTCTAAAAACCCTGAAATTTCTCTTACTTTTTTGAAAATATTATTATTTTTAAATATATGAAATCTTCTAAACATTTCATAAAGAAACCCTCGTTTAAAACCTCTCTAATTCCCCATTTTCCTATGCTTGTCAAAGACCTTAAACCATATCCCAAACTTTAGGCAACTTTCTCGCTCTTATCAAACTTTTCGGCAAAGTCTCACACACACACACACACATGAGTGTATATTTTGGTTGCGCATATTCGAAATTCGAATATTTATTTTATTCAAGCGATCCCACAGTGCGCTCTCTCGTGTACGTTAGAGACACACAGACAGTGTGCGTGTGATCAATAAGAATGTTTCGAAGTTCGTTCGAAGTACGCGAGAGCGTAAGCATTCGAACTCGCTCTCTTTCGAAGTCACATGCACACACACACACACGTACTCTCACTCACACGCATTTGCGGCTACACATTTCTGCGTCCGCAAAGGTAACACAGCTCGAGCTGGGCAGTGCGCAGTGCGTGCGAGCGAGACAGCAGGCGACCGCATTAAATGCTGTCTGACTGCTCTAACACGCATGGCCCATCGCGCAGTGCGCTCTGTTGTTGTTTTCTTTTTTTAACGCGAGTGTGTTTAATGAATGCACTCGAATGTGAGTGTGAGTGTGTGTGTGAGTCTACTTGCTCGGGTACTCGCAGCTACAATTGGCAGCGCTGCCGCTGCGCGTAGCATGAGTTTTTTATTGATGCTCAGATATTTGAATTATGCCCGAGCAGTCAAAGTGAGACATTGGCGCTTCGAGCACGTATTCGCGGATACATTCAATCGAAAGCAGAGACAGAGACAGAGAAGAACTGAGGAACAGAAACAGAAAACTAAAAACAATCCATCAATCCGTCAAAGCAGACGCGCTCGCTCCGCGAATCGTGCGCGATAAAGAAAAGAAAATAAAAAAAAAATAAAATAAAAACAAAACGCAGAAATAACGCGCATCCGTTGGATACAGTTACAGTTGCAGATACAGATAGATATATAGAAAGAGATACAAATAGATTGCAGTGCTGACTTTGAACGATAATAACGAAAGATGGATGGGCAGCCAAGTGTTTGTTGCAGTCTCAGTGTTTTCATCGATGACGTTTAAAGAGCACTCGTTGCACTCGTCGAGTTCGCGCTGATGGATAAGCCATAAATATACAGATTTCCGATTCCGTATATACCCAAAGAACTGTGACAAATCGTGCAACTGCCCGCTGCGGCTAATTACGGCTAGAAAATCCGCCAAAAGTCAAGTGAACCGTGTGTACAGGTAACCCCGTTTAGTTTGTCGGGATGCAAACGGATTAACTCTCTCACCATTATGCGGGCTCAAATGGCATTGGCAATTAGCTAAAGACCTTCCCCGATCGCTCGACTCTTTTCCCTCAATCGAATAACTCACCAGAACTATTCAATTTGTAAAGTGACCAAACAATAGAGAATGATTGCACTTGTTTTGCCTCAAGTGAAAAATACCGACGGCTAAACATTTTTTTCGAGTGTATGCTAATTTTGAACTACAACATCATCTTTTGTTTTCAATACTTATACTGAGGTAAAAATTAATACAATTTCTATTTCGTATAATTTGATATTAATTTTGGGATGTATTGTTTTTTTTTTACAAATTTAATAAAGCGACTGAGTGATAGTTATGAAGAGAGTGAGACTTAAAAGATATCGAATACTAGTTTTCTGGTGTCCGAAATAAGGACTTGCTACAAAAAATTGTACCAGAGCCAAAAAAAAAAAACCAACTATCAAAGTACCCAAAGAATACATATAATGGAATATAAAAATCAATTATAAGGAGTTACAAAATTAAAGGAATTAACTTGGAACTTTAGTCTTCCAATAACTTAGATTGGAGTAAAATAATATACATTTTATAAATAGTTAGTGGAATCATTTAAGTAAAATAGCTTTTCAAGAAATTAAATTTCTTTTAAACACAATCTCGTGAGATTCAAACATACCTTATAATATTTGCAGGCGGCAGTTTCTATACTCAGATTCCATTTCAATTTTGTTCTCGTATAATAATATATTTGTAAATGCATGAATGCATAAATGAACAAGAAAAAAATAACACCTCTTAATAGCTTTTAGCTTCTGTCCTAACCGGCAGAAAAAAAAACACATAAAAAAAAAAATTACTTAACATTGTACAAATATTCGTACAGAGCTATATGAACTCCTATATATCACCAAAGTCCAAATTACAACTGATTATATGGCTAAAGTTTTCCGTTCTTTCGAAATAGTATAATAATGTATATATGGGTTGCGGTAGATTTTCAAATGATACTGATAAGACGAATTATTTTAAACACCAAAAGTTGATTTTATGAAAAAACCAAAATTTCGGGAGATTATTCTTATATACCATAGATTGTAGTGGTTCGATTTTGATTAAACGTTGATAGCATAATATAAGCATAGGAAAATGCCAATGTAATTGGCATCAATATGACATCTTATAAAATAGTACAAATAATCAGTTAGATATGATATATAAAGCACGTCCATAGAGTTTTATAAGGATAGCTCCAAAATCAAGTCTCTGGTTAGAGTTCCAACAAATGGATGGCCATTTCTACTTCGACAGCTTTGCAGATACTGATTAGGAATATGTATATATACTTTATGGAATCGGAAATAAAGCCGAAGTTACTTACAGCTAAACATTCCCTCTATAAGTTTATAGTAATTAGCTTATTTGGCAAGTCCATCTATCATCTTATAATTGTAACTTCCCTAATAACGTCTTGAGGTTCAAAGTCTTAACAGTTGTGAAAAGAGAACGCCCCTTAAAATGATCGACTCCTTGAGTCCAAATTGATATATTAAATTGATACAGTTTCGGCCTTCAATTAAATTAGGTTGTTCTTCGTGCCGGACTTGCCTCTCTCTCTCTCGCTCTTCACTCCACTCTCTCTCTCTCTTTCTTTGGTCTTATCGAATTCGCCTGTATTGTGTGTTTCAGTTTTGCCTCGACTTGGGTTGCGTGTACGATATCAACACAAAGAATTTTCACTTCATTAAAACGTTTTTGAAATAATTAAGAGCCACAAAGGCGAAATGTCACAGCGAATGAAAAATGCCTAACAAGCAGTCGAAGTAATCTACCCACTCTGCATACCGTATATAGAGTATATATACTCTAGTATATATATTTATATATGGTAGTATATAGCCGAGTTTGGGAAACCACGGCGCGGTACATAGGAATTGCGTGGCCTGGCCCTGATCCGATATCTCATCCACATGGCAGTCTGCAGGGGAAGTCATGCTGACCCGCGCGCTGTGGGCGCAACGAAACTGAAATTTATACCAAAAACGAAAAAAAACTAGACTAACCCTACTAGAGTAGAGTACGCCTAGTAGCGAACGCATTGACACGGAACAGCAGAAGAGACGAAGAGTGGGAGAGGGAGAGAAGTGGTTCCTCCCAGACGGGGGGTGCCAATTGCACTCCAGGCATCTGCATACATATGTGTGCAGGATAGTGTACTATATAGCCTAATCGGAGAGACTGGAATTGCCACTTGATGTAGGTCACTTTCGCTGCTCTCTCTCTCTCTCTCTCTCTCAGGGTGGTCAGGCCAGATCAAAAGGCAACTCAATGGGCTGTTGCATAATGTCTGCACACAAAAGGCTGCTGCCCGGCGAGTTAATTGGCCTACACACACACACACACACACTCGTACACACTCGTACACTTCGTACTACCCATAGACTCTTCGGGGAGTGCAAGTCCAAGTTCTCTTTCGATTTGCTGCAGTTATTGTTTGGCTTGTCAGCGCTTTATTTATGCCATCATCGTTCGCCTTTGGACTGCGCCTGGAGCACACATTCATCATGGCATATCAGGCTTGTTGGGGGGAGGAAGGGGAGGGGGAAGGGGGGAGTCGGGACCTGCCCTGGGGGCACCCTGAAATGTCATGATGATATTTCAGCTTTACTTATTTATATTTATAAATCAAAATACGCGAGTACCAAAAAAAAAAATAAATAAATGTATGAAACACGCAAACTTTGCCGCGACAACAGTCACAACAGCAACTGTTGTTGTTGTTGCTGTTGTTGTCGCTTTTGTTGGTGGCAAGTCGTTGATCTATCGAGCCGACGGCAGCCATTTGCCCAACTTGTTTAGTGGTACAATAAGTGCCGGGACACATTTATTTTGTGACTCCTCGCATCCGACCCCAAGCTCGACCCCTGCTCAGATCTCTGACTCCAGCCGAAAGTAGACGACAGCTCCTCACATCCTTATTGTTCCCTATTGCTCTGATTTATTTCTGCATTTTTGGGCGATAATATGTGCATATACAAGTGCCACAAATCAACTAATCCAAAGAGTAGAAAAAAAAAGCCTAAGCCCTATAGATAAACCTTCTCCAAGGACTATGTATAGTTTTCTGATCTCAAAAAAGTAGCTTCCTAAATTTTGATAACTCTTTTCTGAGCTCATTTAATTTAAAATACTCTTTCTAACAATTTCCCTTGTCAACTTTCCAGAGTTTGTACGATTTTACCATTATATTATATCGATTTTTAAAAAATAAACCTAAAAAAAAAATCCTTTTCTAAGAGTAACAACTCTTTTTTGATCTCTATAAACACCTTATTCCTCCTATTAGTCTTTTTAATTTATTAATACTCTTTCTTTCAATTTTCCTTCTTATATTTCTATAGATTTTTAGCTTATCAATATTTTCCGTTTGGTCGAACAAAATAATTAATTTAATTACTTCGAATCGAAATCAGATTTTACCTGTTTTTGTTTTATTAATAGAGCATCCTTAAAACGAGATATACACTTGCTTTATATCGATTAAAAAATTACGTAATATTTTAAATCGACTTATTCACATCTGTATATCATCCAAATATCTTCCCATGACCCAATTAGTAGCCACAGTAGCGTTGCATAACCCACGCAGTGTCCTTGACCCTGGAAAATGGGCTGCTTCATTTTTTTTTCTCTCTTTTGACAGATGAGACAATTACATAACTATTCATAAAGAGATAACCGCAAAAGGCCAACTACATGTTGTGCTGCTTCGAGTACGTGTCAAAAGGTCAACAATGGCTGCTTGCAGCGAGGATCGGTAATGGAAGTGGAAACCTGAATGGGAATTGGAAATGGGAATTGGAATGGGAATGGGATCAACAATGGTCGCAAAACTCGAAGAGCAAATCAAAAACTCATAAAAATTATGAGTGCCTGCTAAACCGCAGCATGCGACAGACGAGGGTTGAGACAGAGACAGAAAAGAGACAAACATAGAGAGAGAGGAAGCAGAAAGAGAGAAAGAGAGAGAAAGAGATGTGTAGAGAGGGAAAAAAACAAACCAAATAATAATATTTATGACTACTTTTATGAGGTGCTTACAAATTTTTATGAGTTTTTAATGGGCCCACTGCAATTGTGTGTGTCGTTTCTTTGTTATGTGAGACAGAGAGAGAGAGAGAAAGAGAGAGAGAAGAGATAGAGAGAGTGTGACTGCGCGTGCGCAAATACCTTTTGGAAATGTGCGTCCGTCCGTCTGTCCCTCTTCTGGCCTATAGAGACGGCGCACTGTTGTTTACAGATACACGCGCTACGCCCATGTTGACAACAAATATTAAAAATTATGATTTATGGCCTCGCCCCGTACCCGAACAATAGAAGACGCGTGAAGGCGCGTTCGAAATCTGTAATATCGTTCGTAGTCCCCCCTGAAAACATTGGGCGACATTTTTTAGAGAAACAAGAAGAAGGAGAAGAGGGAGAAAACTGCTTGGGGTTTTGTTAATTTCATAATTAAGATATGGCAGTGCGATGATGATGCGGATGATGATGAAGTGCCTAGAAACGAGTGAGTACGATAGTAATTAGTGTTGGATTCGGGATTTAGATGAAAGATATATAAAATACACGGGTTTTTCGACAGCTAAGCGTAAGAGAGAACTTCTGTGAAACTTGTCGGACTCTGATAGTGATCTCTTTGAGTCTGGGATTGTCTTTAAGGTGTTGTATAGAAACTATGAATAAAGAGTGAAAAAGAATGGCTTTATAAACGCTAGGGAAATGTAAGATAATACTCCTCTCTTCTTAGCTCAGCTAAATATCGATTATGCAAAAGTTAATCATCTTAATTACAGAGCGCGCTTCAAGTCAGTTCATAAGGTCAAAAGATCCTGCAACGTCTGCCATTGTTCCTCCTCGACTTCCCAAAGGGAAACCCTTTTCAGCTGTCGCATTGGGCTCAATTGATTTATGGTGACGTGTTAGGGAATGGCAGGAGACTTGGTCGGATATGGGGTCTATCTAGCCGGGGCTGCGCATGTGCAACTCAATTGATGTTTATTTACCTGTGCCCTCTCCCTCTCTTCCTCTCTCGGGGAAATTCGTTCTGCGGTTTAAATATTCCACAAAAATTTCACTCCCGGTTTGGGAAGGCATTTTCAAAACTGTTTATACAGTGTGTCCCGGGGCAGTACGGGGAGTACGAGAAGGAATGAAAGAAGAAAGTGCCGAGACAAAGGAAACTCGCTCACTGTGTGCCGGCTTGTTCGCTCCCTCGTCTCGAAGATGTCGCAGCCCAAAAAGAATTGCCATAATTTATGGCTTTCTTATGAGGCGACAATCAGCCAGTCGGTCGACCAATCTATATACTGCTCTCTGCTCTCTATACATACACATATCATATTGTATCGTATCAGAGTATATACATATTATATATGGAAAGAGAGAGAGAGCCCGCAAATTCGGTTTGCTTTTTCATTATTCATGGATTTAATTAACACCAATTGAACCGCTTGTCGCTCGAGTCTTTGGAAAACAATTCCCAAAGTTCCCAAAAGCGATATTATTTATTGCTTCTATTATTTTGGAAATTTTTAATTTGCCGTTAAGTGATCGCAACAACAACAACAACAAGCGAAGTTCGATTAATTGTGGATTAAAGTGGGTTTTGCTCAAGTGAATTAGGGGCATGCGCTGCTGGAACCCTAGAGCTGAGCTATACCCATAATAATCTTAGGTAAACTTCAGTTCTGATGAGTTTAATTTGAATTATTATAAGTAAACTTAAGTTATAATTGAAATTTGGAATTATCATTTGAAATATTATAAGTAAACTGCACTTATAATGAGCTTAAGATTGGCTTGTTGAACTATAACCTGGGAATATTAACAATTTTGGAGAAGACGTTTTTCCAATGTGAAACCATTAAATAGATTATTATTTTCACTGCAGATATAATTATATTATATTATTTTTTTTTTTGAAGGAAAATGAATGTTATCACCTTTCATCGTGGTTCTTAGTGCCTTGCTACCAATTTCATTTGATCTTCGACCCGATGTTGCCAATATCCAGTCGGAGTCAGGCGGGGTCAATGGAGTTTGCCTAACTCCAAAGCGTATAATTTGGCTAATCAAACTGTTTTTGTATGTCGCGTTTGTCGGGGTTTATTTTCGTTTTTTTCAGTTTTTTTTCTCTTTGGTTTTTGTTTTCTTGGCCAATGGCCATGGGGGCCAATACCAACTTTAGAGCGAAAATACCGTTACAATTGCTTTAAACTGCATAATCGCCAGAGTCAGAGCCAGAGCCACAGCCAGACCCAGGGCCGAATTGCAGCGAACTTTACAGCGTTTTCAGGAACGTTGCTCATCAAATAAATCTCTGTCGAGCGTCGCGCATTGCCCCCTGCCCCCTGCCCCCCTCCTCCTGTTGGCATATTATCCGAGCGAAGTCGAGGAGTTGCGGCCCGTACGCCGATTTAATTTAAAGCTTCAACTCCTTTCATTTGGACAACATGCTAAAGGGTTAAATTGCCCACTGAATCAAAATTATTGGTTTCATACCAGGAACAGGTCGAGGACGAAGGAGCAGCAGAAGCAGCAGCAGCAGCAGGAGGAGGAGCAGGAGGAGCATGATGGGGTGTAGTCGAAGGAAGCTAAAAAAGAAACGGCAGCAGCAGAAGAGTCCAAGAACAGGAGAGCAGCCTATCTGCTGCCAAGGGGGGACCCATTGCAGAGGTCGTTGCATTGTTTTTGGGCAATGGCGATTTTATTTTCTTTTTTCTTCCTTCTCCTGCAGCCCCAGCCCCGCTGCCCGATCCCCCTTCTCTGGCATTGCGCTTTACCCACTTTCGGCTCTGAGGCTATTTTGGAGCCCATTGCTTCTCCTTCTGCTTCGCATTCAAACTTGCAATCGTGCTGCCGCTTTTGCGGCTATCTACGCTGCAACGTTGCAACATCGAGGCCAAGACGAGTTTTCCTTCATTCAACAAACCGCGTATCAGCGATGGTGTCCAAGCAGCAAGTGTCCAAGCCAGCTCTGTCCGAGTGGGCGGGTCTGGCATTCCAACCAGAGCCACCAGAGCCACCACAGCCAGTGCCAGTCCGTGCTGCGCCGCCCTGTGCCGTGCTGTGCCACACCAAAATTGCATGCACGTAATGCCAATGCTTAGGCATATCCGCGCCTGCCCATCGGCTTGAGTGAAATCCAAACAGTTTGGGACCCACTTGGCTACTCCCCTCTCCCCTCCTCCCTCCTCCCCGTGCTCCTTTTCCGGAAACAGCCAGCAGCCCGTAGTTTCAACTGGCAGGGGAGGGAGGGGAAAATTGCAATTGGGGTTCTTACCTCGAAATATAATTGTAATAATAATGCTGCCCAGTTGAGATGATTAGCCGAAAAACACTGGAGGTGCCAGTCAACCCACTGATCGATCTGCCTTATATATGGTATATGGTATATAGTATAGGGACATAATGCCAACAATTTACGTTGCTGAAATTGTTATTACAAGCTGAGGAAATAATATATTCAAGGAGCGCAGTGACTTCCTCGACACGAACTCGTATTTCAATTTCTTGCTAACTTTCTGTGAAATCTTCTGCCTTTTACTATATACCCTACGTTCATGGGGAAAGGGTATGAAAGTGGGTATACTAGTTTTGTGTACATATATGTTATGCAAGCGGCTAAGGGAAACGTGGCATATTTAGCCGAGTCGCTTAAGCCATGTCTGTCTGTATACCGTCTGGTTTACCATTTGTTGTCTGTTCGAACGCAGAGATCTCAGTTATTATATAAGCTAGAGACACCAAATTTGGCATAAAGATTCTTATATATAATACCCTTCTGAACTTAAGATCAAATTTTGAATGTCACGCTGATGCGCTAATTTATTATTTTTAATTGTCAGATAAAGTATTAAAGTTAAAATATTCATTTTTGGCATATACATAGATGGATACTATATGCAACTAGCTTTTAAAGTATACTTAGATCTGTTCATAAACATAGTAGATATTTATGCTTTTGTTTTCCCCAGTTTCAAGCAGCGTTGCCAGATCTCCCTAACGCATCGTATGTGTGTGAAAGCGAGAAGGAATTACAAGGAAGATAAATTTCTGTTTAATTTGCTGTTAGAAATGAAAGATTATAATTCTAATAAATTAAAGTTTAAAGATTCATAATTGGGCGAAGGGTATCACACGGTCGGACATGTTCAATTGTTGTTTTCCTTACTTGTTCTTCCTCTTCCTCTGGGGCTAGTCTAGGTAGTCTCTGCTGCAGCCACAGCTAACTTAATTACTATGCAAAATGGAAGCAGACTTTTATCTATCGACTAAGTCAAATACGAAGTCAGAAGCAGCAGCGAGATCAGGTAATGGGATCTCTGCTAGGGCGGGGATTAGGCAAGACTAGAAAGGGTAGCCTAGGGTAGACTAAACCTTTGGCCAGGTGCAATCGGCTGAACGGATCTTGTGTGAGACCTTCTAACGCGGCTTCCTGCTCTGCTCATTTCAGATACCGATCTTCAAAATGGATCCCGACTGCTTTGCCATGTCCTCGTACCAGTTTGTCAACTCGCTGGCCTCGTGCTATCCACAGCAGATGAATCCGCAGCAGAGTCATCCGGGCGCCAATGCCAGCGCTGGCAACAGCAACGGCGGCCCAGCTGGCGGTGCAAATGGTGGCCAGGGCAACTCGGGCGCGGCGACGCCGGGCAGCAACGATTACTTTCCAGCGGCGGCCGCTTACACGCCCAATCTCTATCCGAACACACCGCAGGCGCACTACGCCAACCAGGCGGCCTATGGCCTGGGCGGAGGTGGAGGCGGCGGTGCGCCCGGCGGAGGACAGGGTAATCCCGACATGGTGGACTACACACAGCTGCAGCCACAGCGATTGCTTCTGCAGCAGCAGCAGCAACAACAGCAACAACAGCAGCAGCAACATGCGCATGCGGCGGCAGCAGTTGTCAGTCAACAGCAGCAGCAGCAACAGCAGCAGCAACAGTTGCCGCAGCAGCAGCAGCAACAACACCCGCAGCAACAGCAACAGCAGCAACAGGCGAGCATCAGCTGTAAATACGCCAATGATCCCTCGACGCCTGGCGGCAGCAGCAACAACAACAACAACAGCTCCAACAGCAACAACAACAACAACAACCAATCTCTGGCCAGCCCACAGGATCTCTCCACGCGTGACATCTCACCCAAGCTGTCGCCCAGCTCCGTGGTGGAGAGCGTGGCGCGCTCCCTCAACAAGGGCGTCCTGGGCGGCAGCCTGGCAGCCGCCGCTGCCGCCGTCAGCCTGAACAACAATCACAGCGTTGGAGGAGGCGCAGGAGGCGCCCCCACCGGACCCGGCGTGAACGTCAACGTGCCCATGCACAGTCCTGGCGGCGGCGACTCGGATTCGGAGAGCGACAGCGGCAACGAGGCGGGCAGCAGCCAGAACAGCGGCAATGGCAAGAAGAATCCGCCACAGATCTATCCGTGGATGAAGCGAGTACACCTCGGACAGAGTAAGTACCCAAAGTATTCGAATTTAAATTATTCACAAACGGGATGAAATGAACTAGTTCAATGGGGAATAGCAGCTGGAGTTCTTGCTCAGCTGAGTGACTCATCAGTTGAATACTGCCTTTTGTTGCATCATTCATTTGCAGTTAGAGTACTCATTTGAATTGTAGCAAATACACTCACTCTGCCATATAAAATAAACAATTGCATAAGCTTATTATTATTGAACTAGTTCAAAAGGTAGGAGTTGGAGCAGTTCTGGAGTGAGTGAGGGGCTCAAATGAATAAAACTTGCTTATTGCAGCTGAATCATTCACCTAATTCAAACTCACACTTGAGACATATTCAGGCAATCATTCAACTCATAGGAAAGATGAACTAGTTCAAAAGAAAGAAGTAGCAGTAGCTCTAGCAGAGAGCGTAAATAGATAACATGAATAAATAAATCACAAGCAGCAGTTGAGTACTGCCTTTATTGAATCATTCATTTACACTCATACTCATTTACACTCATTCAATATTGAGAAAAGTAATTCGAATGATTGAAAAAATGAATTAGTTCAATAGACTTGAGGCGATTCACCTACGAGTGTATGCCTACAGTGAGTGAATAACTCACATACCAACAGTTGAATACTACCTTTGTTGATTCATTCATTCACTTGCACTCATACGCACATACTCGAGACATTTTCGAGTACTCATTCCAATTGGAATACGCTGGGATTCTCCATAGTTGCCAGCACCAAATTGTCTGGCAAACTGTGTGTCAAAATACATAAACAATAACAACGAATTTCCCTCACACTTCCCACTTCTCCACTTTTCCACTTTCCCATTTTTCTTGCGGCGCTGCGTGAAAATTCGACCGCGAAAATCGCAGCGCGTGAAATTGTAAACAAACGCGGCCGATACGAGCGGCCCCCGCGGCTAATGCCGACAGACTCCCACAATAACTCATAATACCTACAGAGAGAGAGAGAGAGAGAGAGATAGAGAGAGAGAGAGATATACATACGTGTAGTAGTAGATACACCCACCAGATACAGATACAGCTCGTCTGCTCTGATATGAATCTCGCACCTCGCTCCGTTTATATTTAAATTCTCCAAATTTCATGAAAAATCGCTTTGCTTAATGCGGTTCGATGCTGCTGCTGCTGCTGTGGAAATGCTGCGAGAATTGTTGAGCGATTTTTCATCGTGTCAGTGATTTTTCTCAGCCACCTCTAGCCATCGCATCCCCAAGTCCCTCCCTTCCCGAGTTCCCTCCCTGCCATCCAACTTTCTGTGACCCATTGACAGGCAGCCAGCACGACGCAGTCAGCAACGATTCGAGCGGGCGCTATCAAAACTATTGACCCCATCCCCCATCTCAGTGCAGGCAGGAGTCAATGCCTGCCCACTCCCCATAAATCGATGTCGTGGCATTTGCCAAAAATAATTAACCGCATTTTGTTTCTCTTTTTAATTTATTAATATTTTATTAATTCCAATTGCCATCGGTTGTCATCGATCAAACGCCTCGGTGCGCTCATTAGGCAGCTCGGTTCACAGCTGATTGCAACCAGTTGGTAGCCCCAAGTCCCAAGAGGGAGTGGATTGTAAAGAAATTTATAGGGTATATAATTTGCCCGTTCTTACCTTTTCAGCTCCTAGGATACTTATTTTATTTTAAATTAAATTTTAATTTTAAATCTTACGCTTGAAATGAAATATATTTAATTATTGCATTTAGAAGTTTAGTTTTTGTGGTATAGCGTAATTTAAAATATTCCAAATTTAAGAAATAAGAATATATTCCAATTTTGAGATAGAGTTCTAGTATAGGAAGTGTTGGCTAATTTCACTTTACTCTATTATCATGCCAATACCCAACGAGTACTCTCTTTTTCCTCAAAATTCGCATAATTCGAATCATTCAAAATACTTGAAATTAATTAGATGGAGACTTTAAGCCTTTTTCTCCTTTTGGGGCCCTTCTGATGAAGTAGTATTGGTTAATTTTAGTATATTCCTCACAGCACATAAATTAGTCATAATATGTGTGAATACTCAGGATGATACTGTATTTAGTACCTCCTTTTCATTGCTCTAAATATATCTAAAACTTTCGAACTGTGAGAAGAGAAAGAAAAGGTATTTCTCAACTCTCGAGACAGTGTTGATTAATTACAGTTTATTCTCCAAATCAAATTTACATAAGAATGTGATATACTCAGATCGATAGGAACTACTCTCTCGTTCTTTCTCTCTCTCTTTATTCACCATACTGCACTTAATAACTTCATAGAGACTCACATCATTCATAACATTCGCAACATTCAAATTGCATTCGCAAAAAAGTCACTTGACAACCCAAAATCACAACATGTCAGCCAATTAAAGAGTCGTTGAAAAGCGCCATGAACTGCATTTTCTGTTATAAATAGCACTGCCAGCAACAACAACAACAACAACAGCAGCAACAACAACAATAACAACAGTAACAACAACAAGCTGGAAAAACGTTTTTCCATTTGTGGAAAAACTCGTTTCGAGGCCCGAGTGCAATCAATGGGGCATATTGTTATTATTTATGTATCTGTAACTCATGGCAGCCAATATAGCAACAAGAACAACAAGAACAACAAAAATAAGAAGAAGATAAAGCAAAAAGAAGAAGGGAAGCAAAAACAGAACAAGTGCAAACCAAACAACCCGAGCAAGTGAAGAAAATAATTATAGAGAATCGATTCATTCGCAAATTGCCGAGATGCGTTCAACTCGTGTCTGGTAATCGGAGAATATTCATGAATGAAGGAAACACACACTCACACTCATTCATTTGCATATGCCGCAGATCTTAAGTACATCCGTCTGTCCCAACTGCGAGTGTGTGCGACTGTGTGAGTGTGCGAGTGTGTGTGTGTGTGTATCTAATATATGTATCTGCGCATCTATGCATCGATGCAATTTAATTACATTCCATCAGACCCTGTTCGGGTGCAATCACAGCATGTTGAGCGAGTGAGTGAGTGAGTGTGAGTACCCGTTGGGGTACACTGAATCGCGGCGTTGCCACTGGTAATTAGTGTCCGCCCCTCGCTGCGCCTCACATATAATCAATGTTAGCCCATTGGAATTGGGTCCCATTCACAGCGCGAGGCGGTGTGACCAGTCCCCGTGCAGATTATACGGTAGCACTCGCAGACTGACTGACTGACTGACTGACTGAAGGATGAAAAACGTTAACTGCATGACAAAATTGAATGATGGCTGATTGAGAAATATCCGGCGCGGACAGGAAGTTGCTTCTTTTCAACTGCACAAAGTTAAGATTAAAGTTGATTGAAACTAAACGAGCAGAGTTAATGCCTTAATTCAATCGCGAGTCAATCAAATAATCAATCAATTCATAAAATTGCTGTGTATTCTTACAGTCATTTTCCAAGTTCTTAAGGAAAATAGAAATATATGCATAGCAAATTATTTTCTAGATTTACTAATTTCATAATCCTGCAAGAAGTCAGTAACCTTTGAAACATGCCTAAATTGGACCAATTAAAATGTGATTTTGGTGCCTTATCGCCTGCAGCTACCTCTCTCTCTCTTTCCCACTCTCTTTTTCCCTCTCTCGCTCACTCTCTGTTTATCGTGTACAACTCAATTTTCGAGCGCAAATGTCTTCATTAAATGGCAATCCACTGGGTTCAACTATTACAATTTCAGTGCCAGCATTAAAACCCACAAAAAAGAAAGAAAAAGAAAGAGGGAGAAAGGCAGAAAGGAAGAGGGAGAGAGGGAGAGAGAGGTAAGCAATTGAGCAGCGCTATTAAAGTGGCCCCAGGTGCCAAGCAGCTCAAATACTAATAATAAACCCAGCAGGGCAGGCAGAAAGGGGGCAGGTAGGTTGCAACTACATGCGGCTGTGGCAAGAACAGGCGCTGATTAAAATCCAGAAACAGCAGCAGCAGCAGCAGAGGCAGAGGCAGCAACAGCAGCAGCAGCAGCAGCACGACAATTACAACAACAGCATGTTAACAATTATGCAAATTCGAGTGCATGTTGCTGCGTCCACTGGCAGTAGGTGCAACAACAGGAGCAACAACAACACCAGAGAAAATAACAACTAACCGAGCTGATTGCATATAATCACGTCAAGTTTTTTGCCATATTTCCCCCTCCCCTACCCCCTCCCTCCATTTTGTGGCCAGCATATTAAAATAAACTTAAACGCCATCTTCGAGACGCGCCTCAATTAGGCGCTGCACGAGACGATCGCGTCAGGCGAGAACGAGAGAATTCTGCGAAACACCTTACACAGCGCTGCACCCGCTGACTACGCCACTGCTCTACTGCTCTCCAATTACCCCCCTCCCCGCCTGCTCATCCCCCGACTGACCGTGCATCAAGCTGCGCATTTGCATTGAGCTGAAAAAAAAAAATGATGGCTTAAATGAGCTCGTAATGGCGACGCATAGCCATGGCAGCAGGCTGCGATCAAATGGGAATAGATACAGATACTGACAGACAGTTTTCGATCTGCAGAAGAAAGAGATACAGCTAAATACATTAGATACTAGAATACTCTAGATACTGAAGAACAGATATAGCCAGCTACTTTTCGATCTGCATTAGCGGGGAATAAATACAGCCAGATACTTTAGATACTTTTGTATCTGCATAAATGACGAATAGATATTGCCTGATACTTTTCGATCATCAGAAGAGAGAGTCATATACAGCTAGATACTTTAAATACTGTTTGATCGGCACAAATGTCAAATAGATACAGTCAGATACTTTTCGATGTGAGGAATAGATACTTTAGATAATTCCTTATGATCTGCACAAATGAGAAAATATACTTAAGGTAATTTCCGATCTGCATATTTGAAATATAGATATAGCCAGGTACTTCGGATTGATCTTCAATTGATTTCCATAGCTAAAAAAAGATACTTCAGATACTTTTATATCTGCATATCCTCCACTGAGGAATAGGTACACCCAGATACGTAAATACATTTCGATCTGTAAAAGTGAAGAATAGATACGTTAGATACTTTACGATCTGCATAACTGAAAAATAAATACAGTCAGTTACTTTTTGTTCTCTTTAAGTGAGGAATAGTTGCTTAAGATACCTTTCGATCTGCATAGGCGAGAAAAAGATACTCTAAATACTTTCCAATCTAGACAACAGAGGAATAAATACATTAGATACTTTTCGATCTGCACAAGTAGAGGGTGCTTTGCGCTAATTGACAAGACCAAAGCTGGCGACATTCCAAACAAAATTCCTTTTAGTAGATCATCAAAGATTTCCGCGCTTCATCGTTCACCCACAAAAACGCATCTCGCATCCGTGAAATACATACAGCCAACTATACAAAGATATACGTATAGTAAAATTTACGAAATGAAATGTCAAAATTGCTTATTAGATCACTCCCACAGTCCTTCCCTCGTGCCACCCCGTCGAGAGCCCGCTGAAAATTGTCAATTTAACAAATTCGTGAAGCGCGCTGGTCGAGGGACAATTGCAGCCGCCCGACTGCACCCTAATTAGTGGGGCTTTTATTTCGAACATTATTTTATAATAAAAAAAAAACAAATCTTATGAGAAATGATTCATTCTGGGTTAGACGAGAAGTCTGCAATGGCGGTACCCCTTGTGTATTTGCTTTTAATTAAGAACTCAAAAGAATCTACAGCAGCTTGTGCTAAATAATTGAAAACATTTCAAATACATGAAAAATAAATTAGAATAGCTACAGTCAAGTTATGATAGTATTAGATCTTAGCAAATTTTCAATAATCATTTGGATAGCGATTATTAGTGTATACAAGAAGAATGAAGCTTGTAGCTTTTAAAATACGCATGCAATTCAATTTTGCTTGGTTTGTGAGGGTGTTAGAGGGATCGTTTGAATTTTAAAACAAACTAGTAATATATGTGGGTATTGTGACCAAATTTGCTTTATCTCTTATAGTTTCTGAGATTAAGGCGTTCATACAGACAAACATGTAGAATCAAGCATAAATCTGCAAAATCGTTGATCTAATGAGCTGAGTTCGTTTTGAAACAACCTAATAATGGCTTATGTAGCTCTATGAGTCAAACTTATCGATAAGAAAAGCTTCTAAACACCCTGAACATATTTGGGATTTTGGTTATTATATGCGAAAATCCAATTGGCAGCTAGAAAAGCGCATTTTGAAGGTTCGTTCAAGCTGCTTCTTGTATGGGGAGCTGCAGCAAGCCGAGGGCCACATTAAGATGCAGGATGTTATGCGAAATTAATAGTTCGCAAACGAGTCGAACTTCAGATATGGACGAGATATGGCGAGCATGGCTGCAAGGCAACAACAACTAAAATTGCTGGATAGCTTTGCGTCTAGGTCTGGTTCAGGTTCTTGGTCTGCGTCTGGCTCTGGCTCTGGGTCTAGGTCTGTGTCTGAGACTCTGTCTGTGTCTGTTTCCAAAGTCTTTTAGCTCTTTTGCTGCTGCTGCTGCTGCTGTTGCTGGTCGCGATCGTCTCGCCATGCGGCATGCAACATGCAGCAACACCCGAGCTAGACCCAGTTGCATTCGCTGGTCAATTACATTTTCATTAACTTGGGACACGACTTTTCAAATGGCTACGTTTAATCATAATGATTGTTATTATTTTTGTAGTCGAAAGACTTTCCAAGGCACCCTGTCTGCGACACGCAGTGCAAGGTGCTTTACTACAGGGTGTTGCATGTCTGGCATATCCAATTCTCTCTTAGCTAAAAGATTCTTTATGCCACTGCATTAAAATGTCGAATTATTTCTAACAAAGCGTAACACTTTTGGCAACAATGAGGCAGAGATACAGCTACAGCTACAGATACAGATATAGATACGTATATATATATATATATAGATACATATCTATATGTAGTTGGAGATAGTCGGCTTGTCGCTTCTGATTGTTCTTAATGAATTCTGGTCTCATTCATTCCTGCGGCTCGCGGAGCATAAAGCAAATTGTGTCGGATGTGAAACTCATCACTTTGCTTGAATTAAAATTCATTTGCTGCGAGAGTGCAGCACATTAGGGGTATTCATGAGTTGGAAAAACAAATACAAGCTGAACTGCTTGAAGAACCTCAAATTATACGATTATTTCTGCGAATTTGATTCCAATCATATCATTATGTTAATGACAAGAGTTTGTCAGAATAAGGTGAATTTAACAAGTTTTTTTGAAAGAATTTTAAATATATATTTCGTTTGGGGCTACCTTAACCCTACAAACTCCTTTAGCTCTGCTTGTTTATTGGGTCAAATGTAGCTGGCGATACGCACTTGAGATTCTGTTACACTTTCGAGACTATCACTCATCATATCGCCCAAATCAGGCTGGTCTCGCCAGTTGCCGCCCCCCGCACACGCTTCCACATATAATCATCAACCCGTGGCCGGGCAAAAAGCCAGAAGAAAGATGAGTGATTACGCTGTAGAATTGTTTATAAGCAAGGGTTCCCTTCGACGTCGACGTCGATGTGGATGATGATGATGCCTTCAAGTGGCCACATTTTGGCCAAAGTTAATAAAAGCGCATAAAAAGCGCAAGAGACGCTAACAATGGGGGCTGTCCGAGCCAAAGAAAGAAAGAAAGAAGGAACGAAAGAGCGAAGAAGGAACGAGAAAGGCAGAGAAGAAACAAAGGCAACAAAGACGGCAACAATGGCGCCTCTAATGACTGATGATGTGCCAGCGCTGATAGATGCAAATGCAGTGCATATACAGCCAAAGATACAGATACACATGCTGTAGATACAGATACATATACTCAGATACGGATACAGATACAGGTGCAGCGCGCCTGCCTGCAGTTAGACAAATACGCAAAATCGATTTAGATTCTCTGTTTCTATATTAAATGGAAATCTACAATTTTTTGTTTACTTCACTTTGTTTAGAGAACAAACAGCTCAAGCGGTGCATAAAGTATCTTACGGATACCCCACTGCAGTCCAGTCGGGGCGGGGCGGGAGGGTAAATTAAATTGCAAATCAGG
Organism: Zaprionus kolodkinae; assembly: GCA_018901885.1. Lineage (NCBI taxonomy): Eukaryota > Metazoa > Arthropoda > Insecta > Diptera > Drosophilidae > Zaprionus > Zaprionus kolodkinae. Next base: position 2,395,495 of record JAEIFM010000498.1, read on the forward strand.
CAAAGTAATTGCAATTTGAATGGTGAAAAAGTGCGAGCTATAAATTCACCTGAGTGTCACGGCAGCGCTGCATGCGAATTTATCAAATTCAGGCGCAAATTGGCGCACATCTGCAAATTGGCATTGCCCCACGGTCCCGGGCAACGGTCCTGGGGTTACTACCCGGCACTATCGCCGCAGATACGCATAGAATATTAATCTGGCGGCGCATTAACCGAAATGAAATGACGCAATGGAGATAAACGCAACACACAGCGCACAGTGGGCAGCAAGTGCTTGAAATTGTGATGAAAATAAATAGCTTCTAAATCCGTTTTTTCCCCGACAAATCTGGCTGTTTTTAAAGGCCAAATTTAAGAAATGCAGGAAGCGGAAATCCTTTTTTTTGTACAGAAAGTTACCTTTTTCCCGCTTTTTTTGAAATTCATACTTTTTAAGAAGTTTATCTAAAAATACTTTTTCTACAAACTACAGTAAATTTACATAGTTTAATTACTTACGTATTGTGTTTTTACGCTTTTTTATTTAATTTAATTTAAATTCTTTAGCTTTTTTTTACAGTTTTTCTGTAACATTTTTGTTGATTTTGTTTGTTTTACAAAGTTGGCAGCTCTGAACAAAATCGATAATATCGATGTTTGGCGCTATAGATTATTTTTAAAGATTTTTTAACATTATTTAAATCAGTGTGAAATACTGGAAACGCTTGAAAGTTTAAAAATAAAAGTTGTGCTTAGTAATCCAATAAAAGCAATAATAGTTTTATGCAAGAATATTAATAAATCGACAATGTTCAAAATCAATTTTTAATTATTTTATTTTTTTTAACACTGCAAGCTTGCTGAGAGTAGAAGAGATGGTGAGAGAAGAATTAAGCTAAGGAGTTAAAAATACCTAAGCACACTTTTTCATATACTGCCTTCTTGTCTTTTCCCACTGTGCATTGCTTAAAAAAAGCTTAAAGAGAGTAAAAAAAACCCAAAAGCAGCAACAGGCGGCAGCTCCCAGTGAAGCGCACTGGGAGTCAGCTCTTGGCCAGGCCAAGGCAACAGCAACGGCGAAAGCGAAGGCGACGGCGAAGGCGATGGCAAAGATGAAGGTGTGCGGCAGAGGCGGAGGTGGGGCAAGGCTAAGCTAAGCGAAAACCATCACAAATCGCATACAATTCCAGATGAAATTGTGAATTATTAATGCAGGCGGCAAACTATTTGACTGAGTAGACAAACCCACGAGCTGTTGTTGTTGCCCAGCCCTGCAGCCAGCCCCAGCCCCGTCCCTGCTGCTGCACCCAGCTGTGCTACGTGAGCTGCTGCCAGCCCTCGCTCTCTTCTGCCTTCTCTCTCTGCCGCTCTCTCTCTCTCTCTTCCCTTCTCTCTCTTGCTTCAGCTCAGCGCTGTCCACCATTGAAAATTGAGTTACACGCGTGGCCTCCAGTCGTCTCCGGGTCTCTCTCTATGTGTGTGTGTGTGTGTGTGTGTGTGTGTGTGTGCCAGTGCTGCCCCCACTACCTAAGTGTGGCAACTTGTATCTGGCAGATACTTTTACAGGTATTTTGTATCTGACGCTTGTACGTGCAGCACGGGCTTACATTTTGCAGATTAAAACTATACACGGCACACACACACGCACACACACATGCCTGACACACACACACACATGGCACACACACACCTCAAGCCAATTCGATTTAAATGTCTGGCATTTCCACTTTGCTTTTCCTGTCCATATTTTCCAGATGGGATTGTGCCGCCTGTAGTTGTTGTTGTTGTTGGGGAAGTTGCTGCTGTTGTTGTTGTTGCTGTTGTTGTTTTTGCTGTTGTTGTTGTTGTTGCCTTTTATGGCGTGTTAAACGAGGCAGGCGAGTTCAGGAGTCAAAAGCTAAAACTCCGCAATGAAGACATGCCCCATCGAGGCCGTGCCACAAATAAAAACTAAGCCGCCATTCCCCATATGGCTGTCCCTCTCTCTGTCACTGTCTCTCTGTCTCTCTGCATATGTGTATCCCTGCATGTGTGTGTGTGTGTGTATCTGTGTGCCTGGCCACAAAATGACAGCGCCAATGCAATGGCAACAATTGCAATTTGTTCGCGCCTGCCCCGGGGGGAAAAAAGGCAAGTCCAACTGGCTGCCTTGCAGTGGGATACAGTGGAATACAGTGGAATACAGTGGGATACAGTGGGACGCATTTGGCTTACTTTACTTTCAATTTTTGCCCCTTGCTCTCGCTCTCCCTCTCTCTCTTTCGCTGCACTTCGCGCTTCATTAAAAGGCGGGCGGATGCAACAACAGCAGCAGCAGCGCCCCCTTCCTTACCCCTTGCCCCCTGCACCTTGTTCCGCCTTCGATGCTAGCAAATTTGCAGCTCGGCAACAAAACGAAGCGATGCGAGCAAAAAAAAAGTCGAAATTAAAAGATTTTTTTAAGACACCTTTTGCAGCAAGTTTAAGAAACTTGTTCCCAACGCCGACTCTACCCCCGTTCCCCTTCCCCGCCCTCCCCTCACACAGCATCTAAGTTCGCCATCAACAGAGCAACGTCTTCAGCCACAGCTTCAAGCACAACCCCAGCCCCAGCCTCAGCCTCATCCTCATCATCGGCAGCAGCAGTCGCTGTTTTTGTTATTTCACCAAGTTCGGTTGTTCGCAGTTGCTGTTTCTCTTTTATTTTCTTTTCTTTTTCGGTTACTTTTTTTCTGGTTTGCCGCCATGTTGAATACTTTTGTTTTTTTTTTATTTTAAAGAGTTTTCAGCTCAAGCATCAAGTTAATTTTGCGATTGCGCCCCCAAACAATTCATACACTGTCGCAGAATTCAAACACACACACACGCACACACACACGTTCTGCTGTGTGTGGGCATAGCGTAGAAACCGGTAGACTCTGCGTAGACGATTCTACACCCTAAAATTAGCATATTAAATGCTTGAAAAGTTTTCAATTTGAGTATAATAACAAATCTTGACTGTATTCAATGCGTATCTGTATCTAAAACGAATCAATTCCCCTCGCGATGCTAATCTTATCTGCAAAGTGGGAACGCCTTGCCCGTAGATTGTCGTGTAGACCAAAACACACATTTGGCACAGGGTGCGTCATGAGCAGAGTGGCGCAGTGGAAGCGTGCTGGGCCCATAACCCAGAGGTCCGAGGATCGAAACCTTGCTCTGCTAATTTGTATGGGATAAATTGGAATATCCTTTTTTTTTTTTTTTTTAATGAATAATATATTTTTTTTATTTTTTCGGAATACTCTTTTAAGTTTAAAAATTTTTAACTCTTAAATTCAAGTAAATTTAACTGTATTTCAGCTCTGTGGGTATAAAGAAACTTATTTTTTTTGTCTTTTGAAAACTTAATATCTTATTATATAACTTAAGTTTCCAAAACTAAAAAAATAAGTAAATTTAAAAGTAATTAATATTATTGTTTTAAATTTAAAAAAAAAAACATATTTTTCAAATATATTTTTTTTGTGTATAAAACATGCATTTGTTTTATGCAACTAAATATATTGCTTCTCCTATGATTTAGTGTATACAGAGATATACATGTTATCTGAAGAGCGATATTTCTTTCTTTTCTTTTTTAAATATTTAATAAGTTTTTAATAATATTTTGAAATATTTTAAAATTAAAAAACACCATACACTTCTGCAATTGTTCAAGTATTTTCCGTTTGATTCTTCCGTCTATCGCATAGAGAAGGTCGTACAAAGCAAGTGTTGATTTGCAGGTATTATTTAAATCAATTTCCTATGCTAACTCCCTCCCCCCGCCCTCTGGTAAAGCCGTCATAATTGCCACGACGGTGATTGGCCAATCTTAACTGTATCGTAAATTGGGTTTCATTAAATTCCCATTCACATTCCACGCTGTCCACACCAGAATCGCGCATACGACAGTGTCGAGAGAGATTGAGTGCGGTTATTTATTGTTGGGCTAGGCCAAGTTTAATTGGGCGACATTAGTCGTATCTCTGCGGGATTTTAATATATATTATGCAATATATTCTCATTGGCAAGCGAGATAATTGCATATAAATGCATCATCAGAATCATATTAGAGCGGGCAAATTGAGAGTCGATTGATGGATCGCAAACGAATTGAGCCAGAGCCAGAGCCTGAGCTTGAGGTGTATCTGTAAGATACATATATGTATATACACATAATTGAAGCTAACGCCATCAGGGCTGCCTTTTGGACCGTAGACAGTAGCTGCATTAATAAAGAATTCATCACAATTACAAACATTGCCACAGGAGTAGCAATTTACAAAGAAAATTATTAATGGAAATTCAATGAATTCTTTGCAAAATTCACTGTGTCGTGCCATTGATTGATTACACGCTGTCCGGCCAGGTTTCCTCTGCTTATTCTTCTTCTTTCCAACTGAGTCGCTTCTTTATTTTCTTTTTATTTTTATTTTTTTTTGTCCTGCTCAGCTGCTCAAGTGCAGCGCCAGTCAAAGACCCCGGCAGTTAATCATGGAGATGGCGAAAATAAGTCCAG